>OU015745.1:83094267-83117494 GCA_907169655.1 Acomys percivali
TTATTATTATTATTATTATTATTATTATTATTATTATTATTATTAACTTCAGTTATTTTTAAAATGTTATTTTAGTGTGTTTTACTTCTTTAATTTGATTCTGACATCTCCTAGATTTTCTGGCTTCTTTTTCTATTTTAAAGTATCTAATTATAGTGAACATTGATGATTGAACACAGAGTCCCACACATACTAAGCCAGGCCCCCACAAGTCAAGTGTTTCTCAGTTAAGATGCACATACTTACCCTCAGGATTTTATTAATGGCCACAAATGACATATTATGTCCAAGGACTATTATAGTTTGCATCTGATGATGGATTCTCTGTAAAGATTATTTTGGTCAATTATCATAAATTAAACAGAATGATCTACTTTTCTTTGAAATTATTTACTATGTTCTATTCAAGGTTTGGATGGATTTTATGTCCTTGCTGTGCATTCCTGAAATGAACACCACTCACATCTCTCATTCATGGAAATGATTAGGAGTTGGCTTCCCATAGTCACCCCCAAATTCTCTCATATTTGTAGGGACTTCTGTTTTACTGTGATGCTTTGCTGGAAGCTCTTCAAACCAGCTCAGAGGTGAGCACTTTGCCTCCAGCGAAGAAGGGCTGCCTCTCAACTGTCTACAGAAAGACTCTCTGTCGTCTCACACACGCGCCTTTGAAAACACCAGTGGGCAGAGTCAGAGGAGCCACAACACTAAATGGGGATGAGATAAAGACCGAGCAGGGATTGGCTGCCCTGCTGCTCAGTGGGAGACGGTCAAGGAATTATTTTCAAAAATTGTTCATGGTTTAATGTTCTGGCTTCTGGATACACCAGGGAGCCTTTGGCATTTCTCTCAAGCTACCCACACTTTGTAATAAAGTCAGTAATTGTGCTTTTGTAAATGAAAAGTAAACATCTGTGAAATGCTACTTTGTTTTCTCCCTATTTGACCTGTCCAGAATTTAGAAACTCATACAAAGTTTTTCCCCTATCATAGCAATACATGTGTTTGTACAGGTCCATAGGAATCCGCCCCTGCTCTTAACAGCTATAATAGAAGACATTAATTTTATAACCCGAGGCTTGCTTAGACTCTCATGATTAAGAATAATTTTCATTATAGCTAGATACTTTATGATGTTTTGTTTTGCTTATTATTAGCATGTGTATGTGTATACAGTGTATGCAGGAGGAATGGCACATGTCACGGTATGCATGTGGAGGTCTGAAGACAACTCAGTAGTCAGTTCTCTTTTTCCACCTTCACATGGTGTGGTGTTTTTTAATGAGAATGGCCTCCTTAGGCTCATATGTTTGAATGCTTGGTCCCCAGTTAGAGGAACTGTCCAGGAAGGATTAGGAGGTATGGCCTTGTTAGAGGAGATGTGTCATGGAAGGTGGCCTTTAAGATTTCAAAAGCCCACACCAGGCTAAATCCCTCTCTCTGTGTGTCTGTGCCTATCTCTATGTCTGTCTGCCTTTCTTCTTCTTCTTCTTCTTCTTCTTCTTCTTCTTCTTCTTCTTCTTCTTCTTCTTCTTCTTCTTCTTCTTCTTTCCCCCCCCCTCTCTCTCTCTCTTTCTCTCCATCTGTCTGTGCTTTTATCTTGTCGATCAGATGTGAGCTCCCAGTTACTGCTCCACCATCATGCCTTGCCAACCTGCTGCCATGCTTTTCATAATGATGACCATGGACTAACCCTCTGAAATTGTAAGCAATTCCCCAGTTTAATGCTTCCTTCTGTAAGTTGCACTGGTCATGGTGTTTCCTCACAGCACCAGAACAGTAAGTAAGATAAATGGGTCCTGTAGGTTGAATTTAGGTTGTCAGGCTTTTTTTTTTTCTTGGTAAGTGCCTTCACTGACTATACCATCTTGACTGCCCCTAAACTAGATACTTTTAAGGCATTGAGGTTAACACCGTGGAGTCCATGCCTGCAAAGTCTTTTTGGGAACACTGGCCTGGCACTCAAGGAACACCTACAGGAAATCTCTTTAAGCAAGAAGGTGAACAAATCAAAATAGGTCCAGGAAGTCCCTGAAACTTACCAGATTCACTAGGACCCTCCCTCCCAGAGTAAAGAAGGCAAGCTGATAAAAAGACTCTGAGACCAGACCAATGGCCTACAAGAAGCAGAAACCAGCGAAGCTGGTTTCTTTGAGTCATTTCTGTTGCTGTAAGTAACCCCTCACCCATATTCCTGTAAGTAACCCCAATAAGATGCCTTGGTTCACCAAGTTGGACTTTGATCTGTTATGAGATCATGAGATCCCTACCTAGGGTGAGTAGATGCATGCTGTGTCTCTCCTGGAAAAGTTTGTCTCGCAGCAAGGGCTTCTACCCAAGTAAATGGATCAATGCTGCTACTGAAAGGGTGTGTGAGAATAGTCTCATCCCTGTATCTGTCTCTCTGTCTCTGTCTCTGGCACCCTGGTCTCTGTCAGAAGCACAAAACACTCATCCCCACCTTCCCTTTTATTTTGCACTATTTGAGAATGCAATCAAAAAGCCCATGCTACAATTGACATCTTGACCTTGGGTCTCTGAGGACCAGAGCATTGAAACAACACACTTAAGTTCTTTATGGATGGCCTAGTCCCTGGTGTTCTGATATCACAGGACATAACAGATGGCAGTACCCAGGAATAACTGCTACTTGCTCAACAAAGCCCTGGGCCTCCTCCTCTCTCCCCTGAGATGTTCTGTCTTAGTCAGTATGCTCAACTGCAGTCACCTCAGCAATGCTGTCTTCTCAAGTGTCTTGTGGGTTTTGTCCCGGCCCTCTACGTGTTTTTAATTCTTTTTGTTTGTGTGTTTTATGAATGCTGGGCAGTACACTTTTTCCTTTTTTCAGTTGTCCTATATATTTTTAAAACACTGAAATTGTTTAACTTTTAAAAAGTTTTAAATCACTTTTGAGTAGGCCGGGCATCTTCAATAGGTCAGGTCCCCTTGCAGGAAACAGACACCAGCTCTATTCTCTTCACCATCTTTTGTTAGTGGATGTATTCCGTGCTTAGCTCCTTTAGGGCTTCGCCTTTTGATTCACAAAATCCTCTTTTTTCTCTTTAAAATGAAAACTTCAAGCTCCGGCTTTCATAATTTTGCCTCTGAAGTGAGCATCAAGACACTCCTAGAACTCAGAATCTGAACGCTAACTCTGCTGACATTTCTGTTACAATTATATCAATCTTCCTCCAGGCCCAGTGCTTCTAGATGAACAGAGGGGAGCCTTCATTGAGGCAATGCAAAAGAAAAAAGCACTTTGATTAATTTTAAATTATCACAATATGGTCTGAGCTGTACCCAGCTTGTATGTTCCTTTAGTTGCACTATATGCCTCCTGGGTTTGCATGGAGCTATGGAGACGAGGGTTCCTGTCACTCATGTTCCACTTACATGCCACTCCTTCCTTATTTGACCCCACTTCTGGCTGTTTCTCCTCACAAACACCTTTTGCTTTGTTTTTCATTAAATTTTATTTTATTAATTTATTCATATTACATTTCAATGGTTATCCCATCCCTTGTACCCTCCTATTCCTCCCTCCCTCCCATTTTCCCCTTACTCCCCTCCCCTATGACTGTGACTGAGGGGGACTTCCTCCTCCTTTATATGCTGATAGGGTATCAAGTCTCTTCTTCTCTTCCTCTGTTTTTGAATTAGACTCACCTTCCCACATTATGTGGGATTATTATTTATGCTGATATTTCTACTTATAATGCTACCTATTTCTACACAACTTAAGTCCACGCATGGTGCACTGCTTGGACAAGACTATCCAAGTACTCCCACTTAGCTCACCTGATAGGTCCTGAACACAAGGACCAAAGAATCCTTGTCAGAAACGGATGTTGGAGGGTAGAAGAGAAGTGTTCCCTAAGAACGTGGGGAATCCTCTTTGGTGTGGAAATGGGGGGCTTTGAGAGGAGGAGAACAGCAGAAGAGAGGAAGAGGAGCCCTTTAAAGAAATGTTATTGTCCAGTGACTATTACACAATCATTGTTGAAAAGTTACAAAGCAAAAGAGCAGAGGGCTGTCCACGGAGAACAAACTAAGATGAAGATTCTCTCTTTATGTACATTGCTTTACATTTTAATTGTGTGTGTCTCTTCTTTATGTCTGTCTGTCTGTCTGTCTGTCTGTGTGACCTAGTATAAGAAACTCTAGTTGTGAACATTTAAATTCTCCTTAATTATTACAAAAATATAATCTTCCTTGCAGCCAGTTGCATGGTCATTTTGATGCTTCAGTCACGTGCTTCTCTATTATTCTACATCAAGTAAGTATGTGATGCAAAAGCTGTTGCTGACAGTTTTCTTGAGAACTTAGTAGGAGCCAGGAACCTTCCAGATGATTGTTGTAGGCTGCTCCAGTTATTCCCCACATTGATGTCATAACAAAGCTACCTCTGTTTTGCAGATGGAGAAACCTTTAAAAGGTTCAGAAAAATTTGAAGATTGTGCACCAATGAAAACTACCAGAACTGACAGTTTTCTTTGAGTTCCAGGATTAAATTTGCATTTGTTTGTTTGCTAGAATTGGTCTTGCAGTTCAGTCTGGGATGATCTCAGACTCACTAAGTAGCCCAGGTTGACCTTCACTTCGAAGTGTTCCTCCTGGCTCCTCAGTCTCCCCAGTGTGCACCATAATGCCTGGCTCAGAGACCAAGTTTGAGTTCATAATTAGTGCTTTCTTCCATAGATGAGGACACAGGGCTACACACTTGCCCATGGTCTCACCAGATCCCCAAATTGTGGCATATGTATGTATATAGAGTTGAAATTTACCTTCTTCTTAATTTTTTTATTTTTTAATTTTTTAGTTATTTTGAGACAGGGTTTTTCTGTGTAACAGTTCTGGCTGTCCTGGACTCACTTTTGTAGACCAGGCTGACCTCGAACTCACAGCGATCTGCCTGCCTCTACCTCCCAAGTGCTGGCAGTAAAGGTGTGTGGCCCATGCCTGGCTTTTACCTTCTTCTTTAAAAGCCAAACTGTGTTAATGCTTTTGCTTAAAGAGGGAACACTAACACATCATTTAACATTTCACATAGTAAAAGAAAGATCAATCATGGAAAGTCAGTAAAAATACAACTAAAGCCAGTTTAAGAGCTGCAAACCCACTTCATTCTCCAAGGTAAAGCTATTTACCTTTTCTCCCATTTTTGTTAGATATTTGTACATAAATCTCCTTAATAGTATGAAAGGTGTGTGAATGACTACAAAGTTCTGAGTCTTTCCTTAGTTACTATACTAATGTTTCTCTGTGTCTTACATTTTCATTTCTCTAGTGAGTTGGATGGTAATCTTGGTTACTATTATCTCAAGTGCACAAGAAACTTGAATCTGTACATGAAGTGACCTCACACCAGGCACAACTGCTGTCACTGTTTTGAGGGGACCAAACAAAGAGAAAGATGAGACCCTTATCTAGAAAGATATGGAGATGAAATCTAATGGGTGTCCTTCTGTCCTGCTGAGTGCTGCTCAACATGGTCTCCACACACTGATGTCATGGGGTGTCATCCTATTCCACACAGTGTTGCTTGACATGGACTCCATGGACTAATGTCAGTTGGCCAAGTGTTTATTTCTGGTTGCCAATGATATTCGAAGCTGAGAGTGTTTAACATTTGTTATTTCAAACTGAGCTTATTTTGTTATTCAAAGATGTGACTAGCAGAACCAATGAAGAAGGTGTTGGCCAATTGTCCAAATCTGTAGGAAGTCACCCACAGTATAAGCTGCTTGTGGTCATGTTCAATGGCTTTGTCATCTCCAACACTATCCACAGAGAGTGGGATTGGCATGTGACATAGCATAACATATGACGTGCGGGTTATAATTGAACTGCTGCTAACAATGTATAATATTTGGTTGAAACTGTGCTCCAGATGATTTATGAGATATATTCTATTAGACATTATTTGGTATGGATCTGAAAATCAAATTGAACTAGAATTATTCTCCTTTTATTTGCTAAATCTGAAAATTAGCTTTAAAAATTAACTAGTAGCTAGGTTCACTACTTGTAGGTAACAGATGCGACCAGATATTAGGTCCTTGATTCCTGTTTGGCTCACTTGTCTTGCCCAGGGGTTAAATACATCTACACTCTCTTTTGCTTATGTATTTGGTAGATGTTCACAGTAAAAGCACTTCTTTCTCTTAGGCTTTGGGGAAGTCATCATTTCTCAAGAAGAGTTATGCCTTGAGGGCAGATGAGTTCATGTCTCACAATGCTTTACTGGATTCAGAAGGGCTCTCTCCCCACCTCACTAAACACCAACACCAGCCCTTGATGTAACCTAAGGTATCTTGCTATTTCTTCTACCACAATGCAAAGCGATCTAGAAAGCTCTCTACTTAAAGATTTATTACAAATTACCTAGGGTACCCTGGCCAGCAATTTGCATTTTGAAAAAAGAAACTACTCTGATTTAAAGGGGCTCCTGAAAAAGTTTGCAAGATGAGTCTCCTGTTTCCTTATTCACAAGACGAGGCTGTTGGGCTAGGGGAATCTTTTGCACTGCTTGGCAGCTGGAATGTTCTGGGCTGTAAGTCAGCCCAGAAACCACAGACTGTGTATGAAGGAGCAGAGATCTCCCACTTGCCTTGAATGATGGCTTAAGATGTGCAGGCTGACAAATGCTCACGAGATGCTGGCAGAGATGCTGCCCTCCAATGCCCTCCTCCCAAGCAAAACTCCCAAATGATTGATGCCATTGGGTACATTTGCTGGGTGGATTAGCAGGTCTGGGTTGGAGTCTTGGCTCTGACACTTAGTAGCTATTTGGTTTGGGGTAGTTCTTAAGCCCAAGCCTTTTGTAGAAGGAGCATGATTCTACCAAGGTGAGTAAAGACAGTGGAAGGGAGCATTCGGGAGACTTAAACAGGCATTTTTGGTTAGGAAAGAAGAGTGCCCTGTGCTGGTAGAGAGGCTATCTCAAAAATAAAAACAGATGGAACAGTTTTTCCTTAAAGTGACTATCTTAGTGTCATAAATTGGACAGCTTAAAAACAACAAGGTGAACATTTTTTCACAGTTCTTAACACTGAAAGTTCATGATGAAGTGGTCAGCTGATTGAGTGCTTGGTAGGGTCCTGTCTCCAGGTTAACAGACCTGAACTCACATGGGAGAAGGATCTAGCTAACTCTGCAGTCTCTTTATCAGGGTACCTCTCCTATGAAGGACTCTGCCTGCAGGAATTACTTGCTTCCCAAAGTAGTTAACCTCTCTACATGATTACCAGGGTTAAAGGGTGCAAGACATACATTGGGGGAGAGATAGAGGTGTTTGTTGATACTTAGAGAGAGAGAAATGGGTCTCTGTGAAAAGGGGTGGGCAGGGTAGTGTATAGCAGAGTTCCCAAGCCATGCAAGGCACATCCAGCTGTTGTATTTAGGTGCCAAAAGCAAAACCTGATGGTGTGGCAGAGGGCCACACCCTGCCCCAGATTGCAGCTGATGGTATTGCAGAGGGCAAGTCTGGGCCAGAGTGGCGATGGCTGTCTTCTAGCCAGTCATCGCCTTTCATGACTGGAGATCCAGTATTGCCAGAACTTTCAGGCTTACAAGAAAAGTCAAAATCTGGGGTGGGGGGGTGTGAGGTTGGAAATCTCATTAAAAAATGTTGGAGCTAATTAAAATTTTATTTATTTGTGCTGGCCGAACAAAATATGTCTGTGTTTATATTCAGCCCATGAGCTGTCTTTAGAATATCTTGTCTAGGAAAAGATCTGAGTAAAGGAGAAAAATAATTTTAGTACAGTCAAGTGTTTTCTGCAATGGCCTATTTTGTGTTTGCCACAGAAATCTGAGAATATCTCAGATTTTTAGGAAAAGATGATGGACACATCCGCTTGAATTTTTGATGACTTCAGGGAATGAAAAAAGAAGAGTACTGCTAGATGGGTCAGTGTGGTATAAAACAGGCACGTGACTTCTAGAGTGAGGTCAGATCCAGAGCCAAGGATTCTTTGGAAGCAACAAACAGGAAGATGTTAAGAGCAAAAGCGTTAGCTCCTAAGCCCTTGTGCATAGCAGGAAGGCTTGTTAAATGTCCTGGGCTTTCAGAATAAAGACTGAATTTGTGCGTTTCCAGTTGAATTTAAAAGAGAAGGATGCTGTTGGAGAGCTTGGAGGTAGCCCGTGGAAGCTCTGTGATTTACAAAAGGCAAAAGGATACACCCGACCTAAGAGTAATGTCATGGGTACTGCATGTGGGCAATTGTTGCTGTAGGAAAGGTCTGGGTGTAGAAAATCAAAAGCTAAAGGCTTTGCTTCTCATAGGGCCCGAGAAATGCTAGGGGTGCTCGGTTCTACCTCTTTCCTGAGATGAGTGTGAGGTGAGGAGCAGGAAGTCAATCTTCCAGCCGCAGGAAAGGCTGATCAATCATCCCAGTCATGTGTGCCCACAAAGACTCAGACCAAGCACCGCAATTCTCAACCCTCCTAATGCTGCGACCCTTTAACACAGGTCCTCATGTTGTGCTGACCCCAACCACAAAATTATTTCACTGCTTCATAACTGTGACTTTGCCGCTATTATGAATTGCAAGGAAAATCTCTTTTTCCCCTGATGGTCTTAGCCAACTCCTGTGAAAGGTTGTTCAACCCTCAAAAGAGGTGGTGACCCACAAGTTGAGAACCGCTGAATTAGGGGGGGGGGGGCATCTGTTAGTCCAGAGAAAGGATTGATGAATACGAGCCAGGAAAACAGGAAAGAGATAAGGCAGGATGGAAACTTAGGAGCTCTGTGCATTCAAGGTAAACCATTGCCTTTTTTGTCAAGATCAGTGCAGAGAGAGTTAAATTTTGTAGCCATGATATTCTGAAAAACTAAGGCACACAGCATCTGACTAGAAGGAGACTGGCTTTCTTCGCGGTGTGTTAGGCATTTTGCAGCTCTCAAGGCTCTTCCCTTTTGTGAAGCACACGGGGCATAGCATCATTAACACTCCCAAGGCCAATATGGCCTTTTCACTCTCACCAAGCAGGCATTTCAGCCTCATCAACCTGCAAAGTGTCTTCATGGCAAACAACTTCAGAGAAATCAGCATTCTTGCTCCTCATGGGAGAGCAGGCTCTAGACAATTATGGAAGTATTCTCTTTCTCTCTGCACAAATGTGCAGGGAGATAGAGAAATGCACTTGGGTTTTGTCCACGAAGCTGTCTCACTAGCCAAGCAGAGGCCATTGGCTGCATCCTTTCAGCTGGTCATCATAACCAATGGCCCCAGGGAGAGAATGCTGGAAGGATGCCGTGCTTAGTGCATGGCCATCTAACACAGTGAGGCACCAGAAGGGGCTGAGCGACTGAAATCCAGGGATATTAGCACTGGATGGATCATTGCATGAACACTTTGAATGAATTATCTGTCTTTTTTTTTTCTTCCAAGAGTCATAGTGAGCTAGATGATTGTCATCTTCCCCTTTGCTTCCAGGACTCTAAGCTTACTTCAAAAAAATGTGCTGATGTCACACAGATAGTCAGAGAAAGTGCCAGGATGTTCCAAAACCTGGAGGCTGAAGTCCATGGCAGTGGCGTGGCATGACCAGTGGCCTACAGGCTATTGTTATTAGAGCCAGGTTTCAGTGTGAATCCAAATGCTGAATCCACAAAGGCACAGATCAGAATATAAAGACTTTTCAGCTATTAATAACCACCAGAATCAGCTTCATCACAGATTCCAAATAACCTGGGTACCTGCGGGACACTGCCTCACAGCTTCTTCCAGGAACTTAGAGAATTTCATTATCTGCCTCCTGTATTGCTCAAACTCCTAGATTTGGATTTCCCAAAGGGAGGCGAAGGAAACAGGAATGAGCCAATGTGTTATCGTGAGCTTCAGTGCTCCCCAGCAACTTACAATTACCAGCCTTGTTCTGGGACAGGTTGAACAAGAGTATTAGGGAACATGCATCCAGCCTTACTATATGGAACAGGCAACTATGGGGCTATCCTCCTTCATTTCTCTATCACCACCTGGTCTACCCAGGTCTTTTGTTCATGAAGTAAATTATTAACCATTACTTAAATCATGTGCCCTGTCCTAATTAAGGTAAAATGATGTGGCCATATTTTTAATGAAAAATTGTGGCTCCTACCCAAGAGTTCCAGTATTCCCAAAGAAACTATTTCTTTTCTTTCTTTTTAAATTTTGTATTGCTTCTTTGTAAATTTTACAATTTCTGCTCATGCACCCAATTCCATTCATCTCCCCATTCCCTTTCACCCATCCTCTAGCCTTGCAATCTCTGCCCCAAAAGAGAACACATACACACATACATACACACACATGCATGCATATATACATATATCTTGTTGTGGAAACTGTAATGTGTCAGTGTGTCTCACAGTATACCTTTTGGCATATACTTCTTTACCTGCAAATGTTCATTGCAATGAATCATTGGTCTGGTTTGAGGCCTCTGGCTTCTGCTACACCATCAATACTAGATACTCACTGGGACTTCTCTGGGATATCCTGTTTTTGGTCTGTGTCATGGAGATCCTGTAGTTTTGGATCTGTAGGACCAGCTCCTTCATGCAAAATGAGTGGTTCATTAATGGGTAGCTGTTGGGGTGGGCCAACTCAAGGCCATGGATCTGGGCCTAAGAGGCATCTGACAGGGTCAGTTGGCCAGCTCTCCTACACCCATACCACCGGGGCAAGCTTCCCTGCCCTGGCCTGCTGACCTATCCACTGCTACAGCCAGCAAGGGGGAGAGAGCCAGGCTTCCTGCTCTCATTCCTCAGGTCTGGCCCATCCATGCCCGCACCACCAAGGCCAGCTCTACTGTGTTGGCCAGATGAGATGCACAGCAGATGCACATCTCCAGAGGGATACAGCAGGAAAGGGACTGGGACAGCTCTCCTGCTTTTGTGCCCTTGGGTGTGGCTCACCTGCAACAAGGGCCAGATCTACCCTTCTGGAAACTATGTCTTTTAATACTGTTCAGTTATTATTTTTGTTTTTGTTTTGTTTTGTTTTTTGCCTTGTAAGTCAACTTTGTTTTGTAAGAAGAAAATTATGCAGGATATTGCTATGTAGCCAAGCCTTATATCCAATTCATTGCAGTAATCTTGCCTCAGTTTCTGAGATCATGTCTAACTATGATGTTGCATGTTTCTTGATTTTCTCTTTTTAGACATTAGCTCTCAACTCTTGTTATTGCAGACAGAACTTTATTGAATTTCCACATTCTCCTAGCCTCATCTTTTTTAAAATAAACTATATTTTATTAGTTCTTTGAGAATATCATGCAATGTATTTTTAAATTATTATTTTTATTTTTAAATCTATGAGTACTTTGCCTGAGGAGCTCCCTACAGATGTCATGTAAGCCACGTGAGTCACCTGAAGAAATAAAAATGAAAATTTGGAACAAATTGACTTTGTCAACTTGGATCAGACTTCGCGGAGCCTAATGCCAGGTGGTTCATTGTTGGCATATTTAAAACACAGTATAATTTGGGAAAAGGTTTCCAGGCAGCAATCATTCCAGTTCTTTCCATTTCTGGTGCACAATAAAGATTAAGGTGTGACTATGTAGAAAATCTTTTACAAAGTACATGTGACCATGAGGGTGTATTCTATAGTAGAAGCCTAGAATACAGTGTGATCTCTGACCTGCATAGCATAGAGGTCAGCCGATCATTAAATACGTGTAACTTCTAGGGAAGGAAGAGTCTGGGATAATCATTCTGAAGAAGGTGGATGAGGTGTGCCTTCACAGATAGCAGAAAGGTCATGAGATCATTAACAAAATCTCCTCTCAGCTTTCTGGATGGAATTCAAGTATTTGATCTTACCTCTTCCATTGAGGAGACACCCTTACATGATTAACAAGACTGGTCCCCTGTGGATGCAAGGACTTCTGTATCCCCAACATTTGCCTACATGTATGCTTACATGTCTGTGTGCTTCATGCATGCCTGGTGCCTGTGGAGGCTGGAAGAGGGCGTCATATTGCTGGAACTATAGTTATAGACTTTGTGAGTTGCCATATGGATTCTGGGAATCAAATTCAGGTCCTCTGAAAGAGCAAAATGATGCTCTTAACGACTGAGCTATCTCTCCAGCCCATCATGCTATGCGTTTTGATCACATTCAATTCCTATTCCTCTTCCCAACTCCCCCACACCCTCTGCTATCTCCGACCTCTCTTCAGCTCCCAGTATTGTCTTTTTTTTTTTTAACCCATTTACTCCTGGGTGGGCAGCCATCCACTGGAGAGTGGACAACCTAGCAGGAGCCACTCCCTTAAGGAAAATGGACTCTCTCTCCTGCAGCTCTTCAGTTAGGGGCAGGTGCTTGTGAGCCCCTTCTTCTTCTGTGCTAGAATGTTGCCTGGCTTTATCTTGTGCAGGTCACCACAGCAGCTGTGAGTTCATGAATGTATCTGTGCTGTCATGTCAAGAAGACACTGTTTTGTTCTGCCAGGCCCCCAATCCCCAACCTCTGGCTATAACAGTCTCTTGCCCTCTTCCCTTCATTGTCCCTGAGCCTTGGTGAGTGAGTGTGTGTGTGTGTGTTTGTGTAAGAGATAGATACCACTGTTCCCTCCCTCCACCTTCCCCCTCCAGGAGGGCCTGTTTGCGCCCCTAGGCTGCCATAGCACTGAAGTCTTGGGGCTTCCCTTTTCTCTGCTCTCTATCATGGAACCTTCTTTTCCTTTTTACCCAGAGCTCTCTGTGGTTTGGCTGTGAAATGGTGCATATTGCCTGAAGGACTCTCACCAAGGAGAGCAGATAGCCTGTTCTTCCTGTGACTGGAGCCCCTCTCTGCACAGAGCCAGCCTTCTTAGTTATAGTGGTGTGGTGGCTATTTGATTCGTATGGGACAATACTTTTCAGCATTTCCAAGTGTCCCTTACCCAGATACTCATTACTCAGGTAGTATTCAAATTAAAAGGCTTCAGTTCCCTTCCGGGATGTTGTGGCAAGCCATACACATTCCATGGCCAACTATCATTATACGTTCTAGGCTGTGAGGCCCTGTGTCAGACTAATGCCATCCTGCCTTTAGATAATAAACTTCAGTGTTTACTGGCTGCTGTGTTCCCTCTGAGTCCAGCAAGGGGACAGGAAGTCGTGCACCAAAGGCATCCTTTGTGCATGGTAGAGTTGAAATTGATTTCAGAGGGTCCATCTACTCGCAGTCCAACACACAGACCTTTCCATCTCTGCCAGATTCTCATATCTACCTGTGTTCTGGTCTCCTGAATCTGTGATGCTCCCTGCCCCCATCACCAGGGCCAAAAAAAAAAAATATTATCCTATGCCCAGGACAGATGTCTGGGCCTCTATCATTATCTCATTACTGAGCCTGGTTCCCATCTCCAGCTCTTTCATGCTTGGGCAGAGCTCTTGAATAAGGCTGCCTGCCTTTCCTGCTCCAAGCTAAACTCCATTTAGTTCTTGCTCCACATCTTTCAATCAAACAAGATCCTTGACCCACTTCTTTTTGGATATTATCTCTGGCTCCTTCCTTGAAATTTCTACTTATGTTTTATTTGTTCTAAGTTCCTACTGATTTTTCCTTTCCTTGTGGCCAGGTCCCCATAGGAAAACATTTAATCTTCCTAAAAATTATTCTTATTAACATGTGATTTTTATACATAGTTCTGGGGAACCGTGTGGTATTTCAGTATTTGAATATACTATGTGCTAATTAAATCAAACAAATCAGCATTTCCATCTTCATAATTACTTTGTGTCAGGAGACTTTGAGCCTCTCTTCTGGTTATTCATAAAATACATGATAGTTTATTATGAATCAGAGTACTCCTCCGGGATGTGAACAATTACAACTGACTGTTTCTAACCACTTATATTTGTGCGCCTGTTCTCTAATATCCCTTGAATCCTCTCTAGCTTCTAGAAATCACTATTATACATTTAAAAACTCACACATAAAAAGAACATGAGGTATTTGTTTTCCTATATCTGACTTATTTTATTTAACCCAATGTCCACTCTTCTCATATATTTCATTAAAAATTATAGGTTATCATTCCTTTTTAGAGATAAATAATATTCCATTGTATATATACAGCTGGTATTCTTTCTGTATCAATGAACATAGGCATTCTGGTCTCTTTGGTATGTTGATATTATTTCTCTTAGATGTGTATTTACAGATAGATCATATGGACTTTCAGGGGGAAAATTAAGAAGACTGACAAAATAGATGTCTTGGTTAGGGTTACTATTGATATGATAAAACACCATGACCAAAAGAAATGTGGGGAGCAAAGGGTTTATCTGGCTTATATTGCCATATCACTGTTCATAATTGAAGGAATTCAGGACAGAAACTTAAACAGCGCAGGAACCTGGAGGCAAGAGCTGATGCAGAGGTCATGGAGGATGCTGTTTATTGGCTTGCTCAGTCTGCTTTCTTATAAAAATTAGTACTACTAGCCGAGGCGTTGCACCACCCACAATGGGCTAGGCTCTCCCCTTCAATAACTAATTAAGAAAATGCTCTACAGGCTTGCCTACAGCCTGATCTTACGGAGGCATTGTCTCAGTTGAGGTCTCTTCCTCTTAGATGACTTCAGCTTGTGTGTGAAGTCGACATAAAACTAGCCAGCACAACAGACACCTTGTCAGCTTGACCCTCAACACCTCACTGTTAAACTACAACCTCTCCTTTCTTGTCAGCCCCAAGATCATGTGTTAATACACCACAATATAAAATGTTTTACAAATTTTAAAAGTGTCACTGTCTTACAAATTCTTTCCAGAATATTTAACCTCAATGATGCTGATCTCTTCTAAGCTCTACTCATTTCTCAGTTCCAGTTGTCCATCATTTGTTAATCACAGCAGATGACTATAGTGTCAGGTAGACATAAAACTAGCCAGCACAGTACATGATATGGACTATAAGGTACTAGGAAAGAGACCAGTCCAAAGAGAGTTTACCCCTTTCTTATTTCTGGTATCCTAAACCACTATTTGTCCTTCTCAATCCTGACCACAATTTTGAAACTCCTATTTCAATCAATGTCCAAGTTCATCTTGAATTTAATGACTCATGATGGGACCTGGGCTTCAGTATTTTCAGAAAGACTGCTAGGCCATAATAATACAGTCAAAATTGTGAATCATTGCACTATAGAAGGAGAGTGAGGCAGGCAGTGTAAATCTCTCTTGTAGAAGAAAACACAGTGCCACTGATGCTTAAATCCCAGAGATTGATGATGCATCTTCTGGCCAAGGTGGTGATTTGAGAGGAGGAAAGCAGAGCAGAAAACATCAGCAGGGATGAGCCTGCAAAATGAATCCTAGTGTCTATTTGGAAGCCAAATATAATTTATGAACCACTGTGACTTCCATGGCTTCTGCTCATAGGTCGTTAGCCTAGTAATGGACCAAGGGAGAAGAGAGAAAACTGGTACTGTGATGGGTGTGAACAGAGCTTTAGTGCTGTTCCTTGGGGGGGAAAGAGTACCTGGACAAGAGCATGGATTTAGCAACTAGTGTCTGACAGCTTGTGTGTAATTGGGATTGATGACTGTTCCTCATGAAGCAGTGAGGGTACTGGCACAATTCCCAAAAATAGGACACTTTCAAAGCTGGATTCCGGGGAGGCTGAGAAGATTGGTCTTTGTCTTCTCTCACATTGTTCTGTGTCTTAGTTAGGGTTTTATTGCTATGAGGAGACACCATGACCACAGCAACTCTTATAAAGGAAAACATTTAATTAAGGCTGGTTTACAGTTCAGAGGTTTAGTTCATTATCATCATAGTGGGGAACATGGCAATGTGTAGCAGATGTGGCACTGGAGGAGGAGCCGAGGGTTCTACATCTTGATCTGCAGGCAGCAAGAGATTGCATGCCACACTGAGTGTAGCTGGAGCATGAGCATAGGAGACCTTAAAGTCCACCCCCACAGGGACACACTTCCTCCCCAAGGCCACACCTCCCAATAATGGCTCTCTCTATGGGCCAATCATTCAAACCCATGAGTCCATGGGGCCATTCCTATTCAAACCACCACACTCTAGATCTTGTGGGTTACAAGCCTTGAGAAGAATCTTGGGGCTCCATCTTTGTGGGCTTGGGGGTCTAGTTAAGGTCTAGCATGGAAGCAGAGTAAAATGGTTCTAAGATGAGCTTTGTCATCCCACCTCAGTAAACTTAAGAGGAGGAGGTGAGATTCATCGCTCTGGAAACAGGTTGGTGTAGGGGAAGTGACTGATGAACCTGGGATGACAAGACAAACTCAAGGAACTATTTTTGATAACATGCTCTGATATTGATTTTTGTATATATTGGAAGATTCTTTTCTGTGTGGGTAACTTGAAGTTATAGTAGTTGTGATTGTTGGTGTTCCTCTACCTCAGTTTCCTTAGCATGAAAATATGTCAATCCAAGATCGCTTCCTGGCTACCCTCAATGCAGCATTCTAAGTGTCTGGGTGTCACAGAGAATCAGCAGTACACAGTGATGTGTCACAGGAAGACATCACTGCAATCCCCACCCTGACTGCTCCCAGGCATCCCCATGCAGCCACCGTTCGACACTGGCCACATTTAGAGACCTTGGCTGCTGTTTTCAAAACCACATGATGTTATAAAAATATCTTTAGTATAATTTCTATTGGAAAGGTATCAGAGACTTTGGTTTTCTAATTCTGGAAAGAAAGCTAAGTAATAAAAAAAACTAATGAATCACAAATAAGCATTAAAAAAAAGATGAATTCTAAGTCACCAAGATGATTCTGCCCTTTTCTGAACAAAAGCCACAGGAGTGCCGGGAAGTGGGTTAGGCAGGAGAGAGGAAGGAAGCCAATTTTAGAGGAAAGATTTTTCAAAGTGAAAGCATTAGGGCATTAGCTGAAGATTATGGAAGATAATAAGCACATTTTTCAGCATAAAATTAGGCAACAAAAGGACCCTATCTACATTCTTTCCTCCAATATTTCTGAAGATCATAAATCCCGAGTGGCAACCAGCAGTATGTGTAGGGAGTGGGCCAATGCACACATTACTTTTTTCCCCCTCTAAGTGTGATGCCTTTGTACAGGTGGGATCAGGATGAAGGGAACAAAGAGGAGAGTTGTTGCGGTCAGTGATGATGTTGAGAGATATGAAGAGACCCACTTGGCTGTGAAAAACTTTAAGGTCCAGACTAGGTGATGCCCATATGCCCAGCATCTTTGCCAGGAGTTAATCACAGCATAGTAGACATTCAATGATGGATTGAATAAATGAATGACCCCATAGAGTTTGCACTAGGGAGGGAAAAGTGGAGGGGAAGGCTGGCTGCAGTACTGTTCTGCATGAGGTACAAATGAACTAGACCTGAGGATGTGTGCTAAAAGGACTATTTGCATCTTGGCCATACTTGTGAATTATCATCCTCCCATCAGCAGAACTATGAAGAAAACAAACATGGGAAGGGTAGCAAAAAGCTGTGGCTTCATCTCTGAGATAGTTCCTCAATTGTTAAGCAAGTTAGACTTTAGCAGAAATTCAGTGATGCTGAATAGTCAAAATTAATTTCAATAGATCACTTCCATAGAGGACTGGAGAGATGGCTCATGCCATGGATCTGGGTTTGGTTCACCTCATCCGTGTCGGGTGACTCACAATTACCTGTAATTCTCACTCCACAGCACCCAGTGCCTCTATAGTCACATGTACACATCCACACACAGATATATACATCTCGTAGATATTCCCACGATGCTGAACTATCTTTCTTTTCTGGTGTATTTTTTTTCATTTTTTATCTTTGCATAATGAGAAATAAGCATGATCTAGGGCTCAAACATGGAGCATTGGATTTTGTGTGTTCATGAATAAATCTTGGATATCCCCAAATTTTCAGATGCATTAGACAAAACTAACGTCCTGTGGGAATTAGCACTTTAAGTTTGGCATTGCCTAGCTGACATATATCATGATTCTAATTAGCTTCAGGCCCCTTTTTGTTGTAACCCCTGCTTGATTTTCTCTTTGTTTGCTCATTCAGTTGCTATGTTAGGTCTCCTTGTTATAGGTTGAGTAGATCTCTCTCCTACATCAGCACCAGAGTGATTCTCACCAGCATCCCTATAGCTAATTCTGCCGAGCTAAAATGAAACCTTGTTTTTTTAAGAAGAAGTTTTCTATATCAAATACAGCAAATATTTCATGCCTACAGAGTCCATTGCCATCAAATACCCATCACCCATCACTCAGTGATTCCTTCTTTCCAACCAATAATATAAATGCTAATAGAGAGGGGCCTTCTATCAGCCCTATGTGGATAACCTGGCAGGCACACAGCACACAGCAAGTACTTGAACTAGAGTAGTGAATTCAGTACATTCTTAGGTGAAGCTTTGGAATGAATTGAGTTTATATGCCATGAAGTGGAGTATACCTGTAAGATAGCATTTACATAGTAAGGGCCTAAAGTGAGGAGGATGGAAGATAAGATGTAAATATTTCTGGAGCCAACTTTTACATGCTCCAATTTTAGCTCCCTGGAGCATGACAAGTCCCTCCTTGCTTCTCTGCACTCATCTGAGGCTGAGGTTTAACAAAGGCAGAATCACCACTCACTTTTACATCGCTAGTGCAGGTTTCGGTTACTGTCCTCCATGTGGTTCTAAACTCAGGGAACGAGGAAATCTCTTAATCTCTTTCTATTGAAACAAAATTTTGGGTGGAGCTCATACAGAATCATATGGGGAATTTATTTCACACAGATTCTTTCTCAAATCATTGAAATTTTGTGGTCTGTGACTTCATTTGCACAAATATATTTGCATGTCCTAGTTAGAGCCATTGGCAAAAGTCCTTGAGGAGGAACTTAGCCTTTTGCCCTCAAGAAGGAGATCAATTCTCTCTGAAACAGCAACAGGGCTGCGTCTGCTGCAGAGGGCAGGCAGCAGAGGCATCGGTTTTGCTTACAGAATTAGAAGGGTCACTTGGATTAGCATTGATTTCCAAAGGAGGCTAGATGACTAACTCCAGAGAAGGTAAATTAGAATTTACTCAGCAGAAGCTCCACCTCCATGCGTCCACATAATGTTGGATCTGAACATCTGGAGATACTCTCTGCTGGGCTCAGGACACTCTTCGGAGGCTGGGCTAACCTAGCCCATGCTCTCAGCTTCAACCCAGGCTCTCAGGCAAACACAAGGCTTGACTGACTTACAACCCACTAGCTTAGGTTAAAGAAGAAAATCTGTCTTGGGTTGTAAGTCTGTCGTGTATGAGATGCCAGTAACCTTGGGCTAGCATTTGTATCAGCTACCTTCTAATCCCTCTGTTACAGATGGAAGTTAACTCGACAGATACCCCGTGGGTAGAGATGGGGTGGAGTAGATGTTATGTAATGTCCCACAAAGTAAATCCTGTTCTCCATTGCCCGTGAACCCAAAGCTATAAAGAATTCTGTTGCCGTTTCTCCAGAAAGTTGGCTTTGCAGCACTCAGTGCCAGGGTGCTCCAAGGGGAGCCACTATGTGTGATAGGTACAATTTCCTTCTGCCCACAAAGGTACTGGTACTTTGTCACAGCACCTTTACCTACTAAGTCTCGATCCAGTCTCATCATCTCCAGCATAATTTTCAAGGAGCTCCAGTTGTTGGAGTTGACATGAAAGATAAAATTGATTGGCTACCCCCTAACTCTCTAAGATCTGTGACTAAGATGCCCTGCACATCTACTCTGCCCAGCCAGAGGATATGTAGAGTGGCACAACACCAGAGAGAGCCACATCACAGGCAAGCCGAGCTGTCAGTTGTTACATCTGAGTTAAGTTCATAGCGGAAATAAGGCAGATGCTCAGTGAAATGCTGGCGACACTACAACTTAGGGTAAATCAGACGGCCTTTGAGAGATGTGGAAACACAAAGGCTCTGGGAGTCAGAGTCAGATGTCAGGTTAGCCATGGACCAAGTAAGTGGGAGTGTGAACACTGTGCAAATGACCAATCTTTTAGTCACTCTATGTTTTTCCATCAAACAGGATAATTAGACAACATTTTGATTCCCTGCTGGATCAATCTTTCCCCTTTGGCTTTAAGAAGTGTGCCCCAAGAGCTGTAGCTGACCCCCTCAAACACTCCCGCCTGTCAGGGGAAGACTCTTTCTTCTCATCAGGCATGATGTGAGTTTGCCAGGCATGAGGTGTTCTGACTGATATACAAAGATGAATGAGTTCACATTTCCTGGGAAACTGTACTTACTCAGCTCTATGGAGGGACCAGCTCTTTGCTTTGTGTCATTAGAGACACAACGAAGGAAGACCTCTGTGTAAACGTTTTTCCTGAATAATGAGAAAAATGTGTTTCATGCTGCAGGCAAATGATCAAAATTGTAAGTCTCTACTAGCCTAATTTTCCCATAGGCAACTTATAATTTTCATGCTAATATTTTTAGCCCTAGGAGTTAAAAACTCATAGTAAACAGCTATAAAAGCAAAAGTGGCAATTTAAATTTTTTTTCTGAATGTAGAGATTGTGATGCCTGTTTAAGGGTCTCTGGTTAGGACTTGACTCAGGAAATATATCTTGGGACAAATGGATTTTTATTTTGGACAAGGGAGATTACAGTGCCTTATTACCTGCTGACCCTTTTACAAGCCATTCTTTGTCTCACTGTGGGGGTAGTTAACAATGCCTTGGTAGTTTATAAAGCACTTAAAGTATTTTATGTATCTCATTTGAGCCTCATGTGGTAGTTTTAAAACAGAAACATCATTTTTCAAACAAAATATGGCCACTAAGCTATAAAGTGCAGAAACATTAGTCTTTGAGTCCAGATGAGCTTTCTAGAATTGTGGCCCTAATGCAACACATCTACCTAAAGGGGAATAAAAGGATGCAACTAGGGATTATAAAAAAGAATGACCTAAGCGGGGGCTATAGCTTTCATGAGGTGTAATGTCGGGCATGCTTTCTTCTTTTTCTTCTTTCAGTCTGAAGGGACCAAGACAGAGTCAGCACGAGAAATCCAAGAAATCAGTAATAGAGACAATAAGTCTAAAGAAGCTATGGATGTCAAGTGTGGGCTTGGGAGGACATGGCATCAAAATGAGAGTGAGTAGGAGTCAATAAGCCCTGTGAATTATTGAATTGGTACATCTACTAATATTTGCAGGGAACCTTGGTGCTTTTGGGTTGGCTGAGTTAAGGGATCCTTGTACCTGACGTAACTTAATTCCCTAGTGTGGATGAGAAAAAGTACCTGAAGTCCTTTTAGGATGGACTTCCATTGGTTTTCTGGCCCTGCAACCATAGAAGTTCTATGAAACTGGGCAGGTCAAGAGGGCTATCATTGTCTCAGAGTGATGGGGATGACACATTCTTTTGTGTTGTTTCCAATAATACAGAATGTCCAAAAATTTAAATTCTACTTGACATAACGATGAAAACCAGTCATGTAAGACTAGATGTGCTTCACGACACAGGGAGAATGTGAGTTGGTGATGGAGGGACACAGTTCAGTGATAAAGAGAAGTCTCCAGACACAAGCCTAATGAGTGACAGATCTTACTGCTGACTGACTCATAGAGAGCCTGAAGAGACCAGGTGCTGCCCTCCAAGACCAAAGAGTTTGTGGGTCTGGATGGTGGCCGGAGTAATACAGCATGAACCTTCAATAATAAAAATATCCATCCACGAATCTGCAAAAACTGGACACTGATTATATTGAAGCATATTTTGTGGGTGAAGAACTGATGGCTCCGAGAGAGTCCCTGACTTATTCATGGCCAGGCAGCCAGTAATGGGAATGTTACGTTTGAGCTAGACGCCAGACTCCAAAGCTTGTGCTGAAACAAGTAAGAAAAGATAAAAATACACAGGGGCTCAACATCCTACTAGAGCTAGAGGACCACAGTCAGACTTCTACGGCGCCTCCTCCAAGACTTGGGGACCATTATGAAAGGAGGGGGAAGGAACATAAAAATCAGAGGAAGGACTAGAGGGATGAGCATCCTTGTCTCCCGAGATAAAACCTTCCACCTTCCAGAGAAGCTCTGAAAGATACAGGATGTTAGAAAGGAGGTGAAACAACAGGATGGGCTAAAGCAGTGGTTTTCAACCTTCCTGATGCTGCAACCCTTCAATGCAGTTGCTCATGTTGTGATGACTCCCAACCATAACATTATTTCATTGCTACTTCATAACTGTAATTTTTGCTGCCATTATGAATTGTGATGTCAATATATGATATACAGGACATATGATATGCGACCCGTAAAGGGGTCTTGGCCCATAGGTTGAGAACCACCATTCAAAAGGGTGGTAGAGCATCTAATCCTGCAGGGACGCTCCTTAAATTTAGAAAGGATACGACTCAAAGATTTCAGAAAAGTCCCTGAAGCTTACTAGACATATTAGGGCTCTCCTTCCCCAAGGTGTAAAGACTACTAAGAGACACTCTGACACAAGTTGAGCAGTGTAGAAGAGTCTAAGACAGGTTGGTTTCCTGGAATAGCTTTAGATCAACTGAGCTTCTTAAAAAGGACACTCTCCAGTCTGCAGAGCTGCCTGCAAGGCTGTGCAGTGTGCTCCAGGATTCCAGCTTGGAGAACTGGTACCCGTGCTGGAGTGCAGTTTGGTGATGCATCTGTCGTTGAGTCATTTCTGCTCATTTAAGTAACTTCCCACAGTAATTGCTCACAGGAATGTAAGTAATGAAACTAATCCTAATAAAACTCATTGGTTCAACGAGTTGGGCTTTGATGGCATCTGTACATTGATATGTTGGTGGTTCCTTATGTAGAGTGAATGGTCATTTGTCCATGTCTCCCCAGAAATAGTGTCATACTACATCTTTGTTTCTTTGTGGATCCTGGGGATGTAGACTCAGGAATTCATTCCTTCATAACAATACTAACTGATCCATCTCTCTAGACCCACCTTTCTTTTTGAAAAAAAAAAAACATGTGGAATATGTTCATAAATATAGTAAAAAGGTATCACATTGAAATGGCTGGAACATTTGGACTTTGGGTAGAGTTCATAAGCCAACAAAAGGTACTTATCATGTTGAAGATTAATTGTGAAATAAATGTGCTCTAAGGTGAAATTGTAGTACTTGTTTAACTCAGAACACGGTATTAATTTGAGGCTACTATATATGTCTTATCCTTCCAAATACAAGTAACTTACCTTGAAAACTTTTCACATGTGTGCCCTCATACATACATGAAAGAGAGACAGAGAGAGAGAGAGAGAGAGAGAGAGAGAGAGAGAGAGAGAGAGAGA
>OU015745.1:83131739-83156639 GCA_907169655.1 Acomys percivali
ACACACACACACACACACACACACACACACACACACACACACACACAAACACACACACATACACACACATGGATTTATGTTATAATAATAATACCTGAAGTAGTGGTAGCTTCTACTAACAGAGACAGTATGGACTGACATTTCCTTGCGGTATTTTGCAAATTTCACCCCCTTTTTTTGTGTGTCAGATGGAGTTAAGTGCCTAAGAAATGAGAACAAGAGTTCCTTTAAGGTAATACATTGGAGTGCGCTTCATCTGAGCCTGTTACTTAGTTGTGAGAAAACAAAAGCCATCAAGACACATGAATAAAGAGGCTACTTAAGAGAACAATAAGAAACCTCAGATGTGTTTCATTTGGAAATTAGGAATTTTAAAAAGCCAGGCAGTTAAAATATGTGCTGGTCTATTATGTCGGAAAAACAACAATACTGCTTACTAAATCCAGAGCAGAAACTAACTTCAAAGAATCCTTAGTCTACAATTTACTATTGGCCAAAGACAAGATTGGAGACTCACATTCCCCAGGGAAGAAGTTGAGTTGATAACACCCAGTCAACTGTGACCCTGGGAATAGGCTTTGCCTATTTGGAAGCTGTAAGTTTCACTGACGTTATGGCCTCTGCCTCAGCTCCCCCTTCCTCTGCCTGGGTACCTGCCTTTGTAACCTGCCTTTGTAACGCAGACAGGAACCAAGTCAGGCACACTGGGACTTGGACACGTTAATCGCCTAGAGTTCCCTATTGTTCATCTTCATTTCTCTCGGTTCCAAAGTCAATATGCTTTCTTTCTTTTCCTCCACAGGGATCCTAGCTTGATTTGGATTAAAACTGTTCTGCAAGTCATGAGAATTGGCGTTTCTAGACCCTGCTACTTAAGGCCGTCCATAATTCCTGTGGACTAGCAGTCTCAGATCTTGTTCCTTCTAGATCCAAGCAAAGCTTTCAAAATAGCAGGCATTTGGGTAAATTTTCTTATAATTCTTTTGATACTACCCTTCTCCCCCATATTGAATATTCACATTTCCTCTAAGAGAACCAATTATTTTACTCGATTTTATCGTCTTAAATTGCAGGCACTATAGGACAAGGGACTCAGGTATTCTACACCTCAGTTTGTTCTCACTTCATATTATTTCAGCCTACCAAAAATCACATGCTTTGTGGCTGCGGAGATGGCTCAGTTTTGTTAAAGGGTAGGCTTACAGTCCAAAATCGAAAAAAAAAACCCCAACAAAACAAAACAAAACAAAACAAAACAAAACAAAAAAAGAAAGAAAGAAAAGAAAAGAAAAAAGAAAAAAAGGAGGACACACTTCATCCAGGGCACTCAAGTAATTTTTTCATGGTGCCATGAAGTAAAACCTCTCTCAGTCAAGGATCTATTCTCTCCCTGCAGCTTCCGTGGCCCCCAGTTGGATCTAGAGGGGATTTGCCTCACAGGTAGGGGAGGCAAGTGGATTGGCATGTGCTCCTCAAGTGATATATCATCCACCTTCTGCCCTGGTTTTTCCTAGTGACAGCTCTGCCACAGAAATAATACAAACTCTTTTATTACTCCGTGTCAGGGCAAGACAAAGCATTTCGGGTCCACAGGTCCTGGCTGGTGACTGAAGTACAGCCTCTGTGTCTCCACGACTTGCTTTCTTCTGAAGAACTCTCCAGCAGGTGTAAATTTGGTCAGTTTTTGCATTCTAAAAGCACAAAAAAACTGGGTCTTCTTTCTTCCCACTATTTGTGAAGGACGATCGGAGTGAGAGGTCTATTTGAGAGTGCTCTTACTTTGATTCTTTATTCTTCACTGTCTGCCTTCCCCTGGCCAAGGGTACAAATGTTATTACTAGAAAAGAGGTTGCCCTTCAAAATCTTTAACTAAATTGTCATGGTGTCAAACCACCTTCTTGCAATCTGCATTCACACCCAGAAACAAATGTTACTCTCAACCTTTAGCAGAGAAGCCTTGCAATGTTGCAGCGGACAACATTGAAAGCCAAGACCCACGGCTTAGCAAGCAACTGAAGGTGCTAAGAGTAAGTTGCCTTCTCCGCCCTAAACAAGACCGTTTTACTGTCCCCTCTAAGTCAGGGAACCTTGATGAGGAAGGCTCACAAAGAATGTAAGAGCCACAGGATAGGGAGAAAGGATGCCGCATGCTCTGTTCTGGGTATGACATGGTCAATGTAATCGTGAACTCATAGCAGCTGAGGTTACCAGCACTGGACCAGCACAGACACTCTGGCATGGGTAGACGCAGGACTCACATGCCCCTCCCACTTCGTTATCACCCAGTGCCCCCTGATAGAGCCTCAGGAATAAGGGGCCATTGCCTTTGGTTGTGTAGGTTCTGGTGAGTCCACCAGTCTCCTATGGATATGGCAAGGACATACAAACCATCCTGATTAAATTCAGAGAATCATGGAACAAAATAAAATGGCATGAAAATGGGAGAAGGTTTTAGAAGGAACACAAGAGGTTGGCAGAGGTGAAAAATGAGAGTGGGTACTGGGTGCTGTGTGAATCATTAGAAAACATGCATTGTATGAGATTGTCAGTGACAAAGTAAGTACAAAAGCAGAACCTTCAACTGGAAGGTAGTTCTGTCATGCCTCAACCGCCAAATCAGAGTTGTTATATTTTTGTGTGTGGAGTGTCTCCTGAAAGCCTTTGGTAGCGGCTTAGTCTTCTACCCTGGACACTGTTGCAAAGTTTTGGAGCCGTGATGGCAAAGGACCCACTGAAAGGAAGAGTAAGTCACTGACAGCCAGACCTTGCCAACGAGGTGATCCAAGCCCCCCTTTGTGCCTGTTTTTAGTCCCTGGCTGACACGAAGTGAGCAGATCCTTTGGTGGAAGGTCCTGGCTAGATGGGTATACCAGTGACCACAGGCACAAAGCAACAGAACCAACAACTATAGCCTGAAACCCCCAAACTCAAAGCCAAAGTGAACATGACCACCTTAGAAGTTAATTACCTCGCATATTTTGTCACAGTGATGCGTTACAGATACCAGAGTTCTCAATTCTCTCTACAAATTCCATTTTTTTAAGAAGGTGAGAGCAAGGGTTTTTTTTGTTTTGTTTTTGTTTTGTTTTGTTTTTATTTTGTTTTGTTTGTTTTTGTTTTTTAAAATTCAGCTTGACTGTACTATGGTTGTAACCATTTTTATTTCCACATGCAACACCCATATCCTCCTTGGCCACTTACAAGAACCTTTCTCAGAATTTTGGTGCCTTTACCCATTAATCTTGGCAAATTCCTTTCCATCCATCACAGAGGCTGACATGCTTAAAGGCTCAAGTGAGGAAGGTTATGGGGGAGAAATAACACTGATTAGTAAAGGCAGCTGTATTATCTGACCCCAGTCAAGAATCAAAATGGAACCAGATGAGATTATCAACGAAGGCACCGAGGGGAGCAACGGAACCCGTGGGATCTACTTGGATGTTTCAGAAGGAAAACGATCCTTTCTATGAGCGATAAGTTTTAGCTATACTTTGGTCTGTTTAGGATAAAGTTAAGTATTAATTTTGCATATTTAATTATGTTACCCATTTTAAAATGCCACGACAGTGGAAGTTTGTGATGCGGGCCCTAGGGTGTTATCTTTACAGAGCACCAGAGTGAACTTTACCTACAGGACGGCAGAAAGGCTGTTTGCATGAAGGGACATCATAAATCCACTCAGTGCTAATAGCATGCAATGGAAACTCCTTTCAGAGGAGATACTTTTTCTCACAAAGAGCCCCGAGGGAAGAGATGGCACTGGAAACATCCATCAAGTAAGGAAAGGGTGTTTAGAAAATTGCTCTTCTGACTCCATCCATCATGCCATCAGAGGCCGCTGAGCTAATCCATTTACCACCGCTGTGCACAAGCCCGAAGATGAACGCAGAAGGATACGGAGGGGGAGGGTTTCCAGCAAGGCTTCCCTAAGGGCTAAAGTGGACACTGGAGATACGCTCCTAACGTACTGAGTGAGCGCAGCGCCGAGTACTGAGTGAGGGAGGGTAGCTCACACACCAGCACGCAGCTGCTTGCAGTTTCTCAACGAGGAGTCATCACTTGATTCTTCAGCCTAAAAGGCATTTCTTTCCTTTCCTCGTGACATTAAGTTTAAGCCATCAATACGTACTGCAGCTGCACCCCTGCCTCTCCAATGGCATATTAACTTGTAGTCCACCTGTGGCTTAAAAACACAGTGAAACCTCACGTCTCTGAATGTCACTGTAGTTTATAAACTCTCCCAAAAAGAAAGGCGCTAATTAGAAACGCTACAGTGCTTATAGAAAGAAGAATCACATTTCTAATTTCCCAAAGGAGAAAAAGCACAAGCTAAAATTCAAATAATCCCTTTATTTTTACATCCCTTGTCTCTTTTTATGTTTATTTCCATTTCACTTGATTCGCTTATGTGAACGTTCTGAAAGTGAGCCATTCCCACACCTTATTAAATAAGTCCTTTTTTTTCTTAACATTAAATGGATTGAGTCTTCTTTCAGATTGAATGACTCTTTGGGGTGGGCAAAGATATATAAAATACAAGATGGGAATGATTTTAGGCATCACATGACCTGGCCATTTCCAAGGCATGTTAGTCATGTATGAATGACACTGAGTAAGAGAAAGAAGCTACATAGTGAGAAATAGTCCCATGTGCACAGCTGCTTTGGAGAGAAAACTGACTGGCTCATGGCACGGCACTGAGCAGGGTCATTTTGGGGGCCAGAGTGACAGCTCGGTGATGGAGAGCATTTGCAGGTTTTACAGAGCATCCCGGTATCCACATGGCATCTCATAGCTGTCTATAATTCCATTTTCAGATGACCTTTTGGCTTCTTCAGGCACTGAACACACAGGGTGGGCATATATACATGCAGGCAAATTCACACAGACATAAAATAAAAATAAGCAAATGTTTTAAAATACATTATTTTCTATGGAGGATAGACTTTGTTTTCAGTCTCTCCCAGGAACCTACAAAGTCATAAAACTTCCCTGTGACAGTGATCTGGTCTTGTGATGTTAATATTACTATTTTAATTTTTTTGAGTGGGAGCCTATTTTTGATATAAACTATTATGCAGATATGGTACTTAAATTGTATTAGTTGTAGATGGAATTATTGTTAGGGCTGTATGCCATTAGTAATAAATTTCTGTATAATAACACACCTTATATGATGACATTATCATCTCTGTGTGTTTTGGGAGAAAGTGTCTGTGTATGTCATCTTGCTGGTTGACAGACTCTTACACCACCCCGTTATGTGAGGCTTTTCCCAGGAGATGCAACCCAAGCATCTATTCACCTCAGGCAGGGAATTAGTGAAAGACCAAAGTTACTAGTCTATTAAATGCCAACTTGGCAAACTAATGACTTACTAGTATTATTCCAATCAGTGTGGGTGGGGACTTACTCATAAAACCATGATGACTGAGAGAGAGCAACGTCACTGAAAAGCCCACCCTAGCCTGGGTGACAGCTCGTGAACGCTGCAACCCCAGAGCCTTCTTGTAGGCAGCTTAGCTGGTGACAAAATATTGTGACATTCGACGGCAGTGACAGTTGTGCCACTTTGGGCATGCTCTAGAAGCCACTGAGTGATATACACACAAACATGTTAAACATTTAATATATGTTGTCGATGGTTCACCTCAAGTGGAGAGCGAATCGTATACAAGAAGGGGGGGGGGGAAGTAGTCAGAAATCTTACTCAGAGAAAAGTGATGAAAAATAAACTCTGTTAACGAAAGGTGGGAAAGGCTGAAGTATGTCCAACTGGAGTCATAAAAGACCAGGAGAGATGACAGAAGAAGGACAAGATATAAGCCGTGCCTGGCCAAAATGTCTTCAGATATGCATTTTTTTCTCATTTTCCTGAACGGAACAGATCTGAGTAGTAAAATAAATAAAACCAAAATTGACAAGAAAAGAAAGTATAAAGGGACACAAAGCAGAAAGAAGATATGTTTCCTGCCTGGAGAAGAAAAAAGAGAGATTTTTCTAAAACGGATGAACACTGAATGGTTTCCTTAAGCCGGTAAGAGGAAAACTGGAAAGAGTGTCTCCAGGTCACCGAGGAAATGGGCACAGATCCAGGCTTGTTTGTTTGCTTAAGAGTGTCTGCTAATGTGCTGCTGAAGACCACAGAATGTGCCAGTGACCAGCCTGGAACAGACTGCATTGTAGACAGTTCACAGTGTGGGAGGAAACAGATGAAGTGGTGAGTAAATCTAAGCAGAACCCAACAATAAAACTAACAAACAGTAATAAAGTCTGCTCTGCGGCCTATTTTAAGGCAGAACTGAAACTTGGTACAATCTGGCACAGAAGTTGGGAGGAGGCTGGTCAGAGAAGTCACTGGCCGGCAGAGAGAGTGATGAAGTGTAGGCTGCATGCTACCCTTACAGTGAGTACCAACAGAATAAAGATGGACCAGAGGGCAACAAAGTTTAAAAAATAATGAGATGAGTGAAAAAAACCCAAACCTCTGTATCAGCTAATTAACCATCCTAGAGTCTAGTGTCAAAGAACTGATCACTCATGACTGCGTTTCCCCTACAGTCAGCTGCTCTTGGATGGGAGGCCTTCTGCAAGGCGTAGTGAGCGCACAATGGCCTGGTCTGGGAAGGCTGACCTCTCTGCTCCCTCCGTGAAGTCACTCGCCCTCGGAGACAGCAGCTCGGTCAGCTTTGCCTGGACAGTTGAGCGTGTTCTCATAGCCTGAGTGCGAGTCCTCTGGAGAGCAGACTAGACGTCTACTGACTCTTCCACGAAGGCCTAAGTAGTAGATATTTTCTATTTACAAGCTGTACAGCTACAGCGTCTCAGCTCTGCTGTTTTGGCAGGAAACCATCTCTAATCAAAATGCAAATGAAGAGGTATGGCTGTATTCCAATAAATCTTTATTTATATATATATATAAAAAGACAGCTGTCCAGGTTTGGCCTGTAGGCTGCAGTTTGTTTGCTCCTAGCCTAGAGTTAAGAGTTGGCAGAGCTTTGCTTCCACCTCTTGCCTGATGGAAAGGCAGTCTCGGTTACCAAGAGGGTCTCTTCACAGAAAGAGAAAGAATTACAGCCCGCTTTTGACAACATGGCATCAGTTCAATAAATCAAGAAGAACTCAAGAAAGGAAGGGAAAGTCCACAGGAGGAGTGGAAATAAATATAGAGCGCTACAAATGAAGTCAAGCATGTTGTAATTCTCACAGTCACAAAGGCTCAAGGAAATCATCTCTCAGCTCAAAATTATAAACCAAACACACTGGAATGGCAAAGAGCCCTTTGAAAATCCACCACTGAGGTGGGAAATTTTTGTTCATTTCTCTTAAGAATTGATTAAATAAAGGGCATTATTGAGTAGATCTGAAGTCCTTGCTCAGCCTCTTGTTTCTGGTATGGCAGGCTTATTCACAAGTTATTCTTATGTGTGCACTGATTCACATATAAAATGACTCACAAAAGTGTTGACTATACAGTAAAAAACTAGGAGCAATTGCTTTAAGTGCTCCATATGAGTCAAGAAGCGAGAGAACTAGGTGGTGGGGCCGGAAGTAGAATCCCATGGAAAGGGAAAGGGAATAAACTCCAGGTACAAGGTAGATCTCGGCAACGTGTGTGTGTGTGTGTGTGTGTGTGTGTGTGTGTGTGTATGTGTGTGTGTGCAAAGCATGTTGTAGAAGATGCTTTATCGACCTAGTGTTTGAAACTCCTGTAACTAGGCAGTGTGGTTGTGGGAATAAGTGTGTCTGTGGTAGGACAATGGAGCTAGTACTTTCCTTTTAGGTTACGGCAGGACAGAAAGCACATAAGGATCAAAGGGGCCTCTTGAGAAGCATGCTCTCTGCATCATCTCTTCCCAACATATACTAGGTCCCCATGTGGGTGTTTCCTCACTTCTAAATCCCTTCATTTATGTAATACCCATGCTGGAGAAGCTGAGCTCGGCTGAGGCAGGGGTGTCACACAGCCTGTGACAGAAGAGGCTCACATCTGAAAAAAGAAAACCTTTTAGCCTGTGATTGTATTACAAAGAAGGTAGAAACTGCCTGTTCTCCTAAGCAGAAAATCGTTAAGTGCCATTTTCAGTGTTTTCTATAGTTGATCTGTATACTCAATAGAATATAATAGCCCTTTATATTTTATTGATTCTGGCCTTTATGACAGTTTTAAATAAATGTGCACTCAGTAATTTTGGCATTAAAATTTTGAATTGTTGTGAAATCCCAAAGCCTGCAAACTATGTGTGATTATTTAATCCACCAAATACAGCATGTTATGGCAAAATAAAATTTAATATGAATGTTCTCCCTTGGCCAGTGCAGTAACCAGGAAACCTACCCATGGCATCTATAAATGCCTATGAAGGATTTCACACTGATCCAAGAGACCCACTGTGGAACTTGATGCAATAGGGTGCCACTATGACTCAACAGACACTGTGGGCCCTCCATACAATGAGTTAGCCAGTTTCCGATTCTGTGATCTTAAGTGGGGGTGGGGGTGGGGGACAGATAAGGAGGAAGGGGACGTTTTCCAGTCTCAGGCAAAGATTCCCTTGCAGATGCGATCTTCTGGAAACCTAGACTGCTATGGTTTCAATATGACGTATTTGCCCTGGCCAAAGATCCACACGCTGAATGATTGGTTGGTTCTCAAGTGGTGGTTCTCTCTCTCTCTCTCTCTCTCTCTCTCTCTCTCTCTCTCTCTCTCTCTCTCTCTCTCTCTCTCCCTCTTCTCCCTCTCTGTCACCTTCCCTCCTTCTCCCCTTCCTCTGCTTCTCATCTCTCAGTAATATGAATACCTTCTGCCTACACACAATCCTCTTATTATGATAGGCTTCTGCCCAAATACATGGGGTCGGATGACCATGGACTGCACCCCCTGAAGTCAATACCGAAAGAAAGCAAATTATTTCCTCCTCTTAAATGGCTTGCATTGGCTATTTTATCACACACCATCTAGGGAGTACTGGATCCTCTTTGAAGAGCGGAAGACCGAGAAGTAGGAGAGGCCAGAGCCTGAGCTCAGCCCTGCTCCTGTTCTGTCTGAAGTCTACTGGGTGCTCACATAGGTTTGAACATTGAGACTTTGACTCTCAGTCCCCTTGATTCTGAGGGGACCTATGGGACTTGATAGCAGAGAGCTGTTTCCACTCACTTTCACTTGTCCTTAGGTCTTCTCACCACTGACCCCACTACCCAGGCTGAGCCAGGTGAACCAGCCAGCAGGCACTGTAGTCGCCTGTGCAGCACTGACAGTAAATCTTTATTTATTTGCTCATACACATTAAATTGCTGTTGACGGTTAAGAGTGGTGAATGTGGACCAGGCTGGCCTCGAACTCACAGCGATCCACCTGCCTCACAGTCAAGGCTACACAGAGAAACCCTGTCTTGAAAAAAAAAGTGGTGAATGTGGACGGCGCGGCGGGGTCCACAGTCCAGTTCTATCACCTATTAGGTCTGTGTTGTGGATCAAACTGTGATGTCTCCCTTCCTCGGTTCCTTTGCTGTGATTGTACTAGTTTAAATGTGTGCATCACTTTAGTGACACAGGAAACGGCTCAGGTTAGCAATTCTTTTCATCGTTTTCTGAAGGACACTCTGAGGAGGAGAGGAGTTTTCTATCTAGAGGCTAAGGACTTGCTTGGAGAGCACCTCAGTGCTAGCAACAGGTGTCCTGTTCTGAAACTTGTCTTGGGAGTCTCACACTCTAAAAGAACGATGGGGGAGCCGAGGCGTCTGTGTGCTTTTGTGGTGTAGCAGCATTTACTCTAGTCCTAACCAATATGGGGTGCTTAAACATATATTGCTTAAAAGTAACAATAGTCCTTTCTCAAGCATGAATTTCTGTATTATAATTAATAAGTGACACCGGGCATGCGATTTCACTTTTACATGATTTTACACAGTCCATATAGCCCAGTGTGAAGAGTGACATCTCTCTGCATTTTCCCCCGCACTTCTCTGATGTTTGCCTCAATGGAAGCTAGCTGGACTCTTCTACTGCCTTTGCATTCAATCTGTCTTGTGGCTCTTTGGAAGCGCACTACGGTCGTGAGAGAGACTTCGTGTGAAAAAAGAAATGAAAATAGTGGCTTAGAACTCATATGAGAAAAGTTTTGACCTTGCACATAGCTCTGAAAGGGCCTCTGGGAACTTGGGTCTGCATGTCATGCTTTGAAAACCACTGTGCTGGAGTGTTTAGGAGCTGAGTATAGCTGGATTGGGAAGGAGGCGCAGCAGTTGAGAGCAAAGTACTCTTACAGGGGACTCCAGTTCAGTTCCCAGCATGCATGTCGGGCAACTCACAACCTGGACTTCAGTGGGCCCCTGCGTTCATAGGCACATGCCCACCAAACAGACACACACATGCATGCATTATTCGAAATTAAAATTAAATCTAAAATGCAAAATCGTTGAACAAAGCAGGCTTGTGCTGACTGATGGTAGTCTATCTCTCCTTTGCAGACCCAGGGCTGTTATGTTTAGGGGGTCTTTGCATGGAGGGCCCTTCTCAGTCCCCAAGCATTAGCTAAATTGCTTTCACAACCAAGTTGTCCAGCTGACAATGGAAGGCAAGGAAGCTTGTCAGTAGGGGCGAACTCTGCCCTTGGCTACAAAACTTACCCTAATTTGCACCCAGCTTGCTAGCTGCCCAGTTCCCTATTGGTGAAACTTCTGGGAGTGGAGCCCTGTCTGATTTTCACACTATTGCATTTCTAATGCTCACCTTGGCCTCTTTCATTCTTCCTTGTCTCATTCTCAGCACACCCTGGTGTCTGCACTATCAAACTGTATCCAGAATCAGACCACCTTCCCCCTCCTCCTTCCTACTACGCTGGCTCAAATGCTATGGCCTTCAACAGACCATATCTATGACATCCTTTTGGATGAGCTACACCCTCTCCTCTGTCTCTGGAGTCTGTGTCTATACTCACACGTACAGATAGTGCAAGTGAAACAGATCCCTGCCTTTTTGCTTCTGACATCTAATGGCTTCTAGTCATACAAGCCTGGTATGGTCTGTGTCTCATTTCTGTCTCTCCTTCATTTGTGTGTTCCTGAGAGAGAGAGGGGGGGGGACAGAGAGGGAGAGGGAGATGGAGCAGGAGAGGGAGAGGGAGAGGGAGAGGGAGAGGGAGAGGGAGAGGGAGAAGGAGAGAGAGCATATTCAGGGTCTTTTTATTTGCTGTTTCCCCTAGCTGAAGTGCAGTTCCTTTAGTTCCTCAGTTCTTTCCTCCTTTGGGCACTCAAATGCTGTCTTATCAGAAAGGGTTTCCTTGTTGAGTTTTTCACAAAACTACAACCAAATTTTGTCAACATTTTCCTCTATATATCCCAAGTGGCTTGGTTTTAAGCTATTATCAATAACCCACACATTCTACTTTCCTTTCCCTGGGAAATGTAAATTTCCAGGTTTCCAGAAATTTCATTGCCAAGGACAGATCCCAACACATATAGCTGGCACCATGTTGCATATTACAGTGTTCTGGGTGACAGAAAAGGAAGAGAGAACTGAAACTTTTTGAAGGATGGTTTCTTTTTCTAGGGAATGGAAACACCAGGGGTTTGCCTGACCTCAGCTCCAAGTCTGAGGCTCCAGCCCTCAGATTACCATGTGGTAGCACGTGTTACACTCAGCTGAACAGTCTTGTATCTTTGACATAGGAAGATGTTGTGTTCGCCCTCGTATTCCCAGCAACCAACCCCGGTGTTTCGTCACAGGAGATGCTCAAAGTTTGCCAGATAAATTAGAGAACAAGCTAATGAGCTGCCTGTATAAAACCTGATATTTTAGAAAGGGATTTATGGCTTTGTGTATCTGTAAGCTGGCATATCAAAAGGAAGCATATTCTTTTCTTAATCAGACCCAAGCTGGAGGACATATACATATGAAAAACAGCAGTAATATTTTAATAAGAAAGGGCTAGGGTAGAAAAATACATTTATTAATTTTAAATTATTTTGGATCTAGTTACACAGATGACTTGAACTAGTGTGAAACCATGAGTAGCATAGTATAACATATCTTTAGATTTTACTTGTTACAAATAAACTCTTAAAAATTAGAGCACACAACAAAATGGCTTGCTCTTAGCAAAACATATTCTGCCCTTAACTGATTGAGAGGGTAAGAGAATTTCCCATTTCAACCCATGCCAGCTGACTCCATGCAAAAACTTGGCTGAGAATAATTAAATGGATCCAGTATAGTTTGTACTATTCTCCTGGGAAAGATGATGAAAGTTCCTTAGTCAACACTTGCTGGCCTATCACTGTGCAAGTCCATTTCAGAAAGACATTTGTCAGATTTCTTTGAAGCCTATGAAAATGACATTATTTTGGTCACAGAAAACCTACTATTATAGAGAGAGTGTCCACACCTGGATTGTGTTTCTTACTACTGTATGGCTTGGGTGAGATTACAAATGCTCTCTGAGTTGTACTTTCTGGGTTCAAAAATGGGTCATAAGATATCTGCCAAGCATGCATGGTGGAGTCTTCTCTAGCAGGCATGGTTTATGTTGAGGTGTCTACATCCTACCTGCATTTTAAGTTCAAACAGGTAGGCTGTCATGAGGAAAACTATGCTGTGTTTGTGAGAGAGACAATAGCCCACCTGTCTCTTTCCCTAGCACCTGGAAAACTAGTACCTGATACCTAAAGACAATTGTTCAAAGAATTGTAATACAAGATGCCAAGAAACTGCTCCTCTCTGCTTTTTATTCCCATATTCTTAGCCTGATGAACATTTATGTAAAACAAAATTATTTTAAATAGAAAAAAGGTTAATATTCAATAAAAATGTTAAGCTAACACAAACTGTGAGTATGAAATTTTAGAAGTACATAATTTAAGATGAATAAATATCTATAAAAATTAATAATCAACTTGACAGTCTTTCCTGGAAAGGCTCCACCACGTGATTCTTTATTCATTGCCTTCGTAAAAGGAGCTATTCAGAGGAGCTGGAACAAGACAGCTCAAATCCGAAGACCTCATGGGATATGCTTTTCATCTCAGGAAGCACTGAGGAAGTGAGGCCCGGGGCCACTCATTGTTTCAGAAGTCAATAATGGGAGTCAATGAGGAAATGCTCATGCCAGCAACACAGGAAAAGACCACATAATGATGCATTGTTTCCTCCAGGAGATGAGATGCTCCCATAGCATCGGGAGGTGTGAGGTCCCTCACTGTTCATCCCAACCAGAGGGTGTTACAGCCCTGCAGGTGGATGCATACAGCAAGGGGTAGTCGGACCAGAGTCAATAACAGGTAGTGGCTCTGGGTGGGGACCTCTCTGCTGTGTACTAGCCTCTTGATATGACATATAACAGATCAGATATGTTGTCAGTCTGTCTGTGTCCAGAAAACCCAGTTCCTCAAACAATACAACACTGCCACCTTACATGTATAAGTCAGGTGGTCTCTGTGAGCTACAGCTAAAAACCATTAAACTCTTTGGAAAAAAATAATCATTCTCTGTGCTTGGTCTGTGGGTGGAGCATATCAGCTTCACAAATGATTCTAAAACTATGTGCTAGGTAGTTTTATGTCCACTTAACACAAGTTATAGTCATCTGATAGAAGGGAACTTCAACTGAGAAAATGCCTCCATAGATAGAGCTATGGGTAAGCCTGTATAGCATTTTCTGAATTAATGATTCATAGGAGAGGGCTAATGCCATTATGGGTGGTACCATCCTGGGCTGGCAGTCTTAGGTCCTATAAGAAAGCAGGATGAGCAAGCCACGAGGAACAAACCTATTAGCAGCACTCCTCCATGGCCTCTGCATCAGCTCCTGCCTCCAGGTTCCTACCCAACTTGTGTCCCTGGTTTGGCTCTCATCAAAGGACTGTGACTCTGGATATGTAAGACAGCTAAACCCTTCATTCCTAAGCTGTTCATAACCCTTCATTACTTTGGTTGTAATATTTCGTCACAGCAATAGATCCCTACCTAGGGCACTCTACTTTTGTGTAAACAACTTCTACTTGTCATCAGGAGTCATATCCTGGGGCGCCTCCTCCATGAAGCCTGTGCAGACATTCCGGCTGCAAGTGTCTGTTTTGCCCTCCTGGGTCTGTTTTTCTCTTGTGACCTTAGGGATGTCTCCCTTCACTCACGGCAGTTTGTGCTTTTATTCTCCCACTAGAGCAGGGTACTGTTGCCATTACCATACTCGCCACAGAGTCCTTCCTGACTAAACAGATGTTTGGCAAGTAACAAATAGTTTCTAGAAAGTATCAACAGAACAAATGAATGAATGAAGCATGAATGTACAATTTCTTTTGTTTTTCAAAATTTATTCTTCTCTCATACATATATCTGACTGTAGCTTCCTCTCTCTCCACTCCTCCTAGTCCTCTCTCCACCTCTTTTCTCCCCTAAATCTAATGCTCCTCTTTTTTTTCCCTCCAGAAAAAGAACAGGCCTCCCAGTGACATCAACTGTAAAGGAATGTTAATTCAGAACATGGCTGTTCTGGCAAGAGATCACATCCAAAGATCTTCTAAGTCTATGTGTTCCAGCTACCAAGAGATCACATTCAAAGACCTTCTAGGTCTGTGTGGTCTGGCTGAAATACAAACATGCCTTTAATCCAGGAGACAGAGACAAACAGAGGTGAGTTCAAGGCCAGCCTGGTATAGAGCAAGTATCAGGGAAAGAAAAGCTTAGATGCAGGTATGATGATACATGCCTTTAACCCCAAACAAAGGTAAAGTTAGTTTGTAGAAGGAAGCACCCATGTTTGAAAGTGATATCTAATCGAGTGGCAGAAAAGATGACAAATCAGAGGAGACTTGACAGAATAGGACATACAGTTTTTCAGGAAGAGGAGGCAGTTTTACCAGGACAGTAATAGAAAGATGGATTGCAGAGAGAGAACTTGGATGAAGATAGAACAAGCCAGAAAATGAGAAGAAGCTGGAAGATTAGAGCAGATTGCTGAGCTAGTTTGAGGCCAAGTAGAGCAATTCCAGGCTGAGAGAGAAGCCAGATTAAATAAGTCAGCTGGGAGAGGAGTTTGAGCCAGAACAGCTGAGCTGAACCAGCCAGGCCAGAGCTCAGACAGAGCAAGTAAGGGTGAGCTTATTAAGCAGTAAGTCTCAGAGGCCGAAAACATTCTATGGCTAGGTTAGATTGTACAGAGGCTAGAAGCTTCCAGGGCTAGGCCTAGATTAGCAGGAGGAGGCAGTAAGCCTCTCAAATAATAACTGAGCCAGGAGAATAAAATTACTATTACAATCACCAAACATGGCCTAACAAGCAATAAGACTAGGCACAAACCCTCATGTCAAGTCTGGACAAGGAAACCCAGTAGATGGAAGAGGGTCCCAAGAGCAGGCAAATTAGTCAGTCACCCACCCTCTAGCAATTAGGAGTCACACAAATACCCCAATCTAAACAACCGCAGCATGTACGCAGAGGAACGAGCTCAGACCCATGCAGGCTCTGTGACGACGTCAGCCTCTGTGAGCCCCTATGAGCCCTGCGTAGTTGAATCTGTAGTCCGTATTCTCTTAGTGTCCTAGACCCCTCTGGTTCCCACAATCCTTCCTCACAAAGCCCTGTTCTGTAGGGTTCCCCGAGCTCCACCTTATGCTTGGGTGTTAGTCTCTGTATCTACTCCAATCATCTACTGGAAGAAGCCTCTCTGATATTGATTGGATGGACTAGGCACCAATCTATAAATATGGTAGAGTTGTTTTGTTTGTTTGTGTCTGTGTTTGTTTGTTTGTTTTTGTTTGTTTGGATTTTTGCTTTTTTGTCAATCATGTTTTGTTCTACTTTGAGACACCTAACTTCTGGTTCCTGGCCATCCAGGCATTATTGGGCCCAGGCTTCCTTTCACGGTTTGGATTTCAAGGTAGACCAGTCATTGGTTGGCCATTCTCACCAGCTCTGAGCCCTCATTGGCCCAGCACATCCTACAGGTGGGGCAGGTCTTGCTTGGTTGGTGCCCAATCCTACCACTGGTTACCAAAGATGGCCAGGTCAGGCTCTGAATTTCTTAATTAAGTATTTCCTTCTTATTTGAATACACTTACTTGCCTCAGCTTTAAGAAAGTAATTTATGCAGAGCCCTGCGGCTCAGTCGATGGGATTTGGTCTGGAAGCTGTACTAGATTCTTTCTGTTCATTCACTAGTCACCTTGGGTGGGAGTTTCACTTGTATCTCTCCTGTAAAAGTAAACTGCAGGAGTTTGGCTGTTTACAGGCCGTTTCATTTCTTTGCTGAGACAAACTGATAAAGTAGGATTTGCAGAGGTTGGCCTTGTACTCTCACGCTTAGGAAAGGCCTGAAACCTACCCCTCTCACCCCAGCCGGTACCACATGAGTCAGAATCTGATTTTTCTGTAAGCAAGGCTAGACAGAGGTGCAGGGACCTGTGCCATGCGGCAGAAATGTCATCGTCATCTAGCAGCAGATGCTGAGCTGTACACAGAAGGAACAGAGTCTCATCCGAGTAACTCATCCAAGATTTCACATTTTACAGAAAGCAGCACTATATCTCATGGGTTGTTTTTTGGGGGGTGGGGGTGGGGGACACAGTATCTAAAAAATCTTTATCTGGTTCTTCATTAATAATTTTAAGGATATTATCAACATCCATAGTGACACATTTTCTTCACATTAGTAATGTTTTTATTATCACATAATACATAGTAAAAAAAAAAATCCAACAAGTCAAAAATGTAAAATCTAGAAAAGTCATATCTTCAAAATGCCAACCCACAGAGATAAAACACAGCTACACTTTTACCACACACAGGCTGTGTTCTTCTGTGGAAACAGTAGCATCTTTGAGAGCAGGAAGAGCCCATACTGCCACCTTTCAAGAACAGCATAAACCTCTGTGGAGAAGATGCCAAGAAGACTGTCCCCTGATTCTTAAGCCTGGAGATCTCCTAGGTGAGTTCTGACTTTCTCCATTTTCTCGTCTCCCCAGACAACAGACTCTGGGGCTTAGCACCTTTCCCATAATCCCCTCCACCTCTCTATAGTTCCTCTTGTACCCACTCCCAGAACTAACTGTAGACAAGTCTTAAATTTTCACTGCTTTTTCCATCTCCAAAGACCTTGAAATGGGTTTTTGTCGCTGCTCTACTTAATCGTTTTTGCTGCTGCGTGTGGCAAGGAGATGAGGTAAAAGCGGAAGCAGGAGTGACCAGCGCAGGGAACCCACCACGTCTCAGGCGGCTGGAGACACAAAGGCCAGCAACTTCTCCTGGATGGCAATGGTGGGACGAGCTTTCAGGTTCCCTCTTGCTCCCATTTGCTGAGGGTCGGTATTTTTATTTTGTTTCCGGGGCAGGCTGACACAGTGAGTAGGAGAGTAAGGACAAAGATCCACTTACCTGTCAAGGCTTAAAACTTCCTCAGCTTTCCTCCTCCCTTCCGTTCCTCCGTGGACCGTTTAGTCCGGGACTGCACAAGGTAGGTCAGGGAGCACCTAATCTTATCAGGAGCATAGGATACGGCTTGAAGAATGTTCACACGCCACCCAAAAGGCACAGAGGCTCAAAGTACATAACAGAAGAAAAGGTTTATGGGGAAAAGTTTTTCTCGAGGAGATGGAATAAATTAATTAGATTAAACAGAATTAGAATTACACGGAAAAACCAAGATGTGGGTAGAGTTTAAACCTGTCCCTCCTAATAAAAAGGAAAAAAATGTAAAGGGCAGAGAGATGGGTCCGTATTTGAGAGCACCGGCCAGAAGTACTGAGTTTGGTTCCAGGCACCCACATGGCAGCTCACAACCATCTGTGACTCCAGTTCCAGGAGATCTGATGCCCTTCTCTGTCTACCAGGGCCACCGTGCACACACGTTGATGCACAGACTACAGGCAGACAAAACGCCCGTACACATCAAATAATAAAACGATTTTTTAAAAAAGGGAAAGTGTAGTTCTGCAATGGGTTAGTGCAGCAGATTTTAATCAAGTGATGGGTGTGGGCAATAGAAGCGATGCACTTGATTGAAAGAATATGGCATCAGCTCAGATACAGATGAGACGCTCCCAGCATAGGCCTGCGGTATTCCTGCCAGAGATGTATAGCTCAGCTCTGATTGTGAGGAAACACCCAGGGATTTAAACAAGCATACACTACAGGACTACCCCGTAATCGTCTACAGAATGAAGACCACGTGAGCGCTCCAAATGGAATAATTAAAACGACATGCACTTTGTGGCTCTGAACCATGTGCTTTCGCACCCACAGGACATTATTGTGACAAATAGTCAAGTTTTCACTGGGTTGCAAGAGTGAAATGTTAGCAAGTTGTGAATGTTAATTCCCTCCATTTTAATACTTACAATCTTAGAGACAAACTTCATTTTCCTTTCCTGTTCTTTTTTTGAAATATGACACATGAAATTAATTGGGGGGGGTGTGGTTAAAAGGTACCATTTCAGCAAGCGAGTCTCAACAGTCTTGAATGCACATGGGTTTTATTCTTCGCACGCAATGGCTCCGAATGTTTGAGCTTATTTCAAAGTTTAAAAACCTTATTCTAAGGCAGTGATTTAAATAGCCTTCCAGTTAATGTTCTACTTTAAGGCACAAAGTGCTCTACTTGACTTTCTCCCTTCCTTATGTTGCTCTTCCTAAGAGGGTCTGAGTACTATGAACATAAAAGGCAAGCCAGTTATGTAACGCCACGCCCCTGGCAAGTTACGTAACGCCTCGCCACGCCCCTGAAGAAGGTGCGGGAGATCTGTAGATCGCATGGCTTCCCAGCACTGTCTGCTGCAGCACCACAGAACAGAGGCAGGCTTCGTCTGGTGACCAGTCCACCATGCACAGAAAGAAACAAGGCTTGCAAGAGAGAAAAGGCTTATTTGCAAGGCAGCCAGGAGTGGAGGTGGGAGACCCAAATCTCAAATCCACTGTCCCAAAGATAGAGTTTGGGGACATTTATGGGAAAAAAGAAACAGGGTGCAAGGTGAGGGGGGGTGAGGGAGTGGGGGGTGGGGTGATTCGGGGTGAGGGGTGGAGAGGAAGCAGTGTCCTGTGGCGCATTCAGCAAATCTCAGCATTGGCAAGATGTGAGGGTGAAGTGTGGAGCCTCGGATGTTAAAAGTTAGCCATCAAATAGGTGCACAGCCCCTCCACCCCACCCCCCACCCCCGGGCAGGACTTGCAGGCTGCAACACAAGCAGCCTTCAGGGGCCCCAGAAGTAAAGTAGCACTTTTGTCAGCCCTCTCATCTGAAGCGTTATCAACTACAAAGCTAGTGGAAAGTCAATATAATTCTGCTCAGCTATGTCACCCCCAGGCCACACTCTCTCCTTTCCCATGCTGTTGCAAGGACTCCCAGGCTTGGTTGCCAAGCCTCTCACAGGGGCTTAACTTCCTGTCTTTGTGGCAATACATGTAAGGACCTAATTATCTGCTTCCATGGTCATTGCTTGACTTCCTTGTTTCTGGGTGTAAAGTTGTATATCAGTCAGATTTAGAGAAATTGGTCATCTGCTTTCAAGACAGAGCCTAGGCTTGCGTTCCAGTTACTGAAACATCTCTGTCTGCAAGCAGGTTGATGTTGCCAAGGTGTGGATTTCCCACTGCCTCAAACGATAAAAGTAAACATCTACAAAGTATTTTTTGTGATGGTCTTTGGCTAAAAGCTATAAGTTGGATAGGTTTGTACGTGCTATGGCTTAATTCAGTAAAGAGAAAAGAGAGACCCGGGAGATAGCTCCGTGGGTAAAGTACTTGCCTTGCCCCTGTGAGGGCCTCAGTTTGAATCTCCAGAACCCACTGAAGAGTAAGGTGGGTGGGGCTGCAAGCATCTGCAGCCCCAGCACTCCCATGAAAAGATGAAAGGCAGAAAAGGGGAAGCCCGGAAACTGGGAGGGCAGCAATGCTGGCATACACAGTGGCAACAGCAGACAGCTTGTCTCAAACAAGGCAGGTGAGGGCACACACTTGAGACTATTCTCTGTCCTGTGTGTGCACCGTGGCTCATGTCCACATACACTCACATGAGGAAATGTGCACACACAATATGTGTAATCATACATCATGTACACACACACACACACATACAATTGAGCAGTAAAAGAGATGAGTGTCATCTCCTCATCTTGTCTAAGGAATTTTTTGACCATAGGCAGTCCTCTTTCTGAGCCTGAGCTGTATTATATGTCAAGAATAAAGCACTACAAAGTTTAAGTGAAGCTAACATTTAAAAATACAGGCAGAGCCCTTTATACATAATAATAAACAAATCTTTTTTAAAGTTTAAAAAATATTTAATAACCATATAAATTTAATTTTAATATATTTATCAGAATCTTCCATAAAAATCAACACTACAGTTTGTGCAAGGGATCATTTTATGTCTTGATTTTATCTGTCCAGATTCACTGGACCTGGGGAGATGACTCAGTGGATGAAAAAACAAACCTCTTTCCATGCAAGCCTGATGACCTGAGCGAAGGGGGCACTGGCTTTCAAAAGTTATCCTCTGACACCTGCATTGGCACCACAAGTGCTCAGATGCACAAAAATAATAATAAAATTTAAAAATAGATTTATAGTAATGATGAAAGCCCCAGGATAAACATAGTCCCATAATGGAATCTGCACAGTGTGAGAGTGGAGAGTGTTTTTCTTACTATTTACTGTCAGGATGGCCTGAGAAAGTAACAAGAAGAATGTTGGATGTCAGGACCAGACAGCAATGTAAAAATCTTTTAAAAAAGCATGTGTGTGTGTGTGTGTGTGTATGTGTGTGTATTTGTGTGTGTGCCTGTGTGTGTATGTGTGTGTGCCTGTGTGTGTTTGTGTGCCTGTGTGTTTGTGTATTTCTGTGTGTATGTATGTATTTGTGTGTGTGTGTTTGTGTGCCTGTGTGCCTGTGTGTTTGTGTGTATGTGTATTTCTGTGTGTATGTGTGTATGTGTATATGTGTGTGCCTGTGTGTGTTTGTGTGCCTGTGTATGTATGTGTGTACATGTGCGTGTGAATGTATGCCACATGTGTGAGTGCCCACAGAAGCCAGGAGTGCCTGGAGCTAGATTTTCAGGCAGGTGTGAGCTATACAACATAGGTGCTGGGAACTGAGCCTCGGTTCTCTGCGAGAAAAGCAAACATTTTTAATTGCTGACAATGTAAAGATGGTAAAACAATATTAAAGGCCCCAGTCAGGACACAAGCCTGCAATCCCTACAATCGGGAGGTAGTAGCAGAAACATTAGAGTTCGGGGTCACTTTTAGTTACACAACAACTTCAAGGTCAACCTGGGATAAGTGAGGTTCTGTTTCAAACAAAACAAAACAAATTCTAACAAGGAGGGGGAAAATAAATAAAGATTGATACCAACCAGTAAGTTGGTAAGATCTCAGTGATTTTAAACTGTGTCAATGACTGGATGTCTCCATGTAGGAAAGACACTCTCAACTCTCAACCCACTACCGCCACCACCTTACCACCAGGCTGTTACACTTCTCTATTTTAGAACAGAGAGGTACATTCCTACAAGGCCATCCCACAGGCTGTACAGCTCACGCCCCTTTACACCCCACACCCCAAGCAGCTCCCGATCTGCCTTTCCTGAGCCAGCATCGGGAGATCCCTGCAAGATTTCCAACAGAACAGACTGTGCAGAGGTTGGCGTTCCTCCTTGATGACTTGCAGTGCCATATTGGGAAGATACAATCAGGTGAGGAAAACCAGCCTCTGAGTGAGAATGAAATCCTGAAATTCCTGATGACCCTGCAGGCGTGTGCCTCGCGTTTTGCTTTTGAAACATTGCCTATCATTGCTTCTCATATCTGACTCCATGCCTTTCAACTGGCAAATGAATGGCTCCTTTGAAACTTGCCAATACCGGCGGGGTTTTAATGTTTGTGTCCAGATATAGGCCCTGTGTCTTTTCTGTCACCATGTAGAAGAATCTTCATGTTCTAGAGTTTCTTTTAAGCCCTTCCTACCCAAAAAATCAAAGTATAGAATCTAAATGTAAATCTTTATCATGGAAAGGAATTAATCACTAGACATCTTGGAAGTATTTGCTAAGGAAAAAAAAATGTATTTGTAGGCTTATTTGTGCTTCCTGTTTTTTCCTCATAGGTATGGTGTTTTTCTGTTTGAGACTTTCTCTCCTTGTATTCATCTTTCACTTTAAATCTAAAAACATATAGGTAAGAACTGTTTAAAGCTCCTGTTTGCTGATTCCTACATTTTGGTCATTCAGGATCGGCTTCTATTGACTCCCAACTTTAACTACCACCATGTTATCCTATTTAACTATCCTATAATTTTAAGATATCATACCCTGACATTCAAGCATCTCTAATTTTTGAGAACAAGGTGTGTCCCTTGTTGAAAGGCCTGTTAAATTGGCCACAACAGATTTCCTATAGGGTCCCTTTGGGGATGGATTTTCAGCTTTGTTAGTCAGAACCAGATAGTCTTTGGTTCAGAGCTGGAATCTTCCTGGGCTCTGAATAGAAGGCCTTCCATGTTCAGGAAGGTCTCCTCCTCACGGATGGTCAGATATGGTTCTTTCTACCAGGCCTCACTGAGTTTCTCCTATGTGGAGAGAAGGCTGTATTTGGCTGTTGCCAAGGGCTTCCAGAGCTCTTTCATGTGGTGTCACCTTATTGGGCCTCTGACCCCAACATTCAGTCTGCATGAGCACTGGAGTCTTCTGTTCTTCTGTGTAGTCTGCTCTCATTGAACTTTCACTTTCTGGCCCATTAGACAGGGCCTCAGGCTACAGGCCATTTATCCTAGACCCCACTTAATGCATCTTTGTTTTCCTACAGCCTTAAAGTAGGACAGCAGTTACTTCCTATTTTATGACTATAGCTATATTTATTAGTCATGTTTCTAGACTAGGATCCAAAGATTCCACTCCTTGTTTTTAATTCTATTGTTCTCAATGTATTAATAGTTATGGGTGTGGCATGTATGTGTCTGTGTGGGTGTGGGCATTTGCATATGCTGGTGCTTGTAGATGTGTGTCCATATGCTTATGGCAGCCAAAGATTGAGAACAGACATTTTTTTCTCAGGCATTCTTCATGTTATTTTTGCGGGGCGGGGGGGGAGGACAGGGTCTCTTACTGACTCTGAGTTCATGGATTCATCTAGGCCAGCTGTCCAGGGGCCTCCAGGGCTACACCTGCCACTTCTGTGCCTGGTATTTACCTGGGAACTGGGGACCCAAACTCAGATCCTCAAGCTTGTGTGGCAGCCATTTAATTGGCTGAGCCCTCTCCCCAGTCCCCAGCTTAATAAAATAACAACATGTATTATAAAATGTAATATCCATACCACTGGTATTTTTTTAAAATGTAAAACGGATCTGTGATAAAAATAACACCAGAAATGTGTTTTTTATTATCATCAGCAAGAGACCTCAAAGGATTAAAACCTGTACACTATGGATTTCATACTTTTGAGAGATGACACTGTTCGCATTTTTCAAACTCATTTGACCACAAAAATCCACTTCTAGCAGCTGGTCTTGTGGGAGGACTCGTTGGGGACTCCGGGAAGTGGTGTTCGGTGGTTGCTCTATATTAATTGTATTAAAAATTTATGTGCCTAATTAAAAAGCAATCATGGTTACAACTATCTTTTAAATTAATTTTCAGATTGAAAGTAAGCCGTGATCCTCCCTCATCTCTCTAATGCTCCTCTAAACTAAGCCATGATCCTCCCTCATCTCTCTAATGCTCCTCTACTCCAAGTGGAGAGTTTGCTGTTGGTCCCATTAAATACTGTATGTGTTATGGTGGAGGAGAAAGTTTTTTTTAAAAAAGGAGTGTGACTGTACATTATGAAAATAAATATTTCATTTGGACAATTATTTTTTGTCCAAAAGAAAAGGGCATTTTCAGACACAATGTAATACAGTTGGCCTTTTCCTTCTGCGCAGCTATCATCTCAGCCTGCTGTTTGATGAAAGGGTAGCAATGAGGATGTGAGAATGATGAGCTTCCAGAAGCAGCAGCAGCAGCAGCAGCAGCAGCAGCAGCAGCAGCAGGCACTTCTTTACCATCAATAACTAATTTAAGTGTTTCCTACAGTACAATGCTTCTCCTCCATGTACAACTGGTTGGGGAGTAGCTCCTTATAATCAAATGCCTAAGAATTCTCCAGAAACAGCAGGGACATAGCAGATAGGACATTATTTGAGTAAAATTCAAGACTTGACACCATTTGGCTCTTCAGTTAACCCCAGCCAAGCATCTATGCGCTCTCTCTCTCTCTCTCTCTCTCTCTCTCTCTCTCTCTCTCTCTCTCTCTCTCTCTCTCTCTTTCTCTCTCTCTCTCTGTCTCTCTCTGTCTCTCTCTGTCTCTCTGTCTCTCTCTGTCTCTCTGTCTCTCTCTGTCTCTCTGTCTCTCTCTGTCTCTCTGTCTCTCTCTCCCTCTCTCTGCCTCTGTTTATCAAGCAGGAAAACAAGCTCATTGGTCTGGATAGCTGTAGAACTTCCTTCCAGCTCTTGTAGAGTAACACCCACTGATGAAAAAGTGGCAAGAACGTTATTCCCATGAAGCATTGCCTCACTGGCTGAAAGTAAGACAGAATGATCTAAAACATGGTGGGCAACATGGCTGCTAAACAAGTCAAAGTTTCATTTTTAGCCTCATACCTACAAACAGAAAAGCTTGGGCTCATCGAATTTGGCCTTCAAGAGTTAAATTATTCCCCTAATCACAGCCAACTGTCCTCTGTCAAAAACCCTACAACTCAGTTCTTGCCCTTTGACAAAAGCGATGGTTCCCCCCCTCCCCGCAACCCCCACACCGCCACTTCATTTTGACCTAGCTCCCTGATGCTAGCAGTCTATAATAAGGCAAGAGAGAGACGTTTTCTCCAAATAGACAGTGGGGATTTCGTTGATAGCGAGAACAAAAGGTTTCTCAATC
>OU015745.1:83158971-83175434 GCA_907169655.1 Acomys percivali
AGAGAGAGAGAGAGAGAGACAGAGACAGAGACAGAGACAGAGACAGAGAGAGAGTGCACTTTGAAAACTCAAAGCCCAACCCCAGTGACACACCTCCTCTAACAAGGCCACTCCCCCTAATCCTTCCCAGACAGTTCCACCAACCGGGGACCAAGCATTCACATATAGGCATATAGGAACCCATGGGGCCATTCTCACCCAAACCACCACACCCTGCATCAAAGAAGCTTTTTGGTTTGTTTTGGTTGTTTCTTTTGCAGAGATTATTACAGAAATCTACGACTGGTCTAAATGCAGGAAAGAAATGACTGAGCAGTGCCTGTCCCCAGTTAATGCATTTACAGTGAAACCCATATAACTAAGATTCAGGGAACATGGCAGAACAGAGGGTGGGAAAACCACCAGAACCATAGCATCATGATGTTTGCCACAAGGTAGTGTTAGGGCAGGTGCTGGGTGGGAATTAAATGGAGGCTGTTATGGAAGAAGGAGGGGACGGGTCTGGGAAGGGTTTTGGGCAAGGAGTGTAAGGTGCATATGATGAAACAGATTGTGTGGTAGTCTCAAAGAATTAATAAAAACATGCATTTAAAAAATATATATATAATACCTTTAAGTTAACTTGTCTACAGGTCCTCTGATCTGGCTTCCATGTTACTGTTTCTATTTTCTATGGTCAATATGGACTTTGACCAACTTAATTTCCTCTGGCAATTGATTTCCGTTAGCCGGAAGTTAGGACACGCTCTCCAGACTCTTGGCAGTGAGTGTAGCCTTACGAATGAGTCAGTAACACTGGTGCTGCTGCCAGCCAAGGCTCTTGAGAAAGAGCAGCCCCTCCTCTGCACTCTCCTGCAAATCACAGTGAAGATGGCAAATGCATTGCTGGGTACGCATGCCTGGATGACATGGAGCAGAGCAGACCTACAGGCCAAGAGCATGAACATTGGATTATGATATGAACAAGGAACAAACTTGATGCTTGGGGAAGCCACCCTTTACATTATGGTTACTGGTTTTTGTTATTCCAACAAATGTAAAGGTAAAATAAATCGATTTTTTTTTCGATTTTTTTTTCTCAATGAATAAAGGGCAAAGGAGCCATTTTTAATCTTCTTTGTTTTTGGAGGCTAAGGCTTAAGGCCACTGTAAATCTGAGCTTGCATCTAAGTTTTGGGATGCAGATGAATCTCTCTGGGGATTAAGTCCAGTCTCTTTTTTACAGCATGGAGATATCTCCAAGGTCCTGAGCCAAATAACCTGTCCTAGTAAAAACTGCATACCTGGAATTAACTCAGAAATCTCTTAGGAGAGAAACAGAAAGGGTCCCAAGCTTCAGGGTCTTTAGTTTAGTGAGAAGATAAGGAAAGTTTTACATGCTCTTTGTATCATTTTATAATATAAATTTCTGTGGGATTCTGTTCATACTGTGTGCGTGCATGCATATGTGCCTGTGCACACGTGTGCCTGTGTGCATGTGTCTGTGTGTGCACACGCACGTGAGTGTGTGCACGTGTTGTCTACAAATGCATGTATATGAGCTTGCTTGACCTTCCCTCTTGCCTCTGAGTTGATTGACCATTACCAACCACTACAAATTCTGTAACTAATATCTGAACTGGATTTTCAGTCTTCCATCATTGACTAAGGAGCAACAGCAGGAACCTCCCTGGTTTTCAGTGCCAGACTGGGACTGCTTAGGTATCCAGCCTCATGAATGGACTGAACAGCTACTGGGGAATAGGCCTCTCCAGTAAGCGACAGTGACTGTGGTGTCACTTTGAGGGCCCAGGCATCGAAGCCTCAAGGACAGACTCTCAGTCTCCCAGGTGCAATTCAGTTGCTGCTATTTTAACCTAACTTAAGCTTATTATGTGTGTACATAGAGTGGTTCCCTTCCAGAGAATAGGGGCCAAACAAAATGGGAAAAACACCACACACACTCTTTTGTGTCTCCGTGCACAGCTTATGCAGGTGCATTCTGCAAGGTGTTCTAACAAAGGAACATTCATCTGCAAGGGTTGTCTGACTTAAAGGCAGCTGTGAAAGCTGATAGGGCTTGAAAAAGCCAACAGCATCGGGACTCCAAAGTTCAAGAAATAGGAAGGCTGTGGGAAACAAATAAAATGAAAGCACAAGCCCCACTGAAACTAGCCAAACTCAACTAACCAAAGAAAAACAACACAAAAGACAAACCAAGCCCAAACACAAGGTCTGTGAGGACTGCCCTTAGTGAGGAAACCCAGGCCTTACACATAGACCAAATAAGATCCTACTTCCTGCCTATGCCCTTTGTTTTTAGGTCTGCTAAGCTAAGAGCCCTGAGAGCTGGGCCTGGGAACAGGCTAAGGCGTGCAGGACTCCACCAGCAGCAAACCCAGCAGAAGTCTACTATTTTTTTTTTAAGAGAAATGCATTGTTGGGGGGAACTACAAGCCTTGCCTTGAAACATGGTGATTGTGGAAATTCTCTAGCTTCCAGCGTTGCAGAAGCCAAATCCAGGATCTATAGGGACGTCCTCCCATTACAGAACCAGGATTCTTCAAAAGATCCTCCCATTGGTATCCCATGCTTCTCACGATCCTATGATGCTTGAGTTCCCATGCTTCCTAAAGAGGACTTCTTATTGGTTCATCTAACCCAATCCATCTCTCTGTACAGTAGAATTGAGGCTAGAGTGGACCAAAGTATAGTCAGCCTCTTATAACGATGCTACACATCTGCAGATTCAACCAGCAATGAATCACTTCCTTTTAAATCTCACCTCGACCTAACCTGTTCACATATTTTTCTGTTACTGCTCCCCAAACAGCACCATATCAGCAGTTATTTACAGATCTTTTTATTATCTCCATTAGGTCAAAAAAGGCTCTCAGGAATGGTAGAGGGTGGGCACAGGGCAGGTGCTGTATCACCAAGCATTTTTGGGGTTCTGGGGTAAAAGTGGGGTCCTGGAATCAACTCCCCCATAGGTATTCAAGGTGAGTGTATGGTTACAGAATAAGTTGGCATATTCAGAGGGACAGGAAGGAGCCCATTGCCAACGGGTTGTGTGCTTGGGATGTTGGTACAGAAAATAAACAGGGACTTAAGTGGTCTCCTTTGGGAAGGACCGTAGCTGGAGCCTTAGAGAACAGAGGGGTAAAGTGACCTTTAAGATGTTTCATTCCATTTTATACCAAATTCTATTCACTCTCCTTTTTTCTCTTCTTTGAGTCTTCAGAAAACACTCAGGATATTTTTTTTTTGGTGTGAATCTTAGAAACAGAATTTTTCCCATTTCCCATCGACATAGGTTTCCAAGGCACAACAGAAGACAGAGCTATAACTGGGCGACCCACATCCTGTGTGCCTCCAGCTCCCTAAGCGCAGTCTGGGAAGGGCAGCACTAATAACGCAGTCTCTTAAAGGGCCATTATGCTTTCTGTCTTTATAATTAGGTTCTTGGCTCTGAGTCCTGACAGTCATTTATTTACTTTTTTCCCCCTTTCTGCTCCCATGAAGGATTCTAGTCTACTCCGTGCACAAGTAGGATCTGATTATTTATTTTTAACTCGAGGGTGTTTCTGTCATGAGCTGCAGGGCTGAAGAAAGCTACAGTGTCCCCACAGAGAAGGAGCTCTTTGCTACATACTTTATGAGTCTGGGGTGGGCCCCCTATTTGCAGGGGCTTAATCACGCCTGCACCTGGCAATCAATCACTCTCCTAGAGACTGTATCACATTAGGCATCATCAAAAGAAGACTCTTGCCAGCTAGAAATAGAGGCAGGAAAAAAATTACAATTTCAGTCTCTGTTAGTGATTGAATATAGATCATGCTAAATCTTTGGCTGGCACACACAGAAAAGTTGCACAGCAAGTGGCTAGTGCTCCATTCAGAATAAAGCCGCAACTGAGTCGGGCGCTATGTGACTACGGGGGGTGAGGGGGGTGGGACCCTACGCAAGCAGTCAAATGCAAAGAGCTGGGCCCCGAGAGCCCGCCCAGTTTATTGCAGTTTTAGAACAGTAGAATTATTCCTCAAATTAAACTTTCTCTTCTCTTACTTAAACCCCAACGGACACCTCATTTGTCCCCTCCCACAGAGGGCACTGAAATCCTGGTCTGTCTTAAGTCTTGGCATCTTGGCAGCACAAAGTCATAGGATGTTGGCACGGGGACATTTGGAGAGCGGCTTTTCCTTGTCTTTCATTTTAAGGGCTGAGAAAGGAGCCCAAGATCAATGGGGTGTTTTGTTGTTGTTTGCTTGTTTTATTTTTTGGTTTGTTTGTTTGCTTCCCAGGTTCACTTGATAAGGCACAGATTTTGGATCTGAACACCAGCTCCTACTTCCTGGCCTAGGGCTTATTTAAAGATCTTTTTCTATTTCCACTCAGATTTCTGAATATCGGCAGGAAGTCTCTGGACCGGGCTTTAGGTATGAAGCGCCAAGTCCAAGATGCAATGCTGCTGAAGACTGAAGATGGGTGAAGATGATGCCTCGTTGCTCTGATGGGAGAAACAAATCCCAACCCCAACCCCCCTCCCGCCTATGAACTGCATCCTTCATACGCATAGATAGACTTCACGAAGGGCTCCTGTTCGATACTCTGGAATGACGTGTGCCGGTCTGTCAAGAGGAACGTCTCCTTGCAGAGGGAAGTCGGCAGTTGTGGAACTGGACATAGACAAGAATGTGCCGCTATCACGGATAAATGTTCGGTTCGTTAATTCTTCCTTCGCTTCGCACCTGCGCATTCGGAGCCTCCGATGACTGCACAGCATCATGCTATGGTTCACGGAGACCAGTGCTCAATAACGGCATGTTTCCCCTCAAGGAGCTAGCTTCCACTCAGCTGAAAACTAAATCGTGGATAACGATGAGGGCTGGGAGACATTCCAGATAATTCTGAAGAAACAGATTAGGTGGCACATTTTCTCTCAGTGTCCATCTTATAAAGCAGCTTTAATAAGGTTCGGCTGACATACAATAAACCACAGGCCTTAAAGGGAGCAGTGTAATACGTTTTGACATCTATAAATACCCATGAAGCCATCACTACCATCCAGTTGATGGATGTATTCATCAACCCACAAAATTAACTCATGCCCTTAATAGTTTTTCTGTGTCACCCACTCCCCAAGTCCCAGGAAAATGCTGGCCTTCCCTTGTCATCAACTAGATTGCAGCCTATGCTCCTATGTAAATGAGTTGTACTACATGTACAGTTTGGGTTGGATTTTTGAAAAGATTTATTTATTTACTTTTATGTATATGAGTGCTCTACCAGCGTGCACAACTGTATGCCAGAAGAGGGCATCAGATCCCAGTATAGGTGGCTTTGAACCATCAGGTGGCTGCTGGAAATTGAACTCAGAACCTCTGGAAAAGCAGACAGTGCTCTTAACCACTGAGCCATCTTTGCTGCCCTTTTAGTTGTTTTTTTTTTTTTTTTTCCTTACTTAGCATACTCTGAGGCTAACATTGCTTTGTGTATTAACAGTTTTCACCTTTAGGTATGAATGTGTGCATTTATGTTTACATAATATGTACATGCATGTATTTGTGCATACATAGTTGCTAAATGACATCCCACTGAATGGGGATCTATTACAGTTTACCTATTTACTGATCTTTTCTAAGAAATATGGTAATTTCTAGTTTTGCAGGACTACAGAAAGTTATGGACACTGATGTATCATTTTTATTTTTAGGAACTTTTGCTTTCCTCTGGCTTGCATAAATATTAGGGGCTGGGATGGCTGGGTTGTGTGCTGGGTGTTGTGGTTAGGTCTGTGAGATTACCAAAGTATTTCACAGACTCTGTGAGATGTGCTGCCAATCTCCCCTGCGGTATGTGAGACCGTGTGCTATTTTACATCTTTCCTGACATTTGGTGTGCTTGGCGTTCTCAATTTTAGCAATTCTGAAAGTGTCTGCATGTATCTAGTTATGCCCACTGATCTACAGAACAGCTGGCAGCCTCTTTCAGGAAAAGCAAAAAAACAAAACAAAACAAAAAAAAACAAATCACATTGACCATTATCTACCATTTGTGTTCAGACATATGTGTCCTGACCCTGTTTGTTGAGACACCAAACAGACCACTGGGAAAGATTTGCCATAAAGACAAAGGCATCTTGCCCCCAGGACAAGCTTACCAACAAATTCAACAGCAAATGGCAGGGTTGAGGAGATGGTTAGTTGGGAAAGGGCTCGCCATGTAGGCACGAGGACCTAAATGCAATCATTAGGACTTATATAAAAATCTAGACATCATAGTATGCACCTGTAATCCCAGCACTGAGGAGGCAGGGACAGGACAATCCCTGGGATCTGCTGACCTGCCAGTCTAGGCAAATGTGTGAGCTGCAAGCTCACCGAGACACCTTGTCTCAGGAAGCAAGGTGGAGAGCAGTGGAGGAAGACAGCCAACGCTGCCGTTGGCCTCCACATGTGTCTCTCTATGCATTCAAGTGCTCAGGCAGAAACACACAAAATTAAGAACAGAGAGAAGACAATTGCAGTCCCCATGGGCGTGTAGTAGAGAAAATAAAGTCTCTTGTTCTGGTTTTGTGTGTATAGGAGACTGTGGCTCTATCTCCTGGAAACTGGATGAACTTCGGCATGCAAGCAACATCATTCAGGGTCTCCCATAAGATGATGCGCTAATAGCTTGACCTCACTGGGGATGCCTGTTGGCTGTGTACTTCCCACCATGTGCATAAGGGACCAAACCTCCGAAACTGTAAGCCAGCTCCAATCAAAAGCTTTCCTGTGTAAGAGTTGCCCTGGTTATGGTGTCTCTTCACAGCAATGGGACACTGGTTAAGGCAGCTTGTCGCACGGGGCTGGCTTTAAGGTTTCAGTAGTCACATACCACACCCCCTTGCACGTCTGATTCCTGATTGCTGTTTGAGATGTGAGCTCTCAGCTGCTGAAGCGCCATGCTCTCCTGCTGGTTGCCACATTCCCTTCCATGATGGCAATGGGTTATAAACCCCTAAATAACTACTTCTATAAGTTGCATTGGTCGTGGTATTTTTCATAGCAGTAGGAAAGTACCTGATAGTCTCACCCATAGGCTGTCTATTTTTTTCCACTGAATTTCCAAACAGCTAAAATATGGCATTAACATTCAGATATATGTTTGCAACAGTTTAGATCTGAAATGTTCCCCACAAGCTCGTGTTTGGAACACTTGCAACAGTAGAGCCTTTAGGGGGTGGAGCCAAGCTCAGAGACACTGGTCATTATAGGCAGACCTTTCATGGTTCTACCTGGCATCAACGCCTCTTCTGCTTTCTGGTCCACTGTAATATGAACAGCCTCCAGTACACACTCCCACTGCCATGAGCCGAGCTGCTCCACCCTGCCCTCCTCACCATGGTGGGCTGAAACTCTCTGAAGCTATGAGGCTACATAGATCTTTCTTGTTTTTCTTAATATATTTTATTAATTTATTCATATTACATCTCAATTGTTATCCCATCCCTTGTATCCTCCCACTCCTCCCTCCCTCCCATTTTCCCCTTACTCCCCTCCCCTATGACTGTGACTGAGGGAGACCTCCTCCCCCTGCATATGCTCATAGGGTACCAAGTCTCTTCTTGGTAGCCTACTATCCTTCCTCTGAGTGCCACCAGGCCTCCCCATCAAGGGGATGTGGTCAAATATGGGGCACCAGAGTTCCTATGAAAGTCAGACCCCACTCTTCACTCAACTGTGGAGAATGTCCTGTCCATTGGCTAGATCTGGGTAGGGGTCGAAGTTTACTGCACATATTGTCCTTGGCTAGTGCCATAGTTTGAGCAGCTTACATAGATGTTTAACACCAGTTCATATATATTAGATGTAAGCTACCTCTCTTGAGACTGTGGTCAAACTTGAGTGGAATAAAAATATGTCCAAAGCCACTAGTCTTGGCAACACACCAGAAAGAAATCGTCCTTGCAAAGTGTGCACCATTCTGTTTTCATAATCCTGCAAAGACACCACTTAAAATATTGCAGCTTGCCTGAAAGCCTTCTTGATACCTTAAGAGAGACGATAAAACTGAACTCCAAATTTGGGAATATTAATATTTATCTTTAGAAACAGTACTACAGGGAACTAAAAACATGGGTCCTAGAACTAAGCACCTTAGTTTTGATCTTGGTTTCTTCATTTCTTAACAAGATCTTGAGGCTCACTCAAGATCATTTGAACCCAGAAAATGGAGATTTTCACTTAAGCAGTAGATCATAAGCACGGCCAATGTGCCTATTTGTTGTTGTAACCCGCATAACTGAAGAAGTCGAACACTCATCGTGAAGGTAGTAGCTTTCTGTGTCTTGGTAGTGCAGGACATAAAATGTCCTGTGTTAGGAGACTAAATGAAATCATCCATTTGAATGAATATTACCTGCCATATCATTAGGTTTTCAATAAATGTCTGCTGTCATTAACCATCTCTATGGCCCCTTTAAATTATACCTGGCTGTGTGGTAAGTGTTTATGTTACCTGAATGCCTCAGCCTTCAGCTGCCAGTAGGGACAGATGTATTCTCATCTATTCTGTCAAATACCAATGACTATGACCCTCCCTGATTGTTTCAGAAATACAGAAGGGAGGTCCCAGTCCCTTCTCAATTAAACACAAGACAATTTTCATAATAAAGTCCTGATTAAAACTCACTCCCTCAGTCGGCCTGAGCCCCAAAGGTGCCTCAGTGGTACGGCTTAGACTTGGAACTCTGTCTTCATCAACATGTCTGCCATCACCTGGAACTAGACAGAGCTAACTGGGAAACAGCCTCCCTCAATATGGTGGAATGGGACGTGGTAGTTGACAGTTCTCCACCTGGCTCTGAAGACAGCAGGAAGAAGAGAGAGTGAAGGGCTCTTGTAGGCCTAAGTGTGTCAAACGTGGCTCCGGCCTTGTTCCCCTCTTTTCCTCTCCCTCGCTAAACATTCCTAAAGCTAGCAAACAAGGTGTTAGCGTAGAGGCAGCCTGCTAGCCTGCCTCTAGGTTGCTTAGCTGCCAGGTGTGTGCCAGATGTACTTCAGCTGCGCAACAAATATGGAGGACCGGCCTGTTGCTGCACTTCCCCCCTACCCTCCCTCCTAGGTTTCTCTCCCCCACCCTGTGTTTGAGGTGCCCCTGTGTTCCCCCATCTTTCTATCTCTCTCCTTCCTCCCGGGTCTCTCTCAGTTGTTTTCTCTCTCTTTCTCTGCCTTCATACAACAAATCTCTTCATACCAGATCTGTTGTAGGGCCTCTATGTTTATCAGAATTACAATGGTCCATTTCCTTATTTGGTCACTTCCTCGCCCTGAGGCTGACCACCTAGACTTAGCTATCAAAGTACTGAAGTTCAGCAATCAAAAGCTCTTTTTGGCTCACCTAATTAGCATGCCCAATCAAAACAAACCAACTCATCCTAACAAGGGTTTCCTCTTGTGCTACATCTGTCTCCTCTCTATGCAGAGGCTGTCCTTTGTCCCCTTCTCCATCTTCCTGATTCTTCTCCCTTCTCCCTTGTCCTTTGTCTTTGTCTCTTATTCCTTGCCCTTTGTGCTGAGAACTTGGTCTTGGTACATCTTGTGCCAACTTTGGTCCTTTCACTCTGGGCCTGGCTTGAGCATTTGGAAGACCAAAGTCCATCCCAGTGGCATACTTCCTCCAACAAAGCCACACCCACTCCAACAAAGCCCTACTTTTTAATCCCTGTCAAGTAGCACCACCTCCTAATGAGCAAGTCTTAAAATATATGAGCCTATAGAGACCATTCTTATTCAAACTCTTATTACTTGGCCCCCATAGGCTTGTAGCCATATCATAATGAAAAAAAAAATGCATCCAGTCCAACCTCAAGAGTCTCCATAGTCTATCAAGTCTCAGCACTGTTTAAAAGTCCAAAGTTCAAAGATGTGACAGACTCTTAACTGTAATCCCCTATGAAATAAAAGAGCACATCACATACTTCCATCATACAATGGCACAGAATATACATTACTATTTCAAAAGGGAGAGAAGGGAGCATACTGAGGAAATACTGGACCAAAGCAAGACCTAAACTACCAGGGCACACTCCAAACTCTGCATCTCTGTGTCTGATGTCAAAGCACTCTGCAGATCTCCAACTCCTTTCAGCTTTGTTGACTGCAACCCTCCACCTTTGGTCTGGTGAGGAACCTGCCTGACTCCATTTTGAATGCAGGAGCCACTACCCTGCATTGTTAAAAATAAGGTTCCATTTACTGTAAGAGCTGTGTTGCTGTTTTAAAGTCTGTTTCCTGGAGCCTGACCTGCCCCAACACATGACCTTGACTTGTTTTTGAGAATACCCTGACCCTCCCTCACCCTCCCTAATCACGTTGTAACCAAATGAAGCATTTTTCCTTAGAATTTTCTGCATTTCTTTATTGCCCCATTGTCTCTTTCCTATACACCTGCTTTGCAACTACTTGTGATTTTACTCTTGAAAAGGGGCCCAAGAAATGGACTCAGGGATGCTCTCTTTAACCTAACTTAGGAGCTCTTGGGTGCACTCCAATAAAATCAAGTTTGCTTCAAGTTTGGCTCAAAATTAATGGTAGTGGGTCTTATTCTTGGCTGGTTGGATTAACACTGGTTCTACACTTGGTTTGCTGCTTTCGTTGGCAGGTATACCATGGCCCTGGCATCACCAATGTCTTCATGTCCAAGGCAATCCAGGCTTTACTTTCATGGCTTCACGCAATGACTTCTCAGGGCCTCCATATGGGCACATCTCCAATACATTCCTGGCCTAGGCACTTTCCTTAGTCATGGAGTGAGATTCCACAACCGGCACAGCAATATTTTTTAAGATCACTTACTGCCACAAAATGAATAAATCTGAACAAGGAAAAGTTTTGATTCCACATCAGACACTGCCTCTTTGCCCAGGAGTCTCAATTTGTTTTTCTGCCAAATATTACGGGTTGTGAATAACAAAATAAATATGTGTTGTTTTTTTTACACTTAGTACCATGACAGCCGAAAGAAGCATGGAAGGGAAGTCTGCGTGAGCCTGACAGCTTACACTTAGAAAGGTAAGACATAGGCAGAAAATACACTCAGATTTTTGCTCCTTATTCAGTCATCTAACACTCCAGTGTCTCCCTGCAGATTTCAGCTCTCTGGCCTTTCTTTTTTGGGGGGCCAGGGGTTTGGTTTTTCAAGATAGGGTCTCTCTGTGTAGCTCTGGCTGTCCTGCACTTGCTCTGTAGAACAGGCTGGCCTTGAACTCACAGAGATCTGCCTGCCTCTGCCTATCGAGTGCTGGAATAAAAGGCATGCACCACCATGCCCAGCTTCTGGCCTCTCTTTTATGGCCTCCTCGAAAATGTGACCGTAGATCCACCCTCACTCTCCAAAGGACAATAAATAGAATCTTTTTCTAGGTCACCGATTTCCTTTGAAGGGTGGGTCATCATGGGTTTAGCTGTGTTCCACAAGAAGGAAGCCTCTTGTCTCCAGTTCCTCCACAACCTACCGCTATCCCCATAATCATGAAAGCCCTGTTACCTTTTAGTTTGCAGAGTGGTTTATTAATGTTGCCAATTTCTCCCAAAAAATCAAGAAGACCCTTTAATAGAATTTTCATAAGTGAAAGAACAGTTTTCCCTTGTAGATAAATTCTATACTATCTGTAGAACATAGCCTTGATTGAAGTCAGATTTCGAGAGAAAGCCCCTTAAAAATCAACAACAACAACAAAAACCAACAACAACCAAAAAATAAATATTGATTGCTTTCTCCTACTTCCAAAAGAAATGACTAGGAAATGCTAGTGATTTTTAAAACAACCTGTAATCTTGTTCACCACTCTTATTCTCAGTCTTTTAGGAAGCAGCCAGAGTTCATAGAGAACACTTAATAGACATTTCAAGCAAAAGCAACAAATCCACGGCTGGAGCATAACTGGTGAAACCTGGATGCTCTATAATTTGTCATGTTAACAATTAAGGTTACATAAACATCCATGAGGTGAGGTTTTTTTTTTTTTTTTTTATGTCCATGAGTTTTAGTTTGATATTTCAGTAAGAAATCTCAGCATGGAAAAGCAATGCTGTGCCGGCATCTTCTGTGCCAACATCCTTTCCCAGCACAAAACTACTAGTGTTTGAGAAAGGATTTTAAGAAGCAAAAATGAGTACTTGTGAAACGTTTCTTTGCTATCTGCAGAATTACAGGTCTGTTAATATAGTTTCGGCAGGATTCCTTCGCATTGCAAGTCAACGTACCCAGAGCTTTAAGAAGAAAGAGACTGTGTGTAGAAAACAGAGGTGTTTGCCGTTGCTTGCCTTCTTTTAAAAAACATTTTCACGGTACTTTCACTTTTTAAAAGTTAGGTGAATAATTTAAAATTCCCTGGTATTCAAAAGCCATCAAAATACTACATATTTTATACCAACACTTAATGAGTTTGCTTTAAGGACTAATTTGATGTGAAATTAGGCAGCACTTAATTGAGTTACAAAAATAGAAAATGATTGAGCAGATGCCTGGGAGAGGGGTCCGCATTAGTGGAGCGCAGCCCGCTCGCCAGGTGGGGACTTCCAAGGAAGCCCTCTCTGGCTTGTTTTGTACAATCAGAGGGATAAGTAGGAAGGAGGGCAGGTGAGAAAGAACAAAGCAACTTTAAGCTTCCTCCTTTTTCTGAGAAGTTCTTAGCCATCCCCAGCTGGGATTATTTTCAGTCCTTTGGTTTTTAAACAGACTGCCAAATTACAAGAGGATAGATCCTAACTCTTTTAAGCTGCGGATCTAATGGGAAGAAATACAACTTCCCGGCGGTGTCCGCCCACTGCAAGGGCTGACAGAGATATTTTACCAGATTAGCAGGGGGTGGGGCGGGCTGAGAGCTGGCTATTCATGTGCTGTACCGTCTATGAGTGATACTGGAATGGGGAGTCCTAGTGAGGCTGTTAGGCAATCCACCACGATATTATTTAAATGCAACTTAACCCCTTCCTTGACAAACACATAGATGTGAAGACAGACATGTACACATGTGAACACGAAGCACACGCAGACACCATGGAACAATTAAAACCGGTTCCTACTCATATACCAGAAAGCAAGCAGAGATGAGTGGGTGTGGGTGAGATGCTCAGAACCTGGGAGATGTTGGAGGTGCGGGCAATACAGCACTGATGGTGATGGGACTGTTATATATCATATTTTTTAATATGGCTGGACATACTGCTAGAGGCCACATTGTATTTGACTATCACATTCATTTTGCTCTAAGAGTCCTGTATCTGAATTAGAGGAGGGAAATATAAGTGGTGGAAAACTGCACATAATTTAGGATTTAATTGGTGCTTGTCTATGGCAAGTGCTATTTTAAAATAACTATTAAAATAACTATTTCTTCATGATAGTATTATGTTACACATAGGTAAATAATAGGTATATAATAATTATCATCTTTTTATCTATCATCTATCTGTCTATTGTTTAACTATTTATTATCTATCTATCCATCTACACCTCTGTCCTGGCTAGTTTTTCTTATCTTGAAATAATCTACAGTCACTTGAGGAAAGGGAGCCTTAACGGAGACTTTGCCTCTATCAGATTGCTATGGGAAAGTCTTTGAAACATTTTTTTTTTGATTGGTGATTAATGTGGGAATGCCTAACCCACTGTAGATGGTGCCACCACTGGGTAGGTAGGCAGGTGGTCCTGTGTTGAGTAAAAAGTAGGCTGAGTAGGAGCAGGAGCAAGGCCACACGCAGCATTGCTCTGTGGTCATGCTTTGGTCCCTGCCTTCTGGTTCCTGCCTTCCCTTCCTTTTATGATGTGCTATAACCTGTAAGGTGAAGTAAATACTTACCTCCCTAAGATGCTTTTTGCTCATGTGTTTATCATAGCAACAGAAAGCAAACTGAGACACTATTGTTTGTCTATGTATCCATCCTGAACAATACCAGACAAGTAGAGAATTAATTCAAATCTAAATTTGTGTTAGTATATATTAATTTTACAAGATAGTGGGCTTCATTGTGACATTTCATACATTTCTAAGGTGCTTTGATCATGCTCACATCTGGTTCCTTCTCTTCTTCCCACGCCCCCTCTGGTCACCTTCCTCTTAAATCATATAACTCTTAAAAGGCCTTATTAAAACATAATGTTAAGTACACAAGGCACTCATTTAAAATGTTCAGTTTTGTGATTTGTTAGTCTTTGCCATCAGAAACCCTATAGTTTTTACCCATCACTCCCAACTCTCCCATCTCCCTGGCCCTTGGCAACAGTCAATCTATTTTCTGTCTACAATATTGTTGTTGTTAAGCTTTCATATGGTTGGAATTTTATGATTTGTGGCCTTTTGTAACCAGCTTCTTTCAGTGTGCACAACACTCCCAAGGCTTCTTCTCCGTGCTGTGTCATGCACTTGATTCCTATTTACTGGATGGATCACCTTCCCTTCTACCGATAGTTTCTTGACTAATGAAATTTGGGTTGTCCCATCTTTGGGCTCTGATGACTAGTGTGAATGAATTTTATTACCCTCAACATCCACTTAAACATTTTTTATGACTTGTATGGTTTTTCTTTTCTTGAGAAGATACCTGTGAATAGAATTGCTGGGCTGTACAGAATCTGCAAGTTTCATCATTTGAAGATCTTCCCACTTGTTCTCCAAATGGCTGTACCATTTATTTATTTTCTTATAAGCAAGGTGTGTGTATTTCTGGATTCTCTGCACACTCTCCTATACTTGTTTGGTTTTATTTTAAAATTCTAACTATCATAGAATGTTAGGTGCCATCTCTTTATGGGCTTGATTTGCGTATTGATAAGTCATGTCTATGAAATGCATCATCAGTGTCCACCATACCCTTCTTTCTGTTTGCTCTAAGTTTAGTTTGGTCTTAGTTTTGTAGTGTTTCCCGATGGAATGTTGGGTTAATAGTTTGAGAGACAGTTACGTATTCTATATTTCCCCTTAATCTTCAGTTGTCTTTAAGCTTTGGCCAATCTTCATTTTCATTATCTCAAAATGTTATCTTCTTTGACTTTCAACTCTTTTGAGTCATCAGCTATCGAGGTCTGTGCTCCTTAATTTTCATACACTTGGGATATCCTCAAATTTTTCTATAACTGAGCCTCTGTGATTCTTTTATGGTAAGAGACCACATGTTCTCATTATTTAAATCGCTTTAAATTTACTGAGGCATGCTGCTTGAGTTTAGCATATAATTGGTCTTGAAGAGTAACACACATGGACTTGAGGAGAATGTGTGGATAGGTTGTTGGATGTCTGCAAATGTAGCTTCGTGTGTGTATGTGTGTGTGTGTGTGCGTGTGTGTGTTTCTGTCTAATTTTATTCATTGTTCAAAGTGGGTTCTTGAAATCTCGAACACGTCTTGTTAGATTTCCTTGTTTTGGTTGGTTTTGTTCATGGTCTATTTTTGTGTCTGTGTTTAGGTGTTTGTATATTTATAGTCATTACATCTTTATTTGTTTTAGGTCTCCGTGGTCTGACATTGATGTCTCTTCCAGATTTCATGGAAGTGTTGTTTGAATCTTGCATCTTTCTCTTTATATTTTTAAAAGCCAATCTCTTTGTGTCTTTGCATCAAAAGTATATGGCCTTTTAGGTGACATGAAGTTGAAATATTCAGAACTAAAAATTCATTCTAAAATACCTACTTTTTGGCTGGATTCTGATCCATCCATGGTGCCACTGGTGAAGGGCCTGTAGGAAACGCCTCAAGGATTGTGCCTCACATACAGAGGCTACTTTATAAGAATTAGCTGACACTATGTTTATTCTCCATAACAGTTTTCCTTGCCATTTACAGTCCTGAGGCTGTTAATGCCTTTAGCCCAGATGGATTCTTCATCGTGGACAGACTATTGGCCTTACTGCATGTCTAATGGTTCAGTGCTCAGTGGTTGTAATGAAGAAAGGCAACGTCAGAGAGCCTACAGTCACACAACGATGCTTAGGGCAGAGGTTTTACTTGGCCATCAGTCCATGTGGCTGAACTGAGTCGCCCGTGTGGACACATCTCCTCTAAGTGATACCCTGATGACTGCTGTTCAGCGCCCTTTGAGAGGGGGACTATCTGAATACTGAAAGCTGTCTCAAGCTGAGTCTTCACTTGATCTCCTTGAACAAGACACTGGTAGGAAACCTCAGCCCTCGCAGTCTGAGTTGTGAACAGAAGCTGTGTCGTATCTGTCTTACCGTGGTGCGAAACTTTGTTAGCATACTGCCTCAGTCTGCCTAGCAACCTGTGACATCATTACCTACCTGCCACAAGGTGTGCCCTACCCAGGAGTATATAAAAGGACAAACCCATCTTGTCTCTCTCTCTCTCTCTCTCTCTCTCTCTCTCTCTCTCTCTCTCTCTCTCACCTTTCTCTTCTCTTCCTCTCTTCTCTCTTCTCTCTCTTCTCTCTCTTCTCTCTCTTCTCTCTCTCTCTCTCTCTCTCTCTCTCTCTCTCTCTC
>OU015745.1:83180493-83209890 GCA_907169655.1 Acomys percivali
ACACACACACACACACACACACACACACACACACACACACACACACAAACTGGTCTTTGTTTTCTCATAAAACCAGAGTAAGGATCTGAAACAAAGTGGGCAACGGCGGCCTCTTCCTTTCACTCTCGTCCCGCCCCAGTGCCTGCCCTAGCCTGCCTGCCTGCTGGGCAGATCTCGCTCGCGTCTTCTTTTGGTTGGCCAGAGGGAAGCATGACTCTGGCCATATGTATCCATTCTCCCTGTTGCTTTGCCCTTCTCTCAACCTTCCTTCCTCACAGAACTGTAGAAGCAATTGCCCCACACAATGACTTGAAAAGGTTTTCATTTCATAAGAGTTATTAAATTGGAAAGGTAAGTCATATAAACAGCTGTGTTCTCAAGATACGAAGGACAGAAAAGCCAGAGAGTTGTCAGATGAAAATGTATGTACGCACTGTGATCTCCTGGCTTACAAAACCTGTGCTCAGCCATGGGAGAGCTACAGCAGGGATGTAGGAGTCCTGGCATTTTATTGACATTCTGGTTTTTATTAATCATACTTTTCTCATCTGCATGTCTCTCTCTCCTCAGACTAGGAAATCAAATACATCCCCAGCTCTCTTGTAGATAGGGACATCCCTTGACCCAGTTCTAGTCAATATAGTATGAAGGGATGCTGGCTGGGGAACTAGTTCTAGGAAAGATATTTGTTTTTCTATTAAAAGAGAAATATGTGTGGGAAAAGACCTGTGTGTCCACTGATTCCCACTTCAGAAAGTGGCTTTTAAGCATGTGATGGTAGGAGCTGCAGCAGCTTTTTTTTTTTTTTTTTGCCACAAGGAGAAGAAAGCCCAGGAAATTGTTGAGAAACTGACAGGAATTTGTATCACTCACTTGCAGAAGTATTCGCTTAACATATGCTCATTGTATATCAGACATCATGCAAGTTCTAGAAGGTACAAACTGTGTGAGTAGCTCCATTCTAAGTGGGCAGAGTGGCTGAGAGTCAATATGTATCGCAGGGTTTAGAGTTACACTAGAAACCATCGATGTAAGCAAGTGTGAGAGTGGTGTGATGTTTTATGGGGATCGACTAAAGAAAGCCTAACCAAAACTTAACATTCGAGAGACTTGGAAGATCAGGCATGCAGCTGCTCAGAGGTCAGGGGACAGGAAGGAGACCGTGCTCCAGACGAAACTCTACAGGGGGAAACAGACACTCAGCAGAGTCCAGAAGCAGAGGGAAGGCCAGAGGGGAGAAGCTTGAGCAATAGGAAAGTAAAGGATCTAAGTGAGATCCTAGGGACAGACCTTAGAGGCTCAGGGACTGATGGGGACTTGAGTCTGAAACACAAAGTTATTGCAGGGTTCAAGGCAGGGAGAAACGTTGCTTTTGAAATTTAGCAGAAGTCTTCTGACTACCAGATATGAACACTTTAGGGGGTAGAGGGAATACATAGCAGAAACATTTGGAAAACATTGCAGGAATTAACATTGCCTGGAGGAAGGTAGGAGGGATGGGGAGCCCGGAGGAAGAGAGCTGGATGCGTTCTTCTGATGACTGCCTGCACCTGCCTGAGGACCCACGCACACATCAGCCCTGCAAGGCTTCAGATTCCTAGACAGCCGAAAACAAAGCACCGGCTCCCTTAATGTGCCTGCTGTTACAGCTCAAAGTATTAATTCAGCTCAAGCAAAACTAGTGTTTGCTCTCATGCTCCCTCCCCTGAGTCTTAGAATTCAAACAGAATCACTGGAACCATAGATCGCACTGAACATTTTGACAAAAGTGTTAGCTATAGCCTTCGCTTGATCATTAAGCATCATTAAAATATTAATTACAATGAAATAAAATTGCAATCCTAAAGAGCCCATTGGATAAAAGTCAGGAAGGCCATCCATGCGTGGGTAACGAAATCATGATTCAGACCTTCATCTGGGTCCAGACTAGAATTCACAACAACCTGAGCTACTTGACCAGTGGTGTTCGCACAGGGCAGCAAGATCTTCCCAGGTGCTCGCTAAGCCTGCCCTAGGGCCCATTGGACTTCCCCTGTGTGGACAAGTCTGCAGTGGACAGGGTCGGGGTGGGTGTCTTGCCTCAGTGGCTCTCAGACAGAAGGATGCCAGAGAAGAGGTTTGCTAATAGGACTCTGACATGGAGAATTGTACTGGAGCAAAGAGAAACCTGGAGCATATACAGGGGGAGGAAATCCCCCTCAGGAACAGTCATAGGTGAGGGGAATAAGGGGAAAATGGGAGGGAGGGAAGAATGGGAGGATACAAGGGATGGGATAACCATTGAGATGTAACAAGAATAAATTAATAAAAAATTTGTAAAAACATGGTATTTTAAAGGCTCACTAACACCTTCACCTCTATTTCCATTGGCCAATCATCTCTAAGTTATTAGAAAAGAATCCAGGGCTTAGCAATGGATGGGAAATGAAAAATTATTGCCATCTAAATAGTTGTGTGTGTGTGTGTGTGTGTGTGTGTATATGTGTGTGTGTGTGTGTGTGTGTGTGTGTGTGTGTGTGTGTGTGTGTGTGAACAGTTCTACTTTATTTCATTAGAAGCTTGGTTCTTTTTTTTTTTTTTTAACAGCTACTTTAGTTTCTGCAGGTGTTCCTTCTGACCTCCCCACTCTCTGGTATTTCTATGTAGTTTGTTTGATACACGGGAACCAATGGCTAGGACCCACACTTAAATCACCAAGAATAATTGGGATGATAAAAATCTGTGGCATTTTCTTCTGTCATGCAAGAAACATACACATCTGTTCATATGGGGAAAACTTCCGAGAAGCTCTGAGGTAGCCACAGATGTGGGTGGGGAGGGGGCTGCCGCTGCCTTACCAAAGGCTTTCTGATTAAAACTCAAGAGTTGATCACAGCGTATTCCAGGATATAAGTACATGCAAACAAACATTTTTTTCCCCTCATTGATGTCTGAGATCTCCGCTTTTCCCCACAATTAAGTCTAGCGGAGGAAAACAAGCTGAAGCAGCCTGTGTAAGTAGCTCTCAGCAACCTGCCGGCCCTCCACAGTGCAGTAACACACTTTATCCCCCCCTGCCTGAGGAGGAGAAATACTGTAGGCTGTGAGCGCATGCGCTCAGGAACTTCGCAGGTTTCCATGGATACATGAATTTTAGTGCCAACGCACATTTACTATTGCTTTTCTTGTCACCAAGAGTCTTGTAAACACTTGTGCTTTAAGATTTTGTGCAGAAATTTGGATTTTATAGAGGACCAGTCAAAATAACCTTTTTCCTGCTGCCTGGAATGATTTTCCCCTAGGCTCTAGTCCACCTCCATGTGGCATTCTTTCAATGATGTGCTTTTATTTATAAGACCAATAAAAAGACAAAACACACACACACACACACAACAAACACACAAAAAAACAACCAAAAAAAAAAAAGCAAGGTTAAGTGTGTTATCAGTATACATTTTAAGTGACATTTTATAGTTATAAATGTTGCAATCAATAAGAAAGACAGCTTATTCTATATTTTAAAGTAGAAAGAGGCAAAGAAAGAGTGGAAGCAGAAATGTACTTCTATATGTAGGTATTTTTTCTTTCTGTAAATGATGAAACATAAGTGTGATTTTCAAGGATACTCTTGGGTTATTTTATTGAACAATTATAGCTTTCTTACATACATTAAGCTTTTTATATTCCGAAGAACTATTCACAAATCTGTGAGAATGGCAGACTATCTTATGAGTTCCCCCATTTCATTGTTGCATAAGTTCAGTAGGTCTGAGGAGTGAGCTCGTGGCCCTAGTGAGGGATGTACCTGGGCTTAGAACTCAAGCCTTTCAGGACTTTGCCCTCACCCCCAGCCCCACCCCCCAACTCCCAGCAGAATGCAGGCTACTTCTATAGATGGTCTTTCTTTGCCATGCACTGACGGCCTCTGCACCTCCAGCTTGGATTTCATGGAATCGCTCTGTTTGGTAGCCAATCCTTGACTGTCCCTGAGAATTGGCTCAGTTGATCAATTCAACAAGCTTAGTCATTTGCCACCAACCTAGCCCTGGGGAAGCAGCAGCCGCAAAGACATCAGAATGGAGCCTGGAAAGACCTTACACACTCACGGAATCAATGAGGGTACCGATGTCTGTTCCAGTTGGCTCAGCACTAAGACTTACAAGATAGAATGAGGAGGAGAGCAGTTAGCATGCTGAGCAAAACAGTCCTTCCCTTGACGTCCAAAGCTTTTACTTTCACAGCATCATTTGGCGGAGGAAGAGCAGGATTCGAACTCTTTAAATGACTGTTTCAACTGTGTTCCTGTAACCTGCAATCACTGCCTACTCCCAAGACTATCTGTGTAAGGTCACGAGGTCATCGCAAAGACAACGTATCACACCAGCTCTTAATTATCTTATATTTGTGGAAATCTTTTATTTTGAGATTTTATTCCATATATACATTATTTATTCATTTTAACCTGATTATTTAGATATTCGGGTTTACCCAGCTTCCAGCTGTTTGTTTTCATGTATCAATTTTTTAATGGACAAATACTTAAACATATTTGTGGAATACACAATATAAGGTTTTAGTATGTTTGCACATGACATAATAATCAAATGAGTGTCGCCTCATTTATTTACTTCTTTGTGGGTAAAACCTTTAAAATCTTCTCTTTTAAGTATTTTCAAATATCCACAGTAACATTGTTAACCCATTTATTGTTGTTTTTTGCTATCATTATTATTTTTAATCCAAAAGCAAGGCTGTAGAATTCTGCTATAGCTCAGGAGCGGCACATGCATTTTGGCATGAATGAGGCTTGGCTTAACTCCCAGAAGCATTAAATAAATAAATCAGTGTAAGATTTTAATTTTGCTGTTCAGTGGAAGAGGAACTCTAGATACAGGAAGATTGTCAACTAAGAAGTCTCTGTTACACCCCAGGAGACTATAAGCTCAAAGATCTGTCTGTCAGGCCTCTCAGCAACAGCCAGGACCCAAGGAGCTTGAGGTATGTTGGGAGAACCAAGGGCCGCCACGAGAATACTTTTTGCCAAGTATAAGAGGCATCACACAAAATATATGGTTGGGTGGAGACCTCCATCTAATGCCACATGTCAATCGGCCTTCATCTCCATATGTTACAAAAAACAAAGAATGATTCTTGTTTTCTCCCAGCACTGTCACTTAGATATGGACTTGGCATCCACTAAATAAAAATGTGACTGACTTATGTCCCTCATGGCGATTTCAGTGTTTCGACCCTTAGGATCCAAGCAAGGTCTGGCTCTAGTAGCCAAACAAAAACCAAACCAAAACCAAACCAAGAAAGCCATTCACTTACATTCACTTGTTATTTGTGTGAAATATGACATCTGGACCAATCTGTACTGTGCATCATTCATGAGATCCCAGGATGACAACTTCACACGTGGATAAACTGTGCCTTTCACCCTTTGGGGCTCAGCCTTGTTGAATGGGAAATGGTAATTCTGTGCGGTCCACCTGTATAGGACCAGGGAGTGACCAACAACCTCCCATCCTTAGAGGAGGGGGAAGAACCTGGCTTGGCTTGCACAAGAAGCCTTTTTCCCTTCTGTAAATGCCATCCACCAGTCGAATTGCGTTTGCTTTTGGCCAGATGCATTTTCTCCACACCTGGCAGGGATCTAGAACTAAAATTATGAGATTTATTTCATCTTAATTCTATTATGAGGCATTTAGTCACAAATACCCCCAAAATGAAGTGATAATTTATCATCCTGCCCTGACTGAGCAACTCTCCTCGGTTGACATTCATGAATCCATAATGCGGGGAGGAGACTGGATGATGAAGTGTCCGATTAGAGAAAACAGATTAACCTGGCAAACGTAATAAATTTAGCTCATAAGCAGGATGGCTTTATAAATGCTCGTGCTAACTCTCCTGTATAAAGTCATATGCTGCCTCCTTCTGTGATGGTTCAATTGGGATGGCTGAAGAATGCAAGCAAATGCATGTTTAGGGGTCTCCCCCGGGGGGGGGGGGAAGTTCCTGAAGGGCACTGAAGTACCCTCATTTCTGCATTGCCAGCTGAGGAATCCAGGCGCTTCTGAAGACTTTTGATGCTCTCTGTTTAGAAAGTGTCACATGTGACCCTGAGCTATGCTACAGATCCAGAAAGCTGGTGCCTATTAGGTCTTTGTCCCATGTGATCAACATTTCAAATCCAGCATGGGTGGAGGTGTCTTCTGGTTGAAATTTCTTGTCTACGAGTGCACAAGTCTAGACTATTTTTTTTTTTGTTTGTTTGGTTTGGTTTTTCGAGACAGGGTTTCCCTATGCTATCTTGGCTGACCTAGACTCACTTTGTAGACCAGGCTGGCCCCAAACTCACAGTGATCCCCCTGCCTCTGCCTCCTGAGTGCTGGGATTAAACGGGGGCGCCACCACGCTGCTGGCTCTAAGCAAAGTCTTGTGCATCTCTCAGAACTGCTCACTGAGCGCTCTGTCCTTTCCTACTTGCTGCCTGTCCTGGTTTACTCCTTTGAGCCTAGTGAAAGAGGATCCTCACCATCCAGGGCTCTATTTTTAGCCTCAGTGGCTGCTTTTCTGCTGTCTTGGCTTGGCTGGTCCGGCTGGCTTAATATGGCAGGATTGCTTGCTGCGTGGCTGTGTCATGAGTGTGGAGTCAAGTAGCTCCAGGACTTTTCAGAGGAGGGGAAGGGGGGAACTCTGCCTTGGTCCTTAATGAAGGCCACCTCCACCCCATCTAGAGCCAGGTAATTTCCCAATTGGGAAAGCAGCACCTCGTGGTATGGGGGTCTGGGGATAAGATGATCCCCTTTCATTCTTTCTCTTCTTTCTGTCTCCCCACACTAAAGTTGATTTTGACATGTGGGTGGGGCCAGAGAGCAGGTCAGTGTGTTCTCTCTGGCCCCTGGGCTCTGGGTCATTTTAAATAGGACTGTTTTGTGTGTACCCACGCACGTGTGTTGAGTCATGGACTTTTCTTTTTTCTTTCTTTCTTTCTTCCCTCTTCTTCTTCTTTTTTTTTTTTTTTCTTTTCTTTTTCAGAGACAGGGTTTCTTGTGGAGCCTTGACTGTCCTGGACTCGCTTTGTAGACCAGGCTAGCCTCGAACTCAAAGCGATCTGCCTGCCTCTGCCTCCCAAGTGCTGGGATTAAAGGCGTGCGCACTCATCTCCCACTCTTTGTTGCCTCAAAGTCAGATATGTCTTCGGGATGCTGGGCAGAGGAAAAAGAACCTTTGTCTCATAAAAAATGCGCCCACGCCCAGCCTGGACACGGTATACTGTGTATCCATGATGACCATACCTAAATATTTCTGGGCTCCATATGTCAGGCCATCCTTAAAACTGTAGCACTCAACAGGGCTGGTGGGGGCTCGGCGGGGGCTCGGCGGGGGAGGGGCGGCTGCTACCACAAAAGTTTGTCATGGGAAGGTTGCTGGGAAGATAAAATAAGCAGGCACTGGGCTGGGACTGGAATGGTGAGCAGGTGGTTTGTACGTCTATTTCAGCCAGCTTCAGTGTCCGGTGGGCAGACACCGAGGTAGAGACCCCCCATGCATGTTGAGGACTAGCAGAGGGAATCAGGAGCCTCAACCAGGCATATGCCTAGGATCCTGGGAGTCAGGACCTGCGATAGGCATGGAGGATCGATCTAGGGGGGCAGGCTCAGGCCTCTAGTGTGCATGAAAAATCCCGGGATCCCTGGCCTGCAGCGTGCTCGGAGGATGTTGGTAGCGGAAAGAGCTCAGGTCTAGGGCGAGCACCAAAGACTAGAAGGTCCGGGCCTGGGACCGACCGTGCAGTGCTGGAGCTCTGCTGTCGCGCGCCAGGAACCCGGGGAGGGAGCCAGCCAGCCGGGGTGGTGCAGCGCTCGAGCGCTGGCGTTGGAGCAGCCGCGGAGGGCGGCTGTGGCCTTGGCCTTGGCCTCCGGGGCGGCCGGCAAGGACGGAGTCGCCCAGGGGCTGCTATCGGCGCCACAGCGAGCCGGGGAAGAACCCGGGAAGCCAGCCAGTGCTTCTCAGGCACCAAGACAACACAGCTTGAGCAGGGAGGTGCGTTGGGGGAGGGGGGAAGGCGCTGTAGGCTCTAGGCAACCTCGTTTTGATCCACCGCAAAGTTCAGAGGTGAGAGTGTACCTGACTCCGTTCAGCCTCCTCTTTGTAATAGATGGGGGAGCGGGAAACAAAAGAGACTTGTTTGAACAGATACAGGGAACTCAGTCGGCTTGACTCCTCACCTCTGTTTTCACCAAAGTGGCAGCATAGTCTTAGATTTTGAAACCAGGATGGTGATATTATCTTGGAATTTTGTACTAGGATTGTTATTCGTGTTCGGGGGGGGGGGGGGGGGGGGCGAGGGGGACGTGAACAGGTCTCCTTTATTTATTTATATAACATTTAACATTTACTAGGCAGGCATTTGCAGCACACACTCTGCTACAAACAATTCTAGGAGATAAATAAGAACCAGCCCTCCATATGGGAAATCAGAGAAGGTCCCCAGACACCAGTTACTGACACCAGCTCAGGAAGAGGGTAGGCGAGAGAGGAACAACACGAAGAGTGCACCAGGGAAACGCGGGAGGGAGGTGTCAGAAGATGGCAAGCTGCCAGATCTAAAATAAAGGGGATAGGGTTTAGATTTAGATGGACCCACTGCTGGGGAGCCCAGGAAGAATCAAAGCCTAGCATGGCCGTGCTCTGGGTGAAGGGTGGATGAATGGATGGAAATGGGAAAGCATCCCGATGGAACTGGGAGGCTCTTAGAGGCTGGGAAGACAGGGACAGGTAGTGAAGGTGTTTCATGGGTCGGGGAGGTTGTCAGCAAAAACCGTTCTCCTGGGTATCATACAACCCAGGGGGCTTCAGAGACACAGACAGCATTCATGAAATGTCTTATAACCCATCTCTGCCCAGAAGACTTCTTTCTTTTGATTCTAGCCCCAGATACATTTGAGACGGTGCAATAAACAAAGCAGCCCCGTTTTCTTTTCTTTTCTTTTTTAAAGATTTATTTATTATGTACAAAATATTCTGCCTGCATGTGTGCTTGCCTGCCAGAAGAGGGCAGTAGATCTCATTATAGATGAGCATGTGGTTGTTGGGAATTGAACTCAGGACCTCTGGAAGAGCAGACAGTGCTCTTAACCTCTGAGCCATCTCTCCAGCCGTTTTCTTAATTGAACAATAAATTCCTTGTACGGGACTGAGTACCCGTGTTCATGCCAGTTTTCATTGTACACGATATGATTCAGTGCAGGTGAGCTGCTAAGTAAACCGTAGCCCTCTGCCTCGTGAGAGATTCTGGGGACCACATAGACGGGTCTAACATCACATGGAAAGGCCTCCTGAGCAGAGGAGAAATAAAGACTCCCCAGCAAGGGTCCATTAGCTTGTTATATGAGTGTTTATCTTAAGTCTATATTTCTGAGCTACTGAAGCTTCTCACCTCTAATGGACGTGTGAGAAGCGGCAACGATGCAATGGCTTTTAGCAGCATTACCTTTGATTAATTATTAATCATATTTCAATGGTATAAAGGAGCATGAAATTGGAGTAGGAAGATAGACCTGAAATTGAATTTCAGATTTGTCACTCACTTGTCTATATGACTTTAGACCTGACATGAACTCAGCTGGTCTCTACAGTCAGCTTACAATATCACCGTTCCAATCCTTCATGTGTCCATCTTACAGACACACCCACCTTCCCTCCCACCGCTCTCTTGACCCCCCCACCCCCCAAGAACACCATTTATCCACTAAGATTATAATATCATCATTTCAAGAATGTTACAGGGTGAAATCACAAAGTATGCAGCCTCTTAACATATTTTCTTTTTTTTAAATTTTTATTTATTTTTTATTTTTTACATATACATTTATATTATGTATTATATTATAGTATGTATATATACATGTATATATATATATATATATATATATTACAAATAGCAAGAATAACCAAGGATTATATAATTGTTACATTCTTAGTGTTTTGGCTATTTGTATTTGACAGCCATTTTTTTTTAATTAAAACATTTTCCCACTCAATATAATTCTCTGGAGACTAATTCGGGTTTTGTTGGCAATATGAGTTGTAGGTATTAAAAGCATTATATTTCTATATCTATGTGTAGAGTATACATTAGTTAACTTCAGCCGCTCCCTCCAGTAGAACTTCCAGCTAGTACAAATCATTATTCTACTTTCAATTTGACTTTTTAGGCTTCTGCATGAGAAAGAATATTCTGTACTTGTGTTACTGTGTCTGGCTTATTTCATTTATTTGTTTTCTTGGACTGAGTTTTTTAAATTCTTTATATATCCTGGATGACAGCCCTTCCTTGCCAAACATATAGTTTACAGATATTTTCTCCCACCCCGGGGGCTGTCTTTTCACACTGTGGCGTGTTTACTGTTTGGAAGGTTTCAGTTCTGTCTAATCACAATTGGCTATTTTTGTTGTTTCCTATGCTTTGGGAAATCCAATCCAGAAAATCATTATCCATGCCTGTGTCTTGATAGACCTCCCATGTTTTCTTCTATGACTTCTAGTCTGATGTTTAGGTCTTTGGTCTATTTTGAGTTGAGTTTTAGATGGATCTTCTGTAGACGGGTGTTTCTCCAGACTGAGGGAAGTTCTCAGCAATTATTTCCTTGGACAGATTTTCTGTGCCTTTAATTTTAATCTTTTCTGGTTACTCTGCCTACTGTATTTTTAAAAGCCATCTTCAAGCTCACATAATATTTCTTCCACCACGTCTAGCCGGTTGTTGAGGCTTTTGAGGGTTAGATTTTATTTGGTTCATTGGCCTCCTCACTTGCAAGATTTTTTTCCACCTTATTCTCTCTGCTCTTGGCTGCCTAACTTCATCCAGCCGTTAAACTGTGTTCTTGGGGATCTCATTCAAAAGAAAATGTATACTAATTTTTTTTCTTTTTGGAGATTTCATCCATTTTAATTTCTTAGAATTCTGTCCTTGGAGAGTTATTATGTTCTTTTGGGGGTGTCCTACCCCCCTTTTTCATATTTCTTGTGCTTCTACATAGAGATTCGTGCATTTGCTGGGACAGATGTCTCTACCACTTTTAAGGGGTGGCCTAATAGGTGGCTTTCTTCTGAAGATATGTCCTGGGGTCTCAGTCTGTTGTGCAGTGTTAATTTTGGTTCTAGCTGAGTGATGAAGTATAATTTCTCTATAGCTTCCATGGTTATGCTTTATGAGCCTGGTCTCCATACACAGTGTGGCAGGGTCTCGGGCCATTCTCTCTATGTGCCGTGAGAATGGAAATCCTATGTTGATTACCTCGTTTCCTCTCCTGTAAACACTACACGCATCCACATGTCATTAACTGTATTCTGGGTCTCAGAGAGCAAGTGTGCTAGGCTCCTGGTGTTCAGAGGCAACGCCTTTCAATCTTTTCTGGTCATAGCAGACAACCTTTACAGAGCAGGGCATCCAGAAGGTTTAGCCACAGCTCCCCTGCTGTGCCATGTCCCCAGCTATCTGCAGAGCCAGTGCAGGGGGGCCGGTGTTTGTGTAATACAGGAGATGACAGGGAGTGTGAAGAGATTTTTGATTCCTGGAAATAACTGCCCACGTCTCAAGATTGGTGCTGGATACCAAACCTTGGATGCTACCAGGGGACATGTGAGGCCCTTTCTCAAAGCCAGAGTACTTCGGGCTACTAATCTAAAAGGGCTGCAAGCTGCCTGGGCAGTAGCTAGGATAACCAGCATCTAAATGAATGGAGCTTGCTGGAACTCTCACTCTCCTAGAAGACCCCGCCCCTTCCTTTCCACTGTGGAGCTGGGGTGTCAGATACTGGGGTATTTTGTCTCTCCACCTAAGGGGCCAGGTCTCTGTCAGAAATATTCCCCACGGTTCTCTCATCATTTCTGTTGGCCTGTAAATGCTGAGTTGCACACACCTTTCTGTTTTTTCTCTGTAGAAGGCGAGTGAATACTGTGCTCTTCCTGTAGAGACCTCAAGGCATCAAATGCCCTGGAACAGGAGCTACAGTGAGCTGTTTGTTCTGGGTACCAAACTCAGCTCCTTTGCCACAGTATGAAGTGCTCTTACCCATGGAGGAGCTCTTTCTCCTGCCCCATGTGTTGAGCATTTCTGTTCGGCCATCTTGAATCTTGAGAGAGTTGCAAGTGTTTTTCGCCGTTGTCGCACTGAGGGTCAGCTGAGTCGTTTGAAGCTGTTAAGAATGGAGCCACTATAAACATCTGCAGACCAGCTTTGGTTAAACTTAAGTCTTTGTTGACATTGTCCCTTGAGACAGATGCTTAAAGATATAATTGCTGGATATATCTTGGTAACAAGGTTAAAAAAAAAAATGTTTCCAGTGTGGTTGCACCATTTTGCACTCAGACTAGCAATGAGCCAGTGATCTAATGGTTCCACATCTTTGCCAGAGTCCAGAATTACCTCTCTTTTGCATTTGAGCTGTGCTGAGGGGCACTCATTAATGTTCCATTGTGGCTTTAATTTACATTTCCCTAATGGCCAGTGAGGAACATAACTTGTTTGACATCTGTGTGCAGTTTCAGAAATATGAACGGCGCCTTCGTTTCCTCTGCTCCCATTCTGTTTGCCTCCCCGCTGTTAAATTTTAAGAAATTTATTTATTCGTTTATTACTCTTAATTATGAGTGTGGGGAGGTGGGGATGGGCTTATACCCATGAGTGCAGTGCCCACAGAGGCCAGAAGAGGGCATCAGCTCCCCCAGAGCTGGAGTTCCAGGCAGTTCTGAGCCACCTGAGTGATGGTGTGAACTGAAGGCAGGCTTCTCCAGGCAGCGCTTGCTCTGAACACACCGAGCTGCCGCTCCAGCACCATCCTGACAGTTCTTCCTGTGTTCTCAATGCTGTCTTCACTTTTTCACTGTGGATATATTTAAATTTGAGGATATCCTATTTACTGAGTTTTCATTCTATGGATATTACTTTTGGTAGTAAATGTAAGTACTCTAACCTCAATTCCAAGGCTTTTTTTTGTGTTTTCACCACATATCTTTGTGCACGAATGTGTGTGTGTGCGTGCGTGCGTGCGTGCGTGCGTGTGTGTGTGTGTGTGTGTGTGTGTACCTGCGCACTCGCGTGCACTAAGTGTTGAAAATCTGTTACGAGAAAACATATGACCCTCATTAGTTAAAACATATTTTCTGAGTTCACTTTTGTTTTTCTTAAGAAACAAGAGCTTTGAACTGGGACTTGACGGCTGTTTTTCAAGCTATATATACTTCTAGGAGTTCTGGGATCTTGGAAGCCAAGTTCAGAAAAGCAGTAAAGTATAAAGTATCTGAGATTCGTCTGTGAACAACCTGCTAGGATATGTAAGAGGTCAGCATGAGTATTCACACCCACCCCTTACGTGGTAGCAGGGAGGTTCTTAGTGTCTAGAGGGTTATTTACATGGCATGCTTGTTGTCCAACCATCTGTTTTTAATAAAGCATGCTAGGCTTTGTGCAGCTAACTCACTTATAGTTTATGGGTCATGTCTTGAACTATATGCCAAAGACTGATGAAAACTTTACAGTAAAATCGAAAGCACCCATCACATGAAGTCATATGTCATGTCTCAAAGGCACAACAGAGACCGGATCACACATAAAAACATAGTCCAATCTAAAGCTTTATAGTAAAAATAAATAAATAAAGCTTTATAGACGACAATAACATTGTCTTCCCATCTTCTTGTGCAGTTTTCACAAGGTGCTCCTAACACCTTGCTGCCCATCCAGAAGGAATGCTTTCAGTAGCTTTCTGAGATAAGCAAGTGAGCCGACATTATTACACCTGTCTGTGATGTTGTTTGGACAGGGTCTCTCTGTATTCTAGCACTCATTCTGAAGACCAGGCTGAACTGTATGCCTGTCTTCAAAATCATGCAACTGAGGTTCTGCCTGAGTGATCTGCCTAGTACTTGAACCAGCAAGTGACAAGTAGAACTCAGGGAGTTTTATCAGTAAGTTGGAGTTGAAAAGATTGCTTTTGGGGGGATGGGTTTGAGACAGTTTTTCTGTGTAGCCTTGGCTGTCCTGGACTCGCTTTATAGACCAGGCTGGCCTCAAACTCACAGTGATCCACCTGCTTCTGCTTCCCAAGTGCTGGGATTAAAGGCTTGTGCCACCACCGCCTGGGCAAAAAGATAGCGTTTTATCTCTACAATGGGATAATAACATAACAAACTCAAATAGAAATGGAAATTTTCAGTTAAACAGGGTTAATTGAGAAAATGCTTCTGAAAAGCAAGTTATATTTTCAAATATTCTCAGTTCAAATGCTGGTTGTTAATAAAAGCTGGGCTAGAACAGACTTTGATCTCTGCAAGCTGTTGGGGGCTTGGTTTCTATTCCTGGAAAGTATGTTCATTTACATCAGAGTATACTATCTATTTTTCCTATTAGTGACCAGATTGTGAACTTCCATATCAAGCAAGACTCAAACCTACACTGTAGGATGCTCAGACTTAATGCTTCTATATAATTGCTTTAGTAGGTTTTTTTGCCCCCCAACAGATGGAGAGCTTACATTTGGCTGGGTTTCTGTGTCAGTGTGATGAGTGAAGATTTTGACAGACAGCAAGCATGCAAATACTCAAGGAAACACCCTTCCAATATTAACTGTTGTTGGTGGGGTGGGGGTGGGGCAGGGCCGGACTTCTAGAGTGCCAAGAAAGAGTATATTCCCAAGTCCTTAGCCTATGCTATTGTGATCATAGCGTAGGTGAGTTGGCAGTTTCTAGCACTTGTGTTTCTTTGGTCGGGAGCCTACAGAGGATGCAGGAGGGTGAGCTGGTGAGGAGCAACATTGTCAACTAGAGGCACAGTGTGCCTACCGCACTTAGTCTTTCTTTGATTGTGGAGTTGCGCACGACTCCCTCTTGCTGACTTCTTCTCCTTCTGTGGCTACCCAGAAGTGTAACCTCTACAAAAGCCAGCTGTCAGAACCATATGTGCTTCCTAAAGGGTATTGATTTTAAAAGGAGAAAACGTTGCCACCTTGGAAATTCCAGGCAGTGCTCATCAACGCAGTGAGCTTCCCCACCTTGCAAGTAGTCTGCTTCTGTGGTGGAGCACCACCTGGTACTGTTTCTGACATCACAGTAAGGGATGGGGTGGGGCTGGTCGCCATGGTTACAGGGACAAAAGACATCTGAGATGTGGCAGGTGGAAGCCTGGAGTCTGAGACATGCTGCAGTACAGTGCACATTCTGAACTTGGATTCCAGAGCCTGCATGGCACGTGAATGTCTGCCTTAATATCCATCTGGGCTGTAACCTGCCTCTCCTTAAAATAAAATGGCAGAGCAACTTTTGCGGTACAAGGTACTTCTTTCATGTTTTAATGGTCACAGTGTTCGGCATCCACCCACGCTCCCACTTCTTGGTTGTATGTATTGCACAGCACACAGCCTGAAAGAATTCTAATCTTAGACTTTTAACCCCTGACTATTTCAGGCTATGGAAGCAAGAGCGGGCTGATATGTTCTACTATTTTTTTTTAGCACATTTGCATAGTAAAAAAAACCCATTTGCTTTCCCTTTATTTCTCCTCCCTGTTACAAACAAGGCATATTTTAATACTTAAAACTACTGAAATTTTGTAGAGAAGGAAGTGCTACAAATTATGAACTCTAGATTTAAAGAATGATCACGGTAATAAAGTATCGCTGTAGAGAATTATGCCAGAGCTAACTTGTCCCCTTCTGGCTGCTAGCACACACAGTCATCCAAAGAAAACACGTTAGCTGGGGAGGTTACCTCAGTAACTTCTATATCCTTCTGCTAATGTGGAAGCCTTCCTCAGTCTCCCATTCTGTGAGTTGTACCAGCAAAATCATCTTTGTGCTTGTCCTTACAGATGGAGTTTAATGATTGCTTCAGTCTGACCTACCCTCACAAGCCACACCCAGGGGACTTGATTGAAGTGTTCCGTCCCGGCTATCAGCACTGGGCACTGTACTTGGGTGATGGCTACGTCGTCAACATTGTACCTATAGGTAAGATGTTTCCAGGAGCTCCTGGGAGCTTTTCTTTTTTTTTTTTTTTTAAGCTGCTTTGTAATGAGAAGGGATCATGGACAAAATTGTAAAGCATATAAAATATAGAAACTAAATCCAACTAATTTAGGAAATGATGTTCAAAGACCAAAGCATCGTTTAAAAGATTCTACAGACCAAATAAAATTTAAAAGCTCTATAAAAAAATTTCCTAATTACAAATAACTAACTAACTGGGGAAGACATTGGCCCCAAACATGACTAAGTCCTATGTCCTCACGTCCTCACCACAAGTGGGTGGTTTTAATTAATTTGGTAGCTATTAATAGGGTGTGCAGAATGTGATGACTGCTACCCTAGGCACTGGGGCTACACAGCCATGCAGACTTCTCCACGGCGGAGCTTGCACTCTCACAGGCAGGAGGAGAGAACAGGAGCAAATTATAGATGTGTTAGGAAGGGTGTGGGAAAAAAAAGCGGAGAAAGTGTTTGTAAAGGGCTGGATATAGGAATATGGGAGCAGGGAAGGGCAGAGCGGGGTGTTGCAATTAGGAAAGTCCTGCCAGGAAGCAGGGCCGAGAAAAGTGATTCCGTCCTACCAGGAGACACCAAACGCCAAGATCCCGACAAATGGGAAAGTTTGAAAACAGTCGACCAAAGAAGAAGAGAGCAGAAATGTCAACTTTGTATTCACCTGAAAGTTATAGGCCAAGACACTGTCTGATGTCATGCCGGTGTCGCTGGCAAAGGACAAGACGAAAGCACTCAGTGGAGACAGAGACGACGAGATTAATAAATACAAGCACGTTGCTGAAGGCAATAGAAACTGAAGAACGCCATCCACAAAATCAGCTTAATTGTATGTGCTGAGAGTCTTAAATGATTTCTTCTGCTCTGCATCTCATTTTACTTACAGGAGTCTGGGGAAACATTTACAAGTGTGGACAAATATAATTTCTAATGGCTTAAAAACATGAGACAATAGTTTAATTTTCAACAAGGGGCTGGCTAAGCGCATTATGATTTAGCCACCAGGCCTTAGGTATCTGTGCCTGTTAGAATTCTCGAGTTGTATATAATGGAAGTAACGCTCACACTAGCTTGAGCAAACAAGCGAAAGGACAAGGCCTTGGTTTCCGTGGCTTCCATGGCTTCCGTGGCTTCCAAGGGAGGAAACTTCAGAAAGGGTGAGGCTGACACTGGCCCCAGGTGTTTCCAGGCCCAGGAATGTCACCACACCAGTGTGTCCCCTTTTCTGTTTGCCATCCTGCTCCCACCTATGGAAGGAACCTAGAGAACAGTTCACAAGCCAAGGCTGTCACTCTTAGAGTTTTATGACTCAGCAGGAAAGAGCTAATTTGTTCTCTTTGTGTTGGAGTTTAGAAATCATGGAGAATGACTCTTAATTGGCCCATTGTGAGCCACAACTCCATTTCCAGAGAATGAAATGTAATACAGTGATTGCCTTTGACAGGCATTTTGGGGAAGACACAGGCAATGGTGGAGCAGGTGCTAAAGCAACTACAATAGCTATTTTAAAAGCGTGTTTTTGGACATGTTTAACTATTTGGGAGATGGTCTTAATTTAATATTAAAAATTTTTATTAAAGTGCAATATGTGACATGAAACCCCACTTAAGAACATTATATACATCAATGTACACATCTGTTCCTGTATGCTTCCAGTGGCTATAAAGCTAACTGATGAACACTGCTCTGGTAAGGAGACCAAGACAGAAGAATGGAGAAAGATTTTTGTTTTGTTTTGTTTTTTGGATTTTTTTTCAAGACAGAGTTTCTCTGGATAGCCTTGGCTATCCTGGACTCACTTTGTAGACAAGGCTGGCCTCAAACTCACAGAGATCCACCTGCCTCTGCCTTCCTGAGTGCTAGTATTACAGGCATGTGCCACCACGCCCGGCAAGAAAAAATTTTATTTTAGTCATAACTGAAAGAAAAATTTATGTACGTCAGTTTATGTAGAGTTCCCTTCCTCTGAGTACTTACAAGAATATTAAGGCCATGCATAGAATGTAGGCAAATGTGGAGAGAGATGAGGTCCTACCACATGCCAAGCCATGAGGAACCATCTGTTAGTCTCTGGTACTGGTATAACGGGCCCAGATATGAAGGTTCCTGGCCATCCAGGCAATGATCAATAGAGGTATCTTAGGGAAACAGAAGAGACATGGGGGATTGTCTGGGCAGGTAAAACATAGCAAGGGGACCCATCTATGCATAGAGTCCACTGGAGTTAGCTTCAGGTTCCAGATGTTAGTTTGCTGGCCAGAGGAAATGACAGAAGAGAAGCAGGGGCTTAGCCGAGTCCTCAAAGGGCCCTGTCTGTTTTACAGCAGGATGTCTGGGCTTACATTAAAGCCTAGGGACGAGCAAGTGTCTAAAGAAGTGAGGAGTGCACAGTTAGGATCACAGAATCATGACACACTACTGCCAACCCTTAAGATATCTATTTGGAAGAGTTCAGATGCTGTGAAGGAACAGCACGATGGGAAAACTGGGCAATCATCTCCATACCTTGCTAGAAATGTATGTGAAGATCTCTCATAATACCAATTGTTAAAGGGCTTGCTTCTCAGGAACAGGCAGAGAACTTCATGCAACTTGGGTTCTCACTCATACAGTACTGTGATTGATAACACAGAGTCTGTGGATAAGATCAAGGGCTCTTAGTTCATTGCATAAGGAGCAGAGGCCAGTCCAAGTTCCCCAGCGTCTCCAGCACCCCTAGATGCCATTGCCACTCTGTGGCCTGGGTCACTTAGCCCCACTAACCAACATTCTCCTTACAGATGGCATTCCTTCGGCTTTCACAAGCGCCAAGTCTGTGTTCAGCACAAAGGCCTTGGTGAAAATGCAGCTCTTGAAGGACGTGGTGGGAAATGACACATACAGAATAAATAACAAGTACGACACAACCTACCCCCCTCTCCCTGTGGAGGAAGTGATACAACGGTCAGAGTTCGCTATTGGGCAGGAGGTAGCCTATGACTTACTGGTCAACAACTGTGAGCACTTTGTGACCCTGCTCCGCTACGGAGCAGGGGTGTCAGAGCAGGTGAGTTTTCTTTAGGAGATGTAAGACTGAGACCACCACAGAGATCTCTAGTCTATTCTCGGAGTTACCACTGAGAGGCAGAGTCCGTTGTCGGTGCAGAAGCATAGGAATTTATTTAGCCGACATGACAGGGTCTGCCAAGCTCTTTCGAGTTGGAGACCCTGAGAAGCAAAGGCATGGGCCTTTTATACCCTTTATAGAAGCAGAACTTAGCAGGGAAACATGATTAGTTAATAGACCAGTATTGGGACTTTCCTAGTTGAGGAGAGATAAGTACATTTCTGGGGGTAATGGAAATTTTTAAACACAAGCTGTAACACAAGCTGGCTGTCCTTGGGTCAATCTGACTCTTTATTATCTTTAAACACAAACTGGCTGCTAGCTCTCCTTGGGACAAGCTGGATTCTCCAAGCAGAGGAGATTTACAGGTCTTGGCCTTAATGCGGGTCCTTAAGGAGGGGGAGGGGCTCGTTCCTTCAAGATGAGAGAAGTGTCTCACAGTGAGAAAATTCCATCTGTTACAATAATGTTTTTGTCCTTCAGCCAAAATGCGAAGAAGAAGAAAATGTGGGAACACTGAAGGGCAGAGAAAGGCACTTAAAAAAATACACCAAGTTAGAAACCAAACTGACCTAACAGGGTCATCTTGAAAGTTGGGCTAGAAGGGACTTGAAGTAGCATCTAGTCCACAGCTTCCTGTCAGTCTTACTGACTCCACTTAGTCATACTTTCCATCACTTCCCCTTTCAGAAATCTCAAACCCTATGTGCTGAAAATAAGGTAGCAAAACAGAGGCTGAATGGGTATTCATTAGTAGGTTCTTTTCCAGTGGGGAATAGCAGCCAACCAATTCATGTCTTGATCAGTGGGTTGATAAATTTTTCCTATTTCTTTACAATACTGGTTTTTAAAGAAGTGTTGTGATATTTAACTCACCGAGCTCCTAAATGACTTTTAACGTATTAACTGATGACCCAGTACTGAATCCTGTAATACTGCAATCCTGTAGATTTTTGGTACTATCTTGCAGTGTTCTAGCAGGTTCCCTACCAGGTGAGCATTTACGCCCCTTGCCTTTCCCTGGCTTGTCCTCAAGCCAGTGCGGCCCCATCTCTGAGGACTTAACCCAAGGATCATTAAGGGACCGTGAGAGAATAAAAGGGTTTGTTCAAAATACATAAAAAAAGTGTTACTCTTTACGCTTAAGAAGTCCAAATAGTTTAAAAACTATTAACCTCCAGAAAGTTGCTTCTTCTTGAAAAGGCGACAAGACTCAAAGACCGATATGGCACATTGAACATATTTTTAAAACCGGCCACCGGGGGCAGCAGGGGGAGCATCGGCAGCCTTCTTCTTTCTCGGAGCCCCCACCCCAGTCTCTCTTTCTGGCTTTTATCCCTACCGACCAAGACCACACCCCCACACGAGGTAGTCCAAACTGACAAAGATCACACGTCCTCTCAGGAGGGAGTTATCAGCTGTGGACAAAGCAGAGGAGCCCCATATCCCACACTCGGGATTAAAACAAAAACATGTTTACATATAAACCATCCCCGGGTTACATGAGATAAAAGAGCATTAGGGAGCTGCAGAACTAGGTGCTCTTACACCTAGGGGCTTTGTTACAATGATTTCTACTCAGCCATGAGGTTGCATATCCCTTCTCAAAGCCTCCCATTTATGAGGTTTCTCTAATATCTCAGCTTCTGGGGCCTGAGAGGCTGAGAGATGCCTAGTCAGTTAACCTGGCATGAGGCTGGGGGGGGGGGGGCCTCCTGCCCCCAGCATCCTGTCATTTTCCCAGGCTTGGAACCTGCTGCCACTTGGCTCTATTTGATGCCTGTTGTACTTTCACGGTTTTCAGTTCCCACCCCACTTCCCTGAGACAGACCTTGGTTGCACATTATTAGGATTGGGTTTAAGTCACAGCCATTAGCGTTTGACCATCCTCTTTAATATTCCTGGGAAGTTTCTGTAATCAGCATTTCCTTGTCTGGTTACCTTTTGATATTTTTGGTGAATAATCAAGGCTGTTGATTATTAAAGACTATAGCTAAAATACTCCTAAAACAACCAGATAAGTAAAAGTAAAATTACAGAAGAAGATAGGATTTGTCATGTAAGGCCACGTTGTTACATGATCCTTTTCTCCACCAACTGGGCATTGGGCAGAGCCAAAGTTCTAGTTTCAATCTGTTGTAATGACCAGAAGAATCTTACTGAGGGACACCAGGGCAGGAAAGGAAGCAGGTGCTGCTTGGAGACAGTCCCACCGTGGTTTTTGTTTGTTTTTTAACACAACGTTATCTCTAATCAAAGAGCTTGCCTCATATCAAAGATGTACAGCAAGGTAGACTACTTGATTTCTGGATCATGGGCTGGTTTATACCTAGCTAGCTTTCTTATGCATCCGAGAGCCACCTGCTCAGGGATTGGGACCGACTGCCCACAGTGGGCTGGGCCCTCTTACATCAATGTCCCACCAACATGCCCAATTTGATGTGCTCAATCTTTCATCTGACACTCCCTTAGCTGACTAGGAAAGGCAAAGGGTCGGAGTCGTAGGCCCACTCTCTTCTGACTGTAGGCTCACATAACAAAGTGAACGTTACGTTGTCAGTGCGTGGAGTACATGCTCCTTCCACATGCCCCTGTCCTTGCTGGTTTGCAACAGGGGAGCAGCAGTGAGGGAGCCAGTACCGCGTTTCAGAAATATGTACGTGGAGGCTCCATGGTAAAAGCTTGTGAGCTATATAGAGGGAGCTATCTACTGTGGCCTACCTTGGCCAGGTGTCCCCAGATATCTGACAAGAATGTTTTTGCTTTATTTGAAAGCCATGACTCTTGGATCCTGGAGACTAACTGTTGTCTTCTAGGTCTGTGATGACCCCAAAGTATCTGCATAGGACCTTTCAGTCATAAAATTGCTCTCAAACCCATGATGATGCAAGGCAAAAATTAGCTGAGTGCCAGGAGAACCATGAATATTCATTAGCTACCCTCATCATTATAACAATTACTACTCTAATGGCTATGACTGCCTGAAGTCTTTTATGGACACCTGAGCTTGAGAATGGCTTCTTCTGTCTGTATAAAAACCAATTCAACTTGATAGTTTACTAATATTGACTCTTCTTAAAATGTACCTAGTTTCCTGTAATAAAACATTGTTTAAGGCTAGGGTAAATAAAATGTTTATTTCAGCTTACAGGAGATAGTTCATCATCACAAGAAGTTGGGGTACGAATTCACACAGGTGCTGAGTCAGGAAGGCCTTCTTTAGTTAAAACCAGACACACATAGACACACAGACACCCACACAGACACACACTGATACACACACACACACACACACACACACACACAGACAACACACAGAGACACAGAGAGAGACACACACACAGACACAGAGAGACACAGACACACATAGGTAGGCAGACAGACACACACAAAGACGCACACTGACACACATACCCAGAGACATACAGACACACAGACATAGGCACACACACACACATACAGACACACGCCAAGATACACAGACACACACACAGGCACACACAGAAACAGACATACAAACACAGGCACACATATACACAAACACACAGATACACACAGAGGCACACACACAGATAACACATAACAAACATACAGACACACACAGACACACACAAACACAGACATAGACATACAGACACACACACACACACACACACAGACATAGACATACAGACACACAGACATACACACACCTTATTTCAGTACAGATCACACTGTGTTGAGGCTGCTGGATAGACGGCATGCATCTATGTAGCTTTGACCTACATGTAAACGTCTAGGTGGTATGATGTGGGCAACAGAGCTGGTTGCTTACGCCTTCCAAGTTCTACAGAAGAGCGTAGCCTTCCCTGCCTCACCAGAGAACTGCAAAGAGCAAGCAGGACCCCTGTTCATGATGACCTTAGACCCTGGCAAGTGCTTTACGTGTCAGGAATAGAAAACTATGTGTGCTTGCATCTTTTGCACAATTATAAAGATTATAATTGATTCACATTTTGACCTTGGACTTTAAATACATTCATTGCACATTAAATTAGGTCCTTGGTTTACGAAACGAACCGAAGCTTCAAGACAACACCGATATCATTAGAATAAGATGGGTGTGTTTGTTTTCCTTTATTTGTTTGTTTTTTGTTTCCTTTTAGGCCAACCGAGCAATAAGCACCATTGGGGTGGTGGCCGCTGCCATTGATGTCTTTACGTTCCTTGGCTTGTTTCCAAAGAGAGGGAGAACCAAATATTAGCAGTTAATTGAAGAGATTGGAATTGAAGACATTTGTGAGGAGAAAGTAAAACCCTGGAGTGAATACTTATTTTGAAGGCATCATTATTGCTCCTGAGCCCCATGATGGATGGCAGACTCTGTAATAAATTGCTTGCTGATTTTAATCTTATCGTTGAGCCAAGAAAAGTTTTTCCCCACTAGTACAGATTTGCCGTGGCAGCTTGAACAAAAAAACAGTTGCCTTTTGATCGAGCCAGCTGAGGCTCTTAACAAAACTAAGACCACATTTTATCTTCTTCTGTAAATATTGTTTTTCTGTCCCCTAAGGACAGCTATTTTTGCCAGGGTGGAGAACCATTTGCATATGCTTTTGAAAGACGGTTGTTAGGGCCAACATCTAAATTCCTATTCCTTTCTTTGTCAGGAAAAAAAAAAAAGTAAAGTGGATATATCTGTGATTTGGTTAGGCAATAAAGGATCTCTGGATGACACAGCATTTGAGGTAGTACCCCCACTATGGGAAGAGGGTGGGAGGGGCTTTGTGTATGCATATGTATGAAGTGCTTATAAATGATGTGTGTGTGGATCCACAGCCTTGGGTGTCAGTCTTTGGTCTCACCCTTTTAACTTTTAATTATTTTGAGGCAGGCTATGTTGTCCTTCGCAGCTTATGGCAGGCTAGCTAGCCCCTGGGCTTCCCGAGAGTCTCCTGTCTCTGCTTCCATTTCACTGTAGGAGGTCTGGAGTTACAGAAGTGCACTGCCAAGTCAACCTCCACATGGACTCTGGGGATCCAAACCCGTGGCCTCCTGCTTACCTGTTACATGCTCTGCCCATTGAGCCATCTCCTGGCTTTGTGCTGGACTTTCAGACCCAGTGAGCTCCCTAGAACTTACTTGCTTTACAGGAGTCAGTGATCAGCAATGGGCTGTCTTTTTATTGAGTTAAATTGTTCCCTCTAGATTGCACAGTAGCTCAGTGGTTTGACCTTTGAGCCTTGGCGAGCGATCATTAATATTGATGTAAAGTGCTATTTTATAACACAAAAATCCCATATCCCCTTAAAGATTTTTTTTTTACTGTAAGTCAAGGAATTCCGTTATTTTTTCTTTTGTTTTATTGATGTGTTGAATTAAACCACCTTTTAATACTATTTCTGTGGGAATCTTGGTACCAGCAGGCCAGGAAAGGTGGAATGTAAGTCCTTCTACATGAAGGTAATGTGAAGAAGGCCTTTCAGAGCGTTGCCTCTGTAAAACACTCAGCCAGCCTGGCATCCTTTTTGTACCATTATCAAAATCATGTCAGTCAATAAGGAAAACATGTCAATAAACACGTGGGGAGGGGTAGGAAGTGATAGAATATGGTAAAGTAACTGCCCAAGACTCAGTGGAAACCTCACACCTATTAGACTTACTCTACTCTGGGGATAGCTAATAGGAGTGGGCAACAGTAATGGTGACAGAAGTATGTGCTGCCACTCTGCCCTAGAGACCCCTGTCTCTACTTCTCCATAACAGGCCATACTGTTCTAACCGCAAATTTGTGCTCCATTCCCTCCACCTCCGCCCCCACCAACTTGACTTTCTGGGAAGGCATGAGGTTGCTCTTACCCCGAACTCAGATCTCTGCTCCCAACTAGCAAAGTATATGCAGTTTTCTAGGACTGTCCTGTTAAGTTGAGACCAGCGGCAGCAGCCGGGTTCCCCTAGAATGCGGACTCCTCAATAAAAAGATATTTACAGAGGGCAAACCAAGTTGCAGCAGGGCAGAATTAGGTGGAATGACTGTCCAGGGAACAGTAGAACTCGGATCCAAAAGCCTCCAGGGGCTTCAAGCCAAATCTTCTTAGAGACCTCTGACAGCTCCACTCCCGAAGATAAGCAACACAGTAAAAGGAAACGTCAGAAATGCACTTTTTAATTCATGGGTTCATTTCCTTATCAGTTGTGTGAGGCTTCTGCAGCCTTGGTGTGCCATAAAACAATGGCGAGCCTTAGGATGGGCAGCTCAGACTAGCTGGGCTTGCTGCCCTGTAGCTGCTCGATGCCCACACAATTGGTGCAGCCTGTACTTGGATCAGCCACTTCCCCAACTCTGTGAAATGTTGTCTGGGCATGTTTTTAACAGTTAGCAATGGGGTTCAACTCTACCATGTTCCAAACAATGAAATGTAAAGTTCATTGCATCCGGCGATAGGTTGATGGTAATACTGGGAAAGAAAAGTCTGTATCTTTATTGAAAATGTACATATAACAAATAAAGTGTGTTATCTAAATGTCAAATTGTATCAACTTGAATCTGTTCACTCTAAGAGTGAAATGACTGACTAGGACTGTCAGCTAAAGGAAACTTTTGCTTCTAAAGTTTTAAGGTTGTTATACTTTTAAAAACTGATAAGCTAACATGGTTTTACAAAAACAGGGTTTTTTATGTGTATGTGCACGCACATGTGCGCCTGAAGAGGTGTCAGTCAGACCGCCCCCCAAGAAATGGAGCTACAAGACTCTTTAGCTACTTAACATGGGCACTTCCTTCCTTTATTAAAAGAGGAGGTAGATGGCTCCATTATATATATGGGTGAGCACTGGTCCCCGGAGAGAGAGGGGAAACATTGACCTGACCCTCCTAGGGCCAGATTGGCCTGTCAAGATGTCTTTTTGAGGAGGAGAGGGGGGTCCTGATCTGCTGTCTGTGGGCATCCCCAACATACAGCGAACAAGACAGTTTTCAACATCAACCTCTTTGCAATCAGGTTTACTGTTCAGGGGACTCAGTCAGATGATTGGGTCCTCCCCCTGTGGTGCTTTGTCCCACACCCCTTGCAGGTGCCCATGCCTTATGGCAGGCTTGGACAAGATGGCTGAACATTGGCCATACGGCCTACTGTCCCCAACAGGCACTGGCATCCAAACTGCTCCTCAGCAGTGCTCAGCTGCTGAGCCATCTCTTCAGCCCTGAAAGCTTTTCACAAAGAGTTTGAATTCTGCTGGTTTTGCTGTTACTAAATACCCAAGAAAAGCTGTTTAAGAGAAAAGGGGTGGGTCTCCTTGGCTCAGTTTTAGAGGACTTGTAGCCCATCGCCTGAGAAAGGATGTTGGCAGAAGTGTGAGACATCTGGCCACACCATGTCCACAATCATGACGTGAGAGAAAGGAATGCTGGCGCCCAGCATCCTTTCTCATTTTTATTCCGTTAGGGACCAAGGCCATGGATGGTACCACAGACATTTTGGACAGGTCTTCCCACCTCAGTAAAACTTCCAGAAACACCTTCTAGACATACCAGAGAGGTCTCTCTTACGATCAAGTTGACAATGAAAATTAATCATTACAGCCAGTAAGTTGGACATTCAATATTATCACTCTCTAAGCAGCTCTGAACACAAAAAGAGCTTGAAAGCAAATATATTTGTTTTTATACATATGCATGCTGGGGCTGCTGGTTTGAGGAACAGTGTTCATAATGCCCTTTACAGCCATAGTTTCCTAAAACGTTGAAATCTAAAGACTTCAGAGTGGAGAACCAATAACTAACATAGTGAAGCCATGCACTGTGGTCTTAGCCACATAAATGATATTCATGGGGCTCACCTGATAAGTTGCCTATGATTGTGAAAGTTGGATTAGCAAAGTTAGACTTGGTATTTAAAAAAAAACCTAGTAGTTAATTTCAAATATTCTCCAGAAGTTGGTCCTCTCCAGCTCACAAGGGCGACGCAACTTGAGTAGAGAATGCAGCGTGCAGCATGTATCCTTCTGTTGTCTTTAATGAACATCTATGATGATTTGGGTAGTTAAAATGATGAAATGGCTTGTGTAGTAGCATGTAGATTCCCACAGTGTGGATAAAAATCACCACTGGTCCCTTCCTTAGACTTTTAAGACGATCAATGAATGACTTCAAGGAAGCTTTTAGGATTAGAATTTGAGATTTTTGTGTATTGATAATAATAATAATGAAGGTTAATATACCTTAGAAAGTGAAAAACACATTTGAACAGTTTATTTTGTTCTTTTCATTTTACTCTGAACCGTGAGGGCCACCAGCCCCTTGAAATATACTCTGGAAACGTACAAAGTCGGTGCGGTTCACTTACATTTTATCAGCGCCCATACCATGATCATTAGTGATTAGCACCCATCTCCACCATCCTCCACTTCCACACAACTCTGGCTTCCTGTGCAGTTACGGTGAAATGACTCTTCTTGTTTCTCTATTGGAGCCATAGCAAAGATGCAAAACAGGAGCAGTTGAGTGATCCTGGGCCACGATATGTGGTGAAATGTGCTTCACACATTAATGTGAGATTAAGGAGCCTTACACCAATTGATATAGTCGAAAAAAACTTTCAAACACCAAATGCTTCCTCATTTACCATTCTCATCTGATGTCCATGCATCTGATTTCATTGCACGAGAGCGATGCATTTGGAACAACATCGTGTGGATGCAGCTTATTAGAATGGTGATCTGAGACTTGCAGTTTTCTCATTGCTAGTGAAGGATATAATGTATGTGAAGTTCTTTGCCGCAAGGCTGGGTATGTTGAAGTGCGCTGGGTGCTTACATGGAGAGAGAAGGCTATGCAGTTTTCACCTCTCCGCGATGTCTGTTTTTTTTTTGGGGGGGGGGAGGATATTATGGAACAAGCATGGCAGGAACTCGGGCTACAGTCTGGTCCAAAAGTGCTGTTCTGAAGCTTGCCCGCTCAGTCTGAGTTTCCCTTTGGGGACCTCTTCCGGGCTTTCATAGGCTTGGTTGATGTAGAATCCGTTTTTGCTGATGTCTGCATAATCCGTCCTGTTCGTGGGAGGCCAGGTAGAGTCTACTGCCAGCTTCCTCTGCAAGATCCTATACTGGCTTTTTGAGTAGAATCCAAATTCTTTCTTTATAAACAGCCAGAGCTCTCTGTTTTGAAGGATGGCATCCTGAAAAGTCAGCAGAGGGAGGACAATGAAATCATGTGCTTATGCAAGTGAGCCCCCTCCAGTCAATGAGCTCTGGAAGCCAGGGACCCTGGGCTTCCTCTCTGCTGAGTGAAATGCTGCTGCTGCTGCTGTTGCTGCTGCTGCTGCTGTTTTCCCTGGAAGCTGAGATGCTTCCAAGGCACAGAAATCTGCTGGAAACTTGAGGCCTTTCATTTCAGCAGACTTCCTGGTGAAAGCCTGGCTAGGGATTCACTTAGCAGTTCTTTCACTAGGGGGTTCAAATGAACAATAACATACTGCCTATCAAAAAAATAATAAAATAAAATAAAAGGAAGAAGAGATGGGAAAAGAGGGAGGGAAGGGAAGGGAAACAAAGACCCCAAAGCTGAGTTCCACTACTTGCCACATACAAAACGCCAACTATTGTTGATTGAATGAGTTAGTCTGGAGCAATCAAATACACTTTAAATTTTGATTTTGATTTACGCATATTAGTGTGGGGAGCTATGTGTTTATGCATGCGAATGTCTGCAAACACCAGACGGTGTCAGATGAGCAGAACCCCGAATTATCCAGGGTGGTAAGCTGTCTGCTTGCTGGGAACCAAAATCAGGCCCTCTGCAAGAGCAGCAAGCACTCAGAATCACACAGTCTCTCTAGCCTCTTACAACTGTTTTGTTTCCCATCCTGTTGAGTTCCCTATTCTTTCCTTATACAGTTTTAACAAACAACAGTAGAATCGATCCAGTTTTGCATTGTACATTATTAGTCTGTTTAAGCTAGACTTTGTGTCATACACAACTTTTGTGTAATTGCATCTTTTAAGATAGCTTTTTGTAGTTGACATAAGAGCTATAGCCATCTTATCTTTAAAGACTACGGCACTTCTTCAAATTGCAGTAGAAGCATCTAAGTGCAATGTTTGAATCAAACTTTTGCTGCTGTAGGTAACAATGCCATGGATATCTTCATACAAGTAGGACTTAAAATTTTCCTGTCTCGTTTTATGATATTTGTAACATTTGATGTAAAGGGGGAATCTTGAATTAAAGAATATACGAAATTCTCTCTCTCTCTCTCTCTCTCTCTCTCTCTCTCTCTCTCTCTCTCT
>OU015745.1:83209900-83235817 GCA_907169655.1 Acomys percivali
CTCTCTCTCTCTCTCTCTCTCTCTCTCTCTCTCTCTCTCTCTCTCTCCTCTCACACACACACACACACACACACTCACATACCCAATTTGGTTGGCCCTTTCCTCCTCAGGACTTCAAGAGTCATCTATTTTTAAATTCCTTTAAAAAGCACCACCCAAGCCGTTTACTGTGTGGGTGAGTCATTCACTGACAGTCAGAGGAAGAGTAACACTCACACAGGAAGGCCTTCACAAGGCTCGCAGTTGATGACAACTAGAGGCGCCCTCCTGAAGATGCTGCCTCACTGTCTAAAGGTCTCCTCAAGTTTCAGAGCTGCGGGGACACCGGGCCTCCCTTCCACACTATTGAAACAGTAGGGAGCTAACACAGCACCACTTGTGACAAGCATTGGAGCTGAATTGACGTTTTGTGTTCTTTGGAGAAAGATACCAGGAATATTTCACAGCAGCAGCTTTCAAAAAATCATAAGCTATTCTCCAAAGAATACTTCTTAACAGGAAGTATTTTTTTAAAATAAAGCCTTACTAATCCTTTTGGGGGACCAAAGAAGTTGCTGTACATAGGGAATGCATGTTGAGAGCGAGACCCTGAATTTACATACTACCTAAACAAACAAACAGAAAGCATAGGAGCTGTATACTTTACCTCTACAAAGAAGGCCACGCAGAACTGGACAAAGGCTGCCACCAGAATTGAAACTCTCCAGGATGTGACGGTTGGGATAAACTGGCACAAAAGAAGGTGCCACCATTACACGCTGCACACTTGACATTTTGAAAAGGTACACGCTCCCTACTCTTTGGAATTCCGTGTTTGTAATGACCGTGAGGGTGGAGGGTGGGTACTGTTTTCTCTGCTTTGCAGATAGGAAAGCTAACAGTCGGGTCGCATGTCTTGGCCAAGGACTGACTCGGGCGACAGAAACCTAAATTAAAATGGGCTCATCCTGGCCTGTGCTTCCTCCACAGCCTGATAGCCTGGTGGCGACTGTCAGGGGCATCAGGAAGATACCTTATGCAGTGGAGCAGAGGACACTTTGGAGCTCATGTGGCCCTCTTCATTTATGCTTTAAAACACCCAGAGGAGAGGATGGGAAATTAAATCGTCCTTCTGCAATTCTCCCTGTTTTTCATTCTCCTAAAGCACAATTTACTTGGAATTCATTGCTTTTTCTTTCTTTCTTTCTTTTTTTTTTTTTCACCCCTCCAGCAAAATTGACTTCTGAGTAAAACTCATAAGTCAGGACAAAAGATTAGGTTTGTTAAAAAAAAAAAAAAAGAAAGAAAGATTAGGTTTGTTTTGATTAAGTGTGATGTGTTGAACAAATGTTACTGGCCTCAAATCTAACTGCTTCATGCAAGTCTAACAGTCTGTCCAAAGATTACAGGGTCACAGGCTTACTGCTGAACATGTTCGTTTATTAGATGTGAAAGCTATACCCAAAGTGAATGGGGAGCTATACAGTCCCCTTTCCAACCCACGAAGTCTGATTGAACATGTAGGAGCTGAGGTCTACAAGCACAGCATTTTCTACTCCTATCGTGTGCAGGCCAGTGGTTCTCAACCTGTTTGGGTTACATGTCAAATATTTATATTACAATTCATAACAGTAGCAACATTACAGTTATGAAATAGCAACGAAATAATTTTATGGTGTGTGTGTGGGGGGTTCACCACAATGCGAGGAACTGTATTAAAGGGTCGCAGCCTTAGGAAAGTTGAGAACAACTGCTCTATTCACTGTGCTTCTAATTCTCATCCATACCCTGGGATGGGCTGGCTCAAGGCACTGCATGGTCATTTGTTTCCCCGAATGGAGACAGTTTCTACCTGAGCTCTGAGGAGCAGCACGTTGGCTTTGGAGAAGTTGGGTCATATACTCTGGCCCACTCAGATCTCAGCTGCTTCCACCTCAGTGAGGAAGGCTCTTTTCTGTCCCCAGCCTGGGAATGCTCTTCTCTGGAATTGTTCACTTGTACAGTGGACTTCCGTTACTTCGACTTCTGAGCTATGCAGAGCAGCATCTTACTTAGCTTCTGCTCCTGACCTGAGCACATTCTGCAGCTCCGTAGGTCATGGGATATAGAGGGAATCCCTGTCTCTCCTGTTTCATTCCCTGTCTCTCCATTGCCTTGTTCTCCTGGCCTCCTTTAATTAATCTGTTTGAGATGTCCTTCCAAAGGACCTCCAGGGTCTGTTATTTTGGCAGAAAGTACAAAGCGTGCTGGCTGCCTTGCATCGTGTGCCTGCCTCTTTTAGTCTGCTCTCTACACTCCGAGGCACAGCACCTGCCTGCTCCGTCGTGCGAGCCTTGCTTTGGTTTTCATCCCTGCCGCCCCATGTTCTTCACACTGCCAGACCCAAGTCATTCACGGAGAAGCAACAAGCTTTTCTCCTGGTGCTGAGGCCCCTCAGAAAACAGCCTGACCTAGCAAGGTCTCACCTGTGTGGCTGGACCCTCACCAACCCAAGTTCCTTCCATAACGCCCTCCTGGCAGCCACAGTGACAGTAAGAATTTCTTCCTATGGCCGGGAGCAGCGGCACACGCCTGTAACCCCAGCACTCAAGGAGGCAGAGGCAGGTGGATCTCTGTGGGTTCAAGGCTACACAGAAAAATCTTGTCAAAAAAAAAAAAAAAAAAAAAAAAAAGGAAAGAAAAAGACAAATAAAAAAAAGGAATTTCTTCTCATATTCTTCCCGCTTTGCTTTTATATCCCCTTGAATTATGGGTTACACGGCAGTGAAGAATGGCTAGTCTTCAAAACAGAACTACAAGCAAAGCATTCCTTTCTTTTCTAGACATCTCCCACAAGGCTGGGTCCGAGAATAGCTTTAATAACTTCCCGATGAATTTACTTTCAAACTAGTGTGTTCTAGAGCAAATGATGGCCACTCCGATAAGACTCTCCAAAGCCAATTCCTGCTCCTATAAGGCTTTCCCAACCCTTTCCTTTTGCAATTACATTTAAAGGGATTTTTTTTTTACTGTTTTAAATAGGTAAATTTGGAAAATTATCACATTAATGCATTAATTTCATTGAGTTGATAATGTATGATAAGACAAAGTTTTTTCTTCCATGTTTCATTAGTTCACTTATTTAATCACTTTACAGCCTGATTGCAGATCCCCCTTTCTCTGCTCCTAGTGCCAACCTCACATCTCTCTTCCCTTACTCCTTCCTTCTTTTCCTCAGAGCTGAACCTTCCCCACCCCCACCCCCCACCCCCCACCCCATGGGTACCAATCCACCCTGACACATCAAGTCCTAGCAGGACTAAGTGCTTCCTCTCCCACTGAGGCCTGACAAGGCAGCCCAGCTAGGGGAAAGGGATCCAAAGGCAGACAACAGAGTCAGGGACAGTATCCCGCCTCCAAATGATTGAGGGATGGCTCAGCTATTAAAGGCTAGGCTCACAACCAAAAATATAAAACAAATTTTTGAATAAAAAAGTTACTTTTTTTTTACATTTCTTTAATTAGTACGCATGTGTACATACACACCTACATGCGCGTGGGGGGCATACGTGCCACAAAACACGTGTAGAAGTCCAGGACAACTTATGGGTGTTGGTTCTCTCTACCATGTGGGCCCCAGGGACGGAACTCTAGTCATCAGGCTTGGGAACATGCATATTTATCTACCGTGTGATATCACTAGTCCCAAACAATATTTTAGGCATGAACAGTTTAACCGTGCTAAAATGATGACACTATTAATATGAACATGCATGTGAGATAGAGAAATATCTTCTCTTCCAAAAAAACCCTGAAAGTTCATAGTGTCTAGTGGGTTAGAGAGAATAGAGTAATGATTGACTTGCAAACTGCAGCATGAGCACAGCTTTGGCACCGCTGAGTCACAACAGATGCTGTACACCACTTACCTCCATTCCATGGTATATATCTTGAAAATCAGAGAACAGAATGAAAATCGTGAGGCCCGCAGCAGATGTCAGCAGAAGTGAGAATAAATCTGAAGAAACACCAAACATTATTTTCAGGTGCTAAGAGAATACTTCATACAACTTGGCACACGCTAGCAATTAGTTCATGTTGGGCAAACTCTAGATGTATCTTCAGATGTTTTCATACATCATCATATGCTTTAAAATATGTTCTAATGCTTGTACGATAAAGGTGTTACATTAACAGCCTTTCCTCGTAAAGAGGGAATCAAACATGTTAGAGAAACTTTCACAAAGGAATCATCTTTACTGAGCGTCCCTTGGGTGGAGACATCCTACCACGGCTGACTAGCCTGTCAGCATGGTAACCGGAGCAGTCCGGCACTTGATCACCACAATCTAGTGAGACACGCATATGTAGGGTGAGCATCCGGTCTTGACAGCATCTTAGTCTTCAGCTCCAGGAGAATGGAGTACAAGAACCAGCCACTGACTGACTCACAGAGCTTTCCGGTGTTAGGTCCTTTCTGAACTCTCTGCCTGCTCCCATTCCATTCTCTAATCCTGGCTTCTGTGCTCTTGATCATTAAGTTACTTATGTACACGATATTCCTTATGTCGTGGTACCTTTCATTTCCCCCCAACTTAATGGGCCTGATTCAAGGACCAATTTTCTTCAAGCTCCCCAGTCCTCTCTTACAAAGCTTATGTCATATCACACATCACAATCTGATTTCTATGACCTCAGTTGACCTATCAACCAGGATGTGACCACTTGGGAGTGACTGTATCCATCTCCGGGACTTTGGGACTTTGGGAATGGAGAGTTAGAAATAAACATGCGAAGTTGCTGGGTTCCTCCCTCCCCAAATCCTTGGCTGCCTGACTTTTAGAACATAAACATCCCAGGATGAATTACATCGAAATCCTTGTTCTTCCCACCAGAAGCCCACCCGCCTCTCTGTCTGCCCAGCCATCAGCAGAGCACGCTGCAAATTGTGCCATGGAAATGCGTTTGCTCAGGATACCACCTCAGGCCCCGAGCGCTAGAATTCACTCAAGGTTACCATGATAGAGAAGACTCTTAAGTCTTCATAAGGTATTTGTAAAAAGCCAAGCACCACCATGTAGGTTTTCTATTTCTGGACCAACTAGAAACCTGAGATGCATCCACAGAAACTATTTCTGAAGACACCAGAACTGTTTTCACCTTTAAGCACCTGTATCCATCCTTAACATTGCCCCATCATTTCCCAAAAGAATGGCCATACTAGGGGCATGAGGAGCCAGAGTAGTGAGGGAAGGACTGCTCCCAAATAGAGTAATTGCCCATGATGGTGATACAAAGATCCCAGGAGACAGCAATGTGGTTCTGGGGTTCTACTACAGAGTCACCAGGACTCAGAAACTGGAAGAAGAAGCAACATCAGCTGTTAGTCCTGCTAAAAAGCACTGGTTCAGGAGCTCCACAAGGAGACCATTAAGGCCAGCACCAACCAAGGACTTTGTGTGAGGTAAACCTAGACCCTCTGTTCAGATCTATCCAATGAACAGCTCATTCTCCACGGTTGTGGGGAGAGCAAGGACTGCCTCTGCCGTGAACTCTGGTGCCTCCAATATGATCACTTCCCCAAGCAAGGGGATAACAATCAGGATGTAATCTGAATAAATTATAATAAATTTAAAAAAAAGACTGGTCATTATTAGCAACTGGCTGAGTTCTGAGCATTCAGTGTGTCCTTGGGTTAGTGATCTGCAAAGTAGGCCCCTCTCTCTTACTTTAGCTTTGATTAAAAAATGCAACGAAGGATAAAAAATAAAAAATAAAAATGCAATGAAGAAATGAAATGAGTGTCTGCCCTTTGGTTAGCTGCTATTGATAAAGAAACCTGAAAATATGGGACCCTCTGGGCGCAAGTAATTTTAGAAGCAAATACTGCAAAAACCACTGTAACTTGTTTTCAAATAAAGGAATACTCACACTTGCTTACAGAAAGTGTGTACTTTTTCTATATCTTGTCATCAGAAAGCCAAGCTTCTCTCAAACACTGATAAGAAAAGCAAGATTTGTGCTATCTTAAGATGAAACAGTTTATATACTGTATCTCTCAGTACTTCCAAAGACTTCTGACTTATAACTCAGAACAATCTGCATATTATGTGCATTGGGGGCAAGAGAGACGATTCAGGGCTTAAGAGCATTTTTTTCAGTCTTACAAAGGACCTAAGTTCAGTTCCCAGCACTAGCATAGGGGGGCTCAGTACCACCTGTAACTCTAGCTCCTGGAGAGCCAATGCCCTCTTCTGGACCCCATGGGCACCTTCATTCACATGTGCACAAACCTTGCCACACTCACTCTTGGGTTCTGTAAGAAAGCAGGCTGAGCAAGCTATGGGAAGCAAGCCAGGAGGCAGCACCCCTCCATGGCCTCTGCATCAGCTACTGCCTACAGGTTCCTGCCCTGTGTGAGTTCCTGTCCTAAGATCCTTCAATGACGGACTACAATGTGGAAATGGAAGCCAAATAAATCCTTTCGTCTCCAGCTTGGTTTTGTTCATGGTGTTAGAAACCCTAACTAGAATGGCCACCACACCTAATGACTTGAGTTTGATCCCAGAACCCACTGGCTCCTTCCCATACGTTGCTGTCCTCTGCCTCCACATGTACACTACGACACAAATATGACACCCTCAAACTGGATAAGAATTATTAGCTGTGTCTGCCATGCAATGTCAGTTTTCCTTTAAGCTTCAAGTACCCGTGTTGTAACTAATCTAATTCTAATTCATTTGGTGTATGTCAGTCCCCTGTATTTACTACTAAAGTACCAGGAACTGAGAAAAGTCCTTCTTATGAAATACTTTTAATTTAGAAATAAGGACTATAAGAAAAGAAAATTTAAACCATAAAGCAGAATCTTAATTTACTTTGACAATAGTCAAGGGTACTTTAAAACACTGCTTCAAAACTGAGAAAAAAAATGATGAGGAACTCAGACACTGACAGGATATATAAGATCAGAGGAAGACACCAGCATGATGTCAAATCCTTTGACAAGACAACTCTGCCAAAGATACTCGAGAACAAAGAGAATTTTAATAATAAAATCGAATGAAACTGCTTTAACAATAACTGCGCATTTATAACAAAACAGGAGCTTAGCAAATATAACACTGAAGCAATTTCTGCAAAGCATGTGTCAGAGGCAAGGCTGTCTAATGCCAACAATCAAAACAGACATTTGTGACCAGCCTACCTGAGCTCCTCTCTACAGTATACATATAAAGAAACATATTAAAGCCTGCTGGACCAAGACGGAAAAGAAACATATGTTTATGAACTATTAAAAGAAACAGGGAAAAGAACGTGAGTGTAAAATGTCACCCCCTGTCTCACCAAGTAAAATGCACTGCTCTGAAAATTACTAGGCCACAGAAGAAATTAGGTCAAAGTTACTGGTATGTAAAAATATAAATAACGGACTCCAAATTACAATGACTAGCCTTGGATGCTTTTCTAATTTAATAAAGATGAACTGTAAAGTCAGCTCAAAACAAATTCAAAGAAAGAAGGAAAAATAAACCTGAATAAATGAGAAAGTCAAAAGCAATACAGAATTAAAACTCGGAGAACTGTTTTATTATTAACCAGTGGGGGGGAGGGAGGAACGAAATGCATGTAAGGCAAGAAGAAAAAGAAAAAGCAACATTCTTGCAATACGGATCTGAAACATCCACCAAAGGCTCAGCTGTGGAGGGTGTGGTCTCCGCTGCAGCACAGAGCAGCACCGAGCAGCACCTTCAAGGGGTGAGTAAGTAGACAGAGAGGGCGCTGCCCTGATCAGTGGATTACCCCTGGGCCAGGCTCACGGCTTAATGAGCACTGTGCTGTGGTAGAAAACTGAGACAGTGAGACAAAGCTGCAGAGAACATGTCACAGTTAGGAGGAGGATCGTACACTTGAAGGTATACTTGGCCCCTGTCTTCTCTCTTGCCCCATCCACCCCCTTCCCCAAGCTCCCGTCCCCACGCTTGCCCAGCCTTGCTTTCATTCCCGTATCTGGCGTAAAGAAGATGGGCAGCTTCCTTCTACCATGCGCCCCCTTGTCGCGATCTCTCTCCCACACCAAGTCCCAGACACACTAGAGCCACTAACCACAGTCTGAAACCTCTGATATCATGAACCAATGTGAGTCTTTCCTCACTTTAAAATTTGTTTTCGGCATTTTGTCACAGTGAGTGAAAGCCAGTAAAGACACATATAAGCATAATCAAGACAATTATAATCCAAAAGTAAGTGTCACAGAAAGTGCTTAAAACTTAAAGAAATTCTACCCCAAACTATATGATAAAATTTGATAATATTAATGAAATGGTATTATATGGGCAAAAATAAATTATTTAAAACAATATAAGCCAAATTAATCCTTAAAGCAGTATTTCAAAGGAAGGATTTGGAGCCAAGTAATTTACTGGTATCTTTTTGTAAGTTGTCAAGGAAGAAACCATTCTTACCTATTAAAATCTTTATAGAGGAAAGGAAAAGGTCAGTTTTTAAGACTAAAACTCAAACCTAGGAAAAATCTACCACACACACACACACACAAAAAAAAAAAAAAAGCTGAAAAATATATCATGAAATGTAGGTCTTCAACAAGCTACAAAATTTAATTTAGTAAAAGTTTAATCTACTACAAATAAGTAAGATATTCTCAAGTATATGATTTAATAACCAAATTATTAACATAACACATCAGTAGCATTGGATAAGAAGATACAAGTAGTATTTATTTTGTTAGATGATGGGACGGTATCTGTTGAAATCTGCCTCCTACACCAGATTTTAAAATCCCTCTTAATTAATGCAAACAAACGGGATATTTTCTTTATACAATAGAAGCTTTTCATGACAATTTCACCAGCAGCCAAAAGTATACTTAAAAACAACTTAGGTGAGAATTACTACAAATGTTGTTATCAAGGTATGTATTTATCTGTTAGCCTTGATAATTACCTAACATTGTCCTGAATTCTGGGTTTCACACATTAGAAAACATAGGTAGGCATTTGGTTGTTTAAAAAGAAGAAAGAATATTTTTGTTTGCAATTAATTACTATTAAATTAATCACTATTTTCTAAAACACTTAGGACTCAAGGATTAACAACAAAGGTCAGGAAAGACTCTGTGTAGAAAGTGAAAGCAATGCTATACCCTTTGCCCGTCACAATGACATCCAGTTATAAATACAACAGGAAAAAGCCATCCGTAAGACGAAAAGAAAAGCAAATAGGATTAGGTTCTCAAATGTACTGAAGCTATATTGGAGAAAACTACAGATATTAATGGATAAGTAAAAGAGCTGTGTATAAAAGTGTGTGTGTGTATGTGTGTGTGTGTGTGTTACGTTTTGCCTATGAAATGGCTCCCATCGGCTCACACAACTGAACTCTAGGTCCAGGTAGTAGGCACCACTTTAGAAGGTTGTGGAACCTTGAAAAGATGGTGCCATATTGGATGCAGAGGGTCAGTAGGAGCAGACCTTGATATACGTTTATAGTGCCGGCCCACTTCGTGTCAACCTCACTTCCTGACTGTAATCACAGTAGGACCAGCCATCAAATGCTCCTGCCACCATGTCTTCCTTGCGTTGATAAGCTCTGTTGCTTCAAACTGTAGGACAAACGAATGTGTCCCCTCCCAGGCTGCTGCTTGTCACATTCTTGGTCACAAGAACAAGAGAATAGCAAAGTAATGCAGAATCCTCCTACATGGGAGGACTAAAGTATGTCAACACGCAACTTCTTCTCGAAGTTTAAAGATTCCCAAGGGAGAAAATTTGAAGCTGGACAATTCTCCAGTTCATGTGGAAGAAAACTTGAAAGTGAGATATTGTAAAAAATTTTTAAATTAAAAAAATTAAGCTGGGTGGTGGTGCCTTTAATCCCAGCACTTGAGAGGCAAAGGCAGGAGGATCTCTGTGAGTTTAAGACCAGCTTGGTCTAAAAAGTGAGTTCCTGGACAGCCAGGAATACACACAGAGAAACCCTGTCTCGAATAATCAATAGCTGATAGACAGATAGCTAGACAGACAGACAGACAGATAGATAGAAATGAGAATATACTACCCACATGCTGCCTATTAAATAAACCATGAAACTATAATTTTTTTTCAAGACAGGGTTTCTCTGTATAGCTTTGGCTGTCCGGGAACTCACCCTATAAATCAGGCTGGCTTTGAATTCAGAGATCCGCCTGCCTCTTCATCCCGAGTACTGGGATTAAAGGTGTGGGCCACCACCACACACTGAAACTCTGAGTGTTAAAGTGCCATTGTATATAGTATCAGTGAAATAAAAAAGAGTGTGGCTACAGACTAGCTCTACATAAATATATATATAATAAATGAAGGTACCACAAACTTCCAGTGTCTAATACAAGTTATCTATACTAAAACAATAACTTACATGAACATAGATATGACGATGCTAGTGTTATTCTAAGTGGGGGGAAAAGTGAATGAAGAGAGTCTTAGATATTCAATACTGCAAAAATCTGCTAGGGAAAAAAAGTGATTAATTGGGTAAACTTACTTGACCCATACAGTAAGCATGCCACATTGTATTAAAATTTTAAAAGCATCAGAACAGTTTAAAAATAAATAAGTGTAATCCATTCTGTTTTGTAATTAGAAAAACCTTTCTGTGCATAAAGGCAACAAGATAAAGATAGTTACAAAGGAGTTAACAGCCCACACAGGTGAATAATGAGAGTAGCAGAAATCCACTATGAGAACAGATTAAAATGTACACAGACAAGTCATAGCCCACATGCTCTATACAGATCTATATTTCTCTTCAGTGAAGATAAAAATACAAATTAAAATGAAACAAAATACCATGCTTTAAAAACTCTTATCTGAGCCCGGCGCGGTGGCTCACGCCTTTAATCCCAGCACTCGGGAGGCAGAGGCAGGCGGATCACTGTGAGTTCTAGGCCAACCTGGTCTACAAAGTGAGTCAGGACAACCAGGGTGAAACAGAGAGACCCTGTCTCGAAAAACAAATAACAAAACAAACAAATGGCAACAACAACAACAACAAAAACCTCTCTTTTCATATCAGCAAAATTTTGTTTTTCATATAGCACTTTTATATCACATATCATCTATTCTGTTGTGAAACAAACCTAAAAGGCAGCTGATAACAATGAAAATTACTACAGAGACTCTGAAAATCGATTTAAATCATATCGCAAAAGCTGAAGCATTTTCACCTGGTTTTACCAAATAGTTGAACTTGTCCTAAGGAAATTAGAGGCCAGCTGAAGTGATTTTTGTTTCACTTTGGTTTTGTTCTTTTGTAACCCAAGCTGCTTCAAATCTGCCGTGAGGCCCAGAATGACTTTGAACTCTCACCCTTTTGCCTCCGCCTCCTGGGTGCTAGACTGGAGGCAGGCGACACCACTCCTGGTTTTATGTGCTACCGGATGAAGCCTTGGGGTTTGTGCATGTGAGGCAGGCAGTCTAGTAACTAAGCTATAGCTTCATGCAGTATGGGTACTGCATGGCTACTGCAGTATGCGGAATTATTTTTAACGCTGGCCCAGCAAAGCCAGCAGCGTGGTAGACAAGATGCCCACACATCTGAACTTCCGAGGGCTCTGCTTAGCTGGCATAATTACTCACAGCAGCCGCTTCCACTCACGGAAGTGTGGAAGGACGTTCTCTAGTTTGTTGTTGTTGTTTGTTTGTTTCTTTTTTCTTGCCTGGAGGTCTTGATTGTAACTTCAAACACTTTGGGGCTTTTGCTTTGGGGTTGCCTTTGTTGTACTTAGAGAAATATATTGGAGAAGTAAGGCTTTTCTAGAAAAATAAATGTGAGGACGTTCCTATTTGTTACATGAGACCCTTTGCATAAAGTGGCTTACTTAACTCTCACCACAAGACTGAAGGTCCTATTATGATTCCATTCTACACATGACAATGTAAGGGCGTAAAAGACCTAGTGCAACTTCCCAGGCATCATGAAGCTGCTAAGAGGTAAACCTGCAAATCCCTTAAACAGCCTTCTACAAAAGCTCTTGACGGGCTGGAGAGATGGCTCGGTGGTAAAGAGCGCCACCTGCTCTTCCAGAGGTCCGGAGTTCAATTCCCAGCAACCACATGGTGGCTCACAACCATCTATAATGTGATCTGATGCCCTCTCCTGCAGAAAAAGCACTCATATACAATAAATAAATAAAAATTTAAAAACCTCTTGACATATAAGCTTATGTACGGAGCGATTCTTGATGACTCGTTTGACCATTCATTACTGACTGTGCCTCCTCACATGAGCAGGTTTCCGCCCTCAGGCTCTCCCATCCAAGGCCATTTTATTCCGCGACCATGCCAGGGAGAGGCAGCATCTCATTGGCTGGTAGACTGTGACCCTGGGAAGATGGTGGCGACAGCAGAAAACTCAAAACGGAGCCTTACAGGATGTACACTTACAGTTTGTGTAGATGGGTTTCCGAAACGGTTTTCCCTTAGAAAAAACAAACGCGGCTGAGATACAGTTGAAGGTGATGATGGGCCACAGAGTGGTGCTCTCAAAACTTAAAACGGAAGCAGGAACCAGAGTCGCATTTCCAGTCCAGCTCTGCTCCAAACTCGTATTGGCTGAGGAATTACTTTGGTTGACCAGAAAGCATTCACTATGAAAGAATTGACAGCGTTATGACATTTTTCTATACTGTTTTTTTTTTTTTAACCTTATCTAGTAGGTGACAAAGTAACTTTATTACCACCAGGTGGGCTTCAGGTTTCAACCTGTTCCAGCTGGTGGCTGACAAGGCATGTCTTGCTTACTTGTTACAATGACAAAGCAGAAATAAACTTCAGAAGAAACCAAGATCATCCCCCCATCTGTCCCCAGTATAGAGCAGATAATCTGTCTTGAGAGGCCTTGGGTGACAAGTTCTATGGAATTCCTGTCAAATCAAATAGTAAATGTGCCATGTGAACAGAATATGTATTTATGTATTCATGTGCGTATGTGTGTGTGATTATGTATCTCTGTATGTGTTTATGTGTATGCATGCATGTCTATATGTATGTATATGTGTGTACGTGTATATGTGCTCTCTCTCTCTCTCTCTCTCTCTCTCTCTCTCTCTCTCTCTCTCTCTGTTCTCTTTCACTTATTGATGTAAGCCTCCTCACTTGTGGCTCCAGTTGTATCCCCAGTCTATAAGTCTATTCTCTCCTCATGTAGCCCAGGAATTTCTTTTGTGTATTTTTTGTTTGTTTTAGCTTTATAATTTTTTTATTGAAAAATAAAATCATTCGTATTACGTCTCAATTGCTATCCCATCCCGTGCATCCTCCTTTGTGTATTTTGTATTAGCAAATTTACAACTTTTTTGACATCTAGCATAGTGGGATCTTATAATATTTCCTCAGCAAGATGTGTCTTTAAGACCCAGGCCTTTTTAGTTCTGATTGGCCTATTTGCAATCTCCTTCTCCTCCTCCTCCTCCTCCTCCTTCTTCTTTTTTAACAATAATAAGCCCTGAAAATTAGTTTTAGTTGGTTTTCTTGTTTAGCTTGAAACTTTCAAGTTCAAATTATACACATAATTTGTTTTCCAACTGTGACCTCAAATACAAGACTTATTTTTCCTTTCTTTTTGAAATACTGTGCTGGTTGGTTTTACGTTAACTTAACACAAGCTGGAGTCGTTTGAGAAGAGGGAACTTCACTTGAGAACACTCCTCTATGGAGTTGGCTCCTAGGCAACCCTGTGGTCCATGTTCTTGATTGGTGGCTGATTTTGGAGGGCCCAGCCCATTGTGCATAGGATCATCCTGGGCAGGTGGTCCTGGATACTATTTTAAAAACCAGGCTGAGGCACCCACAAGCAGCAAGCCAGTAAGAAGCATCCTCCATAGTTGCTGCTTCAGTGCATGCCTTGAGTTTGGGCCCTGGCTTCTCTCAGCAATAGAGTGTGATCTTAGAGTTGTCAGCAGAAATAAGCCCTTTCCTCCCCAAGTGTCTTTTTGTCACAGTATTATATTACAGCAATAGAAATCCTAAAAAAAAGCTAGAAAATATCTTGCCACACAGCCAAAGTTGGCATTGAGCTTACGATCAATCTTCCTGCCTCAGACTCCTGAATGGAGGATTGTAGGTGAGCATCACTATGCCAAGCTCAGTTTAATTCTCAATATCTTGGGGTCTATAAGATCTATAAATGTGCTTTGTGTATAGTAGATGCTCAGTTTGCTATGTAATGTTTGTAAAGTGCCAGAAGTAAAATTCTTGAGATGGATGGATACGTTAGATAGCCTGGATTTCAAGCTTGACACCAAAAGCATATACTTCTATCCGGTCATGTTGCAGATGAGGAAGGTGAGGGCTAGTGTGGTGCAAGTCGTGATAGAATCAGAGCCATCTCGATTTCCTGGCCATGTCTCTATGGTGCCATCCTCTTTTCTCCTATTTTCAACCACAGTTGTTCTCCTCTGTGCATATTTGCTCCAAATTAGTGGAGCATTTGGTTCTGAAACTACATGAGATCTTATATTCCAACTCATACTTGAATTGCTGATTTTGGAGTGTGAATGAAGACCTTACACATCACTTGCAGGTTCTCTGTTTGTGTTTCTGTTTTCTGGGGTTCGGATGCCATTAGGCTCCCAGTGGAGTGTGGATACCCGAGTTCAAAAGGAGAATAACATTTCTTTAGGAAAAATAAGGCTTGGGTTTATGTATTCCCTATGGCTGTTCTTGTACTGCAGCAGCAGCATCAACTAGTTGTACCAGAGGATATCATCGGAAAGCCTGAGATGTTTGTTAGTCTCTGACTCGGGACAGGGAGTGTTTACCAAGCCATGGTCCATATGACATTCCCAAGGAATGGACCACATTCACAGTCAATAGCTGGAAAATCATCTCACTATCAACCAAGGTGACAGATCTTTCCTGCCTGTTCCACACACTCACCCAGCAGGCCACCCATTGGACGTGCTCTGTTCTATCATTTGTGATTCGCAGCATGAAAAGTATTGTTTTCATCAGTGAAGATGTCAGAGCTGCTACTGGTACCAAGCTAGACAACGTTGCGGTGCACTGTTTATACCACTCGTAGAGAGGAACCCTATGGGCATGAACTCACCTGTATTTATAGACCTCACAGTACCAAGGCTGCTGCTTCACGGAGAGAAATGCACACACCTGCACGATGCAGGTGAAACAAGAATTCAGGAAGACCGAGAGTAGCAACTGAGGAGAAAGCAGCTGTCCTGCTGGTCTGTATGGAGCCAGTTTCGGGTAGGCATGGTTGATGCTCACTGAAAGAGGCAAGGATGTGTTTTTTTCCCTTTACAATTTTATCTTTAAGGATAAAAGATGAGATGCACATCAGCTTGAGTCTCTGAGGAAGATTCAGCTTGGGAGAACACTAATTGAGAGTTTACACCTACACAAGCCCGTTATGTAGTTGCATATTCATTTCTACCAATCTTGGTCCCCTCTATGCTTCGGTTTTACTTTCAGGTGTGTAGCACAATAGGGCCAAAAGTCCTGTAATTGATAACTTTACCTTATCATGTGATGCCCATTTGTTCCATGGACTCAGAAGATTAGTAGTACCAATATCTCACATGAAGGATAAGAAAGATGGGTAGTTGGGTGAGAAGTTTAACTGGTCCTCATTCCTGACTAATCTCTGTATGCTAATTAAGGGAAATATTCACTCTGATATTCAACCAATAGTATCCAAGCATTCCAATGTGCCGGACACAGTGATAGGTGTTCAAGGTGTGCTTGGCTCCATCTGGATACACATGTTGGGGAGGGGGGACCTGCTACTACACATTCCATTTGGTTTGGTGAAGGAAGGCAAGGTCGTAAAAATCTTGTTTTTTAGATAACAGCATTAAACATATTGCACTTTCAGTCCTGGGGTTTGTCATTTAAAGTGGAAAAAAAAACTTTAAAAATATTACCACAACCTTCTTAGGTGCTTCATGTTCTAACAAGCCAACGGGCATTGAATTTTCTCTGCCTTTCAGGGCAGCAGGGGCGAAGCATGGAGAGCTACCAGTTCAGAACATCCTATCTAAAGATGCACATAAGTCATGCTTTCATCCTTGTCCTCTGATTTGTCACCTCATTTCTTTTCTCAGCCTGTTTCTTTTCCATTTGAAAAAATTAGGGCACATGCACTTCCGCTTATGTTCATGCATGTAGAGGTGGGGTGGTAAAGAATTGATGTAAACTTTGTGATAATGAAACTGAGCAGTAGATTTCTGACCTCTATGTGATCTGGGACAATGGTGCAAACTTTCTGGCACTTCAGATTTTCATGTAAAATAAGAGTATGATGTAAAGTTTAAGTGCTTCGCAAAGGCCCTTCCACCTAATTTATTCTTTTTTTTTTTTTACTTTTATTTTTAATTAATTCAATCACATTACATCTCAATAGTTTTCCCATCCCTTGTATCTGCCCATTCCTCCCTCCCTCCCGCTTTCCCCCTATTCCCCTCCCCTATGACTGTGACTGAGGGGGATCTCCTCCCTGTGTATATGCTCATAGGGTGTTTATTCTAAAGTGCTATGACTACCTAAGGCAACACTGTTACATTCCAATGTGTGTTTTTCCAGCAGAGTGCTGGAGATTATGGAGCATGAAGGAACTCTCCCTACAAGTTCCAAGTCTGGTGGACACACAGAGACTGTTTATAATCAAAGAACACAATTGGCACAAAGGCACTGATTTAGAGTGCAATTTGAGTCTATATCCACTTAGCAAAATAATGGCATAAGATTATCCTGGGGCCTGTGAGTTTCTAAACCATGAGTTCTTAGCCAAATATATAGTACCAGGCATACATTTCTTCCCATGGAACGGTCTTTAATTGCAAGCAGAAAGTGGTAGGTTACTTCTATAACATTTGTGCCACTACTGCACTCATGGACAAATCTTGCAATATCAGGCAGATCTATTGATGATTTTTCTAGTAGCAGTAGCCTACAAAGCACTTTTCAGTACTAGAAAAGCTAGCTATTAAGGAGGCGGTTTCCTTGCCTGCATCAATTTCATTTCCCTATGTCCTATGACCAAAATGTGTTGCGTCTTCAGCCTTAGGGTCTTAACCATCAAGTTGTGGTGGGCAACCAAAGCAATGAAAATAGCTTATATTGTTTGGGGGAGGTCTCTTGAACGCTTTTAACCAACAAATTGAGAAGTATCCCATGCCACTTCTATATGAAAATGTGTGTGTGTGTGTGTGTGTGTGTGTGTGTGTGTGTGTGTGTGTTTTAGAAGGTTATAAAGTAGTGGCTTTCCATATGGCTTTTCCAAGCATCTTTATTGTTAGTTATCCATCCCACTCCTCTCGGCCCTAACCTCCCATCCAACCTATACCTCCCCTTTCCATTAATGTAGCTCTCAGCCCTCATCAGAAAAATGTGTGAAGTGAATGGTGGTTAATTCAGAAACTCACAACCGAACAAGGTACAGAGAATAAGTGGCATGTTCAGCCACAAATAGGACATATATATTCTGTTCCCCTCCAGGGTTCAGGTTCTAACACAGAAAAGGGTGATTGAAAGATTGTTAAGGACCCAAAGTCTGGTAAGACCAGACAGAAACAATGTCTTTTGGACTCAGCATGACCACTGAGCTTATCAATTTGTGGTAGAAACTTCATAATTTCTTTTTCATGGTGCTATTTAAATAATATACAACTACATAAGATCAAACAAGACAGCATAGCACAGAAAGAGGAGAAGCCCATGAGCCCACCCCCCTTAACCATTGACAGTTTGTTATGGCTTCTGATGAAGTTTTCCCTAAAGGGTGTAGCCTATGGTAGGCTGACAACAACCCAGTGCATGACCTCACACCCATGAGTATGTGGGCAGCACAAATTGGACTTGATAGGGTATATTTCTTAAATAGGACATGAAGCATGGAAGTAGAAGATGGGTCTGGAAAAAGTCAGAGAGAGAGAGAGAGAAATACAACAACAACAACAACAAAAGATTATACGCAATTATCAAATAATTAATAAAATATTGTCTTTTAAAAGAATGTGATAGACTTTTGCCCCTATGTTTCCAAGATTCATACTCTGAATCATTGACATTTGCTAGGTAAGAGGAACATCTTTCTTTTTCATAATGGGCCCCCAGTTTATGCTAAGATGACTGATGGTAGGAGACAGAGAGATGGCTCAATGCTTAAGAGTACTTGTTGCTCTTACAGAGGGTCTGGGTTCAAGTTCCAGAACACACATTAAGGGTCTCAACTGTCTATAACTCCTGTTCGAGGAGATCTGATTCTTTTCAGGCTTTTGTAGGTTCTAGGGACACATGTGGTGCACATACATACATGCAGACGAGCACTCATACCCACAAAATAAATATATCTAAAAGTTTTCAGAGATGAGGATGGTTTTGAAGAGAATTGTTGCTAACAATGCTAGGCAGGAATGGAGCTGGCTACAACTCCATAGACCGCTGGTAAAACTGGGTTTTAGGCCACATATCTGCATGGCATAGAAGCAGGGGGAGCCGGAAATTGAGTTCATCCTTGTGGCAAATGATTTGATCAGTTGTGCTTAGCTAATGAAACCTCAATACAAGCTACAGACGTGGAAATTTAGTTGAGCTCTAGTTGGCAGTATTCTGCACATTATCACACGTGTGTGTGCCAGAAGAGCAAAGCGCCCTGACTCCACAAGGGGAATGCAGTGGAAGTAACCTACATGATCCTTCCCAGATTTTGCCCCATGTGTCTCTCCCCTCAACTAATTCTAACCTGTCTCATTTTTCTACCAGTGTAACTGTGATAATAAATACTACACTTGTGGTGAGTTTTGTGAATCAGCAAATTATTGAATACAGGATAGAAGGGAAGGAAGCCTCTAAACTGTAGCTAGCTAGTCAAAATGCAGTCGGTTGAGAAACCCCAACACTTGTGCCCAGTGTCTGAAGTGAAGTCATTCTTGTGGTTGTGGCTGCAACCTGTGATATTTGGTTTAACTGTGGGTAGATGGTGCCATAAGTGACCATCTGGGTACACCAAGAAGGGGCAGACGATGTGGACTGTGGTCAGTGCTGTGAACTTGCATGTAAGTCACAGAAGGCTGTAGATCTTAGAATGCCATCTACAGGCCACCATCCAAGATGCAATTGTGAAGTTTATGAGGTGGCTGTGCACACTGGACATGGGTGTCATCACAGCTCTGGGCAATGGTCCCTTACCTCATTGGTATACTCTCCTACACATGCTTATTACAGATGACATCTCCCCCTTCAACACAAGAACCATGGGAGACTGGGAAATTGGTTTGATAGAGATGGTATTCATTTGGGGCTTCCTGGTATGTTTTTGGCCATGGTGATATTAGCATTGGTTTCAAACAATTGCTCATGGCTCACCGTGCTGTCAGCCTCAGCTCTCTATGAATCTCTGTGGATGTACTCTAACCCTTCACGGCAGCCCTAGCGTGAGAACGGTGGAGTATGCCTGAGCTCAACTTGGTCAAAATAAACTATTTACAGCATTAAGCATGGTGGCACAGCTGAGAAATCTAGATCAGCTTAATGGCAGTCCACATCCAGGCCCAGAAACTGAGAGAAATTCTTGGTGACATAAGCCATTGAATCTGGGGGTAAGCTGCGACACAGCAGTATTGTGGCACCAGCTGGTTGATATTTTTATACTGGGTATTTTAACTATTTCTATATCAGAGACTCCTAATTAACAAGAAATCTGCATTTCTGGTTATTAAAAGAAAAATGGTTACTGGTTTGGGGCACCCATTACATTCCAGAGATGTGCCAAATATTTTTATAAGTATTATCTGTATTTCCTTAAAAGAATAAATGTATTAAGTAGATTTTCTTTCCTAAGGACACAGTGAGGAGCAGGGCGATGATATGAACACAAGAGGGTCTGATCTTAAAGCCTGTGCATTTGCAGTAGGATGGGTTTTCTGAGTTTAAAAGAACACAGTGGGATCCCTGAGCCAGCTTGGGGAGCAGCACTGCTTATAACCAGGCAGGCAGATTCTGCGTTGTCTAGATTTCCTTAAAATGAAGACAACAGCACTCCCCATGGGATTGCAGGCAGAGGAATACAAACTTATTAGATGGTGTATTTCACCTAAAATTAACCGCTCCCTTTTCTGAGTTCTCATAGTGTATTATTCATATTGACTGCCGACTGCAGGGTGTTGTACAGTAAACCACAGGGTTTGCACAGGCAACCCAGCAGACTGTCAGCCCTGAGAAAGAAACCCTGCTTCGTTATACCTTATCTCTAACTAGACCTCACACCAAACTTGCTGCAGGGGAGAATGTGCCATTTCCAGTTACGGTCTTTAATTGTTCAAAATCATTTGATGCATTTATATTACAAATTATGTATCACAAATCATTTATGCCAAATCTCAAGTGGACCATAAGTCCACTAAATCTACAAAGAAAGCTCTGAGAGTGCCTCAGGAGATTTCCAGGATGTACACGAAGGTCTCCAACAGATCACATTCAGAAAAGGTCACTGTCATTTGGTGAGGTTTATGAAAAAGACGCATGTATGAAATGGAGGACTGCTTTCTCACGCCTAACTGTCTCTATGTGGCCTTCTCCATATAATGGAATAGTTAATCTAAATGGCGCTGCCTGGAATCCATCTTCTTCCACTGCAAAGGCTGACCAAAAGCCATGCTACATCATTATGTTTCTTTTTTTTTCTTTTTTTTTTTTGTAAGACTTGAAGAAGGAACAGAGAAGGTTGGACATCATTAGCTGTAGAGAGACAAGTCAACAGTCGGAAGTGATGGTACTTCAGTTGGGGTATCACCTCTTAGGACATTTCCATGGTAATGAGGAGAGGACAACAGGTTAAAATCCACAAGAGCTAGCCTGAAGGAGAAAAGGGATGGATGCTTGGGAATAAAGAGACCCTGCTTTTGACCCTTTAAGTGTGCAAGCCATCTTAACGATGAAGTGCCCCAGAGTTTCCATTTTCAAACCTTTTTGAGAATTGTAGTTTTTAGTCACCTTTTTCCTATATTTTCTGGATGTAGTCTGACTGGATCTTATTAAAGAGGGCAAATGTGTTACTAGTACAAATTCCCACATAGATTAGGGTCAAGTTGGACTTCATGGTGTACATTTTCTCAACTGACCTTCCTCCTGGCATTATTTTCTGCCTTCTTCTTTAATATATCATATCTTGTATTATTAACTGTGTGTGTCTCAATCTCTGTGATCTTTGGCAGTTTACTTAAGAAATAGTAATTTCCTTGAGTGAACTGGCCTTGGCAGGTTCTGCAGACCAGCTACAATGATGTTTATGGTGGGCTCAGCACAGCACAGGGAACAGTAGACTCACAATAGGCTGCATGGTCTCACAATGAACTCTCCATCTTTGGGAAGACTGGCCATCTTAAAGAACACAAGAAGATGTTCAACTAGGCTGTTCTCTTTAGAAACTTGAAACCACAGGCAACTATTCTAAACTTGCTTTAGAATTGGTATGGGACTTTGATGGAGTTATTTTGGGATTTCCTGTACTCGTGTGCATGGTATTAGTTATGGAGTTGACTGACATGGAGGTGGGGCCACTGCATGCTGTCCTAACTGTTGTTCCCTATCTTAGTTGCTCCCCCTGTGATCCTTAGCCTCTCCTCTAAAAACAGGCTCTGTAGGAGACCGAGGTGCCTCTATTAAGGGACATGGCTACCTCTAGGAGAAGAGGGAGAAGCTTTCCCATCAGGACAGCAACACTTTACCAATGATCAACAGTCATGTTGTTGACTCAATCAATGGGTTGAACTCTGAGGAAATCTGTGACAGGGAGGCTAAAGTTGAGAAGCAGCTATTTTTTTTTTCACCGCCCTTTGCTTTCAAATGTTCTCTTTTCCCATCCCTGTAGGCTTAGTCATAGCTTGGGTAGGCCATTTCCTGGTCGGTATTAGGTGTTGTAACAATCCCACCTTTAGATATGAGAGATCCAGTGTCTTGGAACTAGCAGCGGGAGAGAAGGGTTTGGCTGCCTCTTTTATTCTCTTGTGTAATCACCTACTTTTCACCATGCTTTAGAGAATGGGGCAACCATGGAAACGCTACTATTTTATCCAAGGTGCTGTTTTCCTCTTGGCAGATGCTCTCTAACATGGCAGCTATGTAAATTTAGGAAGTCTGTACAGGCCTCATTGGTGGACTCTACAGAGTTTCCCTGTGGATTGGCCTGGACCAATGTGAATGGTACACTTTCCTTCTGACTCTTCAGGAATGTTTTCTTCAAATGTCTCTTAAAGTACATACCATAATATCCTGTACAGCCTGTTAGGCATCATCTTGCTAGGATACTTCCAGCCTGAATAAGTTTTACGGCTTCTACGTTACCTACAAGATGATGGCTGTCCTCTCTCTCCTGTTTGTTATTATAAAGGGGTGAGCAAAATCACAGTATCCCTTCAAAATCACCCAGACTTTCCTAGAACACTTCCTACGAGTATCTTTTATTGGATGTGGCAATCCTCGGAGGTAAACAAAACTTTATACTTCTCCTTAAAGCATCCCTTGCTAATCAGTAGAACCAATACCCAGGTCATGGATAGGGAGGGGAATATGTTTAGAATGGAAGGACCAGTAAAGATCTCTTTAAGAGATATGATGGAGGGTTATGATGTTGCCATCATCTCTCTTCATGCTCAACTTGTTCTCAAATATTTGGCTCAGCAAATCTCCACCCAGTAGGAATACACCCACTCACACCAGCATTTGTTCCATTTCTCTGTGCTAGACACATAGATACCTGAGGCATAAAAAGGCTCATGACTCCAGTTTAGAGTTTGGTTGGGGAGGTTACATTCATGAACGGAGGAACCACAAATTCAAATTAAAATGTGTCCTGATAGCAGCAGATGTTCTGGAAGTTCCAAAAAAAAAAAAAAAAAAAAAAAAAGAGTTGCTTTATTATTTTTTTAATGATAATCTGTCAACAGAGAAGAGACAAGAAAGAAAAACTGCAGGCAGCTTTGTGGGAAAATTGGATTCACTCTAATATAGGAGAAAGATGGGCAGATTTAGAAATTGCTTGGGACTACTGAAGCGTCTCAGGAGTTAAGAGTGAGTATTGCTCTCATAGGTCATGGTACTGTATTTACACACACACACACACACACACACACACACACACACACACACATCAGCACATACACATAATTTAATTTTTAAAAAATTACTTACTAAGATGAAAGGCATTTCCAGTGGAAGAAAGTAACATGTGTAAGAGACAGTAGACAAATATGGGAGGTGAGGTTTTCGGTTTGACCACACAATAGGGCAAGTGAAAGGAAACAGCAGAAGACACACTCTGAAAAGCGAGCTAGGCCAGAGCAGAGTGGCGTCTTGGCTGTGGTTGTTCACCTGCCTCCTTCAAAGTCAAGGACTGTTGGATGTGACCTCTATACAATGACCCTCATCAAAGCTCCTTGTGCTTCCTTGTCCTGAGGTTAAGGTTTATACTGGAAAAAGACAATATTGTCACTATTTTGTTGTTTATTTACATATCTCTACATGCATGCTTTGTTCCCAGGAGATCTCTGACTGCTGGAAAGCCACAGCACTGCCTGCCAGCGCGGGCCCCAGAACCTCCGGGGGTTCTTTCCCATTGCAGCATCATTCATAAATAAATCATTCAAATTGCTTAAAAATACCCAGCATCATAGCATCACTATCACTGATTCAAAATTATTCAGTCAGATGGATATTAATAAGCCGTAGTAGAAAATGTGTATTAGGCTTGGACTAGACACTTCAGCCTAATAATCAAAATTGATATTACTCATATCATAGAGACTAGTAAATTCTATCGTTGGGTAGATAGAATAGATGACTTCAATATCAGTTTTGTATCTTAAGATGTGACGTGAAATTGTCAAGGTTATTAATATCCTGTGATGCCAGATATTTTATCCGTTGTTTCTCACAGCACCTCGCTGTTGAACAAAGAAGAAGTGACAGGGCCATTCTTCTTCGTGCTCTCCATTGAGGCAGTCACCTCTCTCTCGCTTATTAAGAGTTAGTATCAAGCCCCGAGTTCCTTGATCAAAAGCACTTTATCAGTGTCATCTCTGAAGAAGGGAGTGAGCAATGGCTGCTGTGAGCCACACCTCGCTTCCAAAAGAACTGCACCAGAATAAAACATTAGCATTGGTTCTCCCAAGCCAAAGCCCTAGCAAAGATCTAGTTTTGTGTCAATGTGAAACATAGTTGAATAATGGAAAGTTAACTTTAGGTTTAAAGAAAAAAAAAAGAGAGAAAATGTTCTTTTTCGATATCTTACCCATTTCCCCCCTCTGGACAAGAGACAAAACAACAAAGGCTATGTGGACAAGTTCTTAGGCAAAGACTTGTTCACTCTTAGGGTAGTTTGCTGCAGGTCTAGCAGCTCCAAGCCTTCACTCACTCCTAATGTTACTTTAAATAAATTCATAGGCAACAAGGCTTTAGTAACTAGGGTGTCACTTTCCCACCAAGTTCTTATTTGTGTGTTTCTGGGACTTCACAAAAAAGATGCAAACTTACTCGTTAAGCTGACCATCAGCGTGATAGCCACGTCTTGCATGAGATACTGGTAATTACCAAAGAGCTGTAGTTGCTGGAAAAAGAAAGTCAGTGTAAGCATCGTGTTTGTTGACATAGCTGCTCTCATTCGCAGTACTCGTTTTTTAAAGCACTCAGCAGGAAGTTGCCATTTCCTTTCAAAAAGGAAATACAGACCTGAAATCATCAGTATCTCATTAGACTAAATAACCCCAGTATTTAAGTCATTTCTTTATTACCAGGAGCTCAGTCAGAACCCAGCCAGCCTCCTACTGGCCACACTAGCCCTGACAGGCACCATCTCAGTCTGGACAGCTGAACCCTCAGCACATGATGTAAAAGTCTGACAGTTTCTGGTGGGATTTAGACAAAATTTAAAGTTAAGGCCTCAAGTCATTTAACCCATGTTGGTCTCCACTCTTGAGTGTGCTTTTTGTTGTTGTTTTATTTTTATTTTTATTTTTCAATACGAGGTTTCTCTGTGTAGCTTTGGCTGTCCTGGACTCACTTTGTAGACCAGGCTGGCCCTCGAACTCACAGCGATCTGCCTGCCTCTGCCTCCTCAAGTGCTGGGATTAAAGACGTGCACCACCATGCCCGGCCTTGAGTGTGGTTTAAGTGACAGTGTAGTGAGATTGGAGGTCACTCATGTTCACAAACTGAGCAGGGACTTTCCAAGCGACAGTGCTTCTCATCCTTCCTCATGCCGAGACCCTTTAATATAGTTCCTCATGCTGTGGTGATCCCCATCCATACAATTATTTCCATTGCTACTTCATACCTGTACTTTTGCTACTGCTATGAATTATAATGTAAATATCTGCATTTTCAATGGTCTCAGGTGACCTCTGTGAAAAGGTCGTTTGACTCCCCCAAAGGGTTTATAACCCACAGGTTGAGAACCACTGCCCTAAATAAATCTACTGCGTTCTTTAGTCTGCTACCTCTGCCTTCCCAAGGTCTGGATACACGCAGAATTTAGCTTCTTGGCTCACATTTTTAGAGCCGAGATCATAAGGGCAAAAAGTCAAACCATTACTCTTCAGGAGTGTCCTTGTAGGAACTCGAGCGGCCAGGCCTGCGGATCTGCTTCGCAGCTAGTGACCGAGTTCTACACTGTGATCTGATCCAAGTGTGCTGCAGATGTCAGCAGGTGAGAGTACGCCAGCCGGCCTTCACAAAGGCTCTCTAGTAGTTTCTAGTTTGAGGTGCTTGGAGGACACGCTCACCCGACATACAACAGCCAGAGTGGACAACGTCTGTGTGGACTGATTCTAATTCCACCACAGACATTACAGCTGTGCACCCAGCTTTATGAAAAGGAAGGTACACTGATCCTCAACTCTGTGTGTGTGTGTGTGTGTGTGTGTGTGTGTGTGTGTGTGTGTGTGTGTGT
>OU015745.1:83248879-83276943 GCA_907169655.1 Acomys percivali
GTGTGTGTGTGTGTGTGTGTGTGTGTGTGTGTGTGTGTGTGTGTGTGCGCGCATGCGAGGGTGGGGTGAGGGTCAGGGACGTCTTCTTTAATCACTCTCCATGTTTTTTTAAACAAAATCTCTCACTGAACTTAGTCTGGTCTCAGTCTGGCCATGCCAATTGGCCAGCAAACTCCCAGAATCCTCCTGTCTCCACCTCCCAGTGCAGAGATTGCAGGCATGTGCCACCTCAGCCTGTTTCAACATGGGAGCTGACTGTCTTGAACATGCATAACAAGACTGTTACTGACTGAATAGTCTCCCCAACCTAGGCACAAATAATTCTGCTCACATAATCCTTGGTAGGAGGAGAGCTACTTACTGGGCAAAGAATAAGATAGTCACTGCCTCAAAAGAAAAAAAAAGTTGCTCCTGCTTAGGGTGCTGCAAGGGTCGCGGGGTCACATGGCTTCCTTCCCTTCTGCCCTAGTCACGTGGACTTGCTCAGTTCTTTGCTTTGCTACCTGCCAGGCTCTGGGACCCCACAAACCTGTAATCATCACAGTCCTGATGCGAGCCTCGCTCAGCTCCCTCAGCACCGGCTTTGTCTCTTTCTTCAAGCGATTCTCCATGATGAGCAGTCCCAGAAATGCCAGCTCCAGCTCCACTTGCTCCCTTTGGATTTGGGAGGAGAAAAAAAAAATCAACATTTATAAGGAGTAGTACTGTGGTGCCCAACGATGACTTATTTCTTTTCTTTAGACCCTTTGCCTAAGTTGTATTAAGGAAATAGTGCACATGTTAAAAAGAAAGGAGCAAAGGGGCGTGTAAAGGGAACCAGTTGTTTTGTCTCCACCCCATCCTTTGTCTGTTCCTCTAACACAATCACTTGCCACTTTCTTTTTTCTTTTTTCTTTTTTTTTTTTTTTTTTTTTTTTTTTTTTTTTTTTTTTTTTTTTTTTGGTTTTTTGAGACAAGGTCTCTCTGTGTAGCCTTGACTGTCCTGGAGTCACTTTGTAGACCAGGCTGGCCTCGAACTCACAGCCATCCGCCTGCCTCTGCCTCCCGAGTGCTGGGATTAAAGGCCTGCGCCACCACGCCCGGCTCACTTGTCATTTTCAGCTGCACATTAAAAATACAGTTTTTATCTTCCCAGTCCTATTTTTAAAATACTAATCATGTATTTTTTTTTAATATCCAAAAATCTCTCAATATTTTTTCCTTGACCCTAATGTTTTTTAAAGCATGTTTGAAACTCACTGGGAGCGTGCTTCATGATGTGATCAGTACCACGATGTCTTATGTTCAGACTATATTATATTAGCACTATTATTTAAGCACTAAACTGTATTTAATTTAGGCATATCAAAATAAATTAATGTTTTCTTTTTAACCAGAACTGAAAACTCACTGGTTAATTCTGTTTATTGTGTATGTGTGTGAGAGTGTACATGTGTTCCCGCATGTGTGGGTGAACGGGTGTGCAAGTATATATGCGTGTACAGGCTCTGTCCGCCATTTTGTTTTTAAGATAAGATCCCGCATTGGAGCTTGTAGTTTTCAAAGTTCTTTCTGCCTGCTTCATTCGTCCCCTCTGAGACATTTAAGAACCGCTAAATGAGACAATATATTATCTATTTATTTTATTATCTGTTTTCCTCAATTAAGATATGAAATTCTTAGGGCCAAGGACGAGTTAATTTTATTCCTTTTGTGTAGCTCCTGAACATCTAACACAGATGGAAGTTAAAAACCTTTGCAGAACCAAGAAAGGGTTAGGCCTTTTGTTTGTTTGTTTGTTTTTCTTTTTCAAGACAGAGTTTCTCTGTGTAGCCTTGGCTGTCCTGGACTCACTTTGTAAACCAGGCTGGCTTCGAACTCACAGAGACCTTCCTGCCTCTGCCTCCCAAGTGCTGGGACTAAAGGCATGCATCACCAGGCCTTGTGGAAAAGGGTTGTGTCTTAAGGAAGTCTGTCTTCTGTCATTAATGTTGGGTGACTTTCTCAGTTATCATAAGAAACATTTAATTCCCTTTGGTGAATCCAATTTTCAAGAAACTTTTATTTTCCTGACTGAAAAAAAATTGTTAAAGATAAATTAACCTAATAAAAATTAAACCAATATTATATTTCTCTGTTCAAGAAAATCAACTATGCATAGAGGGTCTCTCTCTTTTTTTTAGGAATAGGTGAGAGAGGATGGGTAAGGGAGGAGAGGAAAGGGGGCTACAATCAGGATGTAAAGTGAATAAATAAGTTGATAAATAAAAAAAGAAAAACTACAAAATAAGAAGCATTTTGAACTCTTGATATCTCTTAGGAAAACTTGTAATGGGTGAGAAGATAGCAAAATTTATTGTTTTTATATTTCTAATACTATGTATTTCCCCACTGGCTCTTAATGAGAATACAGCTGTGCTTGCATGTGGCAGCTGGGGCTGTCTGCATTCTATCGCTAGCTATGCAAATCTCTGGCTCACACATCGCCTTAACACTTTTATTCAAATTTGTGTGTGAAAAAATTGTAACATCCCATGTGTTATGGATGTTATGCCTCCTCCTCAAGAATGACCAAAACCCGGAATGTTTAATCTGAGAATGTGTCAGTCGTATGGGTGAATGACTTCCATGATTCTATTTCAAAGGCAAAAATGTCACATCTGAAGAGTTCCTTGGAGATGACCCAATCCCACATTTTATAGATGTGGAAACAGGTACAATATAAGGCACCAATTATCTTTCATAAATATAAATTGCAGACAGGAACACTGAACCAAAGGCATTGGTACCCTACATAATAAAGCTAGTTATATGGAAATGAAAATCTCTAAGTTAGAAGTATAAATTTAATACATCAAATATAACGACTGTACAGGCTATCGCCTATTTAGTTTTCCTATTCTTTTAATGTAGATCACTTGAAAGGAACCTCTATAAGCTGGAAGAAAGCAGTGTATGGATTATCCTCTAAGGAGGGCAAGTCATCCCTTTAGTGTAATTAAAAATATTGAGTTTTATTTCCTATATGGAATTCAATTTGCACTCACTACCTCCCAGATTTGAGGGAAATACAATACCCAGACCTGAGAAATTCCAGAAATAAAAAAGGATCCTGGAAACTTTCAAATTTTCAGCTGTATTCCCTAGAGAGACACCTCGGTACATGTGGGATCTCCAAGCAGTCCGCCACATGGTGTTCTGAGGTGGGATAAGGGCTTGTTGTTATGAGGGAGACCAAACCCTGAAACTAAGTCAGACACTATGTAGGACAAGGAGGAGGTCAGATGTGGGATCTGGGAAATCTCAGCTGCTGTATTTGCTCTGTCATAAACTATCATGAGATCTGAGCATGTCCTGCCCACAGCTGCCCATCTTCAAACGTGAAGACAACTGAGATCAGTTCTCCGTCACCAAGAACTTGCTGGGGACATGAGCTGTCCACCAGGTCATTGCCAGTGCCTCCTCCCTTCAGGTAAGACGACCCTCCCTGAGTGCTGACTTCCAATTCCTTACCTTGCTAAACGTGCCACATCTGAAAGCTTCTCCATCTTCAGGGCTTTATGTGCAAGGGCGATGACCCGGAAGCCTTGCACTGTGTAGTTCCGCAGCTCCTGTGGGAAATTCTTAGGCACTGTGAGGAACGAGGCAGGAGATATGTGTAAGATCATGCCGAAGTCGACCCAGCACCTAAGCTAATGCAGGATTGCCTTCCCTGTGCCTCAGTGTTCACTTCATAAAACTGCATTACTGGGAAACATACAGCTTCAGACACAGGTCACAAACAGCTTCATGTTACTTTGATGAGGAGGGATGGGATATAAAATTGTGTTGTTCATCAGCTGTGTCCTGAACTATATTAAAAAAAAAAAAAAACAAAACCTAATTTCTAATGTGCCTGTATTTTGGACTTAGGCCTTGGGAAGTCATTAAACCTTGAAAGTGAGACTTTCACTTCTGAGATTAAGACACAGGAAGACGTGAGATGGTCTCTCCTCACCAGGATACAGCAGCAAAGCAGGCACCTACAAGTCCAGAAGCTAGCCCTCACCAGGAGGCAAAATTATCTAACATCTTAACCTTGGGCAGCCCAGCTCATAGTTACAAAACTACAAGAGACAGAGTTGTGTCATTTAAGCCACCCAGCCTGGGGCATTTTGTTATAGCAGCTCCTAAGAGGACCAGTGATTGATCTGACCAGTGTCAAATACACTGATTGAGTTCACGAGGAACAGATGCCAGGATTGTGTGTCCTTGAATGAAATCAGAGAAATAGCCAGTCTTCCAGATCAGGGTTGATAATGGTCAGGCTACATTTGGATGCACTACTTGCTTTTGTTAATAAAGTTTTAAATGGTGTTCACTCATTTGTTTATTATTCATGATTGCTTCGTGGCCACAGCGACAGAGTCAGTTAGTTGATGTAAATCCTGAGTGGCCAGAAAGGCCTGAAATATGCTCTAAATGAGTCTTCAGAAATATTTTCCCATTCCATGGGGTAAGGGAGAGTAAGGGTGAGGGTGCATGTGTGTGGACAGGTACATGTGTGCCACTGTGGATGTGTGGGTGACAGAGGACCACCTTGACACTTCCCTTTCCTCATTGTTTTGAGACAGCGTCTCTCCTTGCGTTTACTGCCACCTAGCCCAGGCTGGCCATCCTGTCAGCTGCTGCTGACTCACCCGGCCCTGCCTCCCATGTCCCTGTCCTGCTGGGTGTTACACCAAGGTTACAGGTGCATACATTACACCTCTGGCTTCTAAAGTTCTGGGGATCCAGACTGCTGTCAGTCTCATGCAGGCAATGCTTTTTGCCCAGGGAGCCACATCCCCAGCCCACAGCTCTGCTTTGCAAGGTTGGCAATGCAGCACAGGTTTTACATGTGTTGATGTAATAACTATGTTTTTATATGTATAAATCATTCTTGGGTTCCTTTGCTGTTGTTGTTGTTGTCTTGTTTTGTTTTTGTTTGTTTGTTTGTTTTGTTTTTTTTTTTTTGAGATAGGGTTTCTCTGTGTAGCCTTGGCTATCCTGGACTCACTTTGTAGACCAGGCTGGCCTCGAACCCACAGCGATCTGCCTCCCTCTGTCTCCCCAGTGCTGGGATTAAAGGCGTGCGCCACCACCGCCCGATCGTTTGTGGGTTCTAATGTACCTATGTGGGAGACTCAGATGAGAGCTGAAGTGTAGCCTAATAATGGCCATGGTGGCGTAGGTGGTGACGCAGCTAAGTTTTGTACTCTACTCCCAACTCACTTTCTGACTCCAGCACATGAAGTCTCTTCTCCACCTTGTTTTCCATCCACAACATGAGCGAGGGCTGACCCTCGTATGCTCAGTTATCCCAGACTGCGCATTTCTAAAATGTTCCCAGAGGCGGGGACCTAATCTCCAGGAAGCAGGTAGCCCTCCATTTCTTTATAGGAGGTGAAAGACCAAAAGTCTATGCAGCAGGAAGGATTGACTAGGCTGTCGTGAAGAGAGGAATGGCAGAGCAGAGGCTGGACCCTTCCTGACCCAGCAGGGCGATACGAAGATGCTCAATAAAGTCTGTGTGGCTGCGAGCAAAAGAGAACAGAGCCAAACCTAGTCTATAATCTGTCAGAGAGATAAAATTAGTGGGATTTATGAGGAAGACCAAAATCTAAAAGGCAGGTTCTTTTTTTTTTTTTTTTTTTTTTTTTTTTTTCTCATCCTGGGAATCAGACACATATCCTGTGCATGCTTGACAAATCCCTCATCCTTGGTCTATAAAGGGATGCTTCTAAGATTAAACTAGACAAACTCCAAATGTAGAAGTTGGAGTCAACATTCATAAAATCTAGAATTCTACACACAGTTAGTGGCTGTCTGCAACCATAAAAAGATGAAAGCCAGGAGAAAAATGCCACTTTCATCCAAATGAATTTATTTGAATGTGACAATTTTCTAACAATTTTGTCTATCGGTTAGAATGTGCACACATTTAGGAGAATAATAAATAGCACAGCTCATCTCAGAGTCTAGACTAGAAAGACAAAATTTTCTGGAAAAACCATTTAATATCATCTAGTTTAGTCTGATCATCTCTTTTTAAAAAAAGGTATTTCTCTGTTAAAAATATTCCCAACCAAGATATAATTTGATTTAAGGCCTACTCCATGAGATAGAACCAGTACCCAACACTGCTCGGGTGGCCAAGAACCTGAGACTAGACAGGCAATGGACCAGGGGAGACCAAATGCTACTGTTCTGCTAAAGGAAGCTAGCAAATGAAATGTCTCCAGTGACACTGCGTCATACTCATAGATCAGTGCCTACCTCCACTATCATCAGAGAAGCTTCCTCCTGCACAGTTGAGAACAGAGACAGACCCAGAACCAGACACTGCAGAGAGGGAGAGACCTTGGAACATTCAGCCCTACGTGGACTGTCTCCATCAAATCCCGCCCCGAGGACTCAGAGAGCACTGCAGAGAAGGATGTGGAGTGAGTGCCAGAGGCAAAGGGGATAGAGGACACCAGAGAAACAAGAGCTGTTAAACATAGCTAGACTAACACACGTACGGACCCGCAGAGACTGAGGCAGCACACACAGGCTTGCTCAGGGCTGCACCAGATGGGGTCCTAGAGCTGAGCGGAAAAGTGGACACATGCTCCCCCGATCCCTAGCCCAGAAGCGAGGTCCAATTGATTGCCATTTGCAAATGAAAAATTCATTTTCTCCAAGGGAGTTTCCATAGATAAACAAGTAGGCCAACTGTCCAGTTGTAGATGGACAACACAGACATGAACATCTTTGAACAGACATCTTTGGGGGTTCTCTGTCTCATAAGACTGTCAGGGCTTTTTAAAAAATACCTTATAGGTCCTCTGCAAAAATATTATGGCTTCCAGTTTTGTGTTTTTATGGGATTCCTGTGTGTGCGAACATGTGTGTCTCTGCATCTATATGTTTCTTATGGTTTGTTTCTTTGGCTTCTTTCCTTCTGTTTGTTTGGTTTTTTTCCTCTTCTGCTTTGTTTGATTTTATTTTATCTTTTTTCTTAGCTGCCTGTTCATTTCTAACAAGAGGCACAAGGAGTGTGGATCCAGATGGGAGGGGAGACAGAAGGGAGCTGGGAGTAGCTGGAAGAGAGGCAATCATAATCAGAACACACAGTGTTTAAAAATAATCTATAAAAGAAAAAATTAATTTTTAAAAATCCCCTGGGATGTGGAAATGGCACAGCAGATATAAGATTCCAAACTTGATGACCTGAGTGTGAGTCCTGGGACCTATATGGTGGGAAGAGAGATAAGACACCACATGTTTTCCTTTGATACACACACACACACACACACACACACACACACACAGAGAGAGAGAGAGAGAGAGAGAGAGATAAATATACAAATGCACACACATAGACACACACAGACATACAACACACAGAGAGACATACAAACACACATACACAGACACAGACACACACATAGATACACAAATACGCCCGCATAGGCACGCACTATTTCCTCTCCACTGCTCTGTCTCTCTCAGCTTCTAATAGCAGAGCCAGCGCTGTCCCCCTTGCCTGGAGCTGACCGACTACCTTGTTCTTCAGATCTGGTCAAGTGTTCGAATCTCACCCTAGCTTTCCTCCCAATGCTCCTTAATCTTGTGCTCCCTACTTCTCCAGTCCATGTGTCCCCCACACACAACTACACCCCCCTCTGCAACTTCTCTCTACATCTTCCCTGATGCCCCACTGTGCCCGTACTCTGCTGGCTGTGTGACTGCCAGAAGTTTATTCTCTACCTCTGCACCTTCACCTCTTACCCTCTGCCCAACAGGACTTCCTGTGCCTCTTTGGCCCATCTACAACTCGACCTGTCCCTTTTGCTGGCTGTGGCAGTTTGTGTCCTCATGTGCCTCCTTGTAGTGGCACAGAAGTTTGCTTTCTATAGTTGGCCTTGAAAGGATTCTTTTATACTCTTCAAAGACAAAAAAACCCCATCAGTACCTGTTTCAGGGCGGCAGAACCTGGCTACCATTTCTGGGGCGCCCTTCATGTAGACTTGGAGGTGGAGGTCACCAGCCAGCTGGGCAATCACTGACATCCTCTGCAGGCCAGAGGAAAACGGAAACTGGCGCAAGATGGTGATTGTGTCCACGGGGCTCTGCAAGGACATCAAAGGGAAAGAGGCTGAAAAGCCTTTGAGCTTTCTTTACTCAGCAGATGCATAACCAGTAACCAAAAGTCTCTATACCCTCCAGTGTGCCCAGCCACCCCACAGCATAGTATATTTACTGCAATGCTTATAGTTTTCTGGTCTATTCAAGGGTGACTCCATCAATATGTTATCTGGTCTCCAATGCCCTTACCAGAGGCTGCCTGGAGAAATCCTAATCTCCTTCCAGGCCATCCTCTGGGATATGGTGCCTTCTTTTTCCCAGAAACACGACTCATTCCCAGCTTTGGTCTCCCGCAGCTCGTTTGTCAGCCTTTATTACAGCACTTGGCAGGGTGTGCTGCGCTGACTTGCACTTGTATTGATTTCTGACCACTGTGTGCTCCTCCCATGCAGAGTCCAGCAGGGCTTATTGTGAAGTCTGCATTAGTGCCCCAGCACCCACAGACACTCACCGAGTGTTTGCTGAAAACACTAATGGGCGAAGGCAGGGCTGAAGGCATGGCCGTGCGAGCTAGGGAATTTATTAGGAGAAAGCTAAGCAGGAGAAATGTGAAATGTGTGCAAAGCAGAGATATTTCTCCAGTGTTTGGGGGAAAGAAATGCATGACCTAAGGAGGAATATCATACCTGACTGGCTTTTGGTCCTGGCTTTATTACTGTGCTTGAATCCGACACACCAAATTTGCAGGAAGCCACTTGGCAAGCTTCCATAGTCTGTAATAAAATGAAACATTTATAAGATTCCTTGGAGACAAATGAGAAGAAATATTTTTTCTTCGCACAATGTGATAATATTTTTTAAAAACCCTCTTCATGTAGCTTCTCTTCCCAGATATTTACTTAAATGCAGTCATTGTCAAATTTCTGCTGTTTTCATTGACAGGAAAGGACTTTATTGTAAAAAATGTCGAGATGCCAGAAATACTATACATTATATCTATACATTAAAGTGGCAACGCATGGGAACATGCCAGATGGGGGGGGGTGGCACTGCTCTTCTGTCCAGTGACTAGAAGAGGAGATCTGGTCTCTAGCGTTGTTGAGCACAACAGCGCTCAGCTGTGTCAACAGCTGTGTCCTGAGGTAAACGCAAGAGCACGTTTTATGGTACACCTGTGTTACTGGTCTACTTCACTTAGCTAGAAAGCTAGTAGTTGGCTGCTACCAAATTTGAAAGCACATTTGAAAATGGGTTTTATGCATTGGATAAAACATCCAAATACAGTCATTAGTGTTATTGAGAAATCAATGTTAACCAATATTAAAATATGGGAAAGGAATTTGCTATATTTGTCTTAATAATCTATAAGGGCATTGTCCCTCTCCTCTTAATGTTTAGAAGACTCTCAGATAACAAAGGATATTTAACTCTAGGCTCCATCGGACCCAGACTAAACCTTAGTGAAAACTGCTTTGGTTAGAGGTGGACGCGACCATTTTGGCAGTTCCTACAGAGGTGGTAGTAAAGATTTGTGGGCACAAACAAAAGCCCGATTGGTATGTTGTCTTTTGTGCAGGGAGAAGGAGACATTAGTAGGATCAGGATCCAAGTCACTCATAGTAACAATAGCTTCGGGTCATCCCTCCATCAGTTCCGCTGGGATTAGGAACTGGCAGGCAGTTCGCTGATTGTCCTTCATCAAGATCCACAGAATTGGACACTATTCTGTCTTTGCATCAAAACCGTCTCTGGAGCCAACACTCTCATCTCAACTTCTGGGTTTTAGGGATTTCCCTTTATAGCAGAATTCTCTTTTTTAAGCATCAGACTTCTAGAAAGCCCAGCATTCCCATTAATCATCTTTGCATTAGCTTCTTGTGAGGTACATTTCATGCTCTGGCGACCAGATTTAAATATTTCTGTGTGTGTGTGTGTGTGTGTGTGTGTGTGTATCTGTGTCTGTGTGTCTGTGTGTATGCACACACGCACCCAGGTTTGTAGGCAGGTGCATGCAGCATCTACTATGTGTTTTAGATAGCGTTCCTCCATTGGAACCCAGGGCTCTGATTCAACTAAGCTATTTGTCCAACAAGCCCCAGAGATTCATTTGTCTTTGCCTCCTAGCACTAGTATTGCAAGTATGCAACACCATGCCCATCTTTTACCTTGGTTCTGGGGGTTAAACTTAGACCCTTGTGTTTGCAAGGCAAGCACTTTTCCACCTGAGCTCTCTCTCCAGCCTTTTCCTGCCTTTTAAATACCACAAAGTGTCAAAGAAGCCCCCCACTTTTTTGGAGGTCAGCAGAATGTTTCTAATCGAGGTGCTTATTAATGAATACTTGCTATGTGTCTGACACTTTGCAGTGCCCAAAGTCCTTTACAATCTCAGCGCTCACCCAAGCCTATGGAGGAGGTGTTAACTCAAATGCACCGATGGGATAAAGGGCTAATATTCTTGGTTCTACGTCCACATAGCCAAGGACGGGGGGTGGGGGGGGGAGGCAAACTGCACTGTCACAGGAGCATCCAGGACAGGTTTATGGTTTGTGTCCTTCAACTGTCATTCACACTCAGCTCAGAAAACAGGACTAGTTAGAACAAGGACCGTCTATGTTGGTAGATTAACCTCTACCATGCAGCACAGCAGCTACCAGGCCACTGTGGCTACCTAAATTTAAATCACCTGAGAACAACTGAAATGAGTTCAGTTCTTTACTTGCACTTTTCACTTTGCAAGTGTTTTGTAGCTGTAGCTGGGAGTCTGATTTAAACTAGTGTTTCCTCACGGCTGTCTGGAGACATTGGTATCGTCTTTTGGACTATCTAGAAGGATTTAAGGTTACATGAGTTTTGTGGGTACTGCACGCCATATCCTCTCTTGAATATTCAAAATGTACCACAGTATATTTGAGAAGATCCTTATTCAAAAACTACATTTAACTTTATTTAAAGAGCATTTCCTCAAATTATGAACTTATGGATTCCTATCCGATGTTGTACTCTAACAGAATTCTTTGAAACAAAGGTTGATAGATCCTGCTAGGACAAGACCAGAATTCATTCAAATAATATTCATACATTAATAATAATAACAGCAACGAGAGGTACTGCAGGAGCAGATACTGGAGGAGGTGCAACAATGCCACTGTCTACCTCATAGGCTGTGGCTGAAGAGAAACCTGATTCTGAAAGGAACTCTGTATGGTGCGGTAGTTAGCTTTAACTATTAATTTGAAAAAACCTAAAATCATCTAAGAAGAGTGTTTCAATTAGGGACAAATTATTGGGTTGGCCTGTAGCCATGTCTGTAGGGATTCGCTCTCTCTTTTAAAAGATTTATTTGTTTGTTTTATGTGTGAGTATACACATGCACACCAGAAGAGAGCATTGGGTCATATTATAGATGGTTGTCAGCCACCATGTGGTTGCTGGGAATTGAACTCAGGACCTCTGGAAGAGCAGCCAGTGAGTGCTCTTAAGCGCTGAGCCATCTCCTCAGCCCCTGTAGGGATTGTCTTAGTTAAGCGCTGTGAGAAGACCCCGCTCACTGCAGGTGGCACCATTCCCTAAGCAGGAGAATCCGAACTGCACAACAGCAGGAAAAATGAAAGAGAATACAAGCAAGTGAGCATTCCTCTCTCTGTTCTTGACTGTGAAGGCCATGTTACTAGCTGTTTGAAGTTCCTGTCTTGACTCTCCCACATCGATGAGCTGTAACTTAGAATTTTAAGCTGAAACAAACCTTTTTCTGCCCTAAGTAGCTTTTTGTGTGTGTGTGAGGCTATTGTTGTCACAGCTAGAATGCTTTTGAGCAGGGGTTCTCAACATTCCTAATGCTGCAACCCTGCAGTACAGTTCCTCATGTACTTTTATTATTTGGCTGCTATTCCATAACTGTAAGTTTGCTGCTATTATATTACATATTATAATGTAACTATTTGTGTTTTCTGATGCTCTGAGGCAGGACTTCAGTAATAAGACCTACATGAAACAAAATCCACAAAAGAAGGGGAAAACCATGAAAGATAGGTCTACCCAAATAGACCTGCAAATCACAAGTAAAATAAAGCAACAACACCTCCAGAGGCTTACAGTTCCTAAACACCTGGGGGCGGGGAAAATACCTAACAAGTCACTGAAATGACAGACAAATGATTCAAAATCCCACTTTTAAAATTTCTCAGTAACTTCACAAAAAGTTAAACACGTAGATGAATGAAGGAAGAAATTTGATTTAGAGGGTGAGGAGATAGCTCAGTAGGTACAGTGCTGTTGCCAAGAATGAAGACCTGAGCCCAGAATCCACATAAAGCCAGACACAGTCCCATCTGCCTGTAAACCCAGCCCTCCTACTGTGAGCTAAGATGCAGAGACAGGAAAATGCACAGAAATGGGTGGGCCAGATAGCCTGATATACACAGCAACAAGTAGGATTTGGTAGAAGATGAAGACTGTACCTAATGTTGTCCTCTGCCCTGCACACATACTTGTACACACACACACACACACACACACACACACACACACACACACACACACTACATTCAGATAGTAATTTAAAAACAAACAAACATGATCACAACTTGCAGGAAATATGTGACATGATCAACAGAGAAAACTTCACAGTTTATAGGGATAGAAGGAGAGAGTTGCCATAAAAATTAAAGGCACAGAAGAACTATTCAATAAAACTAGAAAATAAAGTTCCCCCAAAATTAGGGATACGTATATGATGTATATGTGTATGTACGTATATATGTACGGCATTTAGAACCCTAAATAAACCAGACCAAAACCAAATAAACAAACAAAAAACTCAAGATAGGTTAGCATTGAAATGTTTAAACAGAAAAGTTAAAACAACAGAATAAAAAAACAACATTAAAAGTTGCAAGAGAGAAATAACAACTTTCCTGTAACAACAAAACTATCAGAATAACATCAAACTTCTCAGCAAAAAGCCCCAAATCCAGGAAAGCAGAAAAGGAACCATTTCAAGTCCTGAAGTAAGGAACTGCCCACCAAAAATTATCATATCCAGTAGAATTACTTTTTAGCTTAAAGCTAAAACTAAAGTATAGCCACTAAGGCAGAACTTCAGAAGATATTTATAAGGATTCTACATACAGAGAAAGAGTATAGTCGCAACATAAGAGCACAAGAAAAGGAAAATCTCCTAAGAACAGATAACTGAATAAGACTTAGAAAAGACTCAAACATTCCCAATTCGACAAATCAGCAAGCTCTAAAGGTCAGCAAAAAGAAAAAATAGTTTTCAAACCAACTAAGAAAAGAATAAATAGAAGTACAAGAAATGACAAGCATATCTCAATAATACCTGAATATTAATGGTCTCAACTCTCTAATTAAAAGACACAGACCAGCTTAATCAGAACAAAAGATCCAACTATTTGCTGGCTGCAAGAAACACATTTCATTGGTAAACACACAGAAAAACAGAAAATCAAAGAATGGAAAACTATATACCCTGCGTCAGATAGATGCAGAAAACAGGCAGGATTAGGCATTCTTATCTACAAAGTAGATTTCAAACCAGAATTAGTCAGAATAAATAAAGGGGGACAGTACATATTACAAAATGAATTTGTAAAATTCATTAAAAATTTGTAAAACATTAAAGATAGAAGTTCAGTGTTTAGGTACCCAATTTCAAAAAAACATTTAAAAAGACAGATAGGTCCACATACAATAGTATTATGTGAATTCTCTACTCTCATTAATGGATAAAACACCACAGCCAAAAGAAAACAAAACAAAAAAAAGCTTATTATTCAACAGTAACATAAATCAAACAGATCAAACATATTGATTTAACAGACATCTGCAGAACAGTCTAGCTATCAGATGAGAATATCCATTGTTGTCAACAGCCTGTGGAAATTGCTAAAAAAAAACAAAACAAAAAAAAAAACAAAAACAAAAAAAAACCACATCATATTTTGTGCCATAAAGCAAATCTTTAAAAAAGATACATGTCTTAAATCTTATCAGTAGACAGTAGAATAAAAATAAAAATAAAAATCAATAGCAAGAAAAGCTACACATATATGTGGGTAATAAATAATACTCTCTGGAATGATCAATGTGTCACTGAAAAAGTCAGGGAGGAAATTAAAAATCAGAAGAGTCAATAAGAATAAAAACATGATTTATTAGAACTTTCAGGACACAGAAGAGTTAGTTCTAAAGGACAGAATTGGTCTGGTGTTCTACACCTAGAAGTCAGGGAAACCTCAAATATATAACTTAATGGTTTACCTCATAGAAACACAAGAATAAGCCAAAGCCAAAAGCAGTAGATGAAAATAAATTAAGAGTAGAAGTGAAGTAAGCAAAATGAAGATTAAAGGACAAAAACAAACAAACAAACCCAATAAATCAACAACCAAAAAACCGAAAACAAACAAACAAAAAAGAGGATTGGTTCTTTAAAAAGATAAACAAGTTCAATAAAGCCTTACTCAAAGCTATTGACACAAATAGAAGATCCAAATTAATAAATGCAGATATGAAAAGGGAAAGATTACAACAGATTATAACAAAATCTGATCACTAGGAATAATTCTGCAAAATCTAGAAGCAATACGTCAATTATGTTAAATCAAGGGAATTGAAATAGCCTAAACAGCTCCATGACTACCAATAAAAATTGAGCAGCAACAGAAAAAATGTCTCCCAACAAAGGCAAGCCAAGAGCAAACTAACTCAATGCCACATTTTACCAGACTTTTAGAGCTCTGACTCCAGCCTGCCTCAAATTATTTCATATAATAAGTAGAAAACAAACCAAAGTGAACTAATTATATAAAGCCAGTATTACCCTGACAGTGTTTAAGGCCCCAATAAAAAGTTTACCCAGCTATAGACTAATTGCTGTGATTACATGATTCCAAAAATTATCGATAAAAGATTTGTAAACCAAATTGAAAAAGATATTGGAAAGATCATATAGCATAACGAAGTGGTTTCATCCCAGAGCTGCAAGGACAGTTAGATGTATATGATCAGTAAATGAAACAGACGTGGATGGACTGGAGACAGAAATCACTTATTATTTCAATAGGTGCAAAAAAGACATTTGACAAAGTTTAGCATGCCTTTGTGACAACAGCTCTGGAGGAAATGGAAACATAACAAATATACATAAACAAAATAATGGCTGTTGTGAGTCACGTAGGTACTTGTGCTCACAGACAGGAACTAGAGAAATCTTATGTGAATGGATGGAGTTGATATCCTGGTGACCTCTGCACACCTCCTAGCTCCCCTAGCACCCCTATGTCCCATAGCTCTCCAAGACCCTTACATTGAGTGTTTTTTTAAAATCTTGGTCAATCTATAGCACTCTCCTCCCCCAGACCTTTATCATGAGCTTTTTTACCTTGAGCTTGCTTTCTTAGTTAATCTATAGAACCCATCGTTATGGAGGAGGTTACTTGTATTTTGATATAATCATGTCATAAGCTTTGTTGTGCACTAGAGACTGAGTTACTTATTACCAGGAAGCTTTTTACCAAATTGATATCTATGCTTAAATATGCATCAAATAAACTACCTACTGTCAAACTCTCATGGTTGTAACAACATTAGCTACTGGGTGGTGTTGTACCGGATTTCCTTCTTGCCTCCCTTGGCTCAACATCCTGCTGGCTGTGGTGTTTGCAAAGACTCCCATATATGTCAACCATACAGCCAGCATGAGACCAAATGGGCGGGGGGAGGAAATCTCCTAGAAAAGGAAAAATGAGGTTTTCTCCACTCTTACTCAATACAGTAGTTGAAGTCTTAGCCAAATAATAATGGAAATGAAAAATGAAAGGATTTCAAATAGGAAGAAATCAAATTAACTGTGTTTGCAGATGACATGTTCCTATACTTAAGTGCCTAAATGCCCTTGCCATTAAACTGCCATTAAGAATAGCAGGACATAAAATCAACAACAATAAGGACATCGTAAAGTAATCTCATCCATAACAGCCTCAAAGCATACCTAGGATATGTTGTACAAAATTCTTAAGAAATAATAGCAATATTCTATAAGCATAAGGTTATTGTGTAGTTTAAATTCTGATTTCTGTTTCAGTGTCCAGTAAACACTGCTACCCAATTGTTCCCTGGTATGTCAACAAAGCAGCTTATAGTTAATTGCTGGGCAGGGGATAGAATAGGGCTGGACTTCTTGCCAGTCAGGGGAGGAGGAGTTAGAGGAGGAAGTAGGGGATTCAGCCAAGGGGAGAGGTCCAAGAAAGATCAGGAGGAAGAAGCTGGAGCCAAGGAAAGCTACAAAGTTCAAGTATTGCTGAGATGTTTGCTTGGAGTAAGACAAGAGAACATAGAGGGTTAAAATAGATATAAACTGCTCAAGATTGTGTAGTGAAGTTTATTTTTAAACAAATATAAAAGAGTCTCAGTTATTTCTGACTTTTCCATCCAGAAACATAACTGGTGGTAATGAATGACCCCAAGCTTGCTGTCCCTCACTCTGTGTCTAGAGTCTTAGGGGGCTACCAGGCTGTCATCCCTCCATCAGAGTTTGTTTGCATGTAAGAAATACTTGAGGAGCCTCTCCAAGATCACCTCTGATCTTCTTGACATTTTACTGTTGTGTGTGGAGGCTAACCCAGCTGGACAGCTCAGTGTTATTCAGTAGACAACATTCTACAAAATTGATTACACAGCAAAATTAGTATAGATCTTTTAAAAATTATACTCTGTCCCCATAGAGATGCTTAAGAACTTCTGTGTTAACAAGCAAACTATGAGATTCCAAATGTTGTCTGTTTGTAATAACCATGACACAAGATATTGAGGGTTAATTAAAGTATTAAAGAATAGTGCTTTATTCTTTAATAAAGAATGAAGTAGAATTGAGGAGGGGAAGTATAATTGTCTTCTGAATCTAGACTTCCTTTTTAAAAATACTCTATATCACTTTTTTTCCCTTGCTGAATCAAATACACTTAGTTAAACTGATGTATTGCTCAAAAAATAAAAAAAATAACTAGGAATAAGCTTAACCAAGGATGTGAAAACCCTTTACAATAAAAAAACTTTTAAGTATCATTGAACAAAATGAAAAAGACACTAGAAGATGGATAAATCTCCTGTGTTCATTGATTGGCAGAATCGATATTATAGAAATTGCCATGTTACCAAAAGCAGCCGGCAGACTTAATTTGATCTCCATAAAAATCCCAAAGATGTTCTCCACAGAACTAGAAAAAGTGCAATAATAGAATTCATTTGGAATCACAAAAAGATTGCAAAGAACCAAAGCAATCCAAAGCAGAAAGCGATGGTGGAGGTGTCACAACAGCTGATTTCAAATTATACCACAGATCCACGGAGACAAAACATAGTACAACACAAACAGAGAATGCAGAGCAAGAAAATAGATCCACACAGTGATAAACCAGTTACAGCCATCTGATTCTTGAGAGAGAGAGAGAGAGAGAGAGAGAGAGAGAGAGAGAGAGAGAGAGAGAGAGAGAGAGAACACATATAAAAATAAAAAATACTAATGGCCCTGGGAAACCTGGACTTGCAGATATAAAATAAAACTAGGTTCATATCGCCTACCTGGTGAAAATATTGATTCAAAATGCATCAAAGACTTTAATGTAATACCTGAAATTTTAGATTTCCTGGAGGGAGCGGGAAACACTTCAAGACATAGACATGGGTGTGGGTTTTCAGAGAAAGATTCCAACAGCTCAGCAAATAGCAGCAAGCACTGACAAATGGGACGGCATGTCATTAACAAGCTGCACATCCAAGGAGACTAACAGAACATAGAGAGCAGGTAAATTGGGAGAGGAAGCCACAATAAATGATGATAGGGACTCAGAGAAAAGGAAACCTTTATATACTGTTGGTAGTAATGTCAGTCGTCCAGCTACTGTTAAAATCAGTAAAAACTGAACTTCTATATGATCCTGCTTACATTATGACAGTCTACAGCAGTGAAGATAAACAGCCTAAGTGTCCACAAGTGAAGAAGAGGCTAAGGAAACTGTGTCATTCTTACACAGTGGAGTACTACTCACTACTAAAATGAAATTATGTCACTTGGCATGAAAATTGATGCAATGGGAGATGACATTAAATGAAATAAGCCAAACTCAGAAAACCATGTATTGCATGTTTTCTCTCATATGTGGGACTTAGATTACATACACTTTATATATATATATATATGTACATACATAGAAGACTATTTATAAAGCGGAAGGATAGTGGAAGGAAGATCTGTCCATCAAAGCCCGTGATATTGAAGAAACTGTCATTATAAATCTCATCATTTTTTATGATGAATGCATAATGATAAATTTTTAAAAACATGTAGTTGTAAGGATTACTCGTTTATAACAATAACTAATGGTAAAGTATGACCGTTTTCTAGATTGGTAACTGAATTAAAAAGGGTCCACTTCTGCCAATAATGGTTTCTTCAAGTTCTTGTTTAAATGATTGATACAACCATCACCTTACCCAGCCAGTGCCTTCAAACATTTTGAGGTCCAAAGGGTCTCCTTGGATGGTCCCGTCAAGAAGGATCAGGGAGTGGCAGCTGGTCATGGCTGCACACAGTGGGCCCCAGGGCACAGTCTCGCCTGAGGCAAAACTGTGGACTGCCTGGAAACTGGTTAAGAAGATAATATTAAAATCTTCAATAAAGGTCATTAGCATGTTCCTCCCCTTAAGTCTTACCAAGGCAGCACCCCGGGTAGCTGCCTCTTACCCTGGGCCTCTTTGATGACTTTCCTGTATGCCATACCATTGCTTCTTAAACTCTGGGCACAGCCCATATAGGACTGAGTAAATGACTGCCAGGGCTGGGGAAATTATGGCTACAGTGAAATGTTTCTGAATGTCAACAACCACAAACTAATCCAAAATCAAACTAGTAATGAAGCCAAGATGCTTCGTGCAGTGCTAACCCATGCTGCCTCCCGTGGCTTCACCACAGCCTTTGTTCTGGACACTCGACATGCCCGGGTTGCACAGTGCACATCAGTGCACCAGGAAGAATCAAGCAAAGCCCAGAACGTAGACTACTGTTGCATTATAAATCGCAGCGTTTGCATTATACACACAAAACTTCCAGCTACAGAACATGACGGTTTGGTCATGGAAAACAAAGACTCTTAATGTTTCCCCACTGTCATTCCTTAGCATGCGTTAAGTTAATGCACCTTTCGTGGTATGATATTAGCATGTTTGCTTTAAAATTTGCTATTTGAGTCGCCAGGATCGTGAGTTTCATTAGTAAAAAGCATTCAATGAATGTTGTCTTGGAGTGAGGACTGAACGATCTGGCCTTACACACACTTCTGTCTTTTTGTAATACGTATTTACATAAGGCAGCCTTCTTAATAGGGACAGTTACAAGATCAAAGCACTGATCAAGACTCTTCAGAGGGCCTGGGCTCAGGTTCCAGGACCCACATGGCAGCTCACAGCCATTGGTACCAGCAGCTCAAAGGCATCCGATGCCATTTTGGGAGCTCCATGTTCACACCTGGTGTACATGCCTATGCTTGGGATCCAAACAGACACATAAAATAATTTTTTAAAATCCCTTTAAATGTTAAAAGACAACAACAACAGCACTTGTCAAATCTGAGAAACCCCAAGCATGCTCCTAGTGTATCGAATATTCAGCCAAGATTTAATTCATTATTTAAAAACGAGAACAGTCACCTTGTTACTACGTAAATTTGCTTTTTGTCTTTAGTACATGGTAAAACTGTGTGTATATAAAGCATAGGTTTAAAATAAATTTGTGATTCACTACCAGTAAGTGTTTGGTTTGTGTATTTATTTTTTGTGACTATGTACCCGGGGCTGCATACAGATTTCTTGGGTGAAAGGCATCATACTCAGACCCATCATCTGGTAATCAAGGCCACCTATCCTAGCTCTATCTCACCTTCAGGCTGCTGATCATACCAATATCCTCTGTGCTCTGATTCCAGAGGCCGACTAAGCTTCTTGCTCTGTCTCTACTTGTTCAGGGATTTTTCTGCTCATGGTCCTCTGCTCTCTTGTTTTTTTTTTTTTTTTTTTTTTTTTTTTTTCCCCAATGTTCAGCCAAAGCATCCTACCCATAGAGTAATGCTTACACAACCTTTCTATGAGGTGGATATGGAGTTTTCCCTTTGCCATAGACTACTGCTGGCCAATCAAAACCCAAATTTCAGGGGCCTTAGATAGAGTCAGATGGACTTTTGTGATGTTGCATATAAGTCCAGAGAGCTCCCTGAACAGCCACATACTCTAAGCAGCATTCATGAGATAACTGGGGCAGGAAGAAGCCTACTTAGTGATCCAAGCAACTGAAAGCAAGCAGAGGCTTTGAACTGATCCTTGTGACTCTATTCCTTGGAGTCTACCACCATTTCCTGAAACTTCTTTCCAGTCCACACACCCTGCCACTGAAGCCTCTTGTCCCCACTGACAGTGTAGCGCGCCTTTTACCTTCATCTCCTCTTAGGTTCAAGCTGAACGGTGATTAGGTTTAGTGGATTCTACCCCTTAAAAGCATCAGAGTGCTAAGGTCATGGAGAAAGATGGGAGTGAGGAGTATGAAAATCATCTTCCCCCTTCATTGTCCTGGACTACAGGCACCCTGCTCCTCTGGGCAGAAGCCTAATCAGTACGTCTGAACAGCCATACGCAGACACACATGAATAGAGCTAGAAATCAAACCGTTTGCTGTGCTCAGCCTGGGCCATCTTCTGCAACATCCCCCTGTGTCTGTGCTGCACCTGGCCTCATCACTAGCTTGCTGAACCCTGTCTGAGTGTTTCTCTGACTCTCAAGATGCATTAGCCACCATTTGGAGCCAAAGTAGGGGAACCAACGCTGAAGAGCAGAGGCTATCACCAGTTAGGAGGCACAAAGGCACACCCCAGCCGTGCAGGAAGGAGCTAGGATCACTCCCCCTCCGCTCTCCTGTTCTTCTCAGGGGTATGTATGTATCTATACGGTTACCTTCTTTGCTTTATCATGACAGCCTTTAGGCCAGGTCTGTGAAATTTCTACCTAGATGTGCTTTAAAATCTACCTCATATGCCATCATTTTCAGGGAGTCATCATTGATGCACTAAAATTCAAAATCACTTTCTACCTTCCATCATCATGTGTCATAAAAATCGGAGCTGTATGTTATATTGAAAATTTTTTTATTGTTTTGTCTCCATTCTGATTTTTATGTCTTCATAGTAAAAATTTTTATGGCAAGTGTGGTACATCTACGGTGAGTTCACTCGTGTGTCTTCATCCCATTAGACTGTGAACTCTACAAGAAGGCAATGGAGCCCTTTTCCGGGTCTCTGAACACACCTGTCTGCCCGGCCACCCAGGAAGCCTTGTAATCTTTAATTAACATGGTCTTGCTTTTTAATCACTAGGCCCCTTACTCATCTATCTCATTCTATTCCGTTTTTTCACGTTGAATGTGCAGATCTGCTTTCTTTGTCTGACTTGGGGCGCATTTAATTAAACGAGTTGAAATAAGTGGGAGCCAGTGTGAATCTCTCAAGGATGGATTTGAACTTTCCCACAGTGACCTAGCACCACACCTCCCATCTTAGAATCCTACCAGTTGCCAGCAGTCGGGACAGTCCCCCAGAGGTCCAGCCCATCTTCTGTGAGAGTTCCTGTCTGAATAAAAAGTGATAATTGATTTTTAAGCAGAATAGTTAAAGCTTTGATATCATGATTTAAACGAAATCTAAGCTTCCAAGAATCAACAGCATATCCAGTCGTCCAAAACACTGTTCATTAGCATCTGCATTTAGGCCCAGGATCCCCAGCAGGTTCCATTTTCTATGTCACACTGTGCAAGAGCTTCCTTTGATCCTGCTTGAGTGCTGTTCTGTCTGCTGCTGCTGCTGTTCTAGAAAGCTTCCTCAAGTGGAAATTCAGCAAGAGCCACCTCACAGCCGATTCTGCAGTGGGCACCTGATGTCTTTTCAAAACAACTGGCTTTTTCCTCTTTCCAACACCAGTTAGTCTATCCTTTGCCATTTGGTTCACCATAATTTTCTACAGCTATGGCCGATACAGGAACCATTCGGATCATAATAAAATGTTGACAAGAACTTTCAGCCCATAGACAGGAATGAAATGCTAATAATAAACATTAATTAATGCCTGGAAGTGAGTTTTATTGTCAGATCAAGGTCAGGAGGTACTTTGTATTATGGCAAAGTATTTGTTAGTTAATGTAAGCTAGAAAGCAAATAGAACTGAATCTATCATGCCACTTTCAGTGTCCCAGCTTGTCATTAGCGGCATGCCCTTGTGGTATTGCAGCCTTAGGCTAACCACTCTGGGCCTGCTCAGAGTATGAGGAGTGGCTGCTACTGTTCCAGAACAGGTCAGGCAGACATGACACCCCTGAGCACCGACACCAGCAGCTCCCCCAGGAGCTATTTAGAGCCATCACCATTTAAAACACTGGGTTTCCTAGCTTCCTTTTTGATGGCATCATCTGTCGTCACAGCACGTCATATCGGCATGATGAGTTACAGGCCTGATTACAGGGCTCTTCTCCTCCTGACAACTGAGCAAACACAGGAGGGTCGGACCACAGTGAGCCATACTGGAATACTAAACTAGAAGCCAGAAAACCTTCCTCCACCAGCAGGGAGGTTGATGAGTTCCCCTAGGCATGTGGGAAAATAAAATCCACTCTGGGCTGTGGTGGCACATGCCTTTAATCCCAGCACTTGGGAGGCAGATCTCTGTGAGGTCAAGGCCAGCCTGGTCTACAAAAGTGAGTCTAGGACAGCCAAGGCTACACGGAGAAACCCTGTCTCAAAACAACAACAACAACAACAACAACAACAACAACAACAACAACAACAACCAACCAACCAACCAGCAAACAAACCAACAAAACAAAACCAACCAAAAAGACCCACTCTGAGTCTCCAAATTAAAAGAATTTTAAAAATCCTTCTTTCTCGAATTCATTCATCTTTCCCTAAGACAGGCAGCAGGCAGGCTCAGAGAGGCCACTCCCTCAGGGAGACTTTTATAAAGGAACAATTTGCTACATTTTCCCCCTGCTTTCTCTAAGGTGCCAGCCTGCACATTCACTACCCAAATCCCCCTGGGTTGTTCTGTTTCAGAAAGAATTAGCAGCTTAATTCAAACTGAGATGTTTTCTTTGCGGGGGTTGGGGGAGGATGTGGCAGGGGAGTTATACTTTTAAGCGTCACTGTTTTGAGCATGAACATAGAGAGTTTTGGCAACAAGGTAAGAGAAATGGGACTTCTCTATGTGAAGATGGCCTCACACAACAAAAATAACCTCATGTAGAAAGAAAATGAAATTATAGTTAAAGTTAAAATCTAAAGAGAATAGAAAGGAAAAGGAAAGACCTTTATCATAATAACGTTCAAGGTTGAACTGAGTAAAGAAGCCATCTTAGAGATCCTGTAACAGGTTCAGGAGAGGGGATTAGAGGAGAGGGAAAGAGGGGGAACAGGAGGAGGGAGGGAGGGAGGGAGGGAGGGAGGGGGGGCGGGAGGGAGGGGTGCATATAGAAACGAATACACTCAGAAGTCCAGTGATACAACACTAAGTGGAAGTTAATTGTGGGGTGCTCTGTTGCAATATCATGTATTATTATGGTTCAAGCTTTTTACATGAAGTAACAATGGAGCCCCTTAGTTTGGGACTCAGGTTTACAGTCCTCCTTTGGCCACACCCTTGTAGCACTCCACCAGGCTGCCAGGCATTATGGGATTCCGTAGAGTGGACAGGGATGTGGCCCCTCTGGCCACCTAGCAGATGATGCGTGAGGATGCAGAGAAGTGTTACACAGGAAGTAAAAACTGGAAGCCCCCACGCCCCGGGGGAAATTACATAAGGGGTGTGGCTTATAAATCGCCCTCTTGTAGTCTAGACACTTGTATGGCTGATGGACTTGTGTGTAAGAAGGGACCCTATCGGAAAACAAGGAGCTGCACTCTGACCCTGAATCTAAAGCCAAACTATTGCTCGGCTAACTCCTACCTGATGGAGAATGAGCCCTGTTGTTTTTGTTGTTGTTGTTGTTGTTGTTGTTGTTGTTGTTTTTGTTTGCCAAATAAAAAAAGGAAGAGAATGAGAAAATAGAACAATCTAAGGGGCAGGCTGCTTTCACCAGGGGACAGCAGTGCCGGACCTCCTTACACACCTCCCCTCACCTCTCCAGATAAGACTATGACAGTCTTTTCAGTTGTCCCCAGGTGGCCCACTCCCTGTCTGGCTCTCTAGCTCTCCCCCATCCCTTCTGTTATGGGCTGAATGCTAACCCTCCCCTACAGTTGCTGCTGTTCTAGAAAGTTTCCTCAAGTGGAAATTCAGCAAGAGCCACCTCACAGCCGATTCTTCAGTGGGCACCTGATGTCTTTTCAAAACAGAACTGGCTTTTTCCTCTTTCCAACACCAGTTAGTCTACCCTTTGCCATTTGGGGATGCTGTTTTGGAAGGTTGTAGAACCTTTAGGCATAGATCATAAAGGTGATCCTGGATCCACTTCAAGTCTAGCACTCTGCTTCCTGTGTGTGAATACCACCATTGCCATCCCCGCCATGACAGACTGTCCTTGAGGCAAAGCAAATCTCCCCCCTAAGTTGCTGCTTCTGAGCGTTGGGTCATAATGACAAGAAAAGTAAATAATGGCCTCTTCATAATGTTCCCATCACAAGAACAACAACAAAAACGTTCTACAAAAATTTTTGTCTCATGTGTTTTAAGGCTTCACCTTCTCCTTCGAGACATGGCCCCTGCTTAGCTTGCCACATCAATCGGCCCCTTAGCATCATTTCACTGGAAAGTCCAGGTTCCAGTGTTTGCGTGCCTTTTTTTCCATTCTTACGCTCTGATCTGGCCATCTCTGAATCTGGGCCATTCCATTCTCTGCAGCTCAGAAGTGGCCTCCCGCTGGCAACAGGTAGCACCTGCGGATGCTCGCTCCGGCCTCCATGGACACACAGCTCACAGTATGACAGTTTTCTTACTGCCATGTTCCCTACATCCTCGGCTAGATGCTGCACCTCCCCTCTTCCAAACTCGGAATGACCACTCATAACACTCCACAAGCACCGTGTACAATATTAGCTCTCGGAGGATAAGGCTTTGCTAAAATATGGCCAAAGAGTTAATTGACTATTCAAATACAAATGAACTGAAACAGGGAAAGATTAGCCAAGTTCCACAGCACTACAGCCTGTCAAACAAGAGAACAGAATCTGGGTATGCGGGCAGCATGTGTGTGTGGGAGGGGCTGGGGGGGGGTGATGCTCCGGTCGCTCCTGGTTCCCATAGGAGAATTGTAGGAATCTTGGAACCTGCAGGACAACAGCAGTTATGCTCACCCAGCATATAGTCTCCCTCTGTCACCTCTCCAGGCCCCTGAGTAGACATAATATGTTCTTAGCCTGGAGCCCTGACCCCTGAAAGAAGAGGAGAAAAGAGCGGTGGGAACAGTGTCAACACTAATTATTGTCAGCTCCTTGTTTTTCTTTTTAAGAAGCAGTGGCTGGTGGTGAATGGAATTTTGCTCATATAAGTTCCAGACAAGGCGTTTCCAAAAAGTGGATGTTCCCCACTTTTTTTTTTTTTTTTTTTTTTTTTTTTTTGCCTGAAAAGGAAATTATTGGGACAAGAGACTATTACAAAAGATAAATGGGCTCAAAAGTACTAAATCTTTACCAGGGAAAGGAAACTATGTTGAGATGGCCACATGGCCACCCTCTGAGTCAACACATTTGCTTTCTAGACTGTGACCTCATGCCACCTCCGTCTGTGACTACCTTTGGCCTCAGTTTCTCCACCGTAAAGTGGTTGTGCTAGAGGAGACAGTCTCTGGGGGTCCTTCCCAGCTCTGCTGCCTATCAAAACCACCAGCCCCCCAACTTGGAAAGTTTGAGACGAGACACACTTTGTCAAAGCACACGAGGTTTAGCTGGCCACACATGTTGATTCTCTGTGGGGAGATGCAGAAAATCTTCTTCTTCTTCAGCCTTTTCTGGGCATACACGTTGCCTATGGTCAGGGCGGCTGGGAGGACGGGAGGCACAGTAGCACTGAGGAGGATCAGGGCCATGGTTATGGTCTCTCTCGGAGGGACCTGGAGAAGGGTAAAGGATGCACACAGGTTAGCCAAGCAGGGCAAGATGGCGCCGTCCTCTTGGCTGCCTCTTGTAACACTTGGGAGCCCTAGATCTTGGCTCTGAGTATTCCTGGTGAGTTGGCTTTCTTGGTGAGGTTGGGTGATCTCATTGTCCCTAAAGAAAACATATGTTGACCCTACTATATACCCATGGAGACCATTTTGACCCCTGTTCCAAGTCCCTGTGACCTCTTACTACTCCATGTCCCTCATATGAACACCCACCTGTCCCCTGTTCACACCTCCACAAACCCTCTAAAGTCCCAGGGCCTCACACAGGCACCACACAGCTCACACAGGCGGGTCCTAGGCCATAATAGTTCACTCCCAAAGCTCTGTGTTAGTTTTTAAATCTCTCTCCTGCACCAGCCTCCAAATGTCCTCGGCGCAGGAGCTATGGCTCATCATCTTTGAATCCCCATTTGTCTGAAAGTCTGAAGCCCTGTTCAGTGTCTGGGGCAGAAGAGGTATTCAGTATTTAGACCTGACAAACACTGGGGCCAAAACCTCCAAGATCACAGCACCTCAGTGTGTTCTTCACTCTGGGGAAGCCAGTACTGAGACTTGTTTTTCCGCACCGTGGCACACACGTGTCTGCACCAGATACATAATTCACGTGCTTCTGTCAACTGCTGCTTCCCTACCGCCTCCAGCTACTCACACAGAGGAGTTTTGATCCTGCAGACTCAAACTTGTCTAATCTTGAACCAGTGCAGACAGTGGCTGCCACAGGACCAAAGTTTCTGACCCTCAAGGTCTGGGATCCAGCTTCCAGCCTTTGGTGTGGATATTGAGCTCTGTCCAGGAAACCTTCACTTCCAGGCTGGGTCAAGGCTTATTTTGCTTTACTAATTGGTACTTCTGCTCTCCGGGTCAGACTGGCACACTGCATGACATTCTAGACTCAATGGCCTTGACATTCCACCTAGTTCTGTCCAGATTCTATTTTCTACCAGTGACAAATTCACTGAACTCCTTGGGAGCTCCCTCCCTAGAGTCTTAGGCCAGTTGGAAATGACCATTCAGAAATTAGATTTTCATTGTGAGCATTGACCAGTAACTCTTGGGATTATGTCATCATCTACCAATATCCTGGCCCCTCCCACATTCACAAACACCCAGAATTCACTGGTACTACCAGTCTGGACCATGCCCAGCCTCACACCCATGCTTCACTTATAATTTCCTCTTCTCCTTGACTGGCCCATAGGTGGGGTCCCAGCATGTCTAGGAGGCCATGTGAACACACATCAGAATGAACACTCATGACCAGAAAAACCCTCAGAGGTCACAAATGGCAACACACATTCCACCCCCCAGGCAACCAGTGAAGGGAAACACCCACATGAACTTGGTACCCTGTTGCTTAAAAGAAAGTAGGCATCAGCTCCAGAAAGGAAAAGTGGATGCTTAACTCTGTTCCAGACACCAAACTGAAAGCATGGGCCAGCCACTTATGTCATGTTTGGGGTTACTTGGGATGCCACTTTCAAACTTGAATGGAAAATGTTAAAACTAGATGTGACTATCAAGATTGCCTTCATTCTGTCCTCTCTGTACCCCACCAGGTTTCTCCTTTAATTGCTTAAGCACTTATGTATTTCTGTGCTCTGTTCATTTTTTTCTCATCTGATTAAGTGAGCATTTCCTATAAAGCTCTCTGGGCTTATACATTGTCCATGCCAAATGTTGCAGCAGCCACCAATGAACTGTGCACCAGTGTGTGTGTGTGTGTGTGTGTGTGTGTGTGTGAGAGAGAGAGAGAGAGAGAGAGAGAGAGAGAGAGAGAGAGAGAGAG
>OU015745.1:83276953-83324184 GCA_907169655.1 Acomys percivali
AGAGAGAGAGAGAGAGAGAGAGAGAGAGAGAGAGAGAGAGAGAGAGAACGAGCCTTGTACATGCTAGGCAGGCACTCTACCACAGAGCCAGCTGTATTTCCAGCCAAGTCTTCTCATGCTGGAGATGCAGACATACATAGAATATTTCTATAACCTATGAAAGTTCTTTTGGACATCGTTGACTCACAGAATTATGGGACCTAGAGTCCATTTTATCAAATCTCTGGAGTTAGGTCAAGCTCTTGGAAACCTATGACTGACAAGGCTTACTGGCAGTACTTACTTCATGGTACATATAGACACCTAGGCCATAGAAGAATCCCACAACACCGACGCAGGCCAGGAACACTATGAACTTGAAGGCATCGCTATACAGTTTGAAGTTCAGAGGTCGGGGGTAAAGGATGGATCTCACCAAGTCCCCTTTGGCTGTATTATAACCTAGGAAGATAATCACAGAGGGAGACGTCTCAGCTCCTTTCCAAACCTCAGTAGCCACGTCACTAGTGTCTCAGATGGACACAGCATCGCTCTGGCCTAATGGTGCCTTTGCCTTCCTTGTTCAAACTCACTGAGAGCAATCAGTTGCAGTCCCTATGCAGCTCCTCTTATTCTGGGAGTCAGAGCTTCAAGTGGTCCCCACAGTACAACCATCCGTTCGTCTGCAGAGTTAAGCAAAACTGGACTTGGAAGCTGAAAGCTGAGAAAATTAACCAGAGTTGACCGGAGAAAATGAGATGCCAAGAGAAAACTTTGAGAAAGCAGGTATGTGTGGACAATAGATAACAGGTTAGAAAATAACTGAAGATTTTAAAAAGCAGAAGGTCCAAGGCAAGTGATTTCTTTAAGAAGACATGTGCAAGGATGGAATACTACTCAGCTATAAAAAAAAACACACAAGGAAATCCCAAAATTTGTGGACAAGTGGATAGCAGGGACTGGCTCAGACATGAACTCTGGTGCCCCACATTTGACCACTTCCCCATGGTGGAGAAGCCTGGTGGCATTCAAAGAAAGAATAAGCAGGTTACCAAGATGAGAATTGATAGCCTATGACCATATAGTGGGGGAGGAGGACCCCCTCTATCACAGACAGAGAGGAGGGAATAGGGTAAATGTGGGAGGATACAAGGGATGGGATAACAATAGAGATGAATCTGAATAAATTAATTAAATAACAAAATAATTTAAAAATCATGTGCGAGGGCTGAAGCTCGGGCTTCTAGGCATAGTACTCAAAGTCCTCTTCAACATCGTCTACTTATATCTTGATAGACTGTTGTAACTATCCAATGGTCCCAGAAGCCCCTTGTGCATTGTATTTTGTGCTCATCTTTCTAGCTCTCATATTATTAGCTAAACCCTCCCTCGTCCTATCAGGCTTCATTTCAAATGCCACCTCATCAAAAAGTGTTTCCTGACTCCTACATCCAAACTTGAACCAAAAGTAGCTTATTCCCTACAATTCCCAGCTGTATGACATCAATCACCACCCCATAGTTGAGTTAACCGAGTTAATTAAGTACATCCGTCTGACCCTTATATCAATCATACCATAGCCTTAAGGAACAAACGATAGTAGTAAATGCTCATTTTCTGTCTGACTTATTGACTAATATGACTGGCTGCTCTATGTTGTTAAATATGAATCAGTTTCATAAGTATAAAGTGGTCCTTATCCATATTTCTTGCTGGACACATGGGTTGTCTCAAACATGATCTTCTGGACTTTGGAGAGTAGGATCATAGTTTCCTCTAAGCTCCCATCTAAGCACCTTGGAAGCATGCATGGAAAGGCATGGTCTCTTAATTCAGCTTCCTGCTACAGGGAAAGCATCATTGCTTTATAGGACTTTTAACATTAGTTTCTGTTTGGACACCTGGCCGAGGGATGCTCTAAAGTCCACTAACTTGTCTTAACGCAGAAGCCATATTTTAAATTATGACAGTATTTATCTAACATAAGTGAATCCGCAAACCAAACTAAAGCACAGTATCAAAAAGTAAGATGTGGTTTTCGCCTATGGATGTGCGCAGCCACACAAACACATGCTGTGCCTGGACCAGGTCAAGGGAGGCCTTGGTTATGTAATGTCATGTGAAAAATGAAAATGGATACAGCTATGAAAACATTCTAAGCATGGTGTGAATGTACCACTGCAAACGGAGCTGAGAAAATGTGTCTGTGGTGACAGGCTGAGGAGTAGTTTAGAGAAAGATTAGAGCCAAAGCTGAGAGAAAACAGTCAAAGGAGTGTTTCTGGTATGGTAGTGTAGACTTGAAATGAAAAAGCCTACATAAATGACAGCCATGAGGGGGAAGGCATGGCATCCGTGACTCAGCAGGTGGGAGCAGGGTCCCTGGGATTCAACGCCCATTTGGTCTGAGAGAAAGAGAGGTATGAAAGATGATGGATGCTAACATCTTGGCAAGACGCGATGTTGTTCACAGAGAGGCAAGGCAAGACAATGAGGCCATGTCTTGACCTTTGGCCCTGACGTGTCTGCTGAGCACCCAGGTGGTGGTATGCAGCAAGCAACTCTTAGAGATGAAAAATCCTTCGTGGTTGTTGTGACTGACATTGCTTTGCAGGTAAACACTCAAAGAGGCATCGAGGGAAAAGAGAAGCCTACAGCCGCAAGCCTTTTGGGAGAGTTTCAATGTCTATGCATGCCACACATCACATATAAGGGTTTAACAATGAATACTCGATGTAAAGTGATGGCAACTTAGAATCATAAGGGTCTGGTTAGGAAAGAGTATGGATGCTGTTACCAGAAAATGGCAAAGTCCAAAACCCTAAGCAAAAATTCCCACCTCCAAGTTGGATCCACTCACCTGTCTGCAGAACAACAGCTCTAACAGGTCCCTCCCCAGATGGCTTGACCTGGATCACTTCCGTCCCACAGAAAAGCACGTGTTTCCGGTAATCCTCCAAGCTGTGGGATTTCCAGGGCATGGTGTTCTCCGTTTGGGGCAATGGTGTCTTTGTAACAGGTATACTTTCTCCTAAAGAAGGTTCCATTTTATTGATTCTGGTTAGCTATTCAGACTGGGTGAAGGCTGATTTCAAGAAGTTAATCCATAAGCAAAGCCGTTTTAGCACTCATCTCATAAGTCAAAGGCCTGGTCAAGGAATGCCTGTGCCTCATGCAACTGTACGCTTGATCCTAGTTTATTTGCTTAAATTCTGCTTATCGCTCCTGTATGTGGGATGTGGGTTCTGTTGTCATAATTTAACGAGCAGTTAAATGATCACCTTGCCATGTTCAAAGCATCCATCACCCAGCACCGATTCAGAAGCTGTAAACATGTACTTGCTTATTTCGACATGCCTTTTGTTTGGACATTTATCTATGCATCCACACATTTCCCGGTTTATTCCACAAATGCCTCAAAGCGCTTACTCTGTGCCAGAAACTGCTACATGGTGGGAATATAGTATGAACAGGAGACAGAAGCCCTGTCCACGTCAAGGTCAGGGGCCCAAGCTGTAAAAGCACAGCCCTTCGACACTTTGGCCAGATGACTCCTAACGAAGGCACCATTTCACTATTTTTCTTGGTTCGGGTTTCAATTGCTGCGATGAAACGCCATGACCAAAAAGCAAGTTGGAGAGGAAAGGGTTTCTTTGTCTTACGTTTCCAAGTCATACTCCCACCACTGATGGAAGTCAGGACAGGACCTCAACAGGGCAGGGGCCTGCAGGCAGGAGCTGATGCAGAGGCTACAACAGGGCGCTGCTTACTGGCTCGTCCCCATGGCTTGCTCAGCCAGCTCTCTTATAGAACCCAGGACTAGAACCACCCAGCAAGCTAGGCCCTCCCTATCAATCACTAATTTTTAAAAATTCCCTAAAATTTTGCTTTCAGCCTCATATTATTGAGGCATTTTCCTAGTTGAGGTTTCCTCCTCTCAGATGACTTTAGCTTGTGTCAAATTGACATAAAACTATCCAGCACACCATTATCCTATTCTCTATGAAAAAATAATATTTCTTTCCCCTTGCTAAACCCCAGACTCGATTTCTAGATCCCACCAGAGTTCCAGTGGCTTCCAGGGCTAATCCCTATCGACGCTCCAACTGAGCAGGGCCCTTGTTGGCACCTCAGTCAACCCCTCAGTGTCACCTAGTCTCGGCTGCTACAGTCTCTGTCCCCTTCTCATGGGAGGTGACATTCTGTACAACAGAATGTAGGAGGTACAAAGAAAACATCCTAGAATTTCACAAGGTCGCGTTTTTACAGCCACTACCCCTGCCACCGAGAAAAGGTCGGTAATACGTCATAGTTCTAAGATTTAAACCATTTTATAATGTACTAGAACAAATTCAAAATTCCATCAGTCTCTTGTTAAATGTCCAATTATCAAAATAGTATGGCACTTTTCTCATTTAGAAAAGGCGTTATATTGATTATGGTTACATTTCTTTCTCATGTCTCTAGGTAATAACTGAGAGCAAGAATGTCATCATACAGAACTTTTCATACTTCTTACTTTACTCTATGGCACATAATAGGCTCCAAAAAATGTGTTTTCTGCTGAGTTAATAAAAGCAATTACTTAGGTTACTCTATTACTGATCTTTCAAAGCTAGTTTCCCAGTGTGGAGTATTTTTACATCATAAGGTTTAAGAAGCGATAACACTTTTTGTTGTTGTTGTTGTTATTGTGGTCTTGAATATCTCCAGCAAATCTCTTAAACTAAGACCTGTCCTGACTCCCTTTTCTTTAAAACAGTGATGGTATCCATCCTCTGTGTAGATTTACCAATTCCATTCTAAGTGACTCTGCGGAAGTGACAGAACCTGTGGAAAGCCTCCAAATGACTGTACCACGTTCTTTTTTAAACCAGACCCTGTAATAGGTAGATGCTTAGAGATTACTATGACCACAACAAGTAATCCAAAATACTGCTTTGACTAATATGATAGTAGCAACTAGTCTCCTTTTATAAACCCCAGTGAAATTGGAGACAGACAGATGCTCATCAAACAAAGTCACCTCGGGATACCGTTCTGGGCGTGACACTCCAGGCAGACAAATTTACATAGAGTTAACACTATTCATATAGTATTAAGAATTACATGCTTGGGACTTTCTGGCACGTCCAAAAAGAGATGTGATTCGTGTGAAAAACAAACTTAGAGTGCAAGGAGGTTGGAGTACGTTTCAGAAGGAAGTACTTTGACTGCACTTTCTCAATTACAGTGATGGCGCCAGGGACCTTGAGACCTCAGCGTCTGTCAAACGGAGATTCTCCCATGTCCCCACGGAGCTGGATGCCACTTCATGCTGACAATGCTTGAAATGTTTATCGCATCACTGGGAGTGTTTGACAGAAAATGATCTGCCAGTGGGGCCAGTTTCCCTGTATCTTGCTGATCCCAGCACAGTGCCTGGCACACAACAGGCATTCCAGAGCGTGTATCAAGTAAACAGATAAACTAGCAAGAGGAAGGATGGATGAAAAGAAGAGAAGGCGGAAATGAAAGAAAGGAGAGAGGAAGAGTTCTGGTTCTACCCACTGCTTACAAGCTTGTGTAGCAGAAAATCAATTCAGAAAGACTGCAGAGGAAACATCCTGTGTGTCCATCTCAGGTCAGTGCACCTATCCTGAACATCAAAGCACTCAGTTCTTTCATGAGTAGGGGAGAGGAGGGAGAATGCTGCCCTCTCGCCTATGAGCATCCCCGAGAGAGGCCAAAGGCACTGGCTAGAAGCGTAGGCTCTGGGAAACAAGGCTTGGGTGTTTTTCTTCGCGAAGCAGTTGTCAGGAGTATGTGCCATTTCTAGATTTCATATTTCCCACTTGCGACAGAAACCTTCTCAGCCTCTCTCACTACTGGATCCCCAATAGATTTTTCTGCTAATAAACTGGTGAAATCGGGGAATGAACAGCCGAACCAATGCACCCAGATCTCAAGGGTGCTACTTGGATTCGGTATGTGTATTGCAAATCACTTCTCCTCTCTCGGCCTCCTATTTACCCGCCTCAAAAGAACTGCATTGTAAATAGAATGGTGTGCAAAATGTTGCTATAAAACAGCACACACTAAAACTAAGAAAATAGTAAATATTAATGGCTTCTGCCCCTCACCACCACCACCATATCACAGGCCCTTTTGTCTCTGACCTCCTCCTTCTAGGGTGAAGCAGGAACCTTGAAGGAGCCTATTGCCCCAGGAAAGGAGTAAGGACAGAGAAATTGGAAAACAGCCTCTGAGTCCTGAAAACAATTATTAAGTTTGACTGTGGATTCTAGGGACTTCCAGAAAATAAGACGCCCTCTCCTCACCGTGCCCTCCCTCTCCTGCATTTCAATCCTAATTAGCAGTCCTGAATAAGAGGAAAGGGGGTCCAAAAGAGATGTCTACACCACTTGTCCCTGTGAAAAGGGACTTGCACCTCAGGATGATATGAAAACACTTAATAATGCTATAGAAACTGTAGCCTTATTAAGACTATAGAGAGGTCTCAGACACCTTCCCAGACTGGAGGGGCACTACAGCCACAAGGAGACCTAGGTCCAGGTCCCATCCTGATGTCCTATAGGACTTGTGTAGCCAGGGTGGAGTCAAGAGTAACTAGTGGAGTCAGTGACTTGCATCAAAATAAACACCAAACATAGTTAGAAAATGAAGTTAAGCTTCTCACATAGCAGTGACAGTTGAAGACAAAACTCTGGAGATGTGTGGGTGTCATGGGAAGGGACAGCTGCATAGAGAAAAGGGTGATGACACCAAAGTGAGGGCCACAGTTTTCCCACCTTAGACTCACCTTCGGCACTCAGGCGCCACTTTGTGTTTGGGAGCAAATGCCAGGCCCAGTTCTGCCCCTGTCACTAATCACTGAGCAGCCCGGGTCTTTGTTCAACTCCGTTCCTTCATTTGAAAGTTGGTATTTTAATAGCTCCTAGCCTCGCTTGTTTGATGTCATGACAAAGTGAGATATAAATGCTACTTATAAGACATGTTACTATAAGGTTACTGGAAGTGTTTATGCATTGCTTTTACATAAATGAAAATGTCTGTGTCTGGAAAGGGCTATTTTGCAAATGGAAAATAGAGGCATCTGAATTGCATTTGTGGACTCACACCCTAATACCAAGCATAGGGTGCTTCAATCTGACTCCTTTTCAGAGTATGCATGCCCAATGGGGTCCATTTCCTCTACGAAATAAAATATCTCAATGCATGCTGGGATTCATGTGTTGTTGAGGAAATTAATGAGAAACATAGTTGTGTCCCTGTATATTTGTGTCTCACTGGATCTGACTCTAAAATAAATCATTTTCCTTTTGTTTTTTCCCCCAGCACTTAGAATATGTAGATATTGGTATTGGTGACTTCACTTTTGCCTTAAGTGAACGTAAGAAAAGCCCATTGCTGCTCGAGGTCATTTTAGATGATTTTTAATTCTCTCAAACATTCTGGCTTTTCCTGGGATTCAAGGCAAATCCTGTAGCACAGGAGCAGGAACAGGAACAGATGGAAGGCCGGAGCCTTCCTGTCTTTTGTGACTCTGACGTCCCCATGTCATGCTCTCTGTTGTCCAGTGAGAGAAGCAATCAGAGTACAAGCTGTGGTGACACACTGGGCAGAGGCCAGCCACAGGCTTTTGTAGCTTGTGGTCAGCACATTGGGTGCCATGGCAACATTCCATGTGCAAACCCTCATCACCACCTTCCCAAGGCAAGTTGATTTCAACACATTAAAGGAGCTAGATTGTCATTGTACCAAACATGTTTAGGTTTACTACATTTTGCCTCGATTTTACATTAAGTAGACCCAGTTGTAAGTGGAAGATCTGCTTGTGTTGAAGGGCCTAGGGGCAGACAATGGATTTCCATTACACTCAGGTCATGTTCAAGGTCTGTGTGCACATCTTCCTACCTTTGTGTCATATGGAAACAGGAAAGTTTAATGGTCTGTCAGCACAAAGGACAAATAGCTTTTAGCCTTGATCTTCTGAATAGTCTCTCTTGTTAAAATGTGCTGCATGGCTTTTCCCCTTAACTAAAAGGGCAATTGTATGAATAGCATCTTCCTAGCTACACAATTACAAGAAGACTTTACGAACTATAAGTGAACACTAGAACCACCTGAACTGTGACATGAGAGCAACAGGGGCCTTGCATCTGAACAGTAGGACAGCACACTGTCATCTGCACTCGCTGGGACTTTTGAGTGAGAGCCAATCCTAAGGCTATAGGGCCTCACACCTATAGGGCACACAGCTAGGCAGACCTCTCCTCCTTTCTGACTGAGACCTGATGGCATTTTAGGCTGCGCTTTGCTTGCATACAGATAGAAACGGTCTCAGGTCTATGGCGAGTCTGTACATCCACATGTTCACCTGCCCAAGCCTTTCCCCACTCACTCCCTCACGCCACCATTCAGCAGTAAATCCCGTGGGAAAATAAATGTTCCTCTAGGTGTTCTGGTTTGCGGCTTAGCCCTATTGCTAAGCAACGCCGTCTGCTTGTGTGTGCTGTGTCTTGTTTGAATAAAAAGTCGGAGTGGATCTCCCTTAGCTGCATCCTATCCTAGTGAAGGGCTTGACCCTTGCCCAATGGGGATGGCGATCAGATTTCCTTAGCATGTTGGGTAAGGAAGAGGATGCTGGATGACAACAGCCTACCTGTGAGCATCCCTTCATTCACCACACAGCTCCCATCAACCAGGACAGCGTCACAAGGCAATGAAACTTTCCCTGGAAGAATGAGAATATCTCCTGGAACCAGGAGACGGGACTCCAGCTCCTGCAGACCTAAGTGACAGCAAAAAGACCCATGATTGTCTTGGCCTTTTCCTGTTTTCCCTTAAGAGTTAAAATAACTAAGAGCTCTTATGTTTGTTTTCCAGTTGGGTAACATCAACCTGCTCACCTGCCTGGGGTGGGGGGTGGGGGGCCCTTTCCATTCAACTGAATATCACAAGGGAATTAAAATTAGGGATTTTTTCCCCTGGGGCCTAGCAAAGGATCAGGAGCAGCGAGTTTCTGTTTGGAACCTGATACTCAGTCTTTGTGCAGAGTAAAAATTCTTAGAGCCTCAGTCAAGAGGGAGGTGCCCTCTGGCTGCTACTTGCTCTGTGCGGGCACTGGAGCCCTGCGACTGCTTTGAGGCTGCCTGTGAACTATCTGGAAAACCTTCTGTGGCTATCTCTACAGTTCTTTATTCCTTACACGGGACGGTGACCACTCCACCCTGAGCTAACTCAGAGCAAATGCCAAGAGTCCAGCCAGCATCAAAAAAGTTCCATTCGAGCCTAAGTTCCAGATGACAGCTTGGAATGTACGATGCTGGGTTTTGGAGGATGTAGGTAGTTGAAAAAAAGATAAAGGAGCCTTTATTTTGCGGCACTAATGTCCACTTGTATTAAATACGGAGGGCAGAGAGAATTTGAAGCTGAAATCTAAGAAGATGATGGCGTGACCTAAGTTTGGAAGAGGGTGAGGCAAGCCAGGCCCGGGGCTCAAAGTTGAACAGGGCAGTCACTCTCAGGGCTCTGCAGCTGTGGAGAAAGCGTTTCTAGTCTTAGCCTCCTTTCCCATTTTATGATAGATGCCTCATTCGTCTCATCAGACGTCCCAGTCCTGGGCTCAGTGGAAAAGTAATTTTGTCTTTGATAATAACGAGGACAAAGGCTAGAGAGAGTCCACTGTGAAACAGTAGGTGTGGAGACCACACGGCGAGCCACTTACCTTTGCCTTTTACGCTGATTGTGACCTGGACTTTGTTGTGATCCTCCACAAGCTTGTGCAACTTCACTGATTGCTGCCAACAGAAAGGCAAGTCTTGAGGGCTGGAGAGATGGCTCAGAGGTTAAGAGCACTGACTGCTCTTCTACAAGTCTTGAGTTCAATTCCCAACAACCACATGGTGGCTCATAACCATCTATGATGAGATCTAGTGCCCTCTTCTGGCCTGCAAGTGTAGGTCAAGTCTTTACCAGCAGCTAGCCCACACCCTGCGAGCACCTGACCTCAATACAGGAAATGATAAGCTTGCCGCCAGGGCCAGAGGACCTGGGCAATGGGCTCGGCTTCCACTCCATCAGCTCTTCTTTGGTCATTGAGAAAAGGTCATGCTATGTAGCCCAGGATGGCATGGTACTCACCATGTAGCCCAGACTGGCTTCAAGTTCATAACAATCTCTCTGCCTCCCTCAGCCTCGAACTGCTGTGGTTACAGATATGTTCCCCTACACTCAACTTCCACTTTGGCTTCTGACACTCCAGCGCCCCTGCCTTCACCCCCTGCTCTCCTGACATGACTTTAGGGGCAATTCTCCATGTTCATTTGATACAACTTTACTCCAAGGAAGTAGAAAAGAAAAAAAAAGATATGCAACTACCGAGTCCAGGACACAGGCTTTGGAACCAAGGTAGTAAAACAAATCTGAGCAGGTGGTGAGCCTATCTGGGCTTGCTCTGTAAATGACTGTCCACTGGGGAGAGCATCTCCTGTAAACCATTTGCTCGCAACGAGTGAGTTGTCAGGCTAGAGTCATGCCCCTAGATTTGGCATCCTGATGCCAGCATAAATGAGACTGTCAGTCTGTCTAACCACCTTTTGCTCATCCAAACAGGGAGATGGTAGCATATGTCTTTAGGAGAAGCATCTTAAGTTTTCAGTGACTTAATTCTTACAAAGCCCTTTGTGCAACCGCACTGGGCTGAGAGTTCATGAGTGTTAGTGATTGCCAAGGGAGAAGCTGCTGCAGAAACTACAGCGAGACAGCAACTGGAAAGCCTTGCTGAAGTATAATTTGCTGAGATACTTCTGTAAAAGGTGGCAGAAATAACACTGGGAATTGGTGGCACACATCTTTAATCCCAGCACTTGGGAGGCAGAGGCAGGCTTATCGCTGTGAGTCTGAGGCCAGCCTGGTCTACAGAGCGAGTTCCAGTACAGCCAAGGGTACATAGAGAAAATCTGTTTGAAACAACCAAAAAAAAAAAAAAAAAAGAGCAAATGAAAGGGGCTGTGGAGAGGAGGCAGCAACTCCTAGGACAACAGGGGGCTAGGAAGACAAAGACAAGGAGAGATTCAGCCACACATTCCCATACTGACATGGTGCTTGGAGGGGAACACCAGCTCCCAGGGTATGGGTGGGCACAAAGGGAGGCACTGCTGCTTTCCAGTGGGTATCAAAGAATTGGATGTCTCTAGTAGAAGCAAGTCCTATTGTTACTACTCAAATTCATCTTAAACTAAGCCAAACAGGACATGGTTTTTCTTTTACACGATAAATTACATTGATCTGTTCCGTTAGTGATACAAGTTTTGTCAGACTGATAAGCCTTATGCACAACTGTGTGACTTTAGCCAAGAGAGAACATGATGAATTCAATATTAATATTTATACAGGGGGGGAAGATAATATTTACTTCAGTTCCACATGAAAAAAATTAAATTTCCCTAATCTGAGTCAATTGAACTGATACTAATACTGGGTACCTAGTCCTCGCTGTACGTTGACTTCCTGAGTCCTGACTGTTAGAGCATGCGTTTACACCACAGAGAGTCAGCTAGCCAAGGTTCTGTGTTAAGGATCCTGGAGTTGGAGGTCTGGCTTGCCCCAGTAGCTAGCCACGTTTAGTGTGTGGGAAACACGAGCAGAGAAGATGGTAGCTCTCTGGTAAACAGCTGAAGTTTCCTTCACACTTTACAGTAGCATAGGACTGACTTGTTTCACGTGCCAGGGTCTTACCCCAAGCCTGCAAGATTTTATTGAGGAAATTCATAAGACATTATAAAAGACTCAAATGATTATGTTTACAATCCCCTCCTAATATCAAGCGACTACTGCATACTAACCACTCTTGTAGACATTTTTGAAAAAGCTATATATACAGAAAATAAACAAAAATTCTATCTCTAGTATACATATAAGCACAGAAGCAGAAGGTTCTGGCGGTAAAAGCTGAAGTATTGAGTGCAAACTGACATCTGTCTGACTCAGAGCATTCTTTTTTCTTTTTTGGAGACAGGGTTTCTCTGCGTAGTCCTAAATGTCCTGGACACACTTTGTAGACCAGGCTGGCCTCGAACTCACAGAGATCTACCTGTTTCTGTCTTCTAGCATGCCGGGATTACAGGTATGCGCTGCACATATTCTTAAGCGTGTTCCCTTCATGTTTAAAATAGCTTCGTTTTCCTTTCAGAGCTGTTTTTTTCTTCAACACTTCTTTCACTTGTTTTCTGTTCAGCAAACTCATTGAGCCCGCGGCAGGATAACTTCAGCTGAAGAGGGTGCTCATCAACACATTTGGAAGTGGGGAAGTAGGAGTTAATAGCGCTTGACTGTAATTCTCAGACCTCATTATGCTGGGAAGCCAAATTTGTTTATCAGACTTAGTGTTTTGGCAGGGGTGGAGGGGCTGCCATGCTTCCGTGCCTTTGCTGGGGCTATTCCCTAGAATGTTGGGCCCAGCTGGCTACTAGCAAGCTCTTCTAATCTTTCACATGAAGCTCGGTGTAAATATGAACACACACACACCAGATCCTGAAGGAATGGGATGCTGTGCTCTGGCTTCACACCTGTGCTGGAGCACTGATAACTTCCATTACGGCCACCTGTTGGCCTTTCTCCCCTGTGAAACAGGCAATGCCCAGGATAGAAAAGGGGCCATGCATTTTTTTTTGTCCCCAGACTCTGTCTCACACAGTAGGCTCTCAGTAAAAGTGTGTATTTCTCAGAGCTGGAGTGTTCTACATCTCCCGACAACACAAGGGAAGGCTAATGTAAGCATTCTCTTTGAGCAAATGTACTCAGACAAGAGAAGCGTGGGTTGCTATGACAACCAGCCAGCCAGGAGAAGGCAAATGCTGCAGTGCTTGCCATGGCTGCAAAGCTCATTGCCCGGATTCCATCAGGCCCCCTCTGGTTTCTACCTTCCCTCGACAATGGGACCAGGACCCTGCTTCCAAAGCTCATTTGCATGGTCCTATTATTCCACAGATGCTACTGAATATCTTTGTGCTTGTTGTGGCTGGATTTTCTCCAGAGAAGGTGGAAGCAAGGAACTAACTCATCTGCCCCAAGGCTCTGCTAGGCCAAGTCTGGAGGCAGAGCCAGAGGAGGGGGCGGGGCTAAGGGTACTCTCGTATTGTGCTAATGGATGCCTCAGTAGAACCCAGCTGTACCTTCTGCGAATACACTTACTTCAAGGTAAACCCAGTCTGGGGTTTGCACTCAGACCTGATTGGCACTCTCCTAACTTCTTTGCAAGGGACCATAGCTCAAGTGTTTCTTAGCCTCAGTAAGGTAAGCTTTCGCCAGTGGCATGGTTTGGGGTAGGGCAAAATACTAATGCACGTGTCTCACTGTATAAGTGTAGAACCCGGCACATGCATACTATGGATATAGGAACCGACTGTGAACTATGAAATCCTAAACAGTGTTAATGATTGAGATCTCGCGGCAGAAGCAGTGGAGGAAATAGGCTCAGTTGGTGTGGTTTTTCAAGCCGCTTAAGGTCAGTGAAGTTTGTAAACAAATACTAGCTGCTAACAAGGTTAGTTTGTCTTCTGATTTCTCTTCGTAAATCCTTTGTAGTGCTGCTATTTAAGCTCAAGCTCCCATGTTACGGGCTATTTTGAGCAAAGTAATTTAGGGACTCTGTGAAGAAGAAGACAAATTTTAACTATAAATTTTTTTTTTTTTAGATTTAGTTCTACATGTATAGCTTCTTTGCCCACATGTATGTATGTGCACTACTTGTATGTCTACTGGTCCTGGAGGCCAGAAGAGGACTGGAGTCCCCAAACTGGAGTCACCATGTGGGTACTGGGAACTGAACCTGAGTCCTCTGCAAGAGTAGCCAGGACTTTGAGCCACTAAGCCATCTGTCCAGTCCCAAATGTATAATTTCGATAAGGGGTTTAATATACAGGAAAAAAATGTTTTAATTCCCTAACTTTGCAGGTTGTTATGTAACAGGATTAAAACACTCCATTTTGCAGGGATGTTCCTTAATCAGGAAGGTAAACAACTCAAAATAGCTTCAGGGAGTCCCTCAAACCAAGCAGATTCAGTAGACCTCTCCCTATCAAAATAAGCAACAAAATCTAAGAGTTTCCCCCCTCAGACAGAGGGAAGCTGAGCTGTAAGGAAGACTCTGAGACCAGCAGAGCTGCCTGGAAGGGTTTTAAACCAATGTCACTTGAAAGGACACTCTCCAACCTGTTGAACTCTCTGAAGGCTGTGCAGTGTGCTCCAGGCCCCCAGCTTTATGAGCTGTCACTCATGCTGGTAGGGGCCTTGGGGATGCAGCCGTCTTTGAGTCATTTCTGTACCTGTAAAGAACCCCTCATCCGTAGTGCTGTAAGTAGCCCCAGTAAAACCCATTGGTTGATCAAGTTGGACTTTGGTGGTATCCATACTTGGGATAGTCATGGGGTCCCTATCTGGGGTGAGAAGTAACAGGCTTTTTCCTCTCTCCTGGTGATGTAGATATAGTCCAGATTAGACCAGATTAAAAGCAAATAAAGGCAAGTTTATTAGGTGGTACTTTGAGTCCTGGACTAGGACGGGGATGTCTTATAGACTGTGAGCGAAGGGTGATGACATGTCAGTCATAAAATGAGTTTGTGCCCAAGTATAGTGAAGAGCTGAGCACTTAAGCAGAGATTTGGCTGACTGGCGGCAGGGAGGGAGGTTTCGACAGCTGCCAAGAATACAGAGCTAGGCTCTGAGTGCCTTCCCTTTGTTCAGAGGCTTCCCAGTGCCAGGGGAGTTGGGAGGAGGGCAGACAGGGTTTCCCAGCTTGTGCAGGGGCAAGCAGGAGTTCCAGCCAAACAATAGGTGTACGTATTGTGTCTCCACAGGAAAAGTTTTGTCACACAACAGAGATGCCAGAACCAGAAACTAGAAACCACAAAGGAAAAGAGAAATACATTTGCCTCCATATAATCTTTAAGGTATGTAAGGTATGAAAAAGCCAAACTCAAGGGGGAAAATAGACTAAAACTGAAAGTTCTCCACATTAGTGGTAGGTATGAAAAGCCCTTGAAGGTTAAAAAAAAAAAAAAAAAAAAAAAAAAAAAGCATGCTTAGGTAAGTAAAATAGGTCTCCTTTCACTAGAAATCAGTGACTATAGTTCAAAACATCAACTTAAAACACCAAAGCCTTACCAGATGGAAACGTCTATGTATCAGGATCTACCACACAGTGCTGATGAGAAGAAGCTGGAGAAATCAATGACATTGTGTGTTTCTGATATGAAGAATTATTTTGTTTGGAGAAAATTGCACAACAACCTCTACTAAAACTCAAATTATAACTCTCCTTGGATCTAGCAGCCTGGCTTTTGGTTATTATGCTAAAACACGATACAAAGTAGTGTCTCATGTCTCGGCTAATATGTGACTTGGGCCACTGCCCCTGTGGCATTCCTCACACCTTACTCACATGTAACCTCAAGAGTCCTAAACAATGTTCACTTAAGCCTCCAGCTGATGAGCAAACTTTACAAAGGCACTTAAATTGGCTTGGTACTCCTGGTACCCTATCCCCCAAGTCTCTATCCCCATAGTAAGATTCACCTATTGCTGCCTGAAGTCTTGTGTTTGACAGAGCTACTCCACATGCCATACGGAAATTCTGTAGGCTTTGCTCAGCCAGAGCTAAGGATCAGTGGAATCTAGCCACGATTTCAATTCTTACCTGTCTCAGGTCATACACACTTAAGACAATGGAGATAACAGTCAAAATGATGATGGCCACAGAGTATTCTATGTAACCCTGAGATAGCCACAGAGTGAGGGTGAAGGCTTGGAACACATAGAATGGATTTAAGACCTGCAGGAATAAAAATAACACAAGAGTCATTGATGTAGTAGCAATCAGAATTATACCTTATAGGCTGTCTTTCCATTTTAACAACATATGATGATCTCTGCTATTTAAAAATCACTTAGAATTCAATTAACTCAGACAAAGACAATGCTAAGCACATAGAATGTGACATGTTAGAAGTAAAGTTACTCTATGTGCTCGGAGCCATGCTCAGAAAAATCCTATTCTTATTTCCCCACAAAATACTTCACCAGGAACAAAATTTAGCAGTTTTTCATTTACTCATAAGTTGGGCAGCAGTTTCCAGGTTAAACCCTCCATCTTGGAGGGAAACTTCTTGAGACATAAGATATAAAGGGAAAATGGAAGAACAGGGTGTTCAAGGACAGGATGTTTAACAAGGAAGTGAAGCAACAGGATGTTGTAGGGGGAGTGGAACACTCTATCTGGCTGGGAGGTGTCATTAAGACCAGAAGTCAACAACCAGGACAGCGTCAGGAAGTTCCTGAAACTGACTGGATTCACCAGACTTCTCCCTCCTCATGAGCTTAGAGGCAGTGAAGACTGCTAAGTAAGTAAGCTGAGCTGCTTAGAAGATGCTCTGATGAGCTGGGCGTGGTGGCACACGCCTTTAATCCCAGCACTCTGGAGGCAGAGGCAGGTGGATTGCTGTGAGTTCAAGGCCAGCCTGGTCTACAAAGTGAGTCCAGGACAGCCAAGGCTACACAGAGAACCCAGTCTCACAAACAAACAAACAAACAAACAAAGAAGGAGGAGGAGAAGGAGAAGGAGGAGGAGGACGAGGAAGAGGAGGAGGAGGAAGAAGAAGAAGCAGCTCTGACTAAGCAGCCTGGAAGAAACAAAGATCCACAGGTACCAACAGTACCTGGAAAAGGCTCATACCTCCTGAGCCACTAGGAAAAGGCAATTCTAACCCATTGAGTTGCCTGCAAGTTTTGCAGTGAACTCCAGGTTTCTGATTTTGTGAGCTGTCTACAATGTTGGAGTGATACGGCTCCCTTTGAACCATTTATGCCCTTAGAAGTAACCTCTCATAGATATTCCTGTAAGTAACCCTAACGACGCTCATTGGCTCATGAGACTTTGGTGATATGAGTAATTTGGTGTGTTGTCAGTTCCCTGTCTTAGGTGAGTAGATGTTCCCTCACTTCTGCCCAGGAATAGTGGCACACAACACAGTAATGGAGGAAAAGCACAATTCAGTCTCATTTTTAAATCATGGGTTTATCTTTCATATTCTCACACACTGGAGACTTAGACTAATCATGCTGTGAAAATGGAAGGCTGTTCATTTATGCAGACTATTTCAAAATAATACAGTCTTTCTGTCACAGTCCATAGTAAGATCCTTTCAGAGGCAGTAGAATCCACATGTTCCTTCCTTTGAGCTCAGAAGTACCCTGGGTAGCAGTCTCTCAAAAATTTATCAAACATCGCTGGAGGATGGTGTCACCGACTGGAAAGCTGATCAACCACACAGCATGTTCAAGTGTCTCCATAACAGCTATAGCTTATTTATTCTGCATCTCTTCCACTTTGGTCTTAGTGGTTCCTGTGAATGTCTGCAGCAGAGGGCTGGAAGGAAGCTCAGATGTAGAGCATCTATTCAGCATATGCAAGGCTCTGCCTGGTTCAATTTCAAAACCGCTGAATAAATGAATATAACAGCCACAACAGAATCCCAGGAACTGATGGGAGATTCCATAGCATAGAGAGACAGGAAAAGAAAGAAAGAAAGAAAGAAAGAAAGAAAGAAAGAAAGAAAGAAAGAAAGAAAGAAAGTGCATTAGCATGAAGCACAGATCCCCTTTTTGAGGAAGCACCCTTTATTATGTTAAAAATTAGATGAAATACTGGCTAAAACCATGAGTGCCCTTTCCAAATGCAACGTCCTGCAATCCTCTCACACACTGAATAAAATCCCACTTTGCTCCTAACAGCAGACTGACAGATACTTAATAAGTTAATATAGCTACTCGTTAAGGGTGTCTCAACACTTTGGGTATTATTTATAAATTTAAAAGGGCTTTTTTTTTGTGGTGTTTCTTATTCTCAACTGCTTTCCTTGCAAATTATAGCTTTTGAGTTCACTTGGCATAAAATGCTTTAATTATAGATTATGTACTAATGATAACATGATTCTGAGTTTATAGAAATAAAGTAGAAATTGCTTAAATATTTCTTCAGAAGAAACAGCAACAATATAATTAATTTGACCTCCCTATTCAGTATCCTTTCAAACTAAATGTGAAGTAATTTACTCTTTCCCCTCCCCTTTTAATTTTACTGAGGTTCTTGTTGATGTGTGCTAAAAAACAAAACAAAAACAAACAAACAAACAAGCAAAAATACCAGACTCCTTTTGGAAAGGATCAAATTGATATTTTGGAAAATATTCCGTCGTTTTAAAATTCATTTTGGTGAGCGGTCTATAAAGCAGCCTGCCCTTCCAAAGCTGGGGGAGGCTGTGCGCATGTGCAGTAGAGATAAGCACACAGGAAAGCCGAAGCTCGCTCCTTTTTCCTGAAGCTGCAACACGGCCCTAAAAACTAATGCTGAAATAGTAATAGCCTGGCGTTTGCTGCAGAAATAGAACAGTGGTGGATAATATTTCATGATAGACAGATGCGGCTGTTCTCAAAAAAAAAAAAGAAAGAAAGAAAGAAAGAAAGAAAGAAAGAAAGAAAGAAAGACCATTTTCATGGGTTAGAACAAGACTCAAAATCTGCTCGGCTGGACGATGACTCAGTGGGTAAAGACACTCGCCAGGGCAATCCTGGGGAACCTGAGTCCAACCCTTGTAGCTCACATAGAGGTGGGAGTGGGAGGAAAGAATAGAGTAGAAGTTGTCCTCCGACCTCCACACACACAAGCCTTGCTACACAGATCCATGCAGTCCACGTGCCCCTTTCACTTCTCATATCATCATGCATAAACACAGGTACATAGAATAATATCTTTTAAAAATAGATTAAAATTGTGGAGCATTGTGTGGAGCCCAAGACCAGTAGCCTGGAGCAGAGCTAGAAAGCACCAGGGAGGAGCTCAGTGCGAGGGGAAGTAGGAACAGAAAATCTCAGGCAGGAGACTGAAACTAGGGCCACGGGGAGAAGCAGAGGTGACGGTGACGTTACGTCTCTGGGTCCCTTACAAAGGCTGAAAACACAGCCAGCTGAGGATACAGTGGGACAGATCAGAGTCCATGGCATAGCCATGACCTGCACCAACCAAGCACTACACAGACAAGAGAATCTGGTGACAAGTCACTATGGGGAAAACCCTGTTGCCTCCAATATGGGCTTGGCTCTGACCCAATAAAATACACTGGGGACCAGATGGAGCCAGGTACAAAGCCATTAAAAGGAGATGGCAAACTCAGAGATGGAAATTTTCTCACTTAAAGTTGGTTAACACAAAAGTAAAAAAAAAAAAAAAAAAAAAGTCAAAGCACACAACAGTATTAAAAAAAAAAAAAAAAACCTAGTAAGAAGTGACACTCAAGAAGATATAAATAGTAAAAATAAATGGTAAAGGACCAAAAGGATATATTTCAAAAATTTAAGAACCATAGATGTAATAATGGGGGCTCTGTGGCTAGACTGAATACTTACAGCCTCTCCAAAAGAATTTCCCTTGTTAGAGTTCTGACCCCTGTGTGGTGGTATTTACAAGTGGGGCTTTGGGAGAGAACTAGGGTTGCATAGATCCTGATACACAGAGGTCAGACCTCCTTCATGACAAGGTACACAGAGAAGTTGGGGTCTCACAGGCCAGCAAGACCCCCTCCCCCATCAGGATCTGAGTATACAGGACCTTGACTTTAGATGTCTACACAGTGGGATTGTGTTGTAGAGTCCTGAGCGGATTTAGAGACCACAATACATTCACAATCAAAAACTTAAGGCAGTAGAAACAGGATATTACAAGATAGGAGTCTAACCCTCACTGGGAAGTGTACTGAGACATAACATAAGTTGTGGGTGGGTGAGATCATTATGCAGGTGAAGGCACTTGTTGCCAACACTGAGGACCTGGGCTTAATCTCTGAGACCAACTTGCTGGAAAGGGAGAACTGACCCACATATGCATACACAGGCATTCTCTCTCTCTCTCTCTCTCTCTCTCTCTCTCTCTCTCTCTCTCTCTCTCTCTTTCTCTCTTTCTCTCTCTCTCTCTCTCTCTCACACACACACACACATACACACACATACACATACACACAACTTTGCCTCCAAACACATAAATAAAGAAGGCAATTAATTAATTAATTATGTGACAAACAATTGAAAAAATAGGTCAGAAATGCTTATATAGTGTGTGTGTGTGTGTGTGTGTGTGTGTGTGTGTATGCTAGTATTAAATAAAACTGAAAGGTAACATTAATAAACAGAAAAATTATAGGCTAGTATCAAGAAACAGTCACATGAAACAAAGATAGCATCCCTACTGAAGGATGCAAATGTTATTCCCAACCCCTCTGAGGCCAAGAAATTAAAAAAAAAAATAGATTCTCTTCTCCAAAAGGAAGAAAATTATCTAGTTACCTGTTTAACAAGCAGCTTCCATATGGGCTGGATCTCCACCTCAATAGCGTTGGGCCCACACACTAACCTTCTGTGGGAAAGTGACCATCTGTTAGTGTCAGCCTACAAGCCCAATGACAAGTGAGCACAAGCAAGCTGACCACAAGCCACCCACCTCTTTGTCCTCTAGGCATCTTGTGCCTTGGTAACAAAGAACATATTTTAAAGATGAAAGTTGATGTATGGTGAGGAAAGTTGGGTTTTCTTCCTGCTTTAAACAGTCTCTAATATAACTCAATAAAAATGATATTATAAAGGGATTTAAAAAAATAATTTGATTACATCCTAAAAACAGTTAAAAAGACACAAGTCTGAAGATACTACTAAACTTATCAGGAATTCAATGTATCCCAGACATCAATGATGGTGCCTGTCTTACCCTGGAATCTCCCACAACAGGTCCTTCATATGTGACCACATTCAATGCACCAGAGAAAGAACAAATTCCCAGGAAGATGCTCTACATCTGTCACTTGTGTCTACTACAAAGAGGAGCCCTCATGTTGGGGTCGTGTCTTAGAATGTTTAAGTTCGTGCAAAAGGTACACTGGATCCTGAGAATATTCTACAGATTTCTAAAGAGTTAATCTTGCCCACAGGAAAATTTGTTCACGGTAGGTTTTTAGTCAAAAGTTGTAATATTAATTACAACTACAGGGCTTTGGAACATCATGTTAAAAAATATTTCATATTATCGCTATTTATAAAGAAAACTGAAGTTTGAGCAAAGGAAGTAGCTGCCCTGAGTTATTAGAGCCATACTCCCAACCATGGCCTCTGTGACATCACTCTCCCAGATGGGAGAGCCTACACCAGGGGCCTTTGGTCTTGCTTGCTAGCATATAGCACAGAACTGGCCTCAAATTCATCTGACTTTTAAACATGTTATACCAACTTTAACTATTGCTTGCCAGAGACAGAGATGACTCACACCAACGTCTTCTAACTCCACAATGTGGGGAAACACTGAGGTTTCGGGGATGAAGAGGCAGAGAGAAAGAGCTGTGTGCAGTCATGAACCCTAAATCTCATTGCGGAACCTCCGAAGACTTGAACTCAAGCTGTGTCAAGTCTTTGACCATGATCAGTCATTGGTCAATTGTCAGGACCTTTCGGGATCCAGAGCTCTGTCCTCCTCCCCTCTGCATGCTATGCTCTACTCAGCCTTTAAAAGACAAGCCTGAGGACTAGGCTGAGCATCTCAGAGCTGTGAGGGTAAATAGACGTAGCTTCACCCACAGCTAAGCCTCCCCTCCGCCTTCTACCTAGAGAAGCTTCTTTGCATCTTTACATGGCTTTGCGTGCCTTGCCCCATTCAGATCTATAAAAAATACTTTCTTCTTGAGACCATCCTGAACAGTCCTACTTAAAATAGCCCCTCCTCTAGGCCTGGGGGTATGGCTCCATGGTAGAGCATTTGTGTAGGACGTGGTAGAACATTTACCTAATATGCACAATACCTTGGGTTTCTTCCCTAGCACTGAGAGGGCAGGGGATCCTATCCTAGCTCTCCTTAATTTCTTTAACCTACCTACCTGATTTCTCTTTAGAGCACATACAATTACCTGAACATATGCCTTCTTTGTATGTGTGTGTGTACGTGCGTGGGCAGGTACATATGCACATAAACGTGTATATGTGGAAGCTTTAATATCCTTCCTCAGAGGCTGCCATCTTTTTTTTTTTTTTTTTTTTTTTGACAAGCCTCTCATGGAGCATGCCATATAGGCTAAGCTGACTGCCTACTAAACCCCAGTTAGTGCCTCTAGCACCCCCTAGCACAGGGATTACAAATAAACACCACTGTGTTTAGGTGTGTTTGCAAGGGTTCTAGAGATCACACCCAAGTCTTCATGTCGACAAGGCAAGCACCTTACCAACTAAGCCCATACCTTATTTTTTCTAATGTGTTAATTGTCTGTTTCTGCCATTATAATAGCATAACCTTTTAAAGGACACTAATAATCCTGGAGAGCTAAATTAGAGCCTAGCTAATACATGCAACACAGTCAGGAATTATTTGTTTAAATTAATGGATACTCAAATTGGAGGTGGGGACAAACCTTGCTTCCCTCATCTGAAAAATGAGTTTGGTAAAAATATGCCTACTAAAATTGCAACCAATGTCTTAGTGAGATAAATATACAAAACAGCTGTCAAGAAAAAAAAAAAGTGTGCCTAGGACATGACAAATCCCAGGTAAATGGCAGCTGTCTTTGAAGTATGACTCTGTCTGACACAATTAAATATCTTTTCTCTCCCTCAGCAACACTCTCTTTTTTAGTAACATCACTTACCTCATGGAATTAGAACATATATTTACATGTTTTTCTCCTCAACTCCCATCAACTATTTTTAAAAGCAGAAGGAGAGCTTTTTCAGATCTGCTTTTCTGGGGGGCTAGACATAGAGAATGTTCCCCAAAATGTTGGAGTTAATGAACATCATGGGGTCCACGCCTAGAGAGCTTTCTGCTCTGACAAGGTTCAAACCCCTGACGCACAGAAATCCAAGTGAGAATGCAAGCTGAGGGCCTGCCACTCTTTGGCTCTACTTGTCTGATGAGATAGATGGCCCCTGAAACGGCCATTGAGGGAAGAGCTCAGGTCCTGGAGAAATGAAGGATGGGATGATGTGGACCGACCACTGGTGGTGAATGGTGCTTTGGGCTCCTCTTGGGCCGTGATGAAAGCACAGCCAGCATGCTCTTTGATGTTTTTTCGTGTCCGCTGTTCTTTGGCCAAGAGAAATTCTAGTTTGTTCAGAGACTGTGTACCCATCTCAATCTCAAAGCCAGCCCCAGAGAATCGTCAAGGATGTTGACAGTAGCGGATCAACCAGAAGAAATATTAGCCTTGAAGCCAAGGCACACAGGGAAAGGTCAAAGATTATATTCCACTGCTAAAGATCTGATGAGATGGCAGGGAAATGTGGTTGAGATCATTCTGTGTGGCCTCACCAAACAGGGTAGACCAAGCACAGTTAAGTAGATTTGCCTAACATCTGTCACTATCTATTAGGAGAGAGACAGCTGAGATCGCAGACAGCCGCTTCTCAGAAGATGGAATTTGCCCAACTCTACAACTGAGAACTCAGGAAGGGAATTTCATGCTGGCTGTGGTCTGAGCTTCTGAGTTCACACGGGATCTCCTCCAGTTCTGAGACATTCAGATCTTGTGGAATGTATGAATTCTGAAATAGCAAATGTATTTCTCTTTGAGGAATAATTCATTCCCCTTTTCAATTTGTTTGGTTTTTCCTTTACTGACTCAAATGAAAACATCAATATGTTCCTCAAAGAATCGCTAGAGAGCTTTGTGTGGGGCCCCATGGCTCTGTAGACTGGAGTCAGGGTCCTTAACGAGGAAGCAGGCATGTACTACGGTCACTAGCACATCTCTCAAACATTACCCCAGCACTCTGCTTTTGCTCACTCTTTCCATTTTGATAGCCCATGAGAGCATCTCTGGCAAGAGAGTCCTACAGTTTTCTGGGTAAACAAGGCCAAGCAGAAGATCCCAACATGGCTCATGTCTATAGGAAAGCAAATTGAGAAGTCTCCCGGGTGATACTGCTGGCCAGTCACTCACTCCCTTGAAATTGCTGCTTTATGCAGGGCGGGAGGTCTAAGATGCCCAGGCTATGACATCCAGCACTTGGGATTTGGACATAATTACTCAGAACAATAAATGGGCAGGTCTTAGAAATCCCCCGTTGCTAAACACTTTGGTTAAGCATTGAGAGATTGTTTCCTAGGAGAAATATGCATGTGTGTTAAGGAAACAGTGATATAAAGAACCTACATGCCTTCTAAATGACATGTAATAACCATCATTTCCCTTTCCATCCTGGCCTTCATCTGTGGTCTGTCCACTCCATTCATTTTCTAGTGAAATGCACTTCCTTTCCTAAGTCACAGGCTTCCAGATAGTTAGGGGATAGCAAGCTCTTACAGGCTTTCGGCTCACAGTATGATCTAGGAGGCATCTCTGCTGATGGAGAATGCCTGAGCATTCCATAGATGAAGGAGACCAGAAGCAACAGGACCAGAGCAGGCGTGAGGAGTTGTGGTGGAGGTACAGACAGATGTAGCCATCATCTCCATCATTTCACCTGCAAAGCTCGGGACTTAGACTCACTGCTGCCTCCACAGGATTTTGCTCAGAGACAATCATTGGAATTAGATGGGTTTGCATGTCCAATAGACCCAGCCACTCAAAGCTGTGGGCCTGAGAAATCCACCTTATTAAAAGGAGAATGTTGATCTCAACTTATTTGATTTTATTAAACTGCATTTTAAATGAGATGTGGGTAGGATTTTAAGATGACTTACTAACTCGTAGTTCAGTGTTAGGAGTTGAGAGCATGTGTTTAGCTTCTAGAGGAGGGGTTAGGCTTCTCTCACATTCTATGACTAGCCATCACCTGCTCCTTCTAGGAAGATAATGTGGGAGGCTAAGTGTGTGTTTGTGATTGGACCATTTTCTCAGATTGCAACTTTCAAAAGGCTTAAGAGTAATCGCTATTTCTCTTTCAAGCTTTGCTCCCATCAAGACCTGAGGAGTACCACAGCAAAGTCCCACGGTAGTTCCTACTTCCCCTTTTGCCCCTCCCCCATCTGCCTCCATCTTCCTTCCCTGTTTAGTGCCCATCTTTTCATAAAATACCTTCTCCTAGGTGGAGCCTCCATTGGTGCCATATGTACCTTTTTGGCTGCCTATCTCCCATACTCCCTAGCAAGCACACCTACTTTTCCTCAGAAGGGTGGGACAAGTTGAGAATTGAGTTTGGTCCCGAAGAGAACCAATAGTGAGTGGCTCTCCCCAACTTCTTCTTTGGTGATGCCACGTTGATGACAGGAACTGGCTGTGGGATGACTGTTCCCGCCATAGAGATGGGCATACACTGGCTGTCAAAGCTTTGCTCTCTTCCCAAGTGAGGTGATTGTCTCGAGTCTACCCCAAGTGTGCTGCCAAGCAGTTACTTTTCTGTTTTCAGACGCCTAAACAAAAGGTGGGGAGCAGAAAAGGCTGTGTGAGAAAGGGGAAGGGGTGCCTTAACCCTGTCCTATAAGAAAGGGTAGTGAGGATCAGGTAAGTGCACTTGTTTCTTTTTTAATTCTTTATTTATTTGGTTTTTCAAAACAGGGTTTCTCTGTGCGGCTTTAGCTGTCTTGGACTCACTTTGTAGACCAGGCTGGCCTGGAACTCACAGCAATGCACCTGCCTCTGCCTCCTTGAGTGCTGGGATTACAGGCGTGCACCAACATGGCCGACTATGGTGTGCTGGCTTCATAGGACCCCATTCCTGTGACATGAAGGAATCTCTGAGCTGTAAGTGAATCTGTCTGGAATGGCTATGATGATGCAAAGTTGAGGTTAGCCCCATGAGAGGGAGAGGTAAGACTCAGAGCAAGTCAGTGCCTGAGATAATTTGGCTTATTCGTCTTACTATACCTTCTAGAAATTTCTCTCCTGGCTAAAATCTACTCTCCTGGTGGCCTGGTAAGCCTGTGAACACCCTACATCCTCTCTCTCTCTCTCTCTCTCTCTCTCTCTCTCTCTCTCTCTCTCTCTCTCTCTCTCTCTGTGCCAGACTGCTAGGAACCCCACAGAGAAGTGCACTTTTAGATGCTGTAGCATGACATCTTGTCAGATGTCTGCATGTCCTCTTTCCTTCTGTTCTTGTAGTGAGATCTTGTTTTGTAATGAAGGCAAGCTCAGAGCCAGTTATTGAATTCACATGCCATCCAATAAATCAGTCACTTTTAATTTCTCTAGAAAGCATGCCCCACACACACAGCTTACTCTAAGAAATGAAAAGGAAACGCACCACATGCACGGACTCTTTTTGTCCTTCACTCTGCCATGTCTATAACATAAAATATTCCTCTGCTTATAAGATTATTTCTCTATTCTTCATATTTGAGATAGTGCACTCTGTCTTGCTTATTAGATTGTCAAGTTCTTTATTGTGTGGGCCATATTTAAATTTAATTATGTATGATGTTTATTAAAGCTTGGCACTAGATAAATAAGGACAAATGTGAGCTGGCTACACTGATGGGGGATCTTTCCTGTGGAAATGGTGTTTTGTGGAGAATATCTCTACATCCATCCATCACTGAGATCTCTTGAACGTTCTAGATCAATCCTCTAAACGTCTTGAGCTACGTATTATGAAACAGGTCTCCTTTTAATGACTTTGAAAACTTTCTGTATCCCAGTGTATCACGCATGCAACTGAAATCTTATGTAATGATATTTCTAGGACATTTGTTCTGGTATAGATGCCTGCCTCATTTCCACAGAGGAAAAACTGAAACCAAAACTTCAAGCTTTTTAGACTCCGTATAAGGATGATGATGGTAGGCAAACCAGCAAGAGCGTTCAGCAGGAAAAAGCACCTGCTGCCAAGCCTGCTAGCCTGAGCTTGGTTCCTCGGGCCCACATGGCAGAAGGACAGAAGGACAGAACCACCTCCTGAAAGTTGTCTTCTGACCTCTGCACACACTTTGCAGAGCCCTTGCACTACCACATCCAAGCACATAACATAAGTGAACTTTCCAAATGCAATGAAGAAAATAGTGTGAGGAACTGGCTAGCACTGCAGAGTCCTTTGTCTCGTATGCACTGCCTTACTCCCACGGAACTCTCAGCTCTGTGGGAGGAGAGCCCCAACGCAGCAGTAATTCAACACGCTTCTTCTTAGCTTGACAATTGATGTTTCTGGTTGATTACAATGATGTCAGGTAAGTAATGTCCCTAAAAGTGTCTGAAAACTAAAGGAATTGGTAAGATTATCAGAAGGACTTAGCTGTTTCCTTCAGGACTCAGTGGGATGGACCATTTCAAACAAGAGCTGAGGGAAGCAGGGACTTTTCCCCTCTGGTTAGTAAATTAAATGAGCATTTCCTATTCTCTCTCTCTCTCTCTCTCTCTCTCTCTCTCTCTCTCTCTCTCTCTCTCTCACACACACACACACACACACACACACACACACACACCAATGATTATGTCTTTCTCTTTAGATCACCAGTCCCTTGAAAAGTACCTAGCAGATCAGAGACACACAGATAATAAATCAATAAATACCATCATTTATTTGTGTCTTCTGCAAATACCTGTTGAACTCTTGTCACGAGTCTGGGGCTATTCTACGCACTCCATGTACAACCTCAAATAACACAAGCAACTAAACAGTAAAACGTTCACCTCCACATCTGTCTGCTCACAGTAAAGCTCGGTCTGAATATTGTCTCAGTCAATTTGGAGGGATTAAGAAGCTGATGTTTAGGAAATAGCTCATGATTATTATAATGCCTAGACTACAAGCCTAGAGAAAAGGTCACTTTGTACTTGGTTGGTTTGCTCTTTTGCTGTCCTTTTAATAGGTTTGCCTAAGAAGAGAGTTTAAAATGTCTTTCTGATGGCAGCAAATAGGATCAAGCTGGCAAAGCATTGTGCCAGCAGCATACCAGTGTGGGTCCACTTATGCCAGCAGGCTTTGTCTCAGTAAGCATCATTAATCCTACCTGACCTCTTGTTCTTCACTAGTCAGTCCTGATCCAAAGGTATGGTGAATATCGAAGCAGGAGTTAGCGTCTTCCAGCAACCTAGGATGTAATTGGGATAGGACCCACATTTCAGTATAGAACATCTACTGAGCCCGTGTTCTTTGGCTGTGTCCTGAGACAGTGGTGAGAAAAAGCAATACTTACCCAACTTTCCGAAACTGCTTCTCCAAGAAATCCCACACGTACCTGATTTTCTGCACTTGGATACATCGGAGCTGCAACCACAAATGTGAAGGAGGAGAGCTCATCAAAGGGGGAATTGTTCAATGCAAGTTCCCCTGGGGTCTCACGCCTCACTATCATCCCAGCTCAAGAACGATATACTCAGCTTTAACCAACCGATGCGCACACACACTCTGCTTTGTCTCCACAAATGCACCATCACAACCGCCCGTAAAACCTCTTACTTTTAACTCTGGCTTCGTGACAGCTTGGTTGATGACGGAGTGGCGGTCAGCCACCAGAGGGTCCCCTGGGTCCTTGCTTACAGGAAACTTCAGCGTGGATAAGTGGAGGCAGAAGACCTTTTTCCTCATGTATCTTCGGAATTCATCCTTGAAAAGTCAGCAAACGAGGGCACAATCTCAGACCTTGCTCAGCGTGCAACTCCTTAGCCCCACTCTAGACTCAACGTGGTCAGAAACTGAAGTAGTGGGGCCAGCAGTCTGGGTTTCAGTGAGCCTGGCAGAGGCTTCTGAGACTCACAAAATTTTGGGAAATACTAGACATAGGGAAAACTTTCTAGAAAAGCATTATGTCTAGAAATTATCCTAGATGATTCTATTTCTTTTTATTTTATTTTAATTTTTTGAGAGAGAGAGAAGGATTCATTGTGAACTCTAGACTGGCCTCGTCTTTTTGGTTAGCCTGCCTCAGCTTCCTGAGGGCAGGGATCAGACGTGTGTACCACCGCACCAAGCTCTAGCTACTTTTAAATAACACCTACAAGCTTAAATTGTCTAGGATACTCCAAAGCATGTATTTTGGAAAATCGAATGTTTCCATATTGTGGGATCTCTGAGAGCTGTAACAATGACAGCCACTGCTATGTAATGACAAAGAGCAATAGCCATCAGTCTGAAATACAGAGACTCCCCCTGGCTGAAGTGAAAGAAACCACAGCATTACTGGGCTAGGCAAGAGATAACACGCAGCTTGCAGAGACAGTTTTTTCTCCTCTTGTTCTGATCTATGTAAACTGTTCAAAGAGATGAGCTCTTCCCTCTGGAACACTGACTGGTCACTGCTAGACCACAGATGCAGTACAGATGACATGACCATAGTGCTTGTCTTTAAAAGTCATATCTGAATTTTTAGTTGACATATAGAACCTGCATGTATTTATTTATGGGTCCTGTAAGGCAATTTCCTGGGAGCTGAAGCCTTCCTTCTTTGAAAACTTAGGAAAAAACAAAACTGACAAATCTGAAGACATTCCTGAAACTTACGAGATTCCAAAGGCCCCTCCCACTGGCTATAGAAGCAGGGACAACTTTCTGAAAGAGAAGACTCTCCAACCTGCCTACTTGCTTGCAGATGAAGCAAAGAGCTCTATAGGAATAGGGTGGGATTTTCAGTGTTCAGGCTTTTCAGATTTCTCTAAATCACTCACATATTCTACTTACATATATATACATATATATATTACTTATGTATACATACATTACACAAGTAAGTAATATATATACGCAAAACTGTATGTTCATATATGTATATCATTACTCCATATGTAAATAATATATAATACAATTTGAATAAAAGGACTGATTCAGTCAGCTAGACTTGGGTGAAATCATTTCTGTGGCTTGTTGTGAATGACTAGACAATTGTTCATGTCTCCCCAGGAACAATCCCACCACAACAGGGTGTGTTCTGAATTGTATGCACACATGTACTATGTATAATGATCAGACCGGGGCAATTGGCCTCTCAACCACTTCAGAAATTGATTATTTCTTTGTGTTAGGAACATTCAAAACCTTCTCCACTGCTTATTTTTAAATTTTTCTGTCTGCCCTGCTATCCTAGCATGTCATAGGATATAAGCAGGTATCCCCGATTCAACTGTAGCCTCGTACCTACTAACCATTCTCTCTCTCTCTCTCTCTCTCTCTCTCTCTCTCTCTCTCTCTCTCTCTCTCTCTCCTTTCCATTCTCGGACCCTGGTAACCACCATTCTATAGGGTCAACTTCACAGCTTCCACATGTAAGTGAGAACTTGCCGTCTCTGTCTCTCTGTGATGATCACGGCATTTGAAACGGAATACAAAGAGATACGCACTGTTGTCCTCAGCAAAACTGTGTCTGCCTCTTGCAAGGGGCAGGGGATGCAGGTGGTCCACACCCACCACTCAGGCCTCCAGTAGAACATCAGCTGAAGGGCCCCAAGAGTCAAGATGGCTACGACAAGGCACAGGGCTCTCCGCAGATTCTGGGTATGGTAGCCAAACACCTCCTGCATGATAAATAGAGCATCCTGTGTTCCAGTATTCACATGAACATCATTTTCCTTTGAAGAACACATGCATTAGATGCAGGGCTATTGGATGACAAAAGGAAAGAGAAGTGCAACATGTCTTGCTTCCCTGCCACGTCAAATGAAACATTACACGGGAAGGAAAAGGAAGACCTACCCAGTTCTAGGCATCCGTAAGAGGCATCTCAAGTGTTTGCAACATGCCCCATGCTTTGAAGCAGATGTATTTTCTCTAGGTATTTAAAAATGGTTAATAAAAATCAATCCAAGAAAATGATAGGATTGTAGCAGACACGATCCACACTTTGCTAGCTTTATCTGTATTCACATTTGGTTATAATAATAACTGAATATGATTGAAAGTATGAATACATGTATTGTTTTCTAAATCAACAAAATGTAAATTAATGGAATATGTGCAGACATTAAGGGCTCTCAAATGATCAACTGTTCCTACTTTATTATTTAAAAAAAAAATATATATATATATATTGATTATATTCTTCCCTTCCCCCAGTCCTTCCAGATCCTCTGCCACTCCCTACCCAGCCAACTTTAAGTTCTTTCCCAAAAAAGAAAAAAGAAAAGAAAAAGAAAACCCAATACAACAAAAAATCCAAGAAAACAAAATAAAACCATCCCCTCTACAAAACAAAACAAAACAAAACAAAAAACAAAAAAAAACAAAAACAAAAACACCAAACTGTAACCAAATAAAAGCACACAAAAAAATCTGTGGATTCCATTATACATTGGCCAATCCCTCCTGAACATGAGCCCTGGCCCTGCTGTGACTGATATGCCTATTGTCATTCTACTGGAGAAATCTGAGTTTTCATTTCCCAGGGACAATTGAGTTGTTAAACTTTACCTAGTGGCTAGTTTTTTTTATTCATTCACTCATTCAGTCATTCATTTTTTTAACTATAGGAAAATAAAATCTAATAAGATGAAACAAAAGCTGTCATGTCAAAGTTGGAAAAGACAAGCCAACAGAAGGAAAAGAACCCAAGAGAAAACACAAGAATAAGAGACCACTCACTCATTTGCACACTCAGGAATCCCACAAGAACACTCAACTGGAAGCCATACTATATATTCAAAAGACCTGATGCAGACCCGTGCAGGCCCAGTGCTTCAGTCTCTGTAAGTTCATATAAACTTTATTCATGTTGATTTAACACTGCGGTTCTCAACCTGTGGGTCATGACCTCTTTGGGGGTCAAATGATCCTTTCATGAGACTGGCCTACAACCATATGAAAACAGATATTTGGGGGTGTTGTTGTTGTTGTTTTGGGTTTTGGGGGTTTCGAGACAGGGTTTCTCTGTGTAGCCTTGACTATTCTGGACTTGCTTTGTAGACCAGGCTGGCCTCAAACTCACAGCAATCTGCCTGCCTCTGCCTCCCGAGGGCTGGGAGTAAAGGCATGCACCATCATGCCCAGCAGTAAACAGATATTTACATTACAATTCCTAACAGTAGTAAAATTACAGTTATGAAGTAGCAACAAAAACATTGTATAGTTGGAGGTCACCACAACATGAGAAACTGTATTAAATGACAGCATCATTAGGAAAGGTGAGAACCACTGATTTACAGGGTCTTGTTTTCTGGGTGATCTGTCCACTCTGGCTCTTACACTATTTTGCCTCCTCTCCCATAGGGTTCCCTGAACTCTAAGGGAAAAGATTTGATGGAGACATGCCACTTAGGGCTGAGTGCTCCAAGGTCTCTCACTCTTGTGAGATGTCCGGCTTTGCTTCTCTATATTTGTTCACCTCTGCTGCAGGAGGAAGCTTCTCTGATGATGGCTGAATAAGGCACTGATCTATAACAGAAAACCATTTGGGGGTCATTTTATTACTACATTTTCCTCTTTTTTTTTTTAAAGACAACTATTATTTGGTTTTACCATAGATCCTGGACTATCTAGTCTCAGGCTCTTTGTTGCCCAAGCAGTTAGGGTGATGTGGGTTCCAGCTTGTGGAGTGGGTCTTGAGGAAAATCAGTTATTTGTTGGTTACTCATGGAACTGAAAAGCTTCCAAATGAGAAAGGACACTGTCATTCAGACAACACAGCAGCCAAAGGAACAGGAAGAGATTTTCCCCAATTACACATCCACTACAGGCCTAATATCCAAAATATATAAAGAACTCAAGAAACTAGACACTAAGGAAATAAACATCCCAACTACAATGGGGTACAGATTTAAATGGAGAATTCTCAAAAGAGGAAACTCAAAAGGCTGAGTAATTCATATAGAAATGTTCAACATCTTTAGCCATAAGGGAAATGCAAATCAGAACTACTTTGAGATTTTTATCTTATACCTATCAGATCAACAAAACAACTGACAACTCTTCCTGGCTAGGATGTGGAGTAAGAGGAACAGTCATCTACTGCCTGTGGGGGTGCAAACTTGTACAACTATGAAAGTCAGTGTGGTGTGTCCTAAGGAAGATGGTAAAAGCCAAACTCTGTTGGGCATTTACCCAAAGGATGCACCATCCTATCACAGAGACACTTGTTCAATCATGGTCCTTTCTGCTCTATTCTTAGCATCCAGAAATTAGGAAAAAAACTGTCTCTCAGCAAAAGAATGGATGAATATAATGTGCTACATTTGCACAATGGAGTATCATTCATCTATTAAGAAAAATGACATCATAAAATTTGCAGGCAAATGTACGAAACTAGAAAAAAGAACATCCTGAGCAAGGCAGCCCAGACTCAGAAACACAAATGTGGTACGTATTTGCTTATATGTGGATATTAGCTCTGAAGTCAATGATAACCAAGCTACAGTCTGTAGAAGCACAGAGGATAAGTGGAGAGTAAGGGACTGGGGCAGTGGTTCTCAACTTGTGGGCTGCAACCCCATGGGAGTCAAACAACCCTTTCAAGAGGGTTGCATATCAGATGTCCTGCATATCAGATATTTACATTAGGATTCATAACAGTAGCAAAATTACAGTTATGAAGTTACAATGAAATACTTTTATGTTTGGGGATCACCACAACATAAGAAACTGTAATAAAGGGGTCTCAGCATTAGGAAGGTTGACATCCTCTGGACTAGCGAAAGAACAGATGGATCTCACTAGGAAAGGGAAAGAGAATAGATACTTAGGGATGGAGAGAGGGGTAGAATGGAAAGATAGAGTCAGGAGAGGGAGAGGAGAGGGGTTTGTGGGAAGAACTACAGGGAGAAGCAGCTAAAATGAAGGGAAATTTGAGGGGTAGTATAGAAACCTAATATAGTATAAACGTCTTAAAAAATACACTTATGTGAAGGTAATCTAAATGAGACAGTCAAATAATGGGGAAGACAGAGAGTCCCAAATGGACATCCCCTGTCACCAAATAAAACTTTCAGTACTGAGACTGTGTTCCATCTAGTTGAATTGCTGGCCAAAGGGGCCTCACATGAATCCTTAAACAACCCAGGCATTGCCAAGGCTATAGGTTGCTCTCCACAAACTGACAGCAAGGCCCCATGCTGAAGACAACACCTATGTAACACAGCGAATATGGAGTTGTCGAGGTGGTGCCTACGTAGAGCCTTTACCTTTATGTTCCAGTATTTTTGGTAAAGGAAGGTATACAGTTTCCTCTCAGAGGAGAAACATAAACACCAAACCAGCCACAAAACCTTTATCCACAATGATGTACTGGCTGCATGATATGCTATGGCACTTACTTGTTAAAATAGATACTTGAGGTGTACTGGGGGCAGGCGGGGACAGAAACAAATGGAATCAAGTGGACGAAGGTAGAGGTAGAGAGTACTAGGAGAGATTTCTGGAACTAGGGGACATTTTGGGTGTGAGGTAGGAACCTAGTGCAATGAAAACTCCCAGGAGGGTGACCATAGCTAAAACTTCTAATAATGGAGGATGGCCTGAACTGGCCAACTTCTGTAACCAGGCAGGGCTTCTGGTAAAGGGATTGGGGCACTAACCCAGCCACAAAACTTTTTACCTATGATTTGTCCTGCCTGCAAGATATGCTGGGATAACTGTGGAGCAGAAGTGGTGGGAGTGGCCAAGCCTTGACTGTTTCAACTTGAGATCCATGCCATGAGAGGGAGCCCTCCCCTGACACTGCCTGGAGGACCAGGAACTAGTGTCTGGATAGCACAGAGACCTAGGATAGAACCAAACACAACCAGTAAGAAAAAAAAAAGTCAATGAAATGACTCCTAACGATACTCTACTAAACTTATAGACCATAGCCTAGCATAATTGTCACCACAGAGGCTTCATCCAATAACTAATGCAGAGAACCACAGCCACACATCAGATAGGGCTCAAAGAATTCCTCAGAAAGGGGGTATAATAGGAGGAAGAGGAGTGGGTGGATGAAAATAGGAGGAAGAGGAGCCAAGAACATGACAAGAAAATCCACAGAATCAACTAACCTGAGCTCAGAAGGCTTCCTAGAGATGGAACAGACAATGAGGGGGCCCGCATGAGTAGGGCCTGGCCCCTCTGCAGATGTGTTGTGATTGTGTAACTTAAACTTGGTCTTCTGTGGAACTCCTGACAGTTGTGAGGGGCTGTCTCTGACTCTTTTGCCTTTCCTCCTACCTGTTGCCTGTCCAGACTTAATAATGAGGGAGTTGATATGCTATGTTTGACTGATGTCTCTGGGCAGGCTGCTCTTTTCTGAAAGGAAATGGAGGAGGAGGAGATCTGGAAGAGAGGGAAGGTGGGAGGAGGCACTGGAGGGAGGAGAAACTGTGGTAAGGATGTAATATATGAGAGGATTTTTTTAAAAAAGAATAACATACTGAGATATTTGTATTTCTAATAATAGGTTAGCTAATACTTGTCATACATTAAATGGATTTGAGATTTCTTTTTGAGGAAATAATTTTGGTTACTTAAAAGCAAATTTTAGTCTTTATCCTCTTCAGGAGAATTCACAATATTGTTTTATACATTCCCCAAAACAAACTTTTCGAGTATTTTGAACTGCATGGTGGATACCAATTATTATGGTTGCGATGTGAAGTGTCCCCCTATAGGGAATGCTCATGTGTTGATGACTTTGCTCTCAGTAGCACTATTGACAGGTGATTGGGTTATGGATGTTTAACTTCATCAATTGATTGATCTATTGGTGAGTTCTTTGCTGAATGGACTGTTGGAAAGCAGAGCCTAGTTAGAGGAGGTGGGTTAGTAGAGATTAGGCCATTGAAAGGTGTATTTTGTAGAAGAGTGTCTTAGGATTTTATTGCTGTGAAAAAAAACACCAAGACCATAGCAACTCTTATAAAGAAAAACATTTAACTGGGGCTGGCTTACAGTTTCTGACCTTTAGTCCATTAGTGTCATGGCGGGAAACATGGAGGTATGCAGGAAGGCATAGCGCTGGAGAAGAAGCTGAAAGTTCTACATCTTGCTCCACAGGCAGCAGGATACATTGGGTACAGCTTGAGCATAGGAGACCACAAAGCCCGCCCCCACAATGGCACACTTCCTCCAACAAGACCACATCTACATCAACAAGGCCACACCTCCTAATAGTGCCACACCACATGGGCCAAGCACTCAAACGTGAGTCTATAGGGGCCATGCTAGTCAAACCACTAGGGGGAGAGAGAGGGGGGTGGAGGGAGGGAGGGAGGGAGGAGGAAGAAGAAGGAGGAGAAGGAGGAGGAAGGAGAGAGAGAGAGAGAGAGAGAGAGAGAGAGAGAGAGAGAGAGAGAGAGAGAGAGAGAAAGACTTTGCTGGATGCCACGCGATAAGCAGCCTCGTATTGACCTTCCACCATGTCCCCGCCTTGGCACAGCCTTAAAAGCAAGGGGACCATGCAACTATGAGCAAAAACTCTGAAACCATGAGGTAAAGTCAGTCTTTCTTCGTGCAGCTTGTTTACTTCAGATATTTTGTTACAGAAATGGGAACTCACTAACATACCAACAAATGTGTGGTGTATGAGATAAACAGTGGCTTCATTGTCGACCTGGAAATTTTTGTTTGTTTTTGTTTTCCAGTTACTCTAAATGTCCACATCCAGATCACAGAGCTGTAATATGCAGACAAAAAATATAAATATATAGATACAGATACAGATAGGAACACATATACATGCATGCACACATAAACACATTTATTTTGATTTTTCAAGACAAGGTTTCTTTCTTTGTGTGTTCCTGGCTGTCCTTTACTTGCTTTGTAGACCAGGCTGGCTTGGAACTCACAGAACTTTACCTGCCTCTGCCTCTGCCTCTGCCCCGCCCCCACCCCACCCCTAACCCCCAAATGCTGGGACTAAAGGCATGTGTGACCACACCCAGCTACAAATTTTATTTTGCTGTATTTCTGTACTGTTTTTACTGCTAGAACCTCTTGAATTTTATGCCGGTTTAGATCTTGTACCCTCTAACAAATCTCTTGGTTTAATTCTTTGGAAAGTCTTCATCTTCAATATGACCTTTTTAAAAATTAGTTTTTTTCCCTAATATGCCAGTAGTGGATAAAGAGTATAGTAAGAGTTGTTGAAAGCAATCCTTATTTGGAGTAGAAAGGACACAAGTTTATGAAACAAGATGTATGCCTGAGTCACTGCTCTGCTTATTATGGGCTGGGTGACCTCAGGTAAGTCATTCACCTGGGGAAATCCTAGCACAGGTTCCTATGGAACAAGAAGAAAAACTTGTTGCTCAGGGCTGCTGTGCTCAACCAAGGCAGCGCCTGCTTGCTCGATCTGCCCAGTGAGTGTCAGTTGCAGAGTTCCCTTGGCTGTGCTACACAGCTCATCAGAGAAAGATGCACATCGCCAAGTGATACCGTCCTAGTTTGATATTATTAGTGAAGAGGCTCTCAGAAATGTGCATTTTCCATAATTTTATCAACATTTCCAAAATCTCTTCCTCTCCTTGTGCTCCCTCTGTTTCTTTAATTCCTGGTCTTATCTGTGTGTTATAGTTTTATTAGACCCAAATGACATAAATACGCTGGTCCCCATATTATGCGGTGAATATACAGTCAGCAGTTTACTTACAAGCACTCAGCAGCAAGACACAAGTGTGTGAAGAGCAGAAGGGAACATGTTGGAGATTTAGCTCAGCTCATGGCTGGAAAGAGCTCACTCACAAACACATTTTTATCTGTTTGTTCTCTCACAGCAATGACACTGATAATCACAATTCTGTTGCCTACTCGATATTTTTTCTGTGAAACTTCCTTTTATTAAACAGGGAGACTCCAAGCCTAGCAAGGCTGCAATGACACCAACGGAGGAGCCACAGACTGCTGATAACCTCTGGAATTGGAACAGCTCTTCGGGGGAAGACAAAGTTACAAATTCCATCAAGAATTATAAAGATGTTTCTACCTTTAATCAGTGATTCTTCCATTGGAGGGTTTCCCTAATGAAATAACACATAAAAGGAAAAGTAATGGATGCAAATGCTCAGTGCAGCGTTGTCTGTAATAGTGAAACAATTGGGGGAATGAAATGTTGGCCAATGGTTCAGTGAGTTTTGAAATGTCAGAACAACGGTCTATAATGAAGCCATTAAAAGCCGCTTGTGTGATATCAATGTAGAAACCTGGGGCCATCAATAATCCAGTGTTAAATGAAGAGAAGGTATGCAGAATGAATGGAATCAGATAGCAGCAACATAACAGTTAACCCAGCTGCATCAGAAATTACATTAAATGTAAATGGTCTTCATACCAGGAACAAAAAAACAAGTTCCTAAGCTAGATAATAAAAGGCACACTATGCGCTGTTTACAAGAGATGTGCTGTAAATATAAATGAGCCAGAAAGTTAAAAGAGGGCACAAGGGAAAAAAACACATATCATGCCAATGTTAATGAAGAAAAGCTGAATGACTATATTAATGTCAAACAAAATATATTTCCTCACAGATACTTAAGGAAGAAAATATCATAAGAAAAAGAGAGGTCATTTCTTGAGAAATTTGACAGAAATACAACAATTATAAACAAAGAAAAGAAAAACTGTAGTTAAGAGAATTCTTTAAGCCCAAATGACTTATGCGTCCTTGCAAGTATTTAAGGTTGAAGTGAAACTATTCTTGCATAAACTTCATGAATGGAAGACATAAGAGTGTTCCTGACTTGTCCTAACAAGACCAGAGTTACCAGACACTTGGCTAAGCATGTTGAAAGTTACAGGCTATGACTTATGTCACTGTATATGAAATAATTGTAAAATATATTATGTAACCAATACAGTGGCATAATGAAAAGCTAATATATTATTACATATTATTAAGAATATTGTTAGGCATACCATGATTTTAGAACCAATGTGTTTTTCACTGTTAACATTCAGAAGAAAAGAATGAAAAGTCCATACAATAGATAGAGAAAAAGACAGATGCATATGGCTACAAACAAGTAACTTGTTTAAGCACAGACAGACTATACCTATTACTAAATGAATCTATTAAAGTTGTAGGATGGCAGGTTAACATAGAAAACCCAACTGTGTTTGTATGTATTCGTAGAAAGCTGAAAGTATTTAAGTACAAATAATATCAAGAAAAATATTCAATTGTCTCGTACTAGATCTAAGATGTGCAAAACCTCAAAACCAAGAAATCCATGCCACTGCAGAGAGAGTGGGAGCTAAATAAACGGGAAGACACCAAAAAGTGGGAATCAACACTCCCCTCCCATTTACAAGCTCACTAAGTGCCTTTGCGATTGCTGATTAAATGACTCTAAAATTGCTTTGGAAGTATCAGGAAGCTAGGTTAGTCAAGAAAATAATTCAGAACCAAGCAGAAGCACGGAGCCCTAGCGCGGCAGAATTGGAAGCTTCCTACAAAGCCACAGTAATTAGGAAGACTCCATATGCATGACACAGGAAAAAGGATGAGAAAAGACAGAACAGAGAGGTAAAAGGGCCTGAAACCCCATCACTGTCCTCCTGGAGAGGAACCACTGCAGTAAGAAGCCTCAGGTACCTAAGCAAGGATGGAGCTAAGGGAAGGATGCTGGGGGAATGGGTTTCCCTCTTGTCTATGTGCCATACAAAAAAATCCACGTGTACTTAAATGTGAAATCAAACCAATACCTTGAAAGAAGAGATAAGAGAACGCTGGGCAGGGGGAGCTGTTTCTTAACAACTAGACTTTATTATACAATCCAACTATTCTATACAAGAGGGGAAAAAGAGTTAAAAGAAAACAAGAATAAACCTTCCAGTATCTGTTCCAGGGGATGGATCCCCAAGGGTCTCTGGCCTGCACGCTGGTCGTCTCCCCAATCCATGTGCGATGGATCGTACTCCAAAACCTGCAGCCTCTCTGGCTCCCTCCTCCCGTCGCCAGACATTCGATGAGAAACACAAAAGCCCGGTCCTTTTTCTGAATTCCAGAGCCAGGATGGCTCCATTCAAGTCTCTCATAATGTCAATCTCACTGGGGGTATCCGTGGTGTTTCCAAGCATCTTCACCTGGATGTAGCTTACAATCCTTCCCACAGGCTGAGGCAGGAGGATTTCTAGCTCAAGGCCTGCCCAGGGTACAAAAATGAAGTCAAGGCTAACCTGGGGCACTCAAGGAAACTTTGTCTCAAAAATCACAAGAGGGCTGGAGAGATATAGCTCAGTGGCAGAAAGCTTGGCTAGCACGAGTAAAGCCGTGAGGTCAACCACTAATATAGGGACGAGAGGGAGGGAGAAAACAGTGCTGGAGGGAGGGAGAGGGGAGTGCAAGGAGAAAGAAAAGGAAGGAAGGGGTTTATAGACATCAAAGGAATATTCTGAATTAAGCGTTTTCCTGAGCAAAAGGGAAGAGAAGCAATGTTTTTGCTTCCTTGACAGATCACATCTTAGACCTTGGTGAGACTCCTTTGTAAGTCACTTCTCAGCTTTCCCAAGGACATCAGGTGTGTGGGGGATCTGAGGTCTTACTACAAGCATCACTGCTTTATCTGGCGACCTTCATCCAATGCTCTCACTTGGCTTACTAGCTGCTCTGATTACGGCTTATCACAATGTGCTCATTTCTTTGTGCTAATTAATCTTGAGTATAATCTAGTTTTAATGAGTATTCCTCCAGTCAGAGTCACTCGATTGTTTTCCCTAAATATTTCTCTCATACAACGCCAGTAAAGTCCACTAAAAGAGGTGGTTTAGAAAAGGAAGGGAGAAAAATAGACCGAGGTGATAAACCTGAAATGATACAGGAAGGGGGTGAGAAGATGAGAGTATCCAACCCATTATACATGGTTCCTTGACGAAACTGAGTTTTGCCACCTGTTCACCCACGGGACCTCAGGATTTGGTTTCCTCAAGTCTGTTTCTATCTCTCTACTCTGGATAATACCAGTAGCACAGACCTGGAGCAGTGGTTGTGACAATGGTAGGGGTGTAAGGATACTTATTATGAACAGGCGCTTCGGTAAGAGTTTCAGGCAGAAGAGAGGTGACTCAGTTTCTCATTGTTGCACCCTGAGTCAGGGCTGGCAGGAGGCCAGAAAGCCGACCAGCCACTGGGTAGTGGCAGGATGTCCTATGGCACGGTTTGTTTTCTCTCTGTTCCTTCACTTCTTGGGTTCTGACCAGAGACCTGAATTGCAAGTGCCAGGAGACGGACCTCAGCCCTTCGTGTAGTCTCTAAGTCCAGGACACAGACTCCTTTCTGAGAAGAAAGACCACCACGAGAAGAAGGAGAGAGACCTGAAGTGAAGAGGAAGGCCGCCATGGGTTAGCTGGAGGAGAAGCGCATGGCCAGTGGCGTGGGTGGAGAATCCGGCCCAGATGAAGAACATGAGCAAGTATATGGGATTATGGATGGGAGGTAGCTTGATAGAAGTTATTGGAAGCAGATGGCATGGGATTGAGGCAGGCATCCCATGCCTACCTCACCATGGGAGGTAGTTCAAAGGATTAATATCTGCCCTGCCCCAGGTTAACTAAGGCTATTTTAAAATATAACAAGTGTTTGTGTCTTAATTGATTACTAGCCGGGCCTACAGATAATACTTATAATACAGATAATACATGTAATTTAAAAACAATACTCCTGGATTAGGAACGGCCATGAAATACATACTCGCTGCTTCTACAGAAGCCATGGCATAACGCCACAGTTCAGAGCCAAGACCCTGTGCAGGTCTGACGTGACAGCTCCTGCGCTTTACCCCATATCCCGGTGCCTTCTAGAAGCCCTTAATCCTGCTCATTTCTCCATGACTTACCAACCATGACTTAAATTTGCTGAAACTTGTGTTTTTCACATGAAAGGTGTAGCTGGTTATAAAATGCAGCAGAAACAATTTGATTTCAGTTAAAGGCTGATGACATGTCACGAGACAATCAAATTCAGATCAATTCCAGATGGACAGCATGCTCTGATGTCTCCCTTTTCCCCTACATTAATGGGAACAATCAATAGTTATCTTCTACTGTGAGATAGTAATAAGACAACCCAGAAAGCACACACCGTGCTCCCTGCAGTGCTCTCTGAAGTGCTCTGAGCGTGCAGGATGTGTTGAGTTAATATTGTCATGGGTGTCATTTCAACAATTCGACAAAATTTCAGCAGATTAGTGGTTCGTTCTTTTGAACCCACTGTTGGATAATTTGGCCACGGGCAACAGGCAGAACAAAATGTTGTTTCTAAAGGCAATTGATCTACTGGCTTAAGCAGATCTTTTACTTTTCCCAAAGAGAACAAGTTATCAAAGTTAAAGTCAAATAGAGGCCCCCCCAAAATAACACCACTCGCCTTTATAGTCTATGAACTGGAGAAAAGGGCTTGGGGAAAGACCAAATTAATTCAAAGACAAGCTGAATGTAGTTACTATATATGAAATCATGAACACAGAGAGAGAGAGAGCGAGAGAGAGAGAGAGAGAGAGAGAGCGTGCACTTGCACAAAGAAGGCAATGTGTGTAGTGTATGTAATGTGATGCAATGTAATATAATGGTAAAACAGCTGCCTCTGTTGCTTCTGCAGCATGATCTTGTATAACTTGTGTCCCTTAACTGAGCCGCACTTCCTACAGTTATAAAACATGTGTCCGATGAGGTACCAGCTCACAGAAAGCGCTGCTTAAGTGCTGCTCTGTTCCCTCCCGCCACACACACATAAGTAGCTCCTATACTTGCCAACAAAGGCAGGTTGATACTGGGTGAGATTCCTGAGGAAAGGAATATTGGGAGTGTCACCTCTTGGAAGTCTTCCACTCCTGTGGCTCCAAGCCTTGGGACATTCCTGCTGCTGAATTTTTATTGTGTCTAGAATACTAACTGACTAGTTTTCACAGGCCCTTTCATTCTTGCTTCCTGTTCATGGGTAGGGTCATCTGAAACATGTGGTGGAGTATTCGCAGCTGTGGGCCCAGCGGTGTATGAACGGAGGGCCGTGGAGTGAATGTTTTATTTTACAGTTTACAGCACATTCACTCTGTCCTACATCATGGTGACACAAAGTCACAAACCCATCCAAGACAGCAAAAACACTCTCGCGACTACAGTTGCCTTCTGAGAAGAGCAGGGGCAGTGGCATCTGCATTCGCTGCTGTTTGTGGTTTTCTTTACTGCGCTGTGTCTAGCTGTTTCATGGGCCAGAATGTTCTACTCCCCTCAGAGCAAGTTAGCGTTTTCTGTGCAGACATCAAACTTTAGTCACTTGAATCAAAGCCAAGAAGATCAGCTATCTGTTTTCTTCTGTGAGAACAGAACTCATTACATTTTACCTTTTATTTTCAAGCAGCAACCCCAGTGCCACCTTTCTGTTTATTGACAGTTCCCCCATTTGTTTAACTTGTCTGGGCACGCTGCATCATATTCCGTCATACGTCCAAGGGGAGCCATTCCTAAAACTCTGCTCTTTTTTTCTACCTCCGCCAGAACATCAAAGTTTTCTGAAATGTTAAGATAATAGTATGCACACTCAAAGGACCACATTGGCAGACTCTCTATTGACAAACCCTCTCTCCCAGTTTGGCTACCTGTAGTAATTTATACTATGACTGAATATCAGCCTAATCAAACCTTCACACGTCATATCTTGTATCCATCCAGTGGGCAGCCCTTTGAGGAGGAGGAGAATGTCTTTGTTTTATTTAGGCATGCGCCAGCATACCTAGAAGAGGAGGTCTTGGATCACCTTTGCTTATGTAAAATGGTTCATGATTATTTACCTGGTTATCATTTAATTTTCATAACAGTCTGTAAAACTGGCTTTTCTGGTTATACCCTTCTGTCACAGGCCTAGGGGAGGAAAATAGGATAAAAGAAGATGAGAAGGAGGAACAGGAAGATACAAGTGAGGGGATAACAATCAGAATGTGATCTGAATAAATTATTTAAATAACGAATAAAGTAAAATTGGAAGAAAAATATTATTGCTATGTATAAATTATCCTATTTGTAGATCAAACCAACTGAAGAGCGGTGATGTTGAATAGTTGTTAAGTTGCTCAACTTACTATACTCTGTCCTGTGTTTTGTTTCTAGAGTAAGAGAGACCTTTTGTTCAATAGCAACACCAGTCAAGCAAACAAAAGAGAGCATACTGCCATTCTATCATGGGCATCAGTTGTACAATGTATTCGAGTGCTTTTTGCGCAAATGAGGGCACAACCAGGGACCCTTGGCTGGTGAAGCAAATGGGAGAGAGCGGAAAGTGTGGGCCATAAGCTAATTAAGATGCCAGCCTGACTACCAGGGGCCAGCCTGACTACCAGGGACAGCTTTGAGAACCGGTGTTTGCCCTATGTTAAGGCCAGGGCACAACACGAGATGCTCCCTGACAGGCCATTTGGGAAATAAGAGTGTCACTGATCAGGAGAAAAGCCTCAGGAATTCTTTGACTCCAATTCCTCGCTAAGACATAGACAATGATTCTACACACTTGGCAAATGGGAGTCCACTGTTGCTTTACAGGCTTTCAGTCCCCCGCAGGTTGCCCATGCCCTTAGAGGCCAACCATGAGAGCACCTCAGCTTGCTAGTGCCGCTTACCAGACTTAGCTACTTGCAACAAGACAAAGTAGAGAATTACAAGTTCTTCTTATTTTTTTTTTCCTGGAAGTATAAATTTTACCACTGAAAATAACCTCCTGGAATTTTTCTTTAAAAGCACAAGTTTAGCAGAACCATTTTTATCTTTTCTATTATGTCAAATAAACTGTTATTAAGGCCTCCCAGGATTAATTTTTTATGGCTTACATACACTAGTGACTAAAGCTCACTTGTGAGAAAGCCAAACACTTCTATTTCATACAGAGCTACGGAGCCCACACCTCTGCCATGCCTCGAGGCCTGATGTAGTGTCTCTACAGAACTCCCACACACACACACATAATCCACCCTAAAGAAAAATTTAAATCTTGATTCTATCGCTAATATTGTCTTTCCCTCACAGCCAAGTGTCACTTGAAGGTTGATAAGCGTCTTTTCATCCAAGTTGTTGGCAGAGGCCAGTAGAAAGCAATAGGACTGCCTTTTATATCTGAGCATGTGATTTTTAATATTGACCCTTGGAAGATCTTTTGAGAGAATGGGGGAAATGTCCTTTAATAGGGTGTAGGACATGTGCGATGCTGTGTGCAGTGACTTGTATACTCGCGTCTGATTCTTCATAACAACTCTTCACGTGGTATTTGTTTTCATGATGGTGGCATTCGAACACTTGCTCTTTCTCAATTTTTCACCAGAGGGAGGGGAAACACACTTAACAAAACCCCACCTATCTGCCCGTGCTTGCCATTTGCACATCCTGAACACAGTATAAATGAACCCCTTTCTTGTCCTAGCATTTTCCATTCTTTAGACATGACCCTCGCAAAACTTACGAGTTGGAAGGGTAAGTGGTTCTGGCTTCAGACAGACAGCAAAGTCTAGAGAGATTTCCACACCACTTGGATTAACTAAAGCCCCTTGATTGCAACCAGGATCCCCTCCCCTAGAGAAGCTTTTGTTTAAGGGACAATCAATACCACTATGTGAAATACTGTCCTTGCCATTCTATGTCTTCCACACCAAACAGTCATTTTCCTTCTGAGTTGGACCCATTTGGGATCTTGACACTCAAGCAGTCAGTACCAGCATGGAAGGAGAGCAGAGCGAACCCGTCTGACTCACATGAGTAAATACTGGTGACCCTAGTGAGGTCTAAGTGAAGACTATGTTCAGGAAACATGGGGGGGGGCATTTGTGTAAGCTAAGGACCCTGAAACAGAGCCTAATGCGCACATAGTGAGCCTGCAGACCTGCCTGGATCACAAGAGATGAAGTGATTCTCTTTTCAGAAGGGTAACGATGATGAAACAGTATCTACAAAACTTTTCATTTCAACCACCATTGCTTCCTGGCACAGGGAACACCTCCAGCCCTACTTACGCCATTCCTTAATGACACCCAACACTGACTCCCAGTGACTCACCCCCCGGACTTGATCCATGGCCACAGCCTTGCACAAGGATGCATTATCATGGTGGGATTACAAAGGCAGTCCCAAAGCTTCCCCTCCCTGCCCCCACCCCCGGAGCTTTGATGTTGCTGCAAATACTTCTTTCACTAGGAATTCTATTGCTGCCTCCTCACAGCCAAACAGGCCTGACCTTCCTGTCCAAGGGGGAAAGGCACCCAAAAAGCCAGAGCTACCTGAGCCTGAAGTGCTTGACACTTCTGCAAGGAGAACCAAGCCATATAGCGCCCCGGCCCAGTCACAGGCATCGCATTACATTGGAGGGAGACTAAGGAAGAGCCTCAGAGATGGAGCCGAGGGTGATCTTCTCAGTAATGGCACTGTGTCCAACTTTGATGTGAGGAGTGAAGGGAGGCAGCTGGCATCTCCTGCATTCCAACACTCAATGGTCAAAAGCTTCTGAAATCCACAGTCTGATGGTACCAGACATGAAGAGGGCTGTGACTCAAATAACACACTACAGGTTTCAGAACATGACAGAATCGACTGGAATGTATCCTGGGATTAGAAACTTGTTGAAGAGCTCACTTTGAAATCAGCAGAAAAACAGAACGACTTCTGAGTGCCACATGCCTTGGCACTGGGCCTTTTCTGTTAATTGTGTGAAAACAGTAGATGACACCACTCTCCTATCCATCTTGTCTGCAACGCCATCTACCCAAGATCAACTGTGGTCTCAACTCAGGGCTTTTTTTAAAATTGAGAAGACTGGGCCTGCTAGTTTGCCGTATTTTACTCTCATGGTCAACAAGCCGATGATGTAAGTGGTGGTGAGGAGTATGTAAGAGTTGGTTTAGCCAAAAAAAAAAAAGAAAGAAAGAAAAGAAAAGTGTTGGTTTAGCAATGGTTTGCGAAGGCTTATACTATTTTTGCATCATTAATTCCTGTTAAAAGTGATGTTTTTATGTCTTTTGTACATTGTTTCCCCTTCCTATATCCTTTTAAATTCATAGTTCAATGATCAAGAGAAAAAATCAGAGATGAGCAACTTTATCCTATTTGGGGTATTTTTGTAAGATTTATAGGCATGGATTTTAATAACACTTAGTTCTTCAGGTACACTTATAAGTATGTCCAGCTTTGTGTACAGAGGTTTAATAAATTTCTTATACATAAAAGTAAAACAATATGCCATTCATTGAATGCCTCACTTTTCTTATTGTGGTTCAATAAAAGAAAACTCAAGAGAGAGATCTGTGCATAGTCACACACATGTACAAACACATGTACACACACACACACACAGACACACAGACACACACACACAGACACAGACACACAGACACACACACACACACACACACACACACACACACACACACACACACA
>OU015745.1:83328247-83377718 GCA_907169655.1 Acomys percivali
ACACACACACACACACACACACACACACACACACACACACACACACACTAACATTTTGCCATTTTCCTTCTGGTTTCTTGCATCTAGTCCACCGAAGGCAATCCTCATCCCTTTGTCTGTGGGAGGAAGTTGACTAAGGTGAAAAGCATTGGAAAGCGCTCTTCTTCCCATTCATTAAAATCATCACCTGTTTCTTGAATGGGTTCATGCGTCCTCCTTGACATTCAGGACAGATCCTGCCCTGGAAGACGTCACTAAAGAGAACACACACAGGTTACAGCTTTTCTTGCCAGCAAAGCAGCCGAGATGCCCCTTGTCCAGAAAGCTGATGGTGTCCTGGGTGCTGCTGCCTGACGTCGTCTGCCTCATATTTGAGGACAGCATTCTGGCAAGCCCTGGTGAGAGGCACGCATGGCCGCTCTATATCTTTTATCTCTATTCCCACTCATGTTTCCTGCTAAGGTAAGATCAACTCTGTGTCTGGGTGATATGGCTAAAGACAAATGCCCCAATGAGTCATGGACTCGTCTAAAATGGGCCCAAGACCCCATTCTAAACGATGACAGTCAACAAGGGCAGCTGGAGGGGGACTGGAGGGGGGCATGTTATCTGGTATTGAAAGAGAAGGTTGTTTGTTTTCATTTCTTTTTTTTCCCTCCTTTGAACATGCCGGTGAGGATGCTGTGCTCCTAGCACAGGGATTTTATGACCAGGAGGAAAGAGTGTCATGTCTCCATCTCTGGCACATGAATCTTACTCAATGAAGAGGGTGGGGAAGGCAGAGCAGGTTAGGACCATGCCTTATGCTCTCCTTGCCAGAGATGTTTCCCAACACCCACTTCTCAGTCTAAAGGGAAGCCAGATTTCAACGCTTGATCTAGATCTCAAAAAAGCACAACTATGGCTGCTCCCATTGACAGCATGATTGTGACCTTTCCCGTTCTCTACTCTAACTTTTAAATTAGGAAATCAATACACTGATAATTTTGTGTCAAAACCACAGACAAGCAGAAACAAAGTCACATTTTCCAGGGACATAATGAAGAAAGAGACCCCTAACTGCTAAAACAGAGGTCTTTAAGTGGCTAAGGAGATGGCTCGGCAGTTGAGGGCACTGGCTGCAGCAACCGATAACTACATTGGAATAAAAGTATAATTCCTACCAAAGGGCAGTTAGTAAATCATCACATTGATGGAACATTTTCTTTTGATAACCTGTTGTCTAATTTTACAAAAATAAAAATGGGTCAATGAGATTCTCAACTTGTAAAGGCACTTGCTACCAAGCCTGACACCCTGAGTTTGTCCCCTGGATTCTACATGGCAAAAGCAAATTCCCAAAGTACACAGACTCTACATGCATCGCACACTTGCACGTGCATGCACACACACACACACACACACACACACACACACGAGACAGTCAGAGACAGAGAGACAGAGAGAGACAGAGACAGAGAATATTTTTTTAAAAAAACAAATAAATAATTGGAAAATTTATTTCAAGATAACATTTAAGTTTAGTAATATATTCCAAATATGAACTGAAATTTGCACTAATCATAAAAATATTACAACTCATGAATGGTTTCTCTTCTATTCTTTTATTATTTTTAAGGAGGAGCTTTGAGGGAAAAAAATATCTAGACAACTAAATTAGAGCAGACGGATGGACATCTGAATTGTCTTATTAAGGAATTCAATCTTGTATGGTCACCAAGAACATCCATTGGCAAAACCTTGGCAGCTGTGGTGGTTTGACTAGGAATGACACCTGTAGACTCATGTGTTTGAATGCTTGGCCCATAGGGAGCGACACTATTAGGAGGTATGGCCTTGTTGGAGGAAGTGGGTTACTGAGGCTGGACTACGAGGTCTCAGAAGCTCAAGCCAGGCCTAGTGGCTCTGTTTTTTCCTGCTGCCCATGGACCCCAATGCAGAACTCTCAGCTCCTTCTCCAGCACCATGTCTGCCTGCACGCTGCCATGCCCTACCATGGTGATAATGGACTAAACCTCTCAACTGTAAACCAGCCCCAGTGAAGTCTTTTTCTTTATAAGAGTTGCTGTGGTCATAGTGTCTCTTCACAGCAATAGAAACTAAGACAGCAGGTCACAACCTCTTCCGCAGCCCTTGGTTCCGCCTACATGGGAAAAAGTGTAACATGTGAGGTTCTGTCCTTGTCTCAAAATGAAGTCTAGAGATGAACGAGGCACAGCTGTGCCCTTGAGCTCAGTCTTCTGGAGATGCATTCCTGAACCGAAACCATTTTCATTCTTAGCGCATCACCATACATATTTATGAGCAGAGTGAGGCATTTCAATACAGGTGTGAAAATCAGACAGGGTAATTGGCGTTGTCGTTTGCTTCAGGCATCTATCCATCACTTATATCTGCTAAGGACATGATCTTCTCCAGAAGATATTTTGAAATATGCAATTAACTTTTGTCGACCCTCGTTGTCCTGTTGTGTTAGGGAACAACAGAAGTTACTCTATCCAGCTGCATGTCTGTATCCATCACACATGCGCGCGCGCGCGCACACACACACACACACACACACACACACACACACACACACACACACGGCCTTTTCATGCTCTGCTGATTTTCTATGCTAGTTCTCCAAGATCAACTTTCATATGTGACAGGCTGTTTGCCTCTCTATGCTCACCTCAATTTGCTTTGTCTAACAATCTCCCATCTACCCATGTCACAGCTAATGATAGAATCCCATCCTTTATATGGCTGAATAATATTCTGTTGTGCAACATACATTTTGTATTAACTCACCTGTTGAGCACGGAGGTTGATTCCATGTCTTGGCTGCTGTGAATAGAGCTGCAATAGAAATCTGAGTTCAGTGCGTCTTCCACAGTCTGACTTCAGTTACTTTGGGTTGCTATACCATAAACTAGTGCTACACAAGCCCAAATCTTATGTATTCTTCATGTGCCACTGATCCCACCTTGTGACCTCTTTTGCAAAGGAGTTTTGACAAGGCCATCTCTTATTGCTGGATCCAGGCCTGAATTTCTGCTATTATTATGTCCTTAACACTGGTGTGTGCATCATGCATTGCTTAGCTGTCTTCTTTGAGTTACCTTCCTTCTGCAAAATCTGGTTTGGAATTTCTTTTTTTTTTATTTTTATTAATTTATTCTTGTTACATCTTTATGGTTATCCCATCCCTTGTATCCTCCCATTCTCCTCTCCCTCCCATTTTCCCCTTATTCCCCTCCCCTATGACTGTTCCTCAGAGGGATTACCTCCCTCTGTATATGCTCATAGGGTATCAAGTCTCTTCTCGGTGACCTGCTGTCCTTCCTCTGAGTGCCACTAGGTCTCCCCCGCCAGGGGACATAGTTAAATGTGAGGCACCAGAGTACATGAGAAAGTCAAATCCCTCTCTCCACTCAAGTGTGGAGACTGTCCTGTCCATGTGCTAGATCAGGGTAGGGGTTTAAATTTTTCGGCCTGTATTGTCCTTGGCTAGTGCCTTAGTTTGAGCGGAACCCCTTGACCCAAATCTGCCTATCATAATGTTCTACTTGTAGGTTTCTAGGACCCACTGGATCCTTCTACATTGCTATTCTCCCATTGTTCTCTCATCTAGAGTCCCAATAGGATGTCCTCCTCTCTGTCCCAGTTTCCTGGTAAGGGAAGGATTTCGTGGGACATGCCCATTGGGCTAGTATGCAGATATAAGTGAGTATATACCATTTGAGTCTTTCTGCTTCTGGGTTAACTCACTCATTATGATCATCTCTAGCTCAATCCATTTGTCCACAAATTTCGGGAATTCCTAATTTCTTTCCAAAGTTTTTGTGTTTGGAAGTGGTTCATCGTTGAAATACCTGTAGCTTCTAATAGAACAGAACAGGAAGTACAGGGTTGCTAATGGCAGTGGAAGGAGCTGGGGGAGGGGGGAGCACTATTCCTTACTCACTCGTTGCAGACTCCTGATCCAGGAGGGCAAGGCTCCCTCCCTCTTACACCAGTGTTATCTCTGGGGCTCTCATTTCTGTACCTATTCTGGGTGTGGATGTTCCTCCTGCTTCCTCCACAGGGGCAAGCCCATGGTTTGGGGAGCTGACTTATCTCTTTACGGCTCTCCAGAGAGTCAAGCCTAAGAACTTGGATTAAACCCTATGGTATGCTTGCTTTTCATTATTAAATGAGGCTCTGTGCTCTGCAGATACTGTTAATCTGCTGTGCATCATTGAAGTGGCTCCTCTCGTCTTATTACTTCTGTTTAGAATTTTAAAATCCCTGACTCTTTAGTCACCAAATAAGTATTAGTTGATTTGTCCTCTTCTGTTTTCCAAGTTCTTTATATAGCCAGAGTTAGGCCTCTCCCAGTTCCCGGCAGGTGGCCAGCTTTGCTTTGGGATTTATCCTAATGGCACCTGACACAAGTTAATAACAAGCCATCACATTCAATAAGAAATCCATCCATCTTCAAACCTAAGGACATCACAAGGGAAAGGCAGGAGTGAGGGGTGGGCACTCAGTTTGTACGATATGAACGGATGATCTCATTTTTCACCCACATTCTGCTTGTCCTTGGCTTGGTCAGTGGCAAAATGAGAACCAACTGGTCCATGCTGTCTGTGGTCCACTCTGGTCCTCTTAGAAGCCTTGGAGGCCTACCACTAGTGTGTAGTCAACACATGGCCTTCCTCTAGAATACTCGTTTGATAATTGCCTTGGAGCCCTTTTTCTGTGCCAATGAGTATCAGGAATTTATTTTTCTTCTGCCCTAGCAGCCCCATGCCAATGACTGATAATGGGAGAAGTCCAAAGGCCTGCTCCTCCACTAAGAACTGGGATGGAGTGAGACGGAACCTGTAAACCTCCCTTATAGTATCACATAGGGTCAAAACTTCCAATCACTTTCTTGTTTGGATTAGCTTCCACCCTCTCACCAGGTCTTCCTAGGGGCACTTCCTTCTTGGAACTCCAACTTCAGAAAAGAGTGGAGTGTGACTAATCTGCTCTGTCTTTGGGGAGAAAAGCTACCTCTCAGACAGTTTCCATCTTTCTACTCTTTCTTGACTTTTAGTCTCCCACTCTAAAGTCTCCAGCTTCTTTTCTCCCTAATTTAATCATTGCCATGCACCCCTTGATGGATAGAACCTGACCATGCCCTTTGGTGAAGTGGTTAGAACAGCCACACGGGAATTCAGTATCTCTTTATGATGCTAGAATTTTATTATACGAGTGCTATCAATCCTCCTGTAAGCATGTGACACATTCTCTCCTGCTCTGTGTATTCGACTGCACGTGAACAGAATGTCTGTTTTATTTGCTCGTTCTGAAGGGCTTTCCATATGACTAGCCACAAGAATAAATCTACTCCAACTGCCGATTGTGTGGCTGTGCCTAGTCTACTGAGAACAGTTAGTGCCGATAAGAGTGACTGACAAGTGTTAACTGTACTAGTCACCTAAGTCACCAACCTGAGTCTGATGTGGCCCAAAGGATGCCTGGTTGCTGTCAGCCCTTTACCTGGGTAAGCACTAAACTCATCTGTCCACTCGTGCTGCTGCTGCTGCTGCCCTAAGCACCAGCAGTCAGAGATGAGTGGAGGTTGCAGAACAGAAGGGTGAAATTGATGTTGCCCTGACAGAAAGAACAAGGCTTCAAACGCGCTTTCCAATGCCAAAACCCCCAGACAGAGAAGAGCTGGATGACAAGTGTGGCTGCAAAGGCTGAATGGCCATGCCTGAGACTCAACCTCTGTCCTGAAAAGATAGACCTCAGTGTGGCTGTCCCATCACAAATTGATTTCTTACTAAGCAGTTGTGACAACTATTTCCTTAAGGACAGTCCGGGAAGAAACAGTCTTTCTCTTCCTTCTCTGAAGGGTGGCCTAGTCTGAATATCTTCAGGAACAGAGCTTTTGCGTTATTTCTCAACTATCCTGAAGAACAAATGCCAACTATTGGACCCCTCCGAGTTTGTGCTATTGACATGTGGCAATGCTTTCCCGCAGAACTCACTAGGAGATGCTCTGGTCAAGAACACCTACTCTGGGCTGTAGCAAAGAGTGGAAACATACAGAGAGAAACTTGTCACTAGCATTCCTCACCTGGAGCTGCCTTAAAATATAGAGAGTGCATGGTGACAAATAGCATTTCCTAAGGAAATACACCCCTAATGTCCTCTCAAAGACAGTTAAATTGGCAGGGGGAATTGTAAATGAATCTCTATGGGGACTAATGCACATTTAATGAAAACCATTTAGTTATTCTTTTAGCTTCAAGTCCCTGAATTTGATTCACCTGGTGATCCCAATGAAGAGCCAGCTCTGCAGGGTCCAGTGCAGAGACTCTAATTGTGTTTGAGGCTGGGCCAGGAAGTTATTTCTAACAAGCTCCTTGGGGATTTTCATGTTTGAGAACCATGTTCCAAAAAGAAACTTGCAGGTCACTGTAAATTCCTCCCTGGAACAAAGGAGCTGGCCCATGGTGTGGGAGCAAAGAGGCCATGTTTGCATGGCCTAAAAATATGTCGAGCAAGTCTGGGTGCTTTGCCTTCATCTCTGCATCTCACAGGACATCTGTTCACTTGGAACTATCCAGAAAGGGCCAGTTTAGGTGATGGGAGGAGAGGGGCTGAAAATGAAGTCTAGAAAATAGTAACTATTTTGAAGTGCCAAGTAGTTGCTTCTGGAAATAAGAATGACCAGACTAAGTTTTAAAAATAGTGACTTCAAACAGCTAGAAAAACTTGGAAGTTTCCATTTTCAAGGATAGAGAATTGTGAGCATTCAGCTAATATAGGCTTGTGATGTGCTGGTTGGTCTGTTCATTCTTCCCTTACACATTCTATTATTTACCCTTTTATTGATTCACACAGCAGATTAAATGGCTACTCGATGGAGCACAGCAAGACTTGAGAAAGCTCCTTATAGCCCGAGAGATGAAAGAAAAGAAACTGATGCATTTGCTCTTCTTTTTTTTTTTTTTAATTATAAATGAAGTGACACTGACTGCCCCAGTGCCAATAGCCAAGAAAACTACAACAGAGTTAGTGACCAATTTGATCAAAATTACAAATCAGAAAAAAAACCCACTAAACTTAAAGTCAGACCCATCTGATATTTTTTAATATTTTGAAGACCTATGTCATTGCTCAAAAGGGATAATTTTGAGATGATGTCCAATGATATATCAGGGGCCAATGCCCCTCAGAATCCTGCTGCCTCGATCCATTCACTGTAACCCAATCCCTCATGAATTTCCGTGTTCATGGTGAAAAGATGAGGTTGCTGGGGGCAATATAAAGAGCTGATGTTCCCAAGAATTCATCTTGGAATATAGCCCTGGTTGGGTTCCAGGATCCACTAAGGGTAACCTCAAGCCTGCACAACTGTCCTCAGATCAAACTAGTTTCCAATTCGTCATGCCATGTGCCTGAATTCTTTGTGTTATTTACTTTGAATCAACTCTCAAGGCTAGGCTTTGGCTAGACTAAGAGGAAGCTGTCTCAGTTTTAAGTTTCAACCAGCTTCAGAACCACCTCTTCTTCTGTTCTCAGTCTCTGGGAATCCCAGGCCCAGTGTGGCTTTGCTGCTTAGTGCCACTTCCTCAGAGAATTCATTTCCTGGGTATGCTTCTGTGGACTGTCGGTTGATTGGCACTCACTTTTAATGGATTTTTTTTCTTCTTAGCATTATAGTTCACAATCCTGTGACCCTATAAACCTGGCATGGTGGTCCAAAACAAGACCACAGAATTCTCCACTTGATAGCCCGTTCTGAGTCATTGCCAAGGTCACGGAAGCCCCCTATGTGTGATGTAGGGTGCAGTGCTCCAGAGGGTACAGCCTACTTTCCCTTCCCCAACATCTGCAGAAGGTATTAGGTCATTGTCATCACTTGGAGGTGATCAACTTCGACACTCAGGTATTTGTGAGTTTTTGCCTGACCCTGACATTGGTTGACAAGAATCCTGGAACACTGTTTATGTTGTCCTCTTTCACCTTTCTGCACCAGGTGACAGAGGACAATAGAGTCCCTCCACCCTGCTGTTATTGCATTCTGATATGCAGACCGCAGACCATAGGGAAAAAATCTTACGTTCATCTTTTCTCTCTACTTCTCTGTCTCTGTATGTCTCCTACCTTAACAGAATGAAAATGCCTGCCCCTCTGCCCTTGAACTTTGCCCCCGTTCCTTTTCAGGCAATGTGTGGCTTTTTAAATAAGCTGGTTTGTTTCAGCTATTTCTTTGGGTTGAGTATTTTCCTATAAGAGTCCTTGCATCCTTACAAAAAAAACCCATATGTCTTAGACATATTGAGATAGTCTCTGAAGTAGTCAGTTCTATACCACACTTTCACACCGTTAGTACATAAATGGGAAGCCAAGTGTATTAGGTACAGCGTTATAATCATCATACTTGGCCTTTAGGGTTGATCTTATTCGTAGTGCCTTCTTTTCAGCTAAGCTACTTTGTACTGGATGGAAAGCAGATGTTCATAGACAGTGGAGGAAAATAGATGAGCAGAACATCCCAGATGATACTTTTCACTCAGTCATGCCACGGCCACCTTTTGAGCGTGACCCCATGCTAAGGGCTGAGAAGGAAGAAGACGTCATGCAGGCTTGGTCCCTATCCTCAAAGAATGCCCTCTCTAGTCATAGTTGGGGCTGGGATGGGGAGCAAAAGTTGAGACACCATAAGGCTTGAGACACCATTCAAGGTTGAAATGTAAAGCTATACAAGATGGAAAGGCTGTGTGTAGAATGGGATGGGTGTGTGGACATAGGGCATCCGCTCCAGGGTTGGCAGACCGGGCCCCATTCTAATCAGATATGAAGAAATAGGTGGCATTTGGATGTGTGGAAATGAAGTAAGAATTGTTGGTGCCCTGGATAGAGGATGAGCCAGAGTGTTGAGGTGGGAAAGAAGAGCATGCTGATTCTGGAAAAAGAACATTGAGTTGACTTCAACAGAAAGTTCAAGAAGGGGGAAATCTGAAATGAGGCCATAGCTGGGCAGGGCAAAGGACCTTGAATTCCCTAGTAAGCAATGTGCACAATGTGCACTTTATATGGTAGATAATGTAGACCACTAAGTATTCCTTACCATGGACGCAACATTATCAGACTTAGAATTTGCACAGATGCTTTCGGTCAGGAAATCAGTCAAAATGTTCTTGTAGTCAGGAAGTGACTAGAGCCTGGCAGAGAGAGGAAGTTCTGCACACAGGACACTGCCAAGAGAGGGCCCCAGATGAAGGGCCTCAATGAGGAAGGGATGGGCCACACTCGTCATAGCTCACTTGTTTCCGTGTGCACCCACTCGGGTTTGTAGTACAGTAGGAATGGTGTTGCCACAGTTGCTCAGTGTATACCACACACCGCAGGGGTAAGGCTATCTGCCATACAGCCATCCTTAACCACAACTGCAAGCCCAACACTGTCCCCAATGAGTTTTTGTGTGGCCTTTATCACAGCACAGACATCAGCCATCCCATGAAGCCAACACCACAGGAGAGGGAGGGAGGGAGGGAGGGAAGGAGGGAGGGAGGGAGGGAGGAAGGGAGGGGAACTAGCACAGAAACAGGGCTAAGATTCTAGATGGCTTCTGGGGAGCTTTGTATTTAAGTGTAGGCAAAGCCCAGCAGTGATTTACATTCTTTCTGCCAGTGGCTCAGCTACTTTGATCAGCAGAATTAGGCTAGTGATCAACACTGTAAAGAATCTGATTTAGAAGCCAGAAGCCCTGGATTTTAGACCCAACTCATTGATTTCCTAATGAAGTGCTCCAGAAACAGAGGCTCTCTTTCGATCTCAGTCACCTGAGGGCTGTACAAGGATGGTACAGGAAACAGACCAAGTTTGTGGGGCAAGATAAAATGGTCAAGAAAGGCTTCTTGGAGGATATGGTATGTGGCTGAAATGTGCAGTGGGAACAGCTCTAGGCCCGGGGTGTTGGACAAGAACATTGGAGACAGAGAGGGGAGCAAACACATCCTTCCTGGGGCAATGTATTTGTTACTGTTGCGTTGCTGTGGTTAAGGCGCCATGGCTGAGGCAGCATATAGAAGGAAGGATTTATTTGGCCTTAAGGCTCCAGAGGAGCAGGCTTATCATGTCAGGGGAGTGTAGCAGCATCAAGCAGTAGGCATGGCAGCTGGAATTGGATGCTGAGAGCTCACAGCTTGAACCCCAAGCAGGAAGCAGAGGGAACAAACTACAAATGGCACAAGCCTTTAAATTCTCTAAGCCCAGCAAGGCCACACATTATAAACCTACCCAAAAAGCATGACTGACTAGGGAGCATGTATTTAAACTCCTGATACTATGAGAGACACTGGTCTTTTTAGACCACCCCCGGGAGTACCAGGCTTGGTGAGTTGGAGGAGGCCAGGAGGCTCACTCCAAAGGCTCTGAGTTCAACTCTGCCAGAGCTGTGCTCTCTTCTTGTTAATTTTAAATTTTAAAGAAAATCTTTCTATTGATCACATTTAGAAGGTCATTTGGACAGTGGAACGGAAACCAAAGGGTACAAAGAATGTTGTATGGCAGCAACTTTGAGGCATTTTTTATGCACACAAAGGGAGAGTAGTTCAAAGCCAGAGGAGAATCTACATGACCCTGAAAAGCTCTGTAAAGGAGAGGTTGAACAAACTCTAGCAGGTTCGGCTGCTGGAGGCTAAAGTCAGAAACTATAGCTTCATCTGATTGTGGAAAACGTGCTCACGGGGCAGCGGTGATGACTTTACTCTCCGCTGTGGGAGTTGACCTTTTCTGTGATTGATGGTGAAGTTCGGGAGAACTTCTGTGAGAAACTAAAAACTCTTCCTGGAGGAAATTATACTCATGGCAGCAACCGCATTGGATGGTTGCCACGGCACTTGCTTTTCAGTGCTGTGGGACTCTTTATCCAGAGGAAAACAACATTAAAGAAGCACACAGCAGGGAGAACCCACTGATTGAGGAGCTGTGTCTGAGTCTGGCCCTCTACCCCTGGCTGTGTGTCCTTGGCTATAGTCTTGAAACTCTGAGAGTGTCTGACACCTCCCTGAAAGGAGGAAGATAGTAAACTTTACCCTGTTTCCCCCCCAAAGATAGTTATGAGGGTTAAACCAGAGAATAAATTCTGTGGACCACACATCATCTGTATAAAGCAGGAAGCAATCATCTCTGTGGCTCTAGAACCACCTGGGGGTTTGTGGTAGATGTTATGTTGATTTGACACTATTGGAATTGATCATATCTATGTATTTGTTAGGAAGAGTGAAGGATGAGTTGGAGTGGGCAGTGGTCACTATTAGCCTGAAGTCAGCCGTATTGTATTCTTCACCCCCTTCTCTTCATCTGCCTGCTCAGCACTGCCACATCTTCCTCTTGGGCAATAACTCTTCAGGCACTTGAGTGAAGCACTCCACTTCACTCTACTCTCCCCAGGCTGACTTTATCTTCCTCTTTTATTCAGGGCTTCCAAGATACTCCAAATATAGACTTCGAATTGACTGCCTTTGGCAATGGCTTTTAATGGCTAGTAGCTAGCAGAGAACTGGCCTCATACCCAGCTGGGCATTTGTAAATTGCTTTCAATAGGACCTCTGGGGACCTAGGCAAGAGCAACTCAAAGTGGTGTGTGTGTGTGTGTGTGTGTGTGTGTGTGTGTGTGTGTGTGTACATATATATGTGTGTGTATGTATGTGTATATATCTGTATATATATATAGACATATATATAGTCTGGGCCTGGCATTCATCTGAACAGAGTGTGTTATTGCCAGAGGGTGGCTTCAACCTGCAAATACGAAACCCATTTTCCATCCACCAGTGAGGTCATACCAAACAACCTGCTCAATGGGGACCTTGCAATTGGGAGGTGCTTACCAGCATTATGTGGCTTATTTAGGAGACCTGTCTGAGGCTCAGGTCTTCTCTCATCACTTGTCTGGTGGGGATGCTAAGCTCTTCCTGTGAAATCTCAGACCAGTTAGTGGGAGGGAAAGCCCTTGGCACTGGAATCATCTAAGCATGAACTGTCTGTGCTGTTCTTCTTGATTGCACTGTGGAGGTGCTCGCTTGCCCAAAGCCCAAAGGGTCTTTGTGGAGCATGAGAAAAACTGTCAATATTAGAGATACTGTCAGAGCTGCCATATCAGTGGAGAAGATGGCCGGTGAATAAAGACTTTCCATTGGCTTAAATCTATGTCCGAGCAGTCTTCTCTGCTCAATATTCCATAGCATCTATGGCAGATGTTTTGTTTTACTTTAAAATTCTATGTGTGCTGCACTGGGATGACCTTGAACTCACAAAAACCTGTCTGCCTCTGTCTCCCTAATGCTGAAACTACAGGTGCATGCCTCCAGGGCACCATGGTTTTGCTTTTGTTTGCAGGCTTTTATTTGGCTTGAGCTTTTTCATTTGTTTGCCTTGATTTCCCTTTCTTGCTTTTTTTGAGAGAGAGAAACAACAAAAGTTGGATGGGTTCAGAGGTAGGGACAGTCTGAGAGGAGACGGGGAAGGAGAGAAAAAAAAACAATACATTTGTATGAAAATAATTTTCAACTTAAAAAATGATCTATGTGTAGACGTTGTCCTGAGGCTCAATGTTGCCCTCAGACCTCAGAGAAAACTGGGTGTTTCCTATGCAGTCCAATATGATCAGTTGTCCAAGGTGGTAAAATAAGATAAATGTTCGGGGTTTTCTGGAAGCAGGCCAATCTTAAGCAAGGAATACACAGGTTGTGTAAGGACTTAGCTCAAGGATGACAGACATATAATGCAGAGCACACAATGGGCATCCTCAAAACAGCAGAGCAGGGTATAAGTAACATGGGGGACTCTTTAAACATGACTGCATTCACATAGTCAGGAGCATTCATATAGTCAGGAGCAATCAATACGCATGCTCTTTGATAGCCTTCCACCTTGCCCCTAGAATAAAAGCGAGACACGTGTGTATCATTGTGGGGCCTTAAAGTAGGGGAACTATATAGCCCAAGTTTTACAAACTAGAAACAACACAGCATTAAGCAAGTGTGAGACCCTTCTAAGCAGGGGACATACTTAGCCACTGGTCTTGTTTCACTTTAGATACAAGAGACAACCCTCCTCAGCTCCTGGGCCAAATCCCTGGCAATGGGATGAAGCTAAGAGTGGACAGAGGTGCTGCTTTGATGGTGAAACACGACACATGTCCCCATGTTGCCTCCAGGGTTTTCCCTGCCCTGCTCTGGTGAACACAGAGTCCCTGAGTTTCCACGGTCGAGTCGTCACCATGAAGTGATCACCACCCTGGGGCCAGCTGTGTTAAGGCCTGGGGATGAAGGGATGTGGGTCACTGTAGCAAGTCTTCAGAGGAAGACCAAGAGAAGGAAAGCTGTGAACCCAAAACCCAATAGAAGAGATGAGGGGACACTTCTGTGTTAGCGCTCCATCAAGTGACAATTGAAAACCGATCCTTAATTAATATGTTACAACTCATGAATACACACTGTATCACCTTCCCTCAATTCATTTTTATTTTTAAGATATATTTTCCTTCTGATAACTGCCAGTCTTCGGGCCCATGGCAACCCTTGCTCCATTCTTGGTTTGATAGGTGTCACCTATGTGTCAGAAGCCAGGAAGAAAGCTGACTTCTGGGGACACTGTTCTCCATAAGCTCCATCTGAGCAAGTCGACTTTAACTTGCCACCATGAGTTGGTGGATTATAGTGTTAAGAGTCACCTTGCTTTGACATCTCTGCAACAGGTCCTTTTTACCTTCGTTTTGATAACTGCTTAGATATCTCTTTCCCTCAAAGTTGCTCCTCGTTGCTTTCAAACACGGGGTTGCTGTAGGACACCCCCTGCACGTCAGAGTAGGAGGTGTGGTTTAGTGGGGGCCAGGTCGAATCATTTGCCAAGTTCCTCTGCCACATCCGATACTGGCTTTTTGATTGATAGCCAAAACATCTCTTGACTCCTCTCCACAAAGCTCGGTTTTCAATAATGGCCTCCTGTCAGATGAAAAACACACAATTTTGGGATTTGTGTTGCCTAATTCCACAGATCATAATCAGACACTGCTTCTTCGGTGCTTGCTTAGATTCCACTTAACAAAACTCTGGGACCTAAAAGAATAGTAAGTAGTTTTGTAGCTGGATAGCTGGATTCTCAAACTTTCCTACTTAAGGAATTCAGCTGGGGGAGGTATTTTTTTTTTTTTAAGCCTGGGAGTAAAGCTGGAAGCAGCCTACCTCAGAGATAGTCCTTGGGATTCTCACATCTAAATTAAATTTAAAATTGTTCAAAGTCTATATTTCACACCATGCCGCATCCAGCATCATGCCTTATAAAATGACAGTTCACAAAACTCTTAGCGTCTCATAGAAGTGAACGTGTAGAAAGATGTATAACGTGTCTTCGATACACTTCGGCAAGACCCTGCTAGCCATGAATGCAGGCCACTAAAATTTAGATAGAGGCCTCAGTCTTAGGGTTGGAAAGTCCTGGATTCGTTTCATAACTATAAGACTATGGCTATGTCATTAGTCCAAGACCTGAGTCTAATTCTCACCACTAAAGAAAAAAAGTCTATTAGTCCAAGCCTGTTTGGTTAGAAAGAATAATCCCTTCCTTGTATACACTGTAAGGATTATACAACTGCCCTTACAATGCAGGGCAGGGCAGGGGAGGGCAGGGGAGGGCAGGGGAAGGCAGGGGAGGGCAGGGCAGGGCTGCCACCCTTTACACGCCCTTCTGAACTACTTTTTAAACTAATGGCTGTATGCTGAGGCCCTGCTTACACATGCTCACCTTCACCAAAATACCTTTCCAATAGTATAAAAGTAATGCCTCTTGCAAAGCATTTGGGGCTGGAGAGCCAGATTAGCCATTAAGGACAGTGGCTGCTGGCTGCTCTTGGTGAGGACCGGAGTTCAAGTCCCAGCACCACATGGCAGATGAGAGTCATCTGTAGCTCCAGTTCCAGAGGATCTGAAATCCTTTTCTGTCCTCTCCAGGTACCACATGCACACGGCACATAGATACACATTCAGGCAAAACACTCATACACGTACAAAAAATAATAATTACAAATATGTTGGACTGCCATTTCATTCCACGAGTTAGTCTAAAGCTGAAGTGAAATGAGTCATAAAAGAAATCCCAGAAAGGGTTAACTTGGGTGTGTGGTGCATTCCATTAGGTACTTTCATGAGGGAAAAATAAGGAGAACAAACCAACAAGAAGAATAACTGATTTCGCTGTCCACCCGGGGGATCTTTTGTAAACTGAGTTAATAAGGATTGATGATGGAGGATGCAGTTTCCCTAAAGCCTGACCATATTTGTTACCCGAGTCCTGGTGTCTATAGAAAAGACAGGAAGCACACCTCACCAGAGCCTTTCCCTCTGAACACCAGTAGGCTTCTTGGCAGAAATGAAGACCCAGAGAGCCAACTTCAGCTTCTGGCCAGCCTCGGTCCTTACCTGCCAGACCTAGTCTGCCTTCCTGGAACAGGAAAATTGTAGCTCGTCTTTTAGAGCTGGGAGAAATAAGGGGCCCTGGGACCAACCCCGAGGTTTTAAATGTAACACTTGTAGGAAACCTCGGCATTTCTTCCAACAAGTTAAATGAAGGATGAGACACAGCTCTACGAGTTGTGGGGAATTTTCATCCTTCTAGTATGACCTCCTGGCTTGTCATTCAACAAAGGACAACTGAAGCATTGTTAGGTGGTCCACCTTGAGACTCTGCCTTTTAAATTAAACTCACAGCTAGAAGTAAAAGCAAAGCTTTGATGAGAATCTATTTCTTTAAGAGAATTTTATGTAAGCATTTCCAGCTGCCTTCCTGGTTCTTAAGTCCTTATGTGCACACACACACACACACACACACACACACACACACACACAAACGCGCGTGCACAGCAATAAGAAGATGGGCATCAGCAAAGCCATTCATATAGGCTCCCATGCTTCCGAGCAGGCAGGGAATGTGACTCACATGGTATGGGCTCACTCAAATGTGTTTGGTTCCTGGGATACAACAGGATTAGATTAGAGGCAGGATTAGAGCCAGGCTGCAGCAAACCAGACAACACTTAAAACTCTGCAATGGGGGACAGCCATCCTGCCTACCCATCCTGAGAAAACGGTTTGGGCCATGTATAGCACAGGCTGGCCAGCAGGAGGGGTTTAGCTTAGTTCATCCTGCATCCTGTCCCACTCTCTGGCACCCATTCAGAGCCACCTAAGGAGTGCTTGACAGTATGTACCTACTCTTGGAGTCAGTCACCACACGAGGCAGGAAAACATAACATCCATCCTTCTCAATTTTAATAGCCCTCTACCAAAGACAACAGTAGCCCCAGCACTTGCTGAGCACAGAGAAAGAGGTTGCTAAACAACTGGATGCCACAGGGATGGCATCTATGGTGGATGCTCCCACTCGCCGATGCTGCTTTTCAATTTAGAAGTTCCTGGCACCCCACAATAAACATGCGTGTGTTTATCTTTATTTCTCACTCAATGCCTAGCTTTTATGAGTATCAGTTGCCCACCCCTACTGCTGGCCATGAACAAGGTCGTCGCTAACATTGAATTTAAACAGCTCCTTCTCAGCCCCTACTAGGATTAAGCAGGATTTTAAATGCAATAGCTACTAACACGAGTTCTTGCCAGCAGAGCTTAATGGCAAGCAAGCGATGGTATTAGCACACAAATAACCATAGCATGTGTCTGCTTACTCCCCATAGATTGTGAGTCCCACCCCACCCCCCGTTATCTTTCGCCTGGCAAAGCACTCCAGGATATGCAACAGGCTCAAGTGAGAGATGGTAAGTGCCACAGGAGATGATGATGGCTCATGCCTTACACAGTTTTCTGTTGTGTTTGTTTCTCTGTGTGTTTGAGGGGCCTCATTTATTTTTGTTTGGGTTTTGACTCTTGAGATTGAATCTCCCCATATAGCCCAGGCTAGCCTCAAACTCTGGATCTTCCTACCTCGGCCTCACAAGTTCTAGGATTACAGACAGGCAGTCCCGCCATGCCTAGATAGGTTTATCTTTATTAAACACCTACTATGTGCTTCTCGCTTCTCATATTTCAGTCTCTCTCTCTCTCTTTCTCTCTCTCTCTCTCTCTCTCTCTCTCATTCTTCTCTCTCTCTCATGTATGCATGTGTATATATAATGATTAATATATATGATTTATACATAAATATATAGTAAGCTCTGATTGCTAGTAACATTTTATAGCAAACTCAACAAAAAGGAATAAAAGGAATAATTTGCCCCAAGTCAGGCCATAAGGAAGAGCTGATGCCAGGATTCACACCAGAAGGACTGTCTGAGCCTCTCTCTGCCTTTTGCTACAAATATGTCAACCAGGGAAGGTCTTCCTGATACAGCATTATGACAGGCATTGACACTTGAAAACCATTGTCCTTCCTTGTCCACCCACCCGAAAAAAACAACAAAAACAAAAACAGACAAGCAAACAGTCTAAGCTAACCTGTCTTGAGCATGGATTCCCTTACCCAGAATGCCTTTCTACTCGGAATAACAATGACACAGCCCTAACTAATAAGACATATGAAGAAGTCTCCTGACTGGCCATAGGAAACTTTGTGTTTTCCGGTAAATTTTGAGGAAATAAAAGTCTGTGAGTGCCGCCCCTGTTTTCTTTCTGCCCATTAATGGATGCACCTCACACACAGCTGAGCTGGAGACCTGAGAAGGAAGCATGAAAGAGCACAGATAAGGCTGACAGCACCAAAAGATGCAGGATTCTGACTAAAAGGTGCTGGACTCTGACTGAAGGTGGCAGGGCTCTGACACAGGAGGGCCCTGAAGTGTCCACCTCGAGTCTGGTTCACAAGTTAGTATATATCTTTGCTGTTCAAACTGCACTTAGTGAGTCTTCTTAATTGCCTAGCCAACCCAGGGTCAGGAAAGATTCATAAAGGAGTCAGTCCTACAATGGTGCCAGGAAGAATGGAGCGGGATGTCAATGCGCAGATATGGAGAAATATGTTCCAAGTGGAAAATGCCTTCAGCAAGACAAGCATGTGAGATTATCCTTTAAATCAGCGTTTCTCAATCTCTAGGTCATGACCCCAGGACCATGCATCAGATATTTACACTTCGATTCATAACAGTAGCAAAATTACAGTTATGAGGTAGCAACGAAATAATTGTATGGTTGGGGAGGGCACCACAACGTGAGGAACTGGATTGTAGCATTAGGAAAGTTGAGAACCTTTCCATGCTTTAAATGGCGGGAACCAGCCTCCTGCAACTCAGTCTTAGGACCCTCATGTCAATCTGGCTGCTTTGGAGGATGTATGGCTTAGCATATGATTTCAGAATTTGTTACCAGAATCTGGTAGCAGGAGGATTTGCCTGGCCCTCACACGTGCTCTACATCTACTGAATCAGACACAGGGTGAGGAGTGCTTGGCAATCTGTGCTCCCCATTTTACCAAGCATGCCTGGTGAGTGTGTTGCCCACTCTGTTTTGGCATAAGCCCAGTTTAGCCTCCAGAGAGAGGCTCTGGTACCCTGACGATGTGTTCCGTTCTGCCACCGACCACCGAGGCAGTCTTTGCTCTACACAGGATGGAATGTTCTTATGGATTCTGCCCTCTTGGTACTAGCTGAGAGGCTGTAAGGAAGCCACAACCCACTGTGGATACCCCAGTTGCTGGAACACAATAGTTCTACAAGTCTGAGCATGAATAGGGACAGAAAGAAGCCTACATTTCTCCTCTCCTTGATGGATGCCTTCATTGCGGTCCATCTTCCAATGCCAGGCTTTGAAGAAGAGAGATTATGTCTAATATCACTGAAAGAGGAGAGGGTGAAACAGAGATAAAGATGAGTACATCTCATTTCACTTAGAAAAGGGGGACATGGGAGCTGCAGAATGAAAGCTGTGAGACCCTGTTGTGAGGTTCATTTCCCATCACCCATTACAGGTGAAAAAAAAAAATACAAGCTGTTAAGTGAAAGAAGCCACCCATACCTCTGAAGAAAAACAGTGCATACCTACAGTTCCAACACTCAGTAGGCAGAGGCAGGATGACTGAGAGTTCAAAGCCAACCTGGGTTACCTAGTAAGACCTGGTCTTTAAAAGCAAAAGTGGTGGAGTAGTTCTAAAGTGCTTACCCACATACACAAGACCCTGAGTTCAATCTTCAACACTGAAGACAAAACAAAAACCAAAGCCATGCACAGAATCATTATACTGATATGAAGTGTCCCAGATAGGAAAATCCGTAGAGACAGAAAGTGTGTTTGTGATTGTCAAGGAGGAGGGGAAAGGAATGAAGATCAATTGCTACTGGGTAGTGTTGAGTGCTGCACACTCAGCGACCATACTCTAAAAACCATTGAATTGTTTAGTTTTAAATGGTGAGTTTTATAGTGCACAAATTATACCTTAGTTTGAAAGTGTGAATTCTATTTGTGCCTGTACTGGGGGAGTCTTCAGAATGAATCCAGCCTTGAAGTACTTGAGTGCATCCTCCCTACCATGCTTTACAGATGAGAAAAGCAACTGTTTGTTTTCCCATCAGAGAAAAGCACACTGCACACTGCGTGGAACCTTTGCACATTCAAGTTGCTCCATTCTCAGATTCATGAAGACCCGGGCCCCACTCACACACACAGCAGGCAGCCTGAGGGCACTTACCTCCACAGCAAAGGACACGATAAAGTTGGAGCTGATCATGAAGAGAATGTAGGCTCTCCACAGGACAGGGGTGCAGAGCAGCTGGCGGGAGACGGCAAAGACAGTTAGTCTCAGAACAAATATGCTGGAATAGTCTCTATGCTCACACCAGACATTTGTATAGGCAGCTATAAATCATGGTGGGGGCACACACACAAAAAAAAGAGTGATAGGTCAGCGGTTAAGAGTGCTTGTGTTCTTTCAAAGGCTCAACAGTTCCGTTCCCAGCACCCACACCGACTTGTAACCCAAGGTCCAGATGATCTGATACCTGCGTCTGGCCTCCATGGCACTCACATATATGTGTATAAACACCCACACATCCACACACAAATGAACTGAACCTAGAATATAAATGGCATGTGTATATAGTACATATTCCATACATATAATTTTACATACACATATACAGAAAGAACTAAGCACGGAAAATTGAAGTGCAATTGTTTGAGGATTGTGACTTTTCCCCTCTTTTTAGTCTCTTTCTTTTATCTAAAACTTCTACATTTTCTAATTTTGGTAATTTTCAATGAAAATAAAAAATAGTAAATCCCCTTTTATCCATTTGCTTTTTGTTGTTTTGAAGAGGGGACGCAGGGACGTGACTTTGATGCCAGGCATCTCTGAGAACACATGTGTGAAACTTCCACCATGGATAGTGTGGCCCTCTGTCCTTTAGTGCATATTTCTTATCATGCAAGTCCTGCCTTGGAATACTGGGTCAGGGATGTTCTCGGGGGGGGGGGTGCCTATAGCTGCACACCCTGTGCCCTCACAACTGTATTTGCCAAAGGAGCACGTGGAGCTGAAATCAAGCTATTCTCACATTTCCTCTGCCTTCCTCCAACCCCTCCTCAGGTACAGTGCCTGATAAATAAGCATGCAGGTGGATGGATAGATGGATGGATGGATGGATGGATGGATGGATGGACGGACGGACAGATAACCCATATACACTCTGCTGTGTACATGTCCTATACAATGCCTCATCTGCTGATGGGAGTAAAAACTGATGCAGTCCTATGAAGAACAATGTGCTCAAAAGTATTTTAAAATCCATTTTTAGTAATTTACTACTGGCATATAACTCATGCACGACTAAAGTATATGCACTTTTTTTTAACTGAGACTTTGTAAGGGTAACAAATAAGAAACAGCTATGTGTTAATTAATATAAGATTGTGTATACGTTATGATACATACATAATCTATACCATGAAATATAATGCGTATGTATATGCAATAAAGTATTATGTTATCATTAAAAATAATGGGAAAACTTTATGTGCTAGTATGGCACAATTACCGAAATACACAGTTACATGAAAGACATGAGGTACAGGACTGTGTATGTGGTTATAGCAGCCATGAAAATGTTCCACTCAGCTCTCCTGCTGCTGGGAAGATAAACACCCACTGCTATGAAAATGTTCCACTCACGTCTCCTGCTGCTGGGAAGATAAACATTGGCTACCCCAGACAGTATACTCAAAATCTACCACAACTTCCAACAATAAAAGACAGCATGGATTCTCGTGAGACCCACTCCTGTAGGATGCCGGACACTCCTGATGGACAGTTTCGGCTTAATCCTGGAGTCGCTGTAGACCGAGACTCCTCTACTGGAGCACAACTTCCTTCCCTCAGCTGCCCCACCGGGCAAGGGCTTCGTGGTGGCATGATGGCTCTCATGACCTTCCCTGGCATCTCCCCTTTTCTCCCACAGATATCTCCTATAATAAATTTCTTACATAACACACCCCATTCTGATATCTACATCTCCAAATACGGACAAATGGGATAGTTTGTTACTGCTGTGTAGAAATGTGAGAGAAGATTAATATACATAAGAAATGCCATGTACTCCTCTGCATATGTGTAGATTCCATACATTGTCCCAGAAGGAAACAAAGATAGAAAGGAGATCTTACTGTGCTTAAATTTCTTTTAAAAATTTTAAACCACGTGAATGCGTTTCTTATTTAAAAATCATCTAGGTTGTAAAACAACATGATTCAATAATTCATAATAAACTTCATAGATCTGAGGTAAAGCCCATTTACAGTGCATGAATTTTAAATGGTGGACAATAATAAATAATGTTATAATTTTCCTTGTTTGAATAGCCTATATTTTAAAAAATAGACTCATATTTACATAATAGGAAGGATTGGTTGGAAACTGAGAACAATGCCTCTTTGCAGCATCCTTTGTAGTCCCACCATCACAGGCTCCACACAAGTGCTCAGTGAACAAGAACATCCCTGCTTTATTATGCCACAGTGCCAGCCTGACTGTTAGAGCCATATGTGTGTATATATACATATATGTATACATATATATACACATATACATAAGTATACATACATATGTATGTATATTGCACATATGCACTTTCCCTCACTTGAATAGGTAAGATTATGATATCTTGTAGGATTTTGAAATTGTCTCAGTTACCTTTTTTTAAATGTAAGAGAGAGAGAGAGATTGAATAGAGGAGCAGGGCTCTTTGAAAGCGCCTTTTCAGATATACCATGAAAGTACAGAAAAGCGTGGTTTTTAGAAGTAAGTAAAGACTTGAGAATTAAACTAAAGACTGTTGCAGGCACAATTTTTAAAATGGCACTTGAAAGCAAAAAAACATATCAGTTGACTTTTTATCAATCTGACAAGGGATTTTGTTTTCAACGAGAATTGGTTTAATCCTTGTGCAAGGGTTATCTTTAGTCTCAGAACAACACTTGATAGGATCTTATTTCCTGATTAGCATGAGTAAAAAAATAGATATAATTCAGCATTCTTTCAAACTTTACCATTTCCAAAGCACATAAGCGGGCGCCGAGAGTCCCTGTCAGTTACAACGGTGACCTGCTATCAGACGCTGGTGACAAAAATACCTAACACCGTCATCTCCCAGAGAGGATACTTACGTCCAAACGCCTATGCAACTCTGGGATATCCACAAATAGAATGAAAAGACATACGCCCATCTGTAAAATCAGCACAAGGACAAATATATCTGAGGAAGCAAGAACACAGGCTATCATTTTGAGAAGTGATCATGTGAGGCCTCCTCACGTCTACTGACTGATATATTCTAGATTAATGCTGATTGCATTCACTTGACTTCTGCATCCAAATACAGCATAATGGAGCACTCATGTCTAGGCGATGACTCTTATCTCTACAATATCCATGCACATCCCTGAAGGGGTGGGATCTTTTTTACATCTATGTTACGTTTTAATCGGTACAGGTGGTAAGTAAATAGAGAGAGAGAATAAAAATGGCAAAATGCCCTCTTGATAAGTGCTTTAAAGACACTCTAGTAGCTGGCTTCAGTTCAAGTCATCTGCCTCAAATCCATTTCTGGAAAACCAGGAATGCCATGAAGACTTAAAATTTAAATTGTGATTACATAAAGATGAGCGGTCAACTGCTTCCTCATCCCAATGAGAAAAAGACAAAATTAATCTTCCTGGAGCTATGTTGCATGAGGATATCGATCCTACGGCGTGTGCTTTTGGATTTGTACAATTAGAGTGTTAGGATCAATATACAAATACGTGTCTCAGAGACTAAGTAGGGCACACACTTGCCCTAGCGGACCTCTCTGCCCAAATGAGACCAGCCAAGACTGCCCACAGTGCGGTATCATGAGGTTCTTTGTGGCAGGATCTACTCCCGGTCTGCCACCACACAATGCCACCTTAACCAGCCTTCACGACCACAAGTCCCAGTGAGGACAGTAGTCCTTTTTGTGTCCCCAGCATGAATCCTGACAGATGCTGACAAGTATAAAGACTGCTCCTTACATTGAACTTCCTGACTTAGCCTGGTCCCAAGAGATCAGCTAAAGACAACTCCAGGTGGCGCCATGGGATGAAAAATAAAGTTCTTTGATAGAAAGACAGGGGGAGGGGAATGAGACTGCGGTGGTTTTCAGAGCTCTGGAGCAGAGGGGACGGGTCCCCAGCTGAGACTCCACTGTGTGTTTAGTTCCTGAGTGACCTGCACATGCCTGTTCTACTGATCGTCAATGGTGGATTATTGCCCCTCTGCCTCCCGTGCAGCGTTACTCACAGTTTGTATAGGTGGGCTGCCTAAAGGGTTTTCCTTTAGAGAAGACCAGAGCCACAATAATACAGTTGATTGTTCCCAAAAACCAGATAGTAGTATTCTCAAAACTCGCAAAGGTGCTGTTACTTCTGGTTTTCTCAGGAACACTGGGAGACACAGTTAAGGTTGCAGTACTCTCATTCCTCACTGGGCAGACACTGCAAAGGAAACAAACAAACAAAAATAACCAATGGAGTCCTCAGAACACACTTGCACTTACAGGTCACCATGACAAACACTGTCTGGGGCAAACATCCACCATTTCATAATTGCCCATTGATAAAGAAGACACAAAAATAAAGAAAAATGAGCACAGGACAGATCTATAATTTCATATTTATGAACAGATAAATAGATACACAGATAGACTCAACTGGCTACTTGTTCGTTAAGCTATGCATCCATCATGTATATTAAAGATACAGGGGGAGAGATGTGTTCATGTGATTCTTCCCTTGGGAGTCTTTAGAACTCTGTCAATTAATACACAGGGTGACATGTACTTTATCATTGAACAGGGCCAGTTTTGAATGGAAAAGATTTTGATCATGTCCCTGGACATTGCTTAAACCAGGCTCCTGAAACTGGGACAAACCAGGAAAGTTATAACCCCAAGTCACTCTCGTTATTAAATGACACAGGCAAAGGTGTGTAATAAAAAGACAAATGATTGTTGGAAATCTTCTCAAAGGATTTAAGGAGCTTAAAGCCTTTGGTAGGTGGAGACCCATCATGTAGACCAAATGATGGACAGATGGACAGAAATCAGACTTAAAGGAGCTGGGTTTGAAGGCAGAAATCAGACTTCAAAGAGCTGGGTTTGAAGCCACCCTGATACCTGTGCAAGTCCATGAGGTACCACGGCTGCTTCTGCACCAGGACGAAGCCCACAATGTGCATGGCCAAACTGAGGAGAATGTTGAAGATAACGGAGAGCAGCAGAGGCGGCGAGATCAGCCTCCCCGCAGGTCTGAAGGGCACTAGCTTGGGGTTGGCGCCGTTCAGATTCACTACAAAATAAATGCAAGGTTTACTTGTGTGAGAGCAGGCAAATGCTGGGTTCTTAACCCTAAGAGTGGGATGATGAACGCAACCTGTCAGGCCCCAATCTGAGAAGCTTCTGTTTGCAGCAGATGGTAATTAACACAGATATCTACAGCGGATTGAGGCAGAGATTAAGAGACTGTGGAGCACTCAGCCCTGAATGGGGCATCTGTATCACAACCCATTCTCCCCCAAACTTTGGGGTGGTTGCAACAGCGAAGTCCAGAAAGAGTGAACAAGCAACAGGCAGTACAGGGCAACAATGAAACGTTGTCTGTTGTGACAGCATGCACAAGATCTGGACAAGCATAAGTCAACACAAATCCCAGCATAAGGGAAGTTGGGCATAAAGTCCCACCCCTGGCTGAGGGGCTATAAACAACTGAGATCTGCTGAGAGACGGGGAGTCAGTTTTCTCAAAGAATATATCTTTCCCACACATACAAGAATATCTGTGCAGCACAAATCAGTTTGTGATGGGTTTATTCTTTTAAAGGACACAAAGTTGGGTGGGGAAAAAAAGGATAATGAGTCAGAGAGAAGCTGAGAGATGGCCCAGTGGTTACAAGCACTGGATGCTCTTCCAGAGGACCTGGGTTTGATTCTCAACACTCACATGGTGCCTCATAACCACATGGAACTCCCAGTCCCAGGGGCCCAGATGCCCTCTTCTGGCATCTGAAGGCATGGTACATACATAATACACAGACATTTATGCAGGCAAAATCCATACACATAAGATAAAAACACAGGAAAATATTGTTATTTTTTAAAAACTAAATTAAACCATGAACAAAAAATTAAAGGAAACAGTAGTTAAACAAAAGGAGACTGCCAACAAAACTATGGACATTATTAAAAGTAGCCAAAAGAAATGTGACAGGAAATACAATCAATGATGTTAAGAGAATCACTGAGGGAGTGAGGAGCTAGTTAAATGTGTAGAAACCCTGCTGTAAAGTAAGAGGATCTGGGTTCAAATCCTTAGCACTCACATAAACAGCTGATCATGGCTATGTATGCCTATAACTCTAGCCCTGGAAGGCAGAGACAGGTACTCAACAGGGCCCAATCTAGTCAAAACGGTAAGCTTCAGGCTCAGTGGCAGACCCTTCTCAAAGAGTAAGAAAGAAGGAAACAGGAAAAGACTCTTGATTCTCTCAAGTTGAGACCATTTTGGGCTGCATATCAAAACCTTATCTCATGAAAAGTAGTATAAAAATGGTGAGAACTGAAAAAAAAAGGTCCAGCAGGGAAAGAACTTGCTATCAAGGATGAAAACCTGAGTTCAATTATTGGGATCCACATGATGAAAGAGAAATATTGACTCCCACAAGCTGTCCTTTGACTTTTGTGTGTTGTACCGTGGTAAAGACATGTGTATCCACATGCTTTAATTAAATAAATAATAATTAATAAAGAAATCTAAATACAAATTTTAAGTTCAAAAGACAGTATGTATAATGGGAGAAATAGTTTTATCATTTTGTAGTCTACTTGAGAAGTGCAAATTAAAGTCATAGTAATACAGCCTGAATTTATATGTGTGTATGTCGTATGTTACAATAATAATTAAAGAAGAGGTCATGGGTTTGAGAAGGAGTGGAGGTGGCATAGGAGAGTTGGGAGGAGGTAAAGAGGGCAGAACTGATGTGAACATAGTACTAATGTATAACGTTCTCAAAAAGACCAGAAAGGCCTGACCAAACTACAGTGAATTTTACTTTTTCAAAATCAAATACCAGGTTGTTTGTTTATTTTTTTGAGGCTGCTAAGAAATTAGAACTCTGATCCATTGCTAGTGAAATTTAAAATTATGCAGTCTCTAGGAAAATAGTTTGGTGTTTCTTTGAAAAGTTAAATATTTGGTAGTCACATGATGCAGAAATTCCAATTTATTATTTCGTAGAACTGGGGGAAAAAAAGACGTAACAGGTTCTTTATACAAATGTTCATGGTCCTACTGTCCACAGTAGCCAAGAGGAGGAAGCAACTTCTAACTCCATCAACAGAGCAACAGAAAAACTGGGGAAAATACATTTTCAGGGGATTATATATTAATTATATATTATATGTATATGTATTTTAGGGGCTATATATATTAAATTCCAAAAAAATTAGGGAAAATAGCATTTATACAAAATGAGACTGTTAACAAAACTATAAAAAAAATTTTAAAGGCTCCAAAAGAAATGATGTCACAAGAAATACAATCAATGATGTTAAAAGACTCATTAAAGGAATGATATACGTGTATATGAACATATAGTGGATACATATATTTAGTATCCACTAAATAATATTTGTCAACAATACGGAATGCATGCTGCAAGGAACCTTGAAAACATTTGGTAACTGAAAGAAACAGACACTAAGGGACAAACTATATAAGACCATGTATATAAAATAGGAGGCAAGTTACCACAGATAAAAAGTAAAGGAAAAGTCACCACAGATTAGAAGAGAGAGCTGGGCATGCTCGCTGAATGGGTAAGGTATCTGCTTGGGAACAGATGGTGCTAATGGTTGCACAAAAATTTTAATGGCATTAGTATTGCATAAAAATATGCTTAAAATGAACATTTTATGTTACATGTATATTTTACAAAAAATAACATAATGAGATTTAAAAACAGTTATCAGATTAAATGAAAACAATTTTTAGGACAGGATTAAGCCAGCCATGGGGGTGAGCTCTTACCATCCCCATACTTGGGTGTAGGACACAGAAGAATTACAAATTTGGAGGCAGCCTGGCTCATACAGCACTAACCAGTCTCAAAAAAACAAATTCTGATGTACAACGATTGAGAAGCATAATTCAAATTCTTGGTTTATATAAAAGACTGGAAGAAATGCATCAGAGCACCTAAAATGATGAATGCAAGGATGAGATTGCCTGGCTCCTTTTATAAGGAACAGATTTTAGGAACATGTATGTTTAATCCTATTTAATTAGAAAACGAGGGGCTGGAGAGATGGCTCAGTGGTTAAAAGCGCCGCCTGCTCTTCCAAAGGTCCTGAGTTCAATTCCCGGCAACCACATGGTGGCTTATAACCATCTGTAATGTGATATGGCGCCCTCTTCTGGCTTGCAGGAGTACATGCAAGCAGAGCGCTGCATACATAATAATAAATAAATAAATCTTTAAAAAATAAAAAGAAAATGATAAGAGTTATTTAGCAGAAGATACAAGAAAAGCTCATGTATTTAGCCCAGTAAATGGTGGTTTCAGAGTGGTTTCTCTGAATTCTTCATGTTGTGGTGACCTCCAGCCATAAATGATTCCATTGCCAAGTCATAACTGTAATTATGCTATTGTTAAGAATCACAATGTAAATATCTGTGTTTTTTGATGGTCTCAGGTGACCCCCGTAAAAGGATCCTTGGACACCCAAAGGGGTCATGACCCACAGGTTGAGAACCATCAATCTAGTTATTTACTCAACAGTTTCAAACAATCACAATATAGATGAGGAAAAAAAAATTGCCAAGAGACCGTGAATAGGTTTGGGGAAAGAGAGGCCAGGCTGTTTGATGTCATTCTGAATGTCACACCCAGGGATGAGTGAAAGCACCGAGACAGCATTGGTTCCACATGAAGCAAAGGTCCGTTAGCTGTAGAGACTGCCCAAAAGCATTCCTCCATGTCACCCAGAAGATGCCAATCGACTGCTGACCTGTGCCAGTCATTGTTGGAGGTATAGATAAACACAGCAGTGACCAAGACAAACACTGTCTTTTTCTCAAACAACACACAGAGGAGGGAAGCAGGTAAAAAAATAATAATAATTAATCAAAATAAAGACAGAATCATAATGTCCAATTATGGGAAAGTAATGTGAAAAATAAAGCAGAGCTACATGGCAGAGACTGATTGTCTTAGTTACTACTTAAAGGGAGTGATATTTTAGCTAAGATATGAATGATTAGGAAAAGCTAAAGTCATGTGAAGCGCTGTGGTGACCATTTGACCACGCCCCAAAAAGCCGAACCACCAGCCTGAAAGGCGCGCAGAGCCAATAATATGATCAGAGGCATCAGAGGCGGCGTTGATGCAGGCAGGACTGCAGGCTTGGGTGACTGGGATTTCATGGGATAGGAAGTTACTAACGGTTTTGTTTTGCATTTTGTTTACTAGCATTATCGTAGTGGGAGAGTAGGTGTCACTGCACGTGTGTGAGAAGAAGGCAATTCTATGGAGTAGTTTCTTTCTCTCCTTCCACTTTTATGTGGGTGTCGGGGACTGAACACAAGTCTTCAGGCTTGCAAGGCAATTATCTCTACCTGCTGACCCATCTTGCCAGACCCCACTGGAGCATGTTAAGCAAGAGTGACGTCATAACGTTTACATTTTTTTAACAAAAACTATATTGTGGGAAAGGTAAATGTAACTACCAGAGACAATTTGTACAGAAATATTTTAGGGCAACCTGGAACTTCCTGTGTGACCTTTTTAAAGGGTAAGTGGGGTTGGCAGCAAGAATGAAGGCCAGATCAATTATGAAGGCAATGGTGGCCTGGCCCACCCAACCAGAGAGTTGACAGTGGTTATCTGGCAATTGCAAGAAAGGAATTGGGATGTGACTGGAGACAGAGCCAATAGGGACTGTCCTAGTCAGTGATCTATTGCTATGAAGAGACACCCTGACCCCAACAACTCTTACAAAGGGAAGCATTTCTTTGGGGCTGGCTTACAGTTTCAGAGGTTTAGTCCATTAGCATTGTGGTGGGGACAGCAGCATACAGGTAAACATGGTGCTGGCGAGAGTTCTACATCCGGATCCACAGGCAGCAAAAGGAAAGTGACATTGGGCCTGGCTTGGGCTTTTGAAATCTCAAAGTCATCTGAGTGACCACTTCCTCCAACAAGATCACACCTACCTCAACAAAGCCACACCTACTCCAACAAGGCCACACCTACCTCAACGAAGCCACACCTCCTAATCTCTGGCAAGTAATGTGGCTCCAGAATGACCAAGCATTCAAATATACAAGGCAAAGGGGGCCATTCCTATCCGAACCATTAGAAGAACGTCATATGCATTAGACATAAAGATTGAGGAAAAGAGAAAAATCCCAGGACTACGGGTCGTTTATTTGAACAATTAGGGGGAGGGAGGGTAGTAATGCTGCCTCGTAGACTGCAAGATGTGTAAGGAAAAGGATGGCTTCGCTTCCCTTCACTTTGTTTCACCGACTTAACCTAAAGGTTTAAGTAGCACAAACAAGCCACTCAGTAAGTTCACATAACTCTGTCTGGCAGAATTAAGAGTTTGGCCCAGCTACGTCACGTGTAGGCCCTGTTAAATAGGCAGAGCTGTTCCAGCACTCCAAATAATCATCTCATCGGCAGATGTAAACTGGAGATTCATCACACAGGGATGATTTTTTTAGAAGTCATGTAACTAGTTGACTTCCTTTAGAGAGAGAGTGCAGACTGATGTCGAGATGCTCCGAGAACGGAGTTTAAGGAGATAAGAAAAGAAAGAGCTGGGAGCTGTGTCACTTAAGTGGTAGATGAATTCAGAAGAGTGTGGTATCACTCAAGCGAAAAGAAAGAACGCTTTTGAGGAAAGAGGGTGGTATTGAGAGTCCCGAAGCTTCGGGAGAAGTGGTCGTTGCTATTGACAGCAAGAGAGGCATGGAGGACTTCCCCAGCGGCAGGCAGGGGACGTGGCGACACCTGAGCATGGTCTTCTGCATTTCTGAACATGTTTTTAGACTGAATTGTCATGAGAGCTGTTAAAACTATGGGAGAAAGGGCATAAAAGCAGGACCACAGCACACGTGAAAGAGACAATGAAGGATCCATAGCGTTGTACTAAGTTAGCTTTGTGCACAGTGGCTCATACAGGGTATCGCTGCTGAACTTGCAAAGTGGGCCATGGAATTAAAAACCTGTGTTCACGCAGAACCTTGAACATAGATGTTCAAAGCAATTTTATCCTTACACTTTTAAAACTTGAAAGCAGCCAGGATGCTCTTCAGTAGGTGACTAGAGAAATAACTGTGGCACAGACACCACAGACTATCGTTTGATATGCTAAAGAGGGCAACACAAAGTAAGGTGCGTAGAAACCGCGAGTGTATAACATTACTGTATGAAAGAGGCCAATCTGAAAGGCCTGCTGACTACATAATTCCAACCGCAGAAGTTTCCAGAAAGGTGCAGAGACAGTTAAAAGACCACAGTGGTTGTCAGAAGTTTGGGGGAGGGGAGAACAAACAGAGTACAAAACACCTAGGGGTAAACATTCTGTATGGTAGTGTACTGATACCTGTCACCTGACACGTGTGCAAAACCCACGGAGTTTGAGTAAAACCCAGCTATGATCTTTGTAGCAGGGCTGGGGCTGCCGAAAGGGGCAGCTGTGTGCACTCAGCCGAGGAAAGGTACAAAGGAAATCTCTGTACCTTTGTCTCAGCTTTGCTGCAAGCCTAAAATAGCTTGAAAATACGTTCATAGGTTGATGATTTCCCCCATGCGGGAGATAATCGGCACACTCATTAGAAAGGTGGGACGCAGGAGTCCTAATGGTGGGATTGCCCGTGAGTGCCACTTTCCATGCCGAGAGGCTGCAATTTGGGGGTCAGAAAGATGACTGCCATTGCTCGACAAGTGGAGCTCATTTCAACCACACCTACACCGGAAAGCAAACTAAAGTCACTTCCAATTTCCCAGAGGCTTTTTTTCACTCTCGTTGATTAGGGCCCATTTATGGAAGCTGCATCTTTTGTGGAAGAGGCAAAAAGCTCGTTTCACCCCCCCCCCCCTTTGTGAACGTTTTTCCTTCAATGGAATTGAGTATTCTGTGGCCCCGCCCTCTGTCTATGGGACTAAGGCTGGGGACATGCATGCTGCCCACAGACAAACCTTCCTGGGGTGGAGGGAAGGTAGCAGGAGAAACACCTCCCGGAAGGGAGGTTTAAAGTTCTTACTTGTTACACCAATAAGAGTCGTGATGGCCAGATCCTGGAATAGAAACTGGTAATTTGAAAGGCTGTTTGTCTCCTGGAAACAAAAAGGAAAGCAGATTTTAAAAAAAAAAAGACAAGCTTACGGTTGGAGTTTAACAAGATTTGCATTAAGTGTCTCTTTACAATTTTAATTTCTCAAGCAGCTTACTGAGGACATGGCATGGTTTCAGGCCCTGTTTGGGGTTGGTGATTGGGGGGTGATTGTTGCAGGGTGGAGGTGGAGGAGCGAGACCCATGTCAGTGAAACCTTCTAGCTCCAAAAGAGCTTCCTATGTGTGCTTCCCAGGTAGGGTCCCCTTCATCAGAGATACCCAGTGCTGAAGGGAACGCCTGCTGGATCTGTCTCGTCCCTTTTCTGATGACTTAACAGAAAATGTGGGCTCGGTCTGGCCCAATAAATCACGCATCCCCAGTCGTCACACGTGACAGCTGTTTGGTAGTCTTCCACAGTCTTCACTGATGGAAAGTCGGAGCCACCGAGTTCATAACGTGTATCTTGGGAGTTGTTAGGTGAGCTGTGATAGGCTTTTAATAAATTGCCTTGCTGTTCTTGCAAAAGAGTGTTCAAGCCTCTGACTTTAGCAATGTTGCTTTCTTGCTCTCGCACATGAGTGGAAAGGAGATCATGGTATGCCATACTGAGTTATACTTCTGAGGGTAATAAGCTATTGGGATTCCAAAAAGAAATAGGATCAAATTCCCACAAGCAACTTAACCCCTAGCGCCCGCCCATATCTGAGAGTCTGAAACGCTGCCTGAAGGCAATGAGACCCAGAGCTTGAACCCAGGAGAGAGCAGACAAGAAGAGGAGCCAAGGGAAGACATCAGCAGGGACGGCCCCGTCCTTGGTGTTGGAGAATGAGCTCACACACTGAATTTACACACACACACACACACACACACACACACACACACACACACACATGCACACACACAGAGACATGCACACACACACACACACACACACACACACACACGTGACGTCTGTTCTCATTTTATATCCTGTTAAATCATAAGAGCCACCACACCATGCATGCATTTTTATATCATAATTCACCAGTTTTCAGATCTGCGTATTCAGAGAATGAGAGCTATGCCAGCTTATCTACACTTGGAAGCCAACTGCTAAGTTCTCGTGACTGTTAATATCTACATGTGAAACACAACTGATAAAACACTTAAATTGTGCAAACGTACCACTAAATTAATTTTACTAAATTGAATTTGGGGGTATATGCAAAGCTCGATACCGCCTATTTCTTTTTCTCCATTTTTTAAAATTATCTATGTTCTTGGGTATTTGCAGCTCCTATGTGTGTGTGTGTATGTATGTTTGTATGTATGTATGTATGTATGTATGTATGTATGTATGTATGTATGTTTGCTATAGTACGTTTCTTCCTTGCCAGGTGGGTAGCTGGATGTTTACACCCCCTGAAGGGCCAATAGGAAGTCTTCTCTGAAGGCCACTGCTGGTTGTCAACTTGACGTACCTGGGAAAGGGAACTTCAGCTGAAGAATTACCTCCATCAGACCAGCCCGTGGACATGTCAATGGGACGTTTTCTTGATCGTTAACTGATAGAGGAGGGCCCAGGCCACGGTGGGCTGTGCCATCCCTGGACAGGCAGGACTAGGCTATGTAAGTAACGTAGCTGAGCAAGCCAGGGGAAGCAGGCCAGTCATCAGGGTTCCCCCCACTGGTTTCTGCTTCACACTTCTGCCTAGAGTTACTGTAATGTCTTCCTTCAGTGATGGACAGCAACCTATAATCCAAAGAAACCCCATCCTCCCCTAAGTTGTCCATCCTTTATCACAGTAAAAGAGAACCAAGCTAGAACACCAGTTATCAAGCATAGCGCCAGTACTAGACTGCACTCTTTAACGAACAGAATTGGGAAGCAGATACCAGGGTGAAAGCGACCGTAAGAACGAAAATAAAAATTAAATTCTGTTCCTCAGTTATCACTTGATGATGTGTTTCTATAGGAGAGAGCCACAGCTTGTCCTGCCGGTCTGTCTAGTCCTGACTTATTTTTGCAAACTCCTGGAGACACTTTTTAGAAGGGTCCTTGATGCACAAACATCCTGTTTTCATCGAGTGAACAACCGCCGGCTTTAGTTCTCACTAAAGGAGGCTTGGTCCCAGGTCATACCCAGTAGAGCAGGAGAACACCCACGTACTGAATCATGCTGTACAGGGCCATGTACTTAAACATGCAGAAGGATGTAACCAGAGCCGCACGGCCTTCCCTGTGTGAGAAAGGGAATAAAAAGGAAATGAGGGAAAGGAGGAGGGCCGCCTGCTATTCTGCGCTTTTTTAACTTGAACTTAGGACAATAACAACCACAAAAAATAAAATTGAAATAAAAAGCCAGACTTCGGGTTATATGACAGCTTGACTCAAACCGTGGGGAGCTTTGAGCCAGTGGGAGCTATTACATGGTTGGTTGTTCAGGAAAGAGCAGTTCCGGGCCAGTGTCCACAGCCTTGACCCGACAATGGACTCCGATTCACTGTTATTTCATCCATTACGCACGGGATTGTTTCAGCTCTTGAATTCAGAGCCAGCGGACCTTGGAGCCGGTCTCAGACCCCATGCGCATGCGTTAATGTGACTTCGACGGTCACTTCTCCTCCCCTATCCCCCCTACCCCTCCACCCCCACCCCTGTCTCAGTCCCTGCATCTGTGAACTAGGGGCAATAAATAAGGTCTGGGAACATTTTCAAGCACGCGCTTAGGGAACTTGGCAAATGTTTAAGCCAAATCCCACCTCCGTAATTCTAACTTTTCCTAAAACTGGACTAAAAATAAAGTGTACACTCAAATATCACCTGCGCTTCAGATTTAAACAGACTGGACGCACTGAGCATGCTCCTCTGTGCTGTTCTTGGCCAGTGTTGAACAAATAACACATTCAAGCACAAAACAGATGCCGTGTAGATTACCACGTCTTCCTATTTCATTTGGGGGTGGAGCCGGGCCTTTAGTTTACTCATGATTGACGTAATAACTTCCTATGAGTTCAAGACAGGATCCTCAAGACCAGCTCTTGCTGCTGTCACTGGTGCTGCTCAGGAGATAATTGTTTCCCATTTCTCACCTCCTCAAGCGAGGTTTGCCCAAGACACTGTCTAAACCAGCCAACACCTCTTTACACTACCCATTTAATTTTTGCTATAGCGCATAGGGATCCTCGTGAGAGTTGTCTTTTCTGATCTCCCTTAGATCCTGGCATTAAGTTCCCACCCACCCAACCCTTACTCAAGTGCTTGGATAAATAAGAGAAGCTAGCCAAGCCATTACATTAGTGTGGCAGAAAAGGTATAATGGTGTATAAGACGCATGATCACCAGCCCTCTGTGGTCTCTGAGCATAGGCATATCACTTATGCTCTCTAATCTTGGTTTCTTTCTTTCTTTCTTTCTTTCTTTCTTTCTTTCTTTTTCTTTCTTTCTTTCAGAAAAAAATACTAGCCGTGTCTGCATCTGTAGCCTATTTTTTTTTTTAAGTATAATCGGCTATCAAATACACTTTAAATTGTAAACGCATGCTATCTGTGATGACCAAGATTGGCTTGATGCTGTTTTCATATTCAAGCTAAATGTACCAGCGGCACAAATAGAGAGTGAAGGTGAATTCAGTGGGGGCACCAAGGCATCAGAAGGATTTTTAAGACTGGGCTTGAGAAAGGGACCCTAAGGAAACACAAGGAGCCAAGAGCGAAGGAAGGCAAAGTGGGTTTTCCCAATCTCCCAGGAAGATGTGTCAAAACTAATGATAACTGGGAATGCAACTCAAAGCACTGACAACTCCTTGAAAATGATTCCAACCTGGCTGAGCAGTGGTGATTCACACTTTAATCCCAGCACTTCGGAAGCAGAGACAGGCAGAGCTCTGTGAGTTCGATGCCAGCCTGATCTACAGAATGAGTGGCTTATACTGGAAATGGTACTGTTCTCCCAGTGTTATTTATAACATTTTATATTTATATTTACTTATATTTATAACAGTTATTTATAACTCCATTAGGCAGGAGAATGTTTACAGCTTTATAGAAAGTACCCTTTCTACATGCAGTTCTTCTGTTTTCTCCTCCCAGGAGAATAGTATTATCTGCACCCAAAAGTCAAAAGAGAATGCAAGGTTGGGCTAATAGATTACTTACTTGATGAGATGAGGCACACATTCAATGTTTGGAGTTTTGGAAGTGAAAGGTGAGGCCACTGATGCCTCTTGCTCTGATAAAGAGATGCCCACGTGAGCCATTTTCAAAGCCTGAAAGCAAAGAGTCCGTTTATTACCTATGTGCACACACTTCTACAGAAGCTAGTCCTAAGGCAACCTGTGATCCCCAAGCTGACTTTACTCTGGCTGCCATTTAAGGAGGTGGCACTAGGACACCTACCAAGGAGGAGGGACCTCCAGAACCAAGCTGTACCTTACTTAACATACAGTAGCCATTAAATCATTTTGTGCCTTTGATCAAAGCCTTCCCAAGTCCTTAGGGTTAGTTTATCCATCCATGAACGTGGTATCCATGCCAGGGATTGTTGAGAAATTGTGACCCCACACTGACAGCTACTTACCCCGCAGTCATTGGCTCCATCCCCACACATACCTACAAAGTAGCTAAAAGAGAAACATGAATTGTAGCAATCAAAGCTAGTTTAGTCATAAAGCAACATTCTCTAGTTAAAAGGAAATAGTAGCCATCCTTACTTAAGGATTTAAGCATTTTACTGTAAGGACCTTCCCCTTAAGAGACTGGTCAATGCAGTGTGTGACTGTACAGTTCACACACTGGACCGAGAGACCCAGCACACCACTGCACTCCCCCACCACATAGGCATTTCACTAATTAAGATCAGTTTTCCCCTCCACAAAAACAGTAGTGCTCTCAACTATGTACATAGTTGGGAGGTTGCAAGATTTTATCAAGGTCTACAAAACGAGTCCAGGACAGTCAAGGCTACACAGAGAGACCCTGTCTCAAAAACAAAAACAAAAAAAGGAACCAGATTTGAGGTTTTGCCTCCTCGATTTGCCACTTTTAATCTCAAATGTTAGATTGGAAAGTGACCTGTAATGTCATAATTATAAGCACCAGCTGTTGCAAGAAGTGCACCCTGTCCAGGTGGCCACTCAGCTAAAACAATGAGTGTCAGGCCCAGGAGTTGAAGAAAGAAAGCAGAGATCAGCCAGGCTTGGTGGCACATGCCTGTAATCCCAGCACTCGGGAGGCAGAGGCAGGTGGATCACTGTGAGTTCGAGGCCAGCCTGGTCTACAAAGCAAGTCCAAGCAAGTCCAAGCAAGTCCAAGACAGCCAAGGCTACACAGAGAGACCCTGTCTTGAAAAAGTCCAAAAAAAAAAAAAAAGAAAAAAAGAAAGAAAGAAAGAAAGAAATGAAGGAAGAAAGCAGAGATCTGCCTCAGCATGGCATTTTGAGATTGGATGAACACTTCTGTCTGGAACTGTTGACTAAGGTTATGAACTGTTGATTTCTTAGTTCAAGTACTCATAGCTCATGTTGTACTGTGCTTTTGCACTACTTTAAGATAACTAGTTTACTCTGAAACCATTCACGGTTTTCAACTCAGGGCTTTCTGTGTAGAGAAGCTTCTTTAATGACTAAATCGAGTAATTGGGAAGATGGAGTTAATAGTAGGAGTCACACTGCTATGGTCCACCGTGAGGTTTCCTTAGCAGGAAATGGGTGGTCAGAGGGTGACCCCTGGACATTCGTTTCATCTGTAAATGGAGACTCTTGGTGTTGGAGTGCCCTAATGATCATAGAAAAGATGTATTAGCATAAAAATATTATATTGAGGGATTCGATGAACCTCTCTGTGTTAAAATTGTGATGATAGCTTATGAGACCTGAAGTCTTGTTCCCTCAGTGGCTGGGCTCAGCTTACCCTTCCTGTCTCATCTCACACCATACCTTTTTGTGACCCTGTGTTCCCATACAAGAGTTCTCACCTTTGCGTCCAAGAATGACTTGTGTGGGGAGCTTCGCAAAAATGCTGAGTTCTGGACCCACTTAGAATCCACTAAGTGACTCTGAATCAACTACGTATGGCTCATAGGGGCTCCCAGAAACCAAAGCAACAATCATGGACCCTATATGGGCCTGAGCTAGGTCCTCTGCATTATACTATGGTTGTATAGTGTGGTGTTCTTGAGGGACTAACAACAGTGGGAGTGGAGGGTATCTCTGACATCTTTGCCTATGCTTGGGACCCCTTTCCTCCTACTGAGTCACTTCATCCAGGCTTGATATGAGGGTTTGTGCCTAGTGTTACTGTAGTTTGTTATACCATGTTTGGTTGACATCCCTGGGAGGCCTGCTCTTTTCTTTTTAAAGGGGAATAGAAGAGGGAGGATCTCAGGAAGAGGAAAGGTAGAGGGGCTGGTAGGGGTGGAGGTAGGGGAAACTGATCAGGATGTAACATACGTAAAAAATTAAAAGAAAAAATATATTGTGTTCCAGCCCCATGTGAGCAATTAAGTCAGTACAGCTGGAAAGTGTGGGACCCTATTGCTACTTTCTCTAAGATTCCCAGTGACTGTCACCTGCCCAGGTAAGAACTACTGACCTAACCCAACTACACAGCTGTTGTGCCTCTTCCATTCCCGTTACTGCAGCCTCCATCACTTCAAGCCCCTCCCATCCCACCCCAACTGCCACGTCTCCATCACGCCATCATCATCATCGGCCAAAAAACCTACTCCAGTTTCTGGAATTCTTCCACTAGACTTGACTTTTGCCCAGGAGACATTCTTGCAAAGATGGTCCCGTTGATCAGTATCTGCAACAAACAAACAAAGTTTTATTATGGCAGGTAGTCACACACAAAGCATAGAACCACTGGCTGGCAATGTTCACGAGTTATAAAAACGTGTTCCCATGAGAAACCTTTTTGGTATTTGAAGATGGACATTGAGGCTTTTGTTACCAAGTAAACCCAGTGAAAACAAAATGTAAGTATTTACAAAAATAGTTTATAAAAACAATGAGCTATGCAATTTAACCCAGATGCCATAGGGAATACAATCCTAAAACAATCTTGAGCTTCTTGGAAAACTGAATGAATGGAACCTGAGCAATCACTACAAAGAAACAGAGCAGGTCTCAGGAGAAGGCAGGGACACACTGCTTCCCAGGAAATCATTCACGCCTTGCATAAAATCACCAGACAATGAGATATAGATGATTTGTGCCCTAATCTTACTACCTGGACTTGACCCATTATGAAACTCAGTTTCTAAACTTAATGAGCCTTGGAGCATGGATGGTTTGAGGGTGTGACATCCTGCACTGGTTCCCTTCTCCACACTCTCAATTCTTGCATATGACAGCAACGTGGTCCTTGCTCTTGGTGGCTGTAAACTTGGTTCAGTGTTTAGTCAAATGTTTAGTCAAATTGTTTACAAATAAGTTACTTGTGCTTATTGTGAATGCATTTTTTGTAAAAGGCAGCTTTAAGTTTAGTCCTTCAGTAAAAGGGGTCTTCTACTCCTTCTACCACAAACATAACGAGGCTCTCCTCTCCCAGTTTGACTTTCTGTCCCATTGTCTGTCAGGTTCCTGCTAAACTGTGAAATGCCCTCAGGGTGGCAGCATCGTCAGAGCTGCCCAAAGCCAACCTTCCAGAACTGGTACAAAGTTGACTCCTCATGCTTATTTATTTTCAAATCCAATAGGAAATAACAATAACTTTGCAAAAAACATTCCGCTCTCTGGTGATATGCAGAACTAGCTCGTTGCATTTTATCTATTTCAAACATTGAAACTATTTGGGGTCATGCTATGTAAGTGACACTTCCGCCATCCTCCCAGAAGTGCCATTTTGTTCTTAGAACTCACCTTTGGCAGTAAACTGCTGAAATGTTGACTTATAACATGAAAGGATTTTCCGCTTAGGGCAAAATGGTAACTTCCTTCTAGGCCATTGTCTGGGACTTCTCCAATATTGATGTAGTTGTCCTGCAAAGCAAGGTGCAGCTGTTCTGTGCTTGCTCTTCTGATTGATAGAGCGGTTAGGACCCCAAGAATATCTGACAGAAAGGACTGAGGTTAGACCAGGGTCATTCTTAGTACGGCTCACTCCAGCCCTGGTCCTTCAGAGAATGACTGCATTTGCACTGGACTGATGTTTATGCACCATAGGCACCAGCGGAGAGGAGACGAGCACTTTACTCGTGTCCTGTTTTCATCTTGACATGATCTCTGTGGGTCCCAGAGAGGAGTGTGCTTCACTCATTTCAAGTGCCAAATACAGAAGCATTGCAATTTAACAACTCTCTCCCGGAAGTGAGAACTTGTTAGGGCTTCATTTCCTAACAGAATTAATACTGTCTCATAAAGACACAACAGAAATAGAATACTAACAAGACTGGAGGTAAATGGACATTTTTTCCTACCCTAAAGAGATAGTCTGATTATCTAGTGCACACATCAGGTTCTGCAAGAGACTAAGTCCTCTTTGAATGCAATGGGGTGGCTGAGGAAATGTATGAAGCTAAATTCACATCTCTGTTTACTGTGTTCCTTCTGGTAAAAAAAAAATGAAGGTTGTTTTGTAAAGGCAAAAGAATGATTACTGTCAGAAGCCAAGAAAAGCCTGAAGCTTAGAACACAGTAGAAAGAGCATGGGAAAATGGCAGAATTGGGTCCATATTTGTTAAACACCTGGAGAAGTTTGTTGGCTTGGAGTTGCCTCAAAACTTGAGATAGTCACAACTCTCACCACCAGATAAATGCAGCGGAGTATTGTGCTCTGTGTACCTGATTCTGAAACGGAAGATGTTTCTTCTCTTCTACTAACTGCCAAGAGATAGATGCTGCTGAAGAACCGGTGGCTTCATTTGCCTCAACAAGAATGACTTTCTGGCCTGCAGAAACCATCCCAGACTTCCTGGCCACTGTTATTGCAGTCTGGAGATTGTCACCTAGAATAAATGAAGAGCATCATGTGACAGTGCTGAAGACAACGCACCAAGGCACACCGGATTTGGAAAGCTCGCTCGCTGAGGGTTTGGGTCTTATATTAGGTATGAAGATAATTACTAAGGTCTTTTTCAGCCTAACTGTGGATTCCGCCATCCTTTTTCTGGTTCTGACTCTTTTTCATCATGTTACTTCATAACTTACCGACATATTTTGTCAGCAAGTAGGAAGGAAATTTTTAAGTATATTTCTGTCATTTGGTATAGTCTTTATAAAAGCGTAGGAAGCCTTTTGTTTCAATATCATGTGTGGTGGCTCCTCTTCTGGTTGAAGTAGAGTAAATCCACTACCATCTATCTCCCCCAGTGAGTACAACTGAAAACTAAACAAAAACCACTAAAGCAATCACCAGTGTAGCTTGGAAAGTAAACAAGAGCAGGCAAACTCTGGAAGGGCGTCAGAATTGGAGAAGCAAGCTAACAAGGGGCAGGCTTCTCAGTGTTTTCCTCTTCCCTCTGAAATGTGTGGCTTGAGTATGTACCCTGGGATGCACTCTCAACTGTTTTGGCACCTACAACCAAGAGAAGCACGGTCTTTCTGGCTAGAGCAGCCATAAAAGGGAGCGGGTGGGTCTCGGAGTGTGCAGACTATCAGGAAAACCATGGGGGACAAAAGCTGCAGAAGGGAACAATTCAGTGTTTGAACTGTGCAAGTCCCAGGCTCTACACAGAATGGGACACATATGGAGCAGACCAATAAAAACACATGCGTTTCAAGAACTGACCTGTGAGATGTCACACCCTCCCCATTTGCCAGAGTCATGTCTGACCACTTGAGAGAGGCGGTCAAAAATAATAAAACACTTAAAATTTAAGCTGACACTGAAACTACTACTCACAATAGACAAGACAGAACGTATGGCTAATTATTGACTAAAACAAAAAAGGGCTGAATCTAGGTGGTGGTGTCTCACACCTTTAGTCACACTCCCAAGGCAGAGGCAGGTGGATGTCTGCCAGTTTGAGGCCAGCCTGGTCTACAGAGCAAGTCCTGGATGCATGGGAGCAAGGGGAATGCTGCACATCCCACACAAAGTATTGACAGGATCGACATTGGGTATGCTCAGTTACAGCAAACCTGACCAATTGCTAATGTTTCTTTAAAAAAAAAATCAGCAGCAGCACTGCCAGTCCTCGGTTGACCCATGCTGAAATGATCAGATAATGCCCCTAAGAAGCTATTATGACTTGAGTCCCAGGCATGGAACGAACACTCATGAATGTGGGAAGAAGGAATGGACTGCACAAACTTGTCCTCTAATCTCCACACATGCACCATAGCACATGCATAATGCACATATAAAATGACAATAAGACCATAAATAAAAGAAGTTATAATAAGCCTCCTTCCTATGGTGGAGGGTAACATTTATAAAACAAATGGAAAGAATCAACCCATTAATATGTATGGTAAAAAATGGATAACTTAGAAATGAAAAATATACCACCTGAATGTTTTATTCACTAGATTTTCAAAAATACACTAGATGAACTCGATAGAGCAAGAGTCATTACACACATTGGAGAACAAAGAGCATTTTGTTAAATGAACAGAGGCCTGGGTTATTAAAAAGACTTCCATTCTTCTCAATAGAGACTAAGGAGAGGATAAAAGATTGAAATATATATATATATATATGCATATATATATATACACACACACATATATATGTGTGCGTGTATACATGTATAAACATATATGCGTTTTATATGTGTCTATATACATATATATGTATACTGATGAAAAAAACATCCCAAAGATAGTAAGATATTTAAGTTTATAAGTTCAAGAATCTCAGAGAACTCCAGATAGGTTAAACTCCATGAGAACTACACACAGACATATGATCATCACACAGCTGGAACTCACAGATAAAATGAAAAGCAGTTAGGGAAAGCTAGCACATGGCACATAACAGAATAAAGCTTTAGATAACCACAGACTTGTCATAAAAATCAGGAAGACAAAAGAAGACCTACTGAGCTGGATAAACAGCCCAGGCATGGCAGGAAAACTGCACAACCTATAGCACCATAGAGGTCCCATCAGCTGGATAGGAAAAGATGCAACAGGGCGTGTGACTGACGAGCTGCAGCAGCTTCTGGAGACAGGTGAAGCTGGGGCTGCCAAAACTGAAAGCACGAAGGAAAGTCAAATGCTGCACCAGGGCAAGGCCTGGAGTCGGGTGTCTCTACTGCTACACCCACATAAAGACACAGTCGAAGCTCTTCCCAACTCAACTATCTCTTTAGGAGATAATGATTATTGTTCATTATTGAGGATTACACCATGATTTGGAGAGATTAAGTGACCCCCCTCTTTGAACCTTAAAGAAGAGAGCAAAATTATAAAATTATAGCAATTGTAAAAATATGAAAAAAAATAAGTAAGAGAGTGACGGAATGGATCCAGGAGACTACACAGACCTGCAGTAACATGTCATGTAAAAAATAAAAATCCCAGAGTCAGAATATAATGAAGATAGAACAAAGGCGATAATTAAATGAACAATAGAGAATATTTTGAAAGAAGAGCATATTAAAAAGTGCTATGTTCCAGGCTGAATTAGTAAAAAAAAAAAAAAAAAAAAAAAAAAAAGGAAAAGAAAAGTATAGGAGCATACTCAGTTAATATTTCTGAGCTCCGGAGTTAAAGTAGAAATACCATGTGGGGGTGAAGAGTGTGTTTCCTATAATGGGCTGGCATTGTGTTTTACAATACCAAACTCAGAAGACAAAAACAGCATTCACCTACAGGCCACTGGAAAAGAAAGAAGAAGAAGAACTGTCTGCTTCAGTGAGTACAAAGAAAGTTGTTGTGAGGATTTGGGAGAAGTCAGAAAGCACTGTGCCCTCCATCCATCCAAGGACAATAAATAAGAAATGAAAAATAAGCGAAGAGCACGCGGAGCAGAATTTTCAGCACACGGGAAAAGGATTAAAGACTCAGCTGGAGAGTAAACAGCTCGTGTCCATACAACCCCAAAATGGCTGAAGATAGACCGTGAGCACATGTGGACTATACAGCCTTGTGTCAACTTGGTGCAAGCTAGTGTCATCTAAGACCATTAAGAAAAATGCCCCCATAAGATCAGTTAGGCTGTAGGCAAGCCTATATGGCATTTTCTTAATTAGTGATAGATGGGGAAGGCTCAGCCTGGTAGGGTAGTGCCATTCCTGGACTAGTGGTCTCGTGTTCTGTAATAAAGCAAGCTGACTAGAAAAGACCATCCTGAGTGAGGTAAGACAGACCCAGAAGGACACACACAGTATGTATTTTCTTATAAGCGGATTTTAGCCATGTAGTACAGGATAACCATGATACAATGCACAGACCCCAAGAAGCTAAATAACAAGGAGGACCCAAGAGAGGATGCTTCAGCCTCACTCAGAAGGGGAAGTAGAATAGACAGAGGTAGTTACTGAAGAGAGGGAACAAGGTAAGAGAGGGAGCACAGAGAGATATAAGGGTGGGGACCAGACCCCGGGAGAGCAAGGGCTAGAGGGCAAAAGGCCTGCAGAGAACAGAGAAACTGTATATGGGGACAGCTCTGTGACAAGCTAGAAAACTAAGTCAGAATAGGCCTCTGGGAGGATACGAGGGGTACCCTAGCTGAGACTCCTCATAGCAGGGGCCATGGAGACTGGTGAGGACACTCTCTAACTACACAAGACTCCTAGTGGAGGAAGAACACTAACCCACCTACAAAAACTTCGATCCCAAACTTCCCCTGCCATCAAGTCATGCAGGGACAAAGATAGAGCAGATAGAGCAAAGATTGAAGGAATGTCCAAACCCGTGCCTGGCCCAACCCAAAACCCACGCCATGGGAGAGAGCCAACCCTTGTGACACTATTAACGATACTCTGCTGTGCTTGCAGAAAAGGAGGCTAACAGAGTTGTTCTCTGAGAGGCTCCACCCAGCAGCACTTTGAAACAGATGCTGAGACTCACAGTCAAACATTGGGTGAAGCATAGGCAGTCTGGTGGAAAAGTCGGGGAAGAATAAAAGGACCTAGAGGGGACAGGAGCTCCACAAGAAGACCAACAGAGCTAACTAAACAGGGCCCAGAGGGGACTGTGGAGTCTGAAGCACCAACCAAGGACCATGCATGGACTGGACCTAGGTCCTCCACACAGATGTAGCCAATAGGCAGCTCAGGTTTCATGTGAGTCCACTAGTAAGGAGAGTGGGGGCTGTCTCTGACATGGACTCTGTTGCCTGTTTTTTGATCACTGCTCCCTGACAGGACTGCCTTGCCAGGCTACAGGGGAAGAGAAGGAACTCAGTCCTGAGGCAACTTAATGAGCTGGAGTGGGTGGGTAGGGGGGCCTCCCCTTTTCTGAGGAATAGGGGAAGGCAGAGAAGGCAGGGAGGAGAGGGGGCGAGAGCTGCAACAGGGTCATAAAATCAATACAGGGTCATGAATCAATAATTAAATTTTAAATAAAGATATCCTCACTGGGAAAGGGGGGGCTGAGAAAGCCATTGGGAGCAAGCTAGTAAGCAATACTTCTTCATGGCCTCTGCCTCAGCTCCTGCCTCCAGGCTCCTGTCCTGTGTGAGTTCCTGTCCTGACTTCCTTCAGTGATGAACCATGGTATGGAGGTATAAGCCAAATGAACAGTCTGCTCCCCGATTTACACAGTAGCAATAAGACAACGTGTAGTGTACGTGCTAATGATGTTTGAAATAGCAAAGGTTACTGGATAAAGGAATGTTTTGTGGGTACCAAACTACCCCCAGGAAGGCCTAGAAGCAGAGTGGAGGGCAGAAACAAAGAAAGTAAAGTATTCACGGTGCTATGGATTGTGGGATTGAGAATCATGGAGTGGATAAAGCATGGAGGAAAACAAAGGGATTTCAGCATCCCCAGCTTTAGCCTGGGGCCCAGAAGGTGTGCAAGGGGGTGAGAGCATTGGAAAGGATGTGTGTCAATGACACGAGCAATGGAGTGTGAAGCTCTGTGACAGCAGAGCAATGACAAGACACTCGAACTATAGGAAATCAGTTATTCACCTGTAATATCTTTCTTGTTGAAAAGCTCAAGCATGTTCATTAAGTAATGTCATCGATTCTCCTTGAGGGAACCTTGTCCCCATCACCCCCTTGGTTATGAGATCTGAGGCTTCGGGTTAGAGTAGAGATGACAGCCTGTTCTTTTTGTCCAGAATTAGAGATTCCATTACCGATGGGCTGTCAGCATAGTTTATAAACCGCACTGAGTAATATCATTCTCCTCCAAATACTTGACAGTAAAAATCATCATCTTTGCACGGCCCATATCTTCTTGTTAGTCAGCTCTTATTTCAAACGCCACGTCTCAGAGAGGCTCCTCCTAAGTGCCTCATAGAAAGTAGATGGTGAGACGCACTTTACCAGACTGCTCTATCTGGGATTTATGGGGTTTGGTTTTGGTGTGTATTTTATAGTGTTATTTTATTTATTTTTATTTTACTTATTTAATTTTATGCAGATGAGTATTTGCCTACTTGTATGTGCGTGCATGCCCAATGCCTGTGGAGGCGGCAAGAGTCAGAAGGCAGAGCTGCCAATGGCTGTGAGCTCCCATGTGGGTACTGGAAACTGAACTACAGTCCTCTGCAAAAAGCAACAGGTACCTTAACTGCAGAGCCATCTCCCCAGCCCCTTGGTGTTCGCTGGTTGTTGTTTGTTGTTGGTTTCTCTTTTGCCTTAGACAAAGTCTCACTCTGTAACTCAATTTGGTCTGAAACTCACTATGGTATCATCACTGGCCTCAAACTTATGGCAGTTCTCCTACTTCAGACTCCCATGCGATAGCTGTATCACCGTGCCAACCATGAGACTGCCCCGATTTGTAGATCTCAAAATATTTGTTACACTGCTTGACCAATCGTTTTTCTCTTACCTCGCTGCAATGGAACCGCAACTAGTAGCTTGCCCTTTTGTTACCAACGCCTGACACCTAGAGTGAAGCCTGGGCACTGGTACAATAATTGTTAAGTGACCCAACCCCTGTGAGTCCCCTAGATGTCCCCGTTTCCGTGGTTACTTTACTCTGTACCTGTTATCATCACAGTCCGTATCCGGGCAGAGATGAGCTCTTCCAAGACAGGCTTTGTCTCTTCCTTCAGTCGATTCTCCAAGATCAGGAATCCCAGAAATCTCAGGTCTGATTCCACCTTCTCCCTGATGAAGCAGAAAAGGACGTGAGGCTTTCTTACAGTAATGACGACAAAAAAGACAGAGCTCTCCACTGGAACTGGAATAGCCCTGCTTCAACACTGATCCCAGCCACAAGCAATCGAGACCCGGAACAGGAGTCAGGATGCTGCAAGCAGTTAGCCCAATTGAACCAAGCAGAAGTACTTGTAGGACTCATGTTAGCCTTTGGCCCTTGCAGAGAAGTAGCTTGTGACTGCTGGGGGCTCTCTGGGACGGTTCAGCTGACTGTCATCCCCTCGCCTATCAAAGAGGGAAGACAAAGTCACGAGACTTAATTGAAAAACAAGAAACATAAAATAAAATGCCAGCTTCTCCAGGAAACTGAAGCTATATAGATATCATTTCAGCACCATGAAGGAAGGTATAGATCAATAAGTGAACCCTTTACTCAGACCAGTCGGGCCCCCCACTTCTTTCTCAGCTTTGCTCTTCTGCATAGAATATTGCGTGTCGTGGCGGCCACCACAGAGCATCTGCAGGAATATCCTACAGGACCAAGTACGGGGAATGCGTTTGGGGTTAGAGATTCCATTATTTAGACACAGATGCAGAAACAAGACCGCAGCACTGCCTAACTCCTGCTGAAATTCAGATTAAAACAACACCCGCTAAAGCCTTCATGCCAAGCTTGCCCTGTGCAGCTAGCCTTGTGTGGCAGCTAGGAGCGCGGCCTTGGTGGAGATGTTCCTAGAACATTCTGAGTCCCTCCACTAGGTGGCGGGATGTGAAGAGTTTCAGCTCTTAGGCGCCGAGCAGATCTGGGAAGATGGCCGCGGTCCCTGTAACTAACCCTGGGCCTGCGATCCGCTTCAGAGCTGTAGTCCAACTTCATGCGCCGATAATTCTCTCCCTGGCTTCAGGTGAACCGCTCACCGTGGATATGCCCGGCACTTAATCATGTCCCGACTTTCGCTCCAGACTGGTGGAGACTTTTTTTTTCATGGCAAACATTCCCTTCCATGATCTGTCATGGAATTCCTCCCTGTGTCCTGAGTCCCACCCTGCGCTGCCTGCCCTCTAAAGCTTCTCCAAAGAGGAACAACTGCTGCCTCCTCATTTCCCTCCTACCTCGTTTAGCCGGTTCCCGTTTAGTCATGCATTTCAGTATTGGCTTTTTGATCTGCCTCTGATGTCTGAACGGAAGCCCACGCGGGGCAAAATTCTGCTCATTATTGCCCATGTGATGCCCACATACAGGAAATACTCAGAAAATACCACCCACTCGGAACACTTTGATGCCTACTCGTGGTTCTATTTGGCCATACAATGAAGGGGAAATCATTTGCTCTTTCTGTGCCCTCACTGGAACCGAGACAGTGTGCTGTGGCCATCACCGCCTACTGAGCACCTACTAGGTGAGTAAAAGAAAGTGAACCTCTTAAGAGGCCGCAGGAACTCCAACGCCAAGATTTCACATTCAACGAGGAGGAAGAGAATAGATACAACCACCTTGTTCATACGTGAAGCTGGGAATTGTACCACGGCAGCCACAAAAACGAGAGAGAGGTCTGTGGGCTCAGAGGAGGGGACAGGTATTTCTGGGTCGAGTGCTTAGCGCCTCCCCGAAGGACATACTTGAACTGATGCCTGATTCGAGTTTTACAGTCTTTCTGTGGCCTCATACTTAGGCCACAGGGCTTAGATGTTTTCAGAGATTATATGACAGGAGCCGATAATAAGTTACTACACTAGGCCAAGAGAGTGGCTGAAAGGTCAAACCCCCAAGGCCATCTCAGAACTCCTATTTCTAGCTCCTCTGGATTCTGGCCCATTATAGAGCTCAGGGCACAATATGATCAGGACATCACAGTGCCAACCTCAGCTCAGCCCTGTCTTGCTGCGTGACCTTGAGTAAACTGCCTTCGCTGTGTGCTGCTCTAGTACTCCTTTATGGCCCCCCCCCGAAGTTTCCACTATCTCCAAGTCTCTTCACTCTTCCTTTCAAGAATATTAAGTCTGAGCCAAGGAGTGAAAGGGAATAGTCCCAGGGCGGGTCTCGAACCCAGCAGTGTGGAGTCTCATGCAGTTTTCCAGCTTCTTGAACTCACAGTGTACCTCCTGTAGCATCTACACTGATAAAAAACAGCGAGTTTAATACAGACAGTTGTCAGCCTTGAGGTTAAGCTCATGTTCTTAAAACCCACATGACCTTTAAAGGAAGAAATATGTATAAAGTGGAGCAAAAACCTTCAATGAGATCTTTATATCAATGCTAGAAGCACTATGAGCAAACATATATGCATGTATATACATGCATACATACATACACACACACACACACACACACATATATATATATATATATATATATATATATAGAGAGAGAGAGAGAGAGAGAGAGAGAAAAGAAGAAGAAGAAGAAGAAGAAGAAGAAGAAGAAGAAGAAGAAGAAGAAGAAGAAGA
>OU015745.1:83377728-83388565 GCA_907169655.1 Acomys percivali
GAAGAAGAAGAAGAAGAAGAAGAAGAAGAAGAAGAAGAAGAAGAAGAGACTATCTTTGTCAGGAATAAGTAATGGCTAGAGCATTAGTTCAGCTATGAGTACCCATGGAGGCAATGTGGCTTAAAGTGGGAGAGCTAAAAAGATAGTCTGAGACGAGCTCCTATTTGTCAATTTGTGTTTAGGCCTCACTAGACTTTGCAAGATTAGAAGTTAGATGCCAACACCTTTAACAAAGGCAAGCACTCTCCTGCAGACCACAGCTCTCACCATTCCCGAGCGTGCAGCTTCTTCCACAGGGAAGGGCTTGTGGCATCTACTATTCCCAAACCAGGGGTTTATGGCTTGGGAAATGTGTGCACACATCGCTCTGAGTGATAACAAGAAGCACACGGTGAACAGCATCAGCACCATGCCCGATTCTGCACGACCCTTCCCTGAGCCAATGTAGCTCTAGTGCAAACTGTGACATCAAATCCTAAGGTTCACTTCTAATTCTGACCTGACTGGTCTAGAACAGAGTGGAGCAGATCACAATATTCAGAGCTGAAATAGCCAAACTTCGGGGGTCTCACTAAGTTGGCTAAGCAGGGCGTGGTCCAGTAGCCCCCAACACGTGGTGGCTGTCCACACACCACTTTCCACCATGCCCTCATTCGTCCCATTTCCCAGTGCCCTCATTGGTCACATCAGCCCTTCTTAGCAGGGACAGAAGTGACTCTGTGTGATATTTTAGGGGGGAAAATTATTTGCAAGTGTGCAGGATTGTCTGCAACAGCAAATGCACAAAGAATCATCACTCGCTAGTCACACCTTTTGAATATTTGTTTGACTTTTCATGGACTCTTTAAGTCTCCAACACTTGTATTGTTCCGATTACATCTTTATTCTACCGTTGATGCATGTATTATCACTCTATAGTTAATATTGTTGCGTTAACAACAAGAAAATGTTACTAGTACATTTCCCCTAGCTATGTTTTTCATATAAACACAAAGTATTTTTGCAACTCCTAAATTTTTCAGGGATATCACAACTGTGCAAACTGAGACGACAGTGGACTTACTGTTTCTGCCTAAGAGTTACCAGTTAATGACTTTGGTGAGCTGCCTCCCTTGCAGCAAGACTGTGCGAGGCAGCCAGGCTACACAACGCAGTGCACTGCAGGAAGCCACTGCAGTCTCGTCCTGTCCTCAGGCTCAAACAATTGTTCAGTGTGTGTGTGTGTGTGTGTGTGTGTGTGTGTGTGTGTTTATGTGTGTTCACTGGGGAAGAGGGATTTGTACTCATGTCTGTGTGTACATGCAGAGGCCAGAGAGGACAATCTCCAGGTATATATTTCACTGGCCTAGAGCTCTCCACCCAGACTAGGCTGGATGGCGGTCAGCCCAGGGGCTTGCCAGTCTATGCCTCTCCATAAATGTGATTACAAGTGCAGGCCACCAAGCCACAATTTCTAGTTATTTCTGGGATTGAACTCAGATCCTTGCACTTTCAAGGCAAGTACTTTCTCAACAGAGCCACCTCCCAATCCCGCCAACCAGTTCCCTTTGTTTTACTGCCATCAGCTAAAAATTACTATTTTTTAAATAATAAACTACTTTCTTCTTCCTTTTAACTCCTATATAGGAGTGCACTTTTTTTCAGATAATATGTGCAGATAATAGCACATATAAATTCCAAGATGCTAAGGAAAGATGTGAAAATATAGTTACCACCAAAGAGTGCTGAGTCAGATGAATTTGAAAATAAGGATGTGGGACTATCTAAGTTTAAAACACTAAAAAATAAAATGAGACTTGATTAAGCCTGCAAAAGCACAGCTAGTAGTGGCTGACAAAACAAAAACAAAAACAAAAACCTGGAAATGGCAAAATTAACAGGAAAGCCCCAAAACGGCAGAAAACCAAAACCAAAGTGAGACTGTCGTTGCTGCAACCCATTTCATCTAAGAAACCTGAGGGTATTTTAACGTACACACACCAAGACTTTGTCTACGACCCTTGGAAGGTCTTCCTATTTCTCTGTAAACATTACCTACATCATGTAAACACAACTGACATATATTTGTTTCATTAGCTGTGTATTTATTATTAAGAAGTTTTTTTTTAAATTTCTAAGCAAATGTGAAATTGCTTATTATTTCTAACCAGTTTATATTATATTAGGGTCAGGGACCCAATTTCAAACCCTAAAACACTGGTTATTTCCACATAACTGTTTCCACAAAACCCTAGGGTCACTTTAGATTTTGCATTCTAAACCGCTATTTCTCATCTGTTCTGCCAGGACTCCCATCAGCTTTGTGACTTGGGCCCAGCAGGATGACTGTATCCCCCTACTCACCATACTCGGAGATGCCTATGCACAAAAACTGAGCATGGCATGTTTCCCGGCCCCACCCCAGCACCCTTGAGTCCCATCCCAGTCAGAGGCATCTTCCCCTAACTGAGTCCCTCAGGAAGACCCTCTCCTTTTACCTCATCAAGGCAGTTGTGGGGCAGTCAGTTTCCAGCTTCTTGAAGGCCAGACCTATGACCCGGAAACCCTGTGTCGTGTAAATCTGAAGTTCGCTAATAAAATTAGCCGGTACTGTGAAAACAAAACGAACAAACAAACAAACAAAAACAGTATTACTATGCAATGTTAACTTAGCCAGTATGGGTAGAGAAACTCTCCACAATAGGACAAGTCTTACTCAAGAAAACTCACTTTTATAGCGGCACAAATACCTTTAATGCCAGCATTTGGGAAGAAGCAGAGGCAGGCGGATGTCTCTAAGTTTGAGGCCAGCCTCATCTACGGAGTGAGTTCCAGGACAACCAGGGCAGCACACACATGCACACACACACACACACACACACACACACACACACACGCACGCACGCGCGCGTACACACTCGCACACTCGCTCGCATGTGGGTACGCGCGCGTGCATGTGCAAACCTTTCTCAAAAAACAAAGAAACAACAGCAGCAACAAAAACTTACATAGCCAAGGCGGTGGGAAGTTGTAACCATAACTATATTATCTGGGTTAACCTCTTAGGATACAGCAAAGCAAAAATGAGACAGAAGCACATGAAAAACAAAGAATAGGGAATGCATTGAATGTTCTCATCTTCAAATACTTACTTAGGGTCCAACATGTGCAAGCTCTGCTCTACAGATGTCACTTTAGTTGGATTAAAAAAAAAACAATATGCTGGCATTAAAACTAAAATCAAAATGATCCTTGCCATGATTGGCAAGGCAGCAGAGCGTAGAGCACTCCGGGGGCTCCTGTACCGACTGGGAGAAAATGGGCAGGCAGAGGAAGGAAAGTAATTTCTGGCTGAAGGACCCTGATGTGCTCAGGCACGGGAAGGTGGGAGGGTCTAAGACAGCTCAGGGAGGCCCAAGATGGGAGAGACAAGTCAGTAGGAAATCTTCAGTAGGGGCTGGGATCATCAAGGACTTATCTTTGATCTAAAAGGAATTCGAAACCTGGTGGGGGCTGTGGAAAGCAATGAAATGAGAAAATTCAAAAGTAGCAGTACGGTTATACAGAAGGAGTCGGGGGTGGCTCTTAAATTGGGGACTGGAAGATGGGGGGAGGGGCCATTACCCAAGATGGAAGATTGGAAAATACAAAAGGTGACATTTTTAAACTTAATTTTGGTATTTAACAGGGAATCGTGATGAAACAGCCAGGAAGCGGTGTCCAGCTGGCAGTGTTGTGGGGACAAGTTTGGCTGGAAACAAAAAAAAAATTTTTTTGACATTGTATGCCACATCCATTCACCAACCTGTGTCAGGTTGGCAAAAGCTGGCCACTCTCTCCGGGGCGCCTTTCATGAATGCCAGTCGGCCACCTCCCATCTCTTGGACAATGACTGTCATCCTCTGTAATGCTGATGAAAATGGGAACTGGTGCAGGATTGCAAGTCCTTTCTCTGGGACCTGGTTCGTGGATGGGGAAAGAAAAGGCACATGCTGGAAAAGCATTACGGGCAATTAATTGCTCTCCCTCCCCCACCCACCCACCCACCTTGGTCCCTGCTTTACCAAATAAAGGAGAGCTATAACACATTTTCCACATCACCAGTTCTAGACATCCTTGAGCATTCATTCAAACGCTGAGGTCAGAGCAGAGTTTCCTCTGGTTTGAATGCTATGGGAAGATTGGTGGCGTGCAAGGCTTACCTGGCCAACTGTGTTTGTCGGCTTAACTACCATGGTGTGTGCCAGCATTTCCTTGATGTGGAAATCATCCCCAGAAACAGACATTTCCTGCGTCACAAATGAGATATTTCACTGTAGGGCTTTGTTTATTCTTCATACACTGATAGTAAGTTTGCACCCTCCTCTTGCAAAGACACCCCTCCACCCTCACCCCACCACCCCACTCAGTATATTGACAGGCCTCCTCCTGTGGCTGGGCTGGTGAATCAGACTTTTTCCACATTGGAAAACAAAACAAAAGGCACAATGCAGTGAGAAAGCTAGAACTTGAAGGACACGCACTTCTGAATTATTCATGCAATTTATGTGCCTTTCGCTGTTGGAATTGCTGCATAAAGGTTCGTTCTCTGTTTCTGAGGAGCTGAACGTGGAAATGTTGAGGACAAATCTCCAGGCTTATGTTGTGTGGAGCAGGCAAACTCCCAGCCGTTCTTTCCCCAGAGTCGCTGCTGGTCTGTCTAAAGTGGACTGAGAAGGGCACAGTTCTGCAATGTGCGTGATTATGATCTAGGAACCAGCTGTAATAAGGACTCTAAATTATAGGTGAGGAAACCTTCTACCTAAAGATATTAAAGTTCTTTATAATCATCTAATTGGGTGGCTGACAGAAAAAAAAAAAAAACTCAGGAGAGAAGCTATAACCTCTACTTGGAGGGACAGAAGCAGCTCTCCAGAGCGGACAAGAGAATGCAGAGCAACCGCATCCATTAGAGGTGGGTGGACTCTTCCAGATGTGTCTTCCAGGGGTTCTCACACAGTTTGCAGGGCAGGGAGAGGGCTAGCCTCAGCAAAGACTCTCAAGCCATGTTGTCTTCTGCCCCCCGCCCCCGCTTTGCCCACAGCCTCAGTAGCTCCAGAGATAAGAGTTCTTAAAGGCTATCTCTGAGTAAAGTTCCTTTGAGAATGTGGTAGCACTCCTCTGTCTTTTTATATGGCTGTCACTGCACGGGTTTGATCCCCCTCAGGCCCCACAGCCGTGGAAACCAAGGTCCCCACATGCAGAAAGACCTCACGAGGTTGAGAAGAGGTTAGGGCAGAACTGAAACTACAACAGAGAGAGCCAGGCTCCTAAGCCACAGGAGCATCCGCTCTTGGAACTAGTGTGGAATCTCAGGGGAAACCCTGTAATGAATTTCTGCTTTCAGCAAAGGAGAATAAAGTTCTTGGTTTCAATGACTCTCCAGCTTCTCCTAAGCCATGTGGAAAGAAAGCCCTATATATGGGAATGCATTTTTTCCTTTCATTTTTTTAGTGAGAAATAAAAAATTGTGTGTATTTATGAGATACAATGTGACGCTTTGAGCTATGTATATATCATAAAAAGGTGCAAGTTTAATGATAATTAACATATCATCACTTCATTAAATTAACTCTAGAAAACTTTGAAACCAGCTCAAAGACTGGTAGAATTAGAAAATAATTATATCAGAACTACAATTGTATTGATAACTATTAAGCTTATAATAGGTGCCGAATACCTTGGAACTTACAAGCATACAAGAACTTACAAGTAAACCAATGATTTTTTTTTTAGTGCACCATCTCATTTAATCCCACAGCAAACCTACAATATACACACTGTTCAGATCATAAAGCCAGGCTTAGACGAGTTGGAAGCCTTGTGCTTTTTAAGTATTAAAGGGCTGTGATACTTTTTGTGCTGTGTTGACATTAAGAAGCTTCTTGCATTCTCTGAGGGACAGAGACTTACCCACTTGGTGGCTTCAAACATTTTCAGGTCCAGAGGATCTCCCTGGATGGTCCCATCCAGAAGAATCAGAGAGTGGCAGCTGGCCATAGCTGCACACAGTGGACCCTGGGGCAGGGCTTTGCCTGAGGCAAAGCTGTGGACTGCCTGGAATCTGAGAGAAAAAAGGAGAAAACAATTCAGTCCTGTCTCCTCATGCCAAAACACGGAGCTTCTTGGAGGTCTTTGATTTAGTGCGCATTGCTGTGCTTTGCTCGAACCTTCGAGGGACAATAATGTGTCACTCAGCCTTCCTTTTAGTTTGGGAATGCTAGAAAGGCTGAGAGGCTGGTTTATGCTCCTTTTCTTACTTCGTCTTAACTTTCAGACTTATCTAATGCACAAGGGTGCAAATAACCAATAGCACCGCCCTTCGTTCTGAGGTTTGCTCTCATCCCAGTGACTAGGTCACTTCTCTTTTAGTAGTGGGTGAACTCCAGGTGCGTTCACTGCACACCATCTTCAATCAGTCTTACAGGTCTGGGTATATTTCCTGTAACTGTCTCCCAACATGTTGGATGTTTGGTCCACAGTAGACATTCCATAAACATATAAGTAAATGGATGAGGGTTAATTCTTGGAAAATTCACAAGTCATCCTTGGAAAGGACCCCATGAATCCCCTCTTCAACCCTGGCATCTTCTGTCCAAATTGTCACTATTTTCCTCAACATTTCCCACAGGAAGTGAGTTCATCTTTGGCCTCACAAGAGGACTGTTCTCTTCAGCTATATTGGGCAGTTCCTTCTCAAATGTGTAGCACAGTATTTGGGTTGGGGGAAAAAAAGCTGTCACATCATAGAATATCTGAATTGACAATCGTTTCTCCCTATGACTAACCAAGATTTGCTGCTTAGGGTCTTTCAGAATCCCCTTAACCTTCCTCCTCTTATGTTAGCATCATTTGGGTTTTGAACTAGCTTGTAGCCCAGGCAGGTCTCAAAGCTGCAATCCTCCTCCTCAATTGCTAAAGTTACAAGACCATACGACTATGCACAGCCTGAAACATCCTTTGTGGATATGTATGTCGTCTGCATAATGTAAAAGAACTCTGATCACAAATTGGACTTGATGTGTTTGAAAAGAAAAAAACAAGACACCAAGTTGGGTGGGCAGAGAAGGGAATGCAGGTCAGAGTGGAATTGAAGGGGGTAGGGTAGGGTAAATGTGATCAAAATACACTGTACAAAACTCTCAAATAATTCATTAACAGAAAGAGCTGCAATCAGCCTTGTATGCACGAAGTCCTTTGTGGTTCAAGTTGGAAGGAAATGCTTTCACTTTCAAACAATATTGTGGCACAGGCACCACACTTGCAGTCCAGACCACGGTGTAGGTCAGGAGACACACAAGTAAACTCAGATGTGGCCACCAGAGGGCTAGGCTTTCAAATCTCTAAGACAGCAAGTTGAAAACTGCCACCCCCACCCCCAAAAGCCACCCCTACCCACCCCTCCCCCTCAACTCCAACACCCGACTGGGACCTTCAAACACAAAGGAATCTTTTTCTCAATGACTCCGGTAGGCAGAGGATAAGGTTCCCAGAAACAGAGTACTAAGAAACAGAGTATGCCAGCTACTGTCCCATAAGCATCCTTCTTCCTGAGAAGCAGGATACAGAGTCGGCATTGCCCTTTCCTATTATGTCACCTCCAGGAAGGAGAGGGTCCTGGCACTGTCTAGATCTATCACTGACTGACACCAGGCCAGTGTCAGGCCCCTGGAAAATAGGCTTAAAGCAAAGTTCATGCCAAAGAGTGTTTGCAAACTGCCCCATTGGCTCTTCAGTTTGTGGGTGATGGAGCTGGGCTGAACTGCACATTAATGTGTGTGTTCAGAGAGACCTGGAAAATTTTAAGAGGAGAACTCAAGTGATCAGACTTCAGTAACCAGAGCTTAGCAAAAGCCAAAGCTCAAAGTGTGTCCATGAGTAGTCTAGAAAGTCAACATGAGGCTGGGGATGAGGCGAGGTCACAGAAATCACAGGGCAGTCAGTCCAGGCTACTCACCCATTCTGGTCACAGGGGACAACTCCCCAAGTATCCAAGCCACCCCTCGTTAAGGTGCCTGTCTGAAAAGAAATACATCTTTGGATTACATGGAAGATCTACTCGGACATCAGGGAAGGCAAATAATGTACACTTTAATAGAGAAATACACACAGGAAGACATTAAGAACATGGTTACTTTAAGGAGGACCACTGTAAGGTGGATATCATGGCTCTAAGGAAAAAGTGACAGTGAATTCAAACATGACAGGCTTGAACTGGTTCTAAACTGTTGTGTCCTCTGTGGTAAAAAGAGCAGTCTCCCTTCATCCCAGGGGACGGTGTTGACTATCTAATGAGGGATGGAAGAAAGGAAGAGGCCTTGTAAGACTGCAAAAACAACAAAATGGGCAGATTCCTATTTTTACAGTAGAAGGTAAAAGAATGTCATCAACACTGAGGATGGAGTTGGAATTTTACCTAGAGGAGAAGACCAAATAAATAGCCTACCATCTGATTGTCTTTTCTTTCTTTCTTCCTTCCTTCCTTCCTTCCTTTCTTTCTTTTTTTTTTTTTCTTTTTTGGTTAAAAAAAAAGTACATGAGGATAATTTTCTCAGTGTAGCATAACAACCAAGAACTCAGGCTAAGTTGAAATACCATCTGTGTGAGTGGAAAAAAATCACATAATCCCTCCAGTGCCGGAACCCTTATCTACAACACGATCATAATCACACACAGTTGTCTTAAATATTAAATGAAACAATAGGAATGTGATTGGCTTAACATCAAGTCTACAGTACGACCTATTAATGATGATGAAAAAAATTCAGTTACTGCCCACTGTTTTGTTCTAATTTATGTTACAATTGCCTCTTCCATCCCTGTTTCTTTTTCCAAACTTACTATATGACATCATAAGTAACCTGGTTTTGCCCCCTTATGATGCTTCCCCAGTCATGATGACAGAAGTGTGGTCATGGTGACTTTTTAATCTCCACTAATCATAAAACGCAGCTCTCATCCTGTCAGTGCTCCCAGCCTTCCATACACTGTTTAGTGGATAGAGTTTGCATGTGGGAAGATGACCATGTTTCTCAAAATGGATGGCGGTGATGGTCACAGAACAGTGAGAATGTACTTATTGTCAGGGCGCCAGACAAGCCAAATGTTTGACATGGAAACCTTAATCTTATATTTACTTCATCCCCATACACAAAATTATTAGTTAAAAGAAACTTGAGACAACGAAGAGTTCCAATGGCTTAAAGAAACATAAAAATGTGTTGGCTAGACATTCAAGGTTCAAACACACCCTGTGAAAGCATCCTGCCTAAGTCCAAACCATATTGTCTTGTGCTGCGCTGTCACCACGCTGGGCCTTTGCTCACCTTCTCATGCTGCCGGTGGTTGCATCGGGCCCTCTACATCCCACCTTTATCCGCTACTTAGTGTGTTTAACATAAACAAACACACAGAGAAAAAGTGAAGTGGGAGCCCCTTGGGAAACGTGGTAGACAATGAAGAGTTAATTTTAAGCATAAACTACAGTTGAGAACACAGAGTAAGGGTTGGCTCCATGGCTGTACTGTCAGCGAGAGTCTCATATTAACATGTAGTTTAATAAGCCTTTGCTTTTTCCCTCATTCTGTAATTCAATACATACTTATTGAACATTAACTCAGTTGCCAGGGAATAGTCTAAGCATTGAGCATACAGCAGAAAACATAATAAACCACTTAATGTGCATGTGCGTGTGTGTGTGTGTGTGTGTGTGTGTGTGTGTGTGTGTGTGTGTGTGTTTCTGTGTGAGGGTTTAGACTGCATGGAACAGAGTGTATCTTGACCCGTTTTTTTTTACAGATTCTCACAGCTGAAAGGACCCTAAAAGATTCATTGATTCAGTTTCTGCTTCCTCTTTTGAAAAGGCCGGGGTCAGAAAATCCATTTCCCAGCTCTCTCTCACACACACAACCAGAGATAAAATAAGGTCAGATGGCCATAACCTACCTATTATTTCTGCCTCACTAAAGAGAACAGCATCTGTCCATTACAAAGGCAGTGATAAATGGCCCCGGGGGCGAGGATGAAGGACACATACCTTGTCAAAGCAGACAAGGTTTAATTGTCCACATACATTGATCCTCTGTGGGCTAATGCAGAATATGCCCTTCTTTTTCAGCCTCCTCTGGGCGTAGATGATGCCTGTGGTCAGGGCAGCAGGGAGGGCAGGGGGCACTGCAATAGTGATAACGTCCAGGGCTTTCCTCACCACCTCCTCAGGAGGTTCCTGGACGAGAAAGAGTGTTCAGTTGTTAGAATTAAATCAGCAACGAGCAGCATTGTGCGTGTGACCTCCCCTTCCCTGTTTGTTGTGGGGAGAAAATGACATCAACAGGCCAAAGGGGCTGACCACCATGGCTCTCAATATCTGTTCTCCAAAGTCCAACAAGAACGCTTGTAACGGTTCTGCTATGACCGACAATGCACCTGCTTATTGTGGCTCTGCCAACGCTGAGCATCTGGTTTCATTTAGAGCTCTTCCTCAGATAGCTACAGAAATGCTACTTTTACGAAATATTTCACTTTTCAAACTAAACATGGAAGTGGCAGAAAGCATGGGGAAATGGGCAGGAATAGAATCGTGCTGGCATTTCAGTAAACAAACCACTAGCCTACAAGATCTGATTGCTGTCCTAGAACTGAGCAACGGATCGCTCGCGTGGAGCTTGGTGCCTGTAAGCAGGCTTTGAAATAAGATCAGCATTTAGAAATAAAAGATATAGAGAAGAGAGAGAGAGACAAAGAGAAAGAGGTGGAGAGAGAGAGAGAGAGAGAGAGAGAGGGAGGGAGAGGGAGGGAGGGAGGGAGGGAGGGAGGGAGG
>OU015745.1:83393682-83410670 GCA_907169655.1 Acomys percivali
CTCTTTCTCTCTCTCTCTCTCTCTCTCTCTCTCTCTCTCTCTCTCTCTCTCTCTCTCTCTCGCTCTCTTGCTATCTCTACTTTCTGTTTGCAGTTATAGACATAAGTTCTTAGCTGTTCCTGCCACCATGCCAACCTGTTGCCACACTTCCCCACCACGATGGTGAGGGATTCTCAACCATCTGGAACTGTAAACCCAAATAAACTCTTCCTTCTATAAGTTGCCTTGGCCATGACATTATATCACAGCCACAGAAAAGTAACTAAGACACCCACCTTCAATGTGGGTGGCAGCGTCTCCTGGGCTGGGCCTGCACCAGATGAGAGGGAGAAGGGGAGGGGAGCACCAGCAGGCTTTAGCTCACTGCTCTCCGCTCTGGACTCTAACTGCTTTATGTTCCTGCCACCTTGACTGAGTCTCCACAGTGAGGACCGTGAATTACATCACTCTTTTGTGGCTGTGATGAAATGCTATGACCAAGGCAACTTTAAGAACAAGGGGTTTCCTACCCAGATCTAGCCAACGGACAGAACATTCTCCACAGTTAAGTGGAGACTGGGGACTGACTTTCACATGAACTCTGGTGCCCCATATTTGGCCATGTCCCCTTGATGGGGAGGCCCGATGGCACTCAGAGGAAGGATAGTAGGCTACCAAGAAGAGGCTTGATACCCTAGCATCATATTCAGGGGGAGGAGGTCCCCCTCAGTCACAGTCAAAAAGAAGGGGAATGGGGTGAAAGCGGGAGGGAGGGAGGAATGGGAGGATGCATGGGATGGGATAGCAAATGAGATGTAATATGAATGATTTCATTTTTCAATTAAAAAAAAAGAAGGGGTGATTTATTTCATGCTTGTGCTTCTGGTCCATCAAGGCAGAGAAGTATGGCGGGAAGCGGAAGTGACTGCTGAAACAGCAAGCTGAGAGCCGGCTCACATCTACAGCCATAACCAAGAAGCAGCGAGAGCACACTAGGAATGGCAAAACACTTTGAAACCTCAAAGACCTCGCCCAGTGTCACACCTCCTCCAATAAGGCCACACCTCCTAATCCTTCCCAAACAGTTCCACCAACAATGGACCAAGTTTTTCAAACATTTAAGTCTGTGGTGGATGTTTTCATTCAAACCGCTATCGTAGGCTGTAACCTGGAATTGTGGCCCAAACAAACCCTTTCTCCCAGGAGTCACTTTTGTCTGGTTATTTTATCACAGCAACAGGAAATGAATCTGTGTATGTGGCTGGGAAGATGGTTTGTGGGCTATTGGTGGTGTTGGGGTCTGGGTGGCATTAAAGGTCATGTGTGTGGCCTTGGCATTGACAAATAGAGCCCAGGTAGGCACCATACAGCTACAGTGGCAGTGCCCTGCTGTGGAATGTTGGGGTCTGAGAGGTAATGAAGGGAGTGAATGGAAACATCAACAATAATGCAAAATTGGTCGCATCCAAGCTGAACTGATACAGTAAGCAGATCTACTGAAGTCAATGAAAGTCAGATTTATTTCAGAAAAAAAAATGAAGTTCAAGTACAGAAAGAGATAAACCTTGAAAGGACCCTGTTACGTGGAGTTGGAGATATCATTGCGTAATAGAGACATGATAAACACACAAGCATGTAAGTATGCAGGAATGTCGACACATTAATATGACTCTGGCTGTTGTTAATACATCCTCTCTAATACTTTCTTCTGAGAAAGCTTAAGTGCAGTGATGCCCTAAGAAGGACAAGTGCACTACACATTCTAATGTTGGGTTCTCGGTTCCAGCCGTACCCAAACATGCCCAAAGCAAAATCATGAAAACCTCCTAAAGGAAAAACTGATTGCAGTCTGTCAAAGAAATACTTAGTATAAGCTGGAAACTTGAGTTAAATAGGAAAATTGAATTAAATGGAAAAATGTTCAAAGGACAATGGAGATAGACCAAGTAGAATGCAAAACTACACAAGGGGCCTGGTTGCCTAAATCTGTAAAGATTTTTAACAAAGTAAATAATAATAGAGAACACTACAGTCATTGAGTTAATAGGGTTTCATGAATTCATAATGGCATACATTAGTGGGTAAAGAAGTAAGGAAAATAGATTCGTTTCCTTGCAGCAAGATGGCAATTAAATAATTACGAAGTTCAAATTAGAAAATCCTTATTTATCAAGTATAAATGTAATAATTAAACCAAAAAGCTTCCATAAAAAATAAAGCTAGTGGATGAAAATTTAATGAAGATATGGTCTCAAAATATTTCTCAAGGAAAGAACTATTAATTACCAAAGGAAAAATAGCAAAGTTACAAAAGAAAAGAACTTGCAGACACCACATAATTAAGTAACCCAAGTTAACATCACTAGTAACAGAACAAATTTAAATTATGTACATCCTGATAGGAAGGAACAAACACACACACACACACACACACATACACACACACACGCATGCACGCATGCACGCACTCACGTGCACGTGCACACATGCATGTACATACCTGAGATTTGCCAAAGCCAAACATAGAAGCATTTTACAAAATAACCAGAATGGGAGATTATAGGTCATGGAAGAAACAACTGAAAACTACAAACAATAAGTGGCAAACAACATCAGTATGTGACCCTGGATTCCTTTCCAGAAAGAACATTACTGAGAAAATATGACGAAGAGAAGACCATGCATTGTTAGCATGTGTCAGTTAGCTTCCTGATGACATGACAGTTTCTTCAGGAGAATTCCTGGTCTCTAAAAAAAAAAAATGCACACTGAACTATGTCAAGATGGTGGAGACACGTGTCAGCAATTTATTCTCTTTTTTCTTTTGTGTCTGTATATATAAAATATACATGTGTATATACATGTGTATATGCATGTTTGCATGTGGGTGGGTGGATGCATGTGCACATGAGTGAGTGCGCATGTGCAAGCTCCAAGCTGACATCAAGTGTCATTCTCCATCACTTCTGACTCAGTGTTTTGAGGCAGGGTCTCTTGCTGAACCCAGAGCTGAGGTTTCTGACCTGGCTGGCTAGTTTGCCCCCAGAGGCCTCCTGTCTCTGCTTCCTGAGCACGGGGACTTGAGGCAGCTGCCACACATGCCCAGCTTTTACACGGACCCTGGAGAGCAGGACTCCACTCCTCACATTTGCTTAGCGACTGCCATATTAGCTGAGCCATCCTACAACCCCAGCAACTTGTTTTTAAATCGTTCTGGAAAAATAGAGTGACCTCTTTTTACAATATCTCTGTACAAAAAAAAAAAAAAAGAGTAGAGAGGTGAATATACATGAGGTGGTATTGCTTACCTCTCTGACTAGAAAAATCAAGTATTTCTGCCAGCATATTCTGTTGGCATCGCTGTGAGGAAATAGGCACTCACACATTTCTAATCTAAATGCAAACTGGCACAATCCCTACTGAATGAAAGTTGGCAATACTTTTCTAGCAAAAGTGTGTTTGCATTTATTCTCTAATCTAGAAATTTTGCTTCTCAAAATCTATACCAAAGACATACCAATGAAAAAAACGAAAGGACATACGAAGAAGCCTTTTATTGTAGCACTATTTATCCTGGGAAGCCACATGAGAGGATGGCACACTTATAAGTAATGGAGAGTGTGTATATATTCTGTTATAAAAGGCCCTGGAAACATTAGTATGTAAATATTAGTCAAATTTGGTATGCCTTTGTTCATTAAAAAAAATCAACTGTAATCATGTCACTGTTTTGCCTGCATAATATAAGCCATTACTTTATGTGTAATTTTCTTATATTTATAAATGTAAGAATAAACTAAAAACCAACAAAGGTGATTATAATGAAGAAACAAGACAAAAGGAAGGGAGGAAAGGTGAACTCTTCTGAATATCTTATATCTCATGAATTAAATTTTAAACATGGAGATATTTTTAGAGTGTCTGTGTAAAATAAAAATAAATTGAAACGCTGATGCTAAAAGTCAAAAACAAATGAGTGAACTGAATCCATTGCGCTGCCGGCAGAACCATGCAGGGAACTATTTTTAATGACACCGAAGCATATTTATTAAATCACATTGTATATTGGGCTCTGTTCCTAATGAGCTCTCACAACTCGGGTGGGGAACTCTTCAGAATGTTGTAAATTGTTTTTCAGACTTTCCTCATTGCTGAGAGCGCTGTTTTGTTGCTTGAGGTCGTTGTATTAGCAGAATAAAACAAATGAACTGTTCTTGGCTATCCCTGAGAACTGGAACCACCAGTGTAAAGAAGAAGCACAAGTAAAAAAAGAAACATTTATATCTAAACTCAAATTGTAAGTGTTGTCAAGAACTCGTACTTCACTTTATCTTAAATTCTGCACCAAGGATGCTTCTGAAAATCCCTGTGAACAAGGACTCACATGGTGGAAATGAGATCCCTAAGACTCCGGCTGAGCACTCTCAGCAAATGCATGGTAGAGGCAAGTAAAGAATGAAGAAATATTTACTATTTAAAAAAAATAGTTATAACAGTATCACAACTACTGAAGGCCCGATGTGAGAAAGAATACGGAAGGCTCAGCCCCTGGCAACTGCAAAATACAGATGAGGGGACTCAAAGAAGACCTAAAGAAATCTACATCTATGCGGAAAATATCCAAATCAGTAAATATGCTAATTTTCTACAATCGACCTGCAGATGTAACACCATACTAATCAAAATCTTATCGAATAAACAATAAAAGAAATTGTTTCCTAAGACATTTTGAAAAGAAAAGAGTCTGCACTTTTTATTATATGTCCTCATTTTTACAACAAAATACTTGGCAATAGCCAACTTGAAAGAAGAAGAGTTTACAGCCCAAGAGTGCGCAGCCCATCATGAAGAGGATCTCACGGAGCCAGAGGCAGCTGGTCACCGTGCCTGCACAGTCAGGGAGCAAAGAGAGAAGCTGGTGCTTGGCTGACTTCCTCCTTTTTTTATTAATTTAATCATATTACAACTCAATAGTTATTCCATCCCTTGTATCCTCCATTCCTCTCTCCCTCCTGCTTTCCCCTTACTCCCCTCCCCTATGACTGTGACTAAGGGGGACCACCTCCCCCTGTATATGCTCATAGGGTATCAAGTCTCTTCTTGGTAGCCTGCTATCCTTCCTCTGAGTGCCACCAGGCCTCCCTATCCAGGGGACATGGTCAAATATGGGGCACCAGAGTTCATGTGAAAGTCAGTCCCCACTCTTCACTCAACTGTGGAGAATGTCCTGTCCATTGGCTAGATCTGGGTAGGGGTTCAAAGTTTACTGCATGTATTGTCCTTGGCTGGTGCCATGGTTTGAGCAGGACCCCCGGGCCCAGATCCGCCTGTCATAATGTTTGTATAGGTTTCTAGGACCCTCTGGATCCTTCTATTTCCACATTCTCCCATACTTCTCTTACCTAGAGTCCCAATAGGATGTCCTCCCCTCTGTCCCACTTTCCTGGTAGGTGAAGACTTTCATGGGACATGTCCCTTGGCCTAGTGTCCAGATATAAGTGAGTATATACCATTTGAGTCTTTCTGCTTCTGGGTTAACTCAATCATTATGATCATTTCTAGTTCAATCCTTTTGTCCACAAGTTTTGGGAATTCCTTGTTTTTAATAGCTCAGTAGTATTCCTTAGTGTAAATGTACCACAGACTCCCTCCTTTTTATTCAGCTCAAGACCCCAGACCATAGAATGTTGCCACCCATAGTTAAAGTAAGACATCCCACCTCAATTAACCTGATGAAGATAATCTTTCATAGACATGCTCAACAACTAAACTGAGATCATCGCTCACAAGTATTCCCAGGGACTTGACTCCTGGATGACTTTAGGTCATGTCAGGTTGACAGCCAATATTAACCATCACAGCCCATCCCTTATCAACATGTCACACAAATATATCATTTTAAATTGTATTTTAAAAACACACCACTCTTATTCCTTAGATGCTTCCTTTTCAGCTTATCACATGATATGCATTTAGTCTGTCTCTACAAGTCTCCAAAGTCTTGCATGGTCACAACACTATTCAAAATCCCAAAGCCCAAGTCTTATCTAAGACTCAAGACAAATTCTTAACTGTGAACACTTAACGCGTGCGCGCACACACACACATACACATACACACACACACACACACACACACACACACACACACACACACACAATCAACCAACCAAGTTAGATATTTTCATCATACGATGGCTCACTAAACATTCTGATTTCATAACAAGGAGTTGTCAAGGCAAAGCATGATCTAAATGCAGCCGAGCAAATATCAAATCCTACACCTCCATATCCAGCCTTTGGGGCTCATAATGTAATCATGTGGGCTGGACAGGGTTTGAGTAACTGCACTCCTCCACTTCTGTCACAGCACACAAAGCCTCTTTCTTAGGCCAGCTCTACTCTACGCCTACAACTTTCCTAGTTAGGCATACCATTGCCCTAGCATCCTGGTATATCTCCTGAAACTTAAACTCTGTGGATCCAATCAATAGCCTCTTGGGGACTCCTTGCAAAGACTCTGACCCTGTCACACATTTCCTAGCTACAGCAGCTCTCCGGAGCCATGGACCACGACCATGGATTCCATGACCCACTCCACATTACATCCAAAATCAATTCAATATGGACAATGCTGCCTCCAAAATCAATTACATATTGACAGTGCTGCCAAGGTCTCCTGCCAGCTTGAGGTATAGCCTGGTCTCTTTGGACTTCAGCCGTTTCAGCTTCTGTATAACAACCCTGGAGAAACCTTTCTTTAGGTAGTTAGTTTACTGGAGCAAAAATTCCTATTAGCTGCATTCTCAGTTTCAGTTCTCTCCTTTCAGATGAGTTTGCATTTCAAGTCTCAACCTTTGATGAATGGGTCTTGCTATCCACAGTACATTTCTTATTGTCCCAGTGTAGAAAAAGATGCTTCTATTTAATAATTACAATCTCCTTTTCAGTATGCACCTTGACTCTAAAGTCAGTCTCTTTTCCTCTCCAAACAACTGCACATTTTTACATCCTTCTGCCCTAATTTCTGCTCTTTTTCACTGTGTACCTGGCTAAGGGCTACAGTCAATGAGTGTTTTTCTGTCAAGAAATATTCTCCACCTAATCAATTAATCCAATAGTTTTTTAAAATTTTATTAATTTATTCTTGTTACATCTCAATGGTTATCCTATCCCTTGTATCCTCCCATTCTTCCCTCCCTCCCATTTTCCCCTTATTCCCCTCCCCTATGACTGTTCCTGAGAGGGATTACCTCCCCCTGTATATGCTCATAGGGTATCAAGTCTCTTCTCTGTGACCTGCTGTCATTCCTCTGAGTGCCACCAGGTCTCCCCCTCCAGGGGACATAGTCAAATGTGAGGCACCAGAGTACGTGAGAAAGTCATATCCCACTCTCCACTCAAGTGTTGGAGAGGATGTGGGGAGAGAGGAACACTCCTTCATTGCTGGTGGGAATGCAAACTAGTATAGCCACTTTGGAAATCTATCTGGTGCTATCTCAGAAAACTGGGAATAGGGCTTCCTCAAGACCCAGCTATTCCACTCCTTGTAATATACCCAAAAGATGCACCAGCACATAACAAGAAAATTTGCTCAACCATGTTCATAGCAGCCTTATTCATAATAGCCAGATCATGGAAACAGCCTAAATGTCCCTCAGTAGAAGAATGGATAAGGAAACTGTGGTACATATACACTATGGAATACTACTCAGCTATTAAAAACGAGGAATTCCCGAAATTTGTGGATAAATGGATTGAGCTAGAAACGATCATAATGAGTGAGTTAACCCAGAAGCAGAAATAATCCACTACTTTTAAACTCAACTTAGCTCAAGTTCTCTAGACATGGGCAGAATGAAGCAAGATTCTTGGCCAAAATATCACATGAATGGCTCCTATCCCAGTTGCTGGTGGAGTCCTTACTCTTCTCTTAAACCTAATGAACCAGGCAACCACTGTGTTTCTCTGTGCTTTTCTCTTCTTTCAGGTTTCCATTAGAATGGCCCATTAAGCTGTGTTTTCATCATGCTAGGACTTTCCTACCTGAAAGCACCAGACTCTTCCACATTCTGGGCACAAAATAATTATAAAGGCCTGCGACCTTCAAAGACACACATGGTCATGTTTACCAGAGCAACACCACCACCTTCCAGGGCCAATTTTCTGTATTAATTACTTTTTTCATTGCTGTGACAAATTAACCAACAATAAGCAACTTAAAAGGGATTTATTGATAGGGAGACTCTGTCTCAAAAACAAACAAAACAAAACAAACAAACAAACAAACAAACAAAAAACCCACAAAACAAAAGGAATTTATTTCAGCTTACAGGCTGAGAGAATGCAGTCCAACCCTGAGAGAAGTCTGGCAGCAAGAGGTTGAGGCATCTGGCCTCATTGCATCCAGTCAGGAAGGAGAAAAAAGGAGGATGCTAGTGTCCAGTTTACTTTCTCCCTTCCACTCAGTCCAGGACCTCAAAACAGTGTCACCCACTGGGAAAGTGCATCATCCCAGATCAGTTGGCATCATAAAGATAATCCTTCACAGGCATGCTGGGAAGCTGTCCTGATCTACATAATTATTCATAGGTATGTCCAGAAGCTTGTCTCCATGGTGACTATAGATCATTCCAAATTAATGACCCATGTTAACCCAACCAGGGTGGGAGGAGGGCGTGTCTTATACATCAAAGTAGAGTTGAAAGAGAATAAAAATGAAGCCCTCACATTACTTATTCAGATTATATTAAATAAGATCATGCAGCAGGTCCTGGGATAACAAGAGACTGGAATAGTATAGTAGAACATGGAGTCCAGACATTGGTCCAGACATTGGTCCAAACATTGGTCCACCTTCATAGATGTCAGGCTCTTAGCAGAGGTGCAAAGGCAACCACACAACACACTAATGCAAAGTCAATCTTCTTTCAACAAATGGCATCAGAGTACGTAAATGCCTGTTTGAGAAACATCAGTTCAAACCAAGCACAAAGCAGAATAGTGGAAACACAATGGGAAACCAGAACTCAAAGCTGTGTGGATAAGCCTGGTGATCGTGGAATTTGCAAGGAAGCCTTAGGAATTAGACCAGACGTAGGATCCGTAAAGGGAAAGGCTCATTAACTGCACTTTAAAAAATGTGAAAGCATTTGCCCTTTGAAAGATGCTGTGAATAAATAAGAATATACATCATAGACTGAGAGGAGATGTCTGATAGAAGACTGAAAAGTTAATAACGAGACAATCTGCTCCAAGAGAGATGCAAATGGATACTTCAAAAGAGGCATATGAGTCACACACAAACCCTTGAAAAGAAGTTCGGGACCATTAGCCATTGGAGAAATGCAAATTAAAGCAATAAAATACTTCTACAAATGAAAGTGGCTAGAATTAAATAGATTGGCCACACTGAGTGCGGGCAAGACTATAGAGCAGAGACTGTTGTGTGCAGCAGGTAGAAATGGAAATGCTACAATCACTATGGAAAATAATTTATTTGCTTCTTCAAACGTTGCACATCTACCTCTGTAACTAGGTAATGTGCTCACAGGGATGATGGAGGATGTCTGTGAGAGGACTCATACCCAACTGTCCACAGCACAATGGTTCATAATAACACCAACGACCAAAGTGAGATCATTCCCATATTGGTCACAGGTGAATTGAACAAATGTACGCCCACGTAATGAGATACTTTAAGGAATTAAAAAAAAAAAAAATGTACTGTTAACACTCTTAATAAAACAGGGGAATCTTACATTGTGGGCTTTGGTCTCCTCTTGCCAAACTAACTCAAAATATATTATAAAAGACAGAAGTACACATCTTACATAATGACATTTATGAGCAACTCTAAATAGAGATGTTAACCTATAGTGACAGAACGCAGATAAGTGACTGCTTGTGTGTGAGGGAGGTGTGTAGGGAGAAAGGACAACAAGTGAACTCAAGGCATCTGCAGGGAGTGAGTCTTGTGTTAACTTGATGATCTTGGTAGTTTTATGAGTATGCACATATGTCAAAATTGACTGAATTATACACATTACTGATATGTTTGGTTTGCCATCCTAAATCAACCCCTAAAACGAAGGCTTTCTTTGCATAGTAAAGAGAGCTCAGATTCCTCTTTCTTATAAACAAACATATAGGAAAAACACACGTGCAGGTGAGTTAGTAGGAACAATCAGAAAAACCAAAGTTATGTCACTTTCTGATTGCCTTTGGATATAACACATAGGTATAAAATAGTGGAACTTACCTTTTCTCCCATACACAGAGACTGTAATGCTATTATGTGATTCAACAAGATGGTGCAGTTTTACGGATTGCTGCAAAGAGAAGGAAAACAGACATTTATCTTTTAAGTATAAACCCCCAAATATTACTCAGCATGGTGTTAATCCGCTGTAAACATGGAGGACTATGAGCTTATACAGGGGGAGGAGGTCCCCCTCAGTCACAGACATAGGGGAGGGGAGTAAGGGGAAAGCGGGAGGGAGGGAGGAATGGGAGGATACAAGGGATGGGATAACAATTGAGATGTAATATGAATAAATTAATAAAATATTTTAAATAAAAAAAACAAGTACTATTTATGTATTACCAATTATGTCTAGTCACCCTTTGCTTGGTATAAAATAAAGACTTAAAACTGAAAGTCTAATAAAAAAAAATACAACATGGAGGGCCAGGTGAAGATCCTTGGTAGGAGCGAGGGCTGAGTAACCTATCATTCAGGTGAGAAGCATCTCCTCTCAGCAGTGTATATTCTGTAGCACAAAGGAATTTCCAAGAACAGGCTTTCCACTGGTGATTTGTTTTGATAAATGAACTACACTGAGAGTGAGTCAAAGCAAAGAGACAAAAATAAATAAATATGTTTTATTCCACATTTAGTAAAAAAGCATTATGTGAATGACCTTCTAACCGGTTCTGGCGCAGGGTTAAGTTTTCCAATCATTTCAGATTTTCATTTTTTTTCTCCTACTGTCCTTATTTGAGACACTCCCTAAAGGGACAGGCTCACAGGATCTACCTCTCCAGGGGATGGTGGGGGGGGGGGGGTGGCCTGTGGGGAGCTACTGGTTGCTGGAAGAGAGAGTGTGATTTTCTTCAGTGGTGTAGTTACTGGTGTGTGTGTATGTATGTGTGTGCGCGCGTGTGTGTGTTTAATATTACTAAAGTGTAAAAAACAGCTGGCCCCAGTAAGTCCTAAAAGTTCAGCCTAGGCACTGGCAATTCTTTTGGTGGAAAGAATCCTATTTTCTTTCACACTGTTATGCTGCTTTAAATTTATTTTTAACATACCCATATATTGTTCCTTGTACATGAGAAAATCACTAGCTAATTTTAAATGTTTTTATTTTAATTTCTTTTCAAATTACCTACAGGCTTTAGGATTGTATTGGTGCCCTTAACAAAAGTTGTTCAGATGGAAATATGAATGAATAGATCATGTCAGCAGGTAAAGAGTGAAAGAAAAGTGTTCAGAGCATGAGAACAGGTTAAAGAATCGAGATTTATAGTAAAAGGAAGCAGGGCGCTGCAGCAGCAACTGACAGTGGGTGCAGAGTAGTGAGAAAATGCTCCTTCGTTTGAGCTTTGTGTTCAAGTTTGGCAAAGCTCAAGAATGTAAAACATTGACTATAAGTTCTTCCAAAGAAACAGATAGAAGAGTCACTTGTGGATTGCAGGTCTCTGGGGCACAGGCACAGGTGGTATCTGAGGCACTTCCTCCCCTGACGAGAAGGAAGGGGAGACATGGCTGAGGAGAGTGGCGCATCTGGCAATAGAGAGTAAGGAGTTGTGCAGATTTCGTACTAGGCTTCCATCGACCTTGTGGAATAACTTGTGAGATTATCTGCTGAGAAAGCGAAGCTGAAAAGGCCGGCATCTCTGAGGAGAGATGGCTTGAAATGCATTCTCACAGCATGGGAGAACGGCTCGATCTGAGGGGCACAGAAGAGAGTGACACTTACGGGTTCCTATGTGACCAAGTCATCGGTTCTGTGTGGCTTTCTTCCAGCAGCACCTAGACCCTCTGCTGTAAGTGTAAGAAAACCCAAGAGCTGAGCTAGAGCTCTCACAGATAGACACCAAACAAACACAAAAGTCAAGGAATGCATTGTAAACACAGGTTCCTCCATTTTCTAAAGTAATGCAGGAAGAGAAAAGTGTTACTTGCAGAGAAGCAGCAATTGTGCTCTGTTTGACAAAAAAAATTATATATATACATATATATATATACACACACACACACGCACACACACACACACACACTGTTCTGTTTGACATGGACGGGACAGTTCTATTTCAAGAATCTTGTCTAAGAACAGCCAGTGAAGTCAGCACAGGACGGAGGGAAGCTCACCTGTCTGAGATCATACACGGTGAGAGCTATGGAGATGACAGACATGAGGATGATGGCGAGAGCGTATTCCTTGTAATCCTCACTGAACCACAGACAGACGCTGAAGAGTTGAAAGATGTAAAATGGATTTAGAACCTGTTAGCAGACGTAAACACAAAAAGACGAGAGTGGCATTTGGGCTTCACACACGGCTGTTCGTTGTTTGCAGCGGCAGCACTGTGCCATAAGTCACCTCACACAGTATGCTGTTCTTCTTGGCGTTGTATTTAATCAGCAGTTTCCATGTCCCGGACAACATGCTGAGCTACACCACCTAAATCTTTTCATTTCTTTCCCACAATTACCTCATTAACCGGAAGTCATTACTTTATCTCTATGATGAAGATAAGGACAGCGGGCCTCAGATCTTGAGAGATTTGCTTGAGGTCATGTAACTGTGACTGTCATGGGGCCAAAATCTAACCCCTTTAAAGTGTTCTGCCCCCTGAGCACTTACTTTAATCACTGCTGCACTTAGAAGTCTACACAGCTGTGCTTTGCATGGCACTGCATTAAACATCGGAGTAATGGGTGAAGAGCAGATATTGTCATCTCCCATTGACCCTTCCCGGACTTCAGAGAGGTGACATACTCAGGTTTATAGAATCAAACTACTTTGTCTGCTGTCCCCACTATGCCAAAACAGCTGTCTGCATACCATGCCACTGAAGAACTTTCCATCAGTGGATGAATGTAAGACTGCATTCTTCCATAAGTGGGGAGCTAAGCTGACATGGCAAGCTGTAACTGCATATCTAGTTCACTGGGAGGGGGCAGACATTAGATGTCAACACCAACAGTTAGAGTTGTCGTCCTGCTATATGAGAATATGTTGTGCCCTTAAAAAAAATGTTGTGCCTTTCCTCAAATTCAGTGTAGTTGCTAAGAGGAACAGGAATCCTGGCTTCTGGCTAGGCAGGAAGCTCCCAGACCCTTTCTCAACTAATGTGCTTTGCCTTCTGTCATCTTCAAATGTGTTTAGAAATATTGAGAAGTATCTTGAATTTAGCAAGCCTTTTAAAGCCAAAGATAAATGGAGATGGACTATCAGAAATACACAGAGGACTGCTGTATGGTTTAAAAAATAATAAAGCTAACAATAAAAGCACCAGAGGACATTTTTATCTTCGTAAATGATGGCCAAGCCCTTCCTTTGCTCTGACACATACACTGAGACCAGTAGCCCGTAGAAGGGCTGGCCAAATATGGTTTTCTCCCCATGGTTTTGAATGTTGAGATAACTGGACATGTTGTCTAAGAAAATGATTCCCTTTCCTAAAATAAATGTGATTTTAGTTTCACAGAATAGAAATGGGCTAAGCAGCATAGCATGTTTTATAAAGGGGGGAGACCCCAGCATTCACCCGAGTCATCAGATAAGAAGTGGACTCCTGAGTGTCACAGTGTGCATTGTAGGGTGCAGCGTGCACAGACAGCATGAAACAGAAGAGCACGTGGCGTGTCCAGGACAGCATGGCTTGCATTCTCTTAAAGCAGCTTATAAATTACAGTCACTTATTAACAGGAAGCATCCCCAACTGGCCAGACCAATAGGGTCATCATTTTCTACCCAGTGTCCAGGCAAAGTACTGGAGAAATTACCTCCTTGATGAGCAGTTTCCAAATAGGTGTGACTTCCACATCAATAGCATTAGGCCCGCATATTAACCTCCTGCAGGGAGAGACCGCAGATTGATTACTTGGTCACGGCAGTGGAAGAAAACGTATCTCCTGCACGTTCGGAGAAAAGGGCTATTCCACATTCCTCCTCTCATTTCTGGGAACAATCGAAGTGTCTCTTGGTACATAGCACAGCCATACCTCTCAAAGTAACTGAAGAGTGGGAGGGGTCTCAGGAGCAAAACCAGTAAACAGGATCATGTTGCTTCTGTCGAACTACACTCCCTGAGTCTAAATATTTCCCTCAGTGGTACTTTCGGTATCTAATATTACCTACTCCAATGCTCCCTCGAATACGTTCAGAACTCACATGTTCCCAATTCTCTGTCTTCCCACTATGGTTCCAAGGAAATGGAATGGGGCGATCTTGAAAGTGGAACATTTTTAGTGACAGGGAAATCCAGCACCTATTGTTTCTGTTCATACTCAGAAGTTCTTTGAGGCTGAATATGTGTCTTAGTGTGAGCAGTAAAGTCCTTGATTCTCAGAGAAAGCTCAGTATATAGAATTGTACATCTCATTCACTGAAAAATCCCAGAGTTGTGTTGCTTTGATTATGCAGAGACACGACACTTTATGAATTTTTTTTTTGTGAATTCTAACCATTCTCTGTGCCTCCCATTTAGTCTCCCAGATTAAAACAGCTTTGCAAATGCATAGCCTATGGTCATCCATCTTTATGTAAACACAGATAATTCGGAAATCTCATAAAAGACAAGACTTGCTTTAGAAGGTAAGGGCTTACTGGGATGCTGCAGTTCTTACAAGAACTCAGGTATACTGATGCTGCAATGCACTGAGATTCTGCAGTTCTTACAAGCATGCAGGTAATACCGATGCACTACAATGCACTACACATTTTCCAAGCTCCAGAAATGTGTCTCTACTCATCTACTCCTGCCCCTTTAAGATTTGTGTGTGTGTGTGTGTGTGTGTGTGTGTGTGTGTATCCCCATCTTTGTGACCTTGTTCTAGCTATAAAATCTCTCTGAGCCTCACACTGCACACTCCACTCTTCTGTTGGGTTTGGATCACACCTGATCACACCTGACCCCATCAAGTTGTTCTGCAGATAAGTGAGTCATTCAAGGGACACACTAAGTAAATCATTACAGCCCTCTCTGATGTTGGCAAATTAATACTGCATACTGGGCTATCTGGCTAGCCAGTCACACCCCTTTTGAGCTAGAGACACAACACATGTAGTACCTGATCTCTTGTTCCTCGGGTGTCAGACCTAATCCAAATTTCTGATGGATCTTTGCAGAACTGAGCCAGTCTTCCAGGGAGCTAAAACAGTCAGAATAATCCAGTAGCAGCAATGTTTTCAATACGATGCTTTTCTTCTTTGTGGACACTTGCCCAAGCAACTTACCCAATTTTTTGAAACTGTCCTTCCAAATTATTCCAAACATATCTTATCTTCTGTACTTTTATGTATCTCACCTACAAAAAGAAAAAAAAATGTATTGCAAGAGTCTCAGGTTTGAGGATCAGAGCACACACAGGAACTCAAGCCAAGGTGACATTTATGGAAGAGGCAAAAATGAAGCCAGACTTGCTTCTTAAAATTGTATCTTTTCCTTACTTTCCACCCTATTCGCCTCTACTACACAAACAGTATATTATTAGGAGTCACCATTCAGTCAGCATATTTCACCATACTGATAAATACATGAATAAATAAAACCCAGTCTCCACAGTTCACTACATTACAAACTAATAAGGAAAAAACATATTACAAAATAAAATTATGCTCCATAGCCCAATATGTATGTCAAAGAAATAAAAATACAGTGATGTAAAAACATTGCCTTAAAATACTGCAGACATATAGAGAAGGCAAGTGGCTGGAGGCACCTCGGGAGTGATAATATCAGAACCATGATGTTTAAGGGTGGGAAGGATTTTGCCCAGCTGAAGACTGAAGTGAGGAAGTCAAAAGGGAAGAGACAAGAGAATGGGCCTGTTTGACGGCAGAATGGCGGGGAAGGCTGGGGAGATAAAGAAGGCTACATTATGAGCAGCCCAGATGCTAGAACGAAGCATGGGTGTCCTTGTCTCACAAAGAGTGGGCTGCAGAGCAGCCTGCAGAAAAGACAATGAGGAAGAACAAACAGCAGCAGGAGAGAGAAGAGGTTGTCGCCGCAAAGTGAACTCCAGCAAGCAGGGCTCTGAGGGTATCAGCTGAGGACGGGGAAAGAGGTCCTTGCTTATGATGCTTGTCCTTTCTTACTCTTGATTCCCTCAAGCGTTTTTTATGTGATACAATTTCCAAGAACTGGCGACCTCAGCAAGCGTAAAGAGAAGCAGTGGGGCTCTCAGTCTGCTGTGGAGCAACGGAGATAACCTCGGGGTACTTATTAGAATCATCTAGAGAGCTCTAAAGAATATTGCTCTTTCCATCCTGTGGCCAAGACTGAACAAATTTTATTTGTCCAGTGTCCTTTGGACATAGATATTTCTAAGTTTCCCCAGGTAATTCCAAGGTGCATTCAAAATTGAGGAACACTGTCCAAGGCTTCCTGATTTGGCTGCTCTTCTGTTTGTGACCTTGAGAACTTCAACTAACTTTCCCTGTGCCTCAGTTTCCCCAGAAATAAATTAAGGCAATTGACCAGATTTCATCTAAGGTCCATTCAGCTCCTTTATGTACATTATGCATTTATAAATTTCATAATCAGCCATCAGGTAAATTTTAAGTCTGGGAATAGCCTCTAACTGGTACGTAATCAAAGTATTCAACACATTTTTGTTAAATAAATGACTGCTTTGTAAAAGCACATGTCAATTACAAAATACAGTTTAAATCTCTAAGCTCCAAAGCCTTACTGAATCATAATTCTAGTCAGTGTGCATGTAGTGTGTGTGCTCTCTCTCTCTCTCTCTCTCTCTCTCTCTCTCTCTCTCTCTCTCTC
>OU015745.1:83410680-83421301 GCA_907169655.1 Acomys percivali
TCTCTCTCTCTCTCTCTCTCTCTCTCTCTCTCTCTCTCTCTCTCTCTGTGTGTGTGTGTGTGTGTGTGTGTGTGTGTGTGTGTGTGTGTATGGAAGTCAAGCAAAAGTGCTAAATGTTATAATTTGTAAAAAAAAATCCCAATAAGGTTTGTTACAAAAGAAATTATTTGAAAACATGTCTAATTCCAATTGATTTTCAGTATGAAATTGGAGTGAATTGCCACTGGGGAAAAATCCTTCCTTCCTAAGCTGTCAGACAATGAGGAAAGAACATTTGAGAGTAACCAACCCTGGGGCTTGTTAGCCAACACAGCCCAGGTTGGGACCTCCAGTTCCTTCCTTTACAACTTAAGATCCTTTTGAGCATCCCCTGTGCTCTGCAAACTGAGCCAACAGGCACAGCTGCAGTCCTTAAGGCTTCGCACTGGTCACACAGTATCTTCACCTTTCCTCATCTTTCTGAAGTAGGTATCAGTATCACCTTTGCTTTGCTCCTGAGCCTCATTTTCATGATGTCACTCAAGGGCTAAAATCTTGCCTCCAGCAGTTCAGGCTCCAGAGTTTTCTCTCACAGCGCATATGATTTGAGCCAGCCTCAGAATAAAACTTCTAGACGCTCCCTGACTTTAGGATTTAGAATGCACAAAGTGAGGGTTGACTACCCTGTTCATTCCACATATTTGACAATCTGTGTTGGAGACATTTTATAGGACAAACTATGGGTATAGCGAGAGGCTTCCATACTGAGTTCACATATGACCACAGACCGAGAAACATAAAACACAATAGACCCAAATATCCTCAAGCCAAGCCTGCCTCAAGAAGGAATGACAAGGTTACTGCTAAGTTTGACCTCAGACCATAAAATGGAATGGTCCACTATCTTTTGACAATTTCTGGGGCTATTACTGTGTTGAGAGGCACAAGTCCATGATGGACCTTTGAAGTGTCTTTAAGACTGCCCCCACCAGGAAACATCTCTGCCTGAACCAAGTCTCCTTCATTGTTGTCAAGATTTCTAGAAGGTGGCAAAGGACAGTGAGCATAGCATTTGCAGGTGAGTTTACCTATTTGCCATTTTCTAGAACTTCACCCCAGAGGAAGCTAGGACTTGGAGCATCTGCTGTGGGTGGCTTTCATGTTTCTGCTCAGGAGTCAGAATAGTTAGCCCCTCGCCTTTTTGCTCATCACTTCTTCGGAACATATAAGAACATCTTCCTTTTTGCATGCAACCCTACAACACAGTCTCTAGGGTCTCCTCTTCATCAATGTTTGAAAACCTGACTCAGGTTTTTGAAGACCACTGTACATGATATCACCTTGGGATTCTCTTCTCATGGCCATCAATATCACAATGGCTGCCCTTGACACTCTTGATTCTAATAGAGATTCCAACTTGATTGTGAACACCGATTGTTCTAGTTCACAATCTAGTTCACCTTACTATTCGACTCTATGTATGAGATTCCTAACAGCCCCGACACAAAGGCAGAAAAGGGAAGATGACTTTTGCTGTACTGACGAGGGACTTAAGATTCAAGAAGACAGTAGCCAGCAAGCTCCCTATATGCTAAAGGGGTACGCAACATTGAGACAGGATATCAAAACTTTCCATTTTAGGACCTCTGTCCTTAGGCTTCATTTGGAAATTTCCTCATTTACCTTGCTGACTATTAAAGGTGCTAAAATTTTCCTAAAAGGAAAACCCTGAAGCTACATCCAAGGCTGACCTGGGCAGCCCCATTCTCAGCTGAAGGGCCACCTCACAGATGAGGCATTGCTCCCTGAGGGAGACTGGCATCTTCTGTATGATTATGTTGGCAGTTGAAGGCAGCTGGGTGATGACAATTGACAATAGAGAACTACTCAGCAGCTATCTTCATTTTAAAGCCTGATTTTATTTTCAAAAGCTAATTTAAATAGCTATCTGCACATGTATAGCTGTAAAAATGAAAGCATTCTGGCTCACAAGAATATATCTTCAATATGAATGTTAACTAGTCAGAACCCAAGACGTTTGGTGTAGCCCAAACACATTTGGATAGCAGAGTTCAAACTGAGGTCCTTCGCAGAAATAAGCAAATCCCTTAGGATATTCCACAGGGTTTGCCTTCACTGTAAGACTGGCCTTACATTATAAAATAGGAATGATGCTTTAACAGTTACATGAACCGAGTATGTCCTGCAGAAGACATGGGTTATGTTTCTGGGATCAACATGAGAACTCATGACTATCTATAACTCCAATTGCAAGAGACTTAATAATTCCCACTTTTATACTCCATTGGCACACATAGGGCACATGTACATACATGCAGGCAAACACTCATACACATGAAATAAATGATTTTTTAAAATTCTCTGGCATCTCTGAGACTGTAAGGTCACTTACCTTTAGATCTGGCTTTCGTATGGCTCGGTTTATGATATATTCCTCATCTGTAATGAGAGGGTGGTCAGGGGTCAGACCAGACGTGCTGCTCAGTGCTGACAGGGAGATCCACATTACCTTTTTCCAAGAATATGTTTTGAATTCATCCTGAGGAATAGACATCAAAACCCCCAGGAAGTTAAGAGAAGGCCATCAGACTAAAATTCATCCTGTAAAACATCATTTCATATAATGTTGTGAGTTATGAAGCTAATGAACATTCTAGACAGATATATATACCATATATGATATATTTAAATTATACATATATATACTAAAAGGTGGCATATAATATCTTTGGATCTTGAGAGACAAAGATTTGTGAGCATTTCCTAAGGAATCTAGACAGAAACACGAGCCACCAAAACAAAGACCAAAACAAAGAGAGCCAAGAGGCACACTCTCAGACAAGGGCGAGCTTTCTCCATGACCTTACAGTCCAGTGGGCATTGTCATGGGGAAGGACTATATGTCCCTCTAAACATGAGGAAGTCTACCAAATGGACTCGCTCTCATATTTCCAGGCTTAACTCAAAATCCACCTTTCCCTGAACTGTCTTATTGACTGTTGGAGAAAACAAAACAGAACAATTTTCTAAACTACTGTTAGAGTGATACTGGAAAGCTCCCCATCCTCTTCTTTCTTCTAGATCACCCTGAAGTAAGAAACAAGGTTTACTGACTGTAAGCTGGCCCTTGGCGTCACGTTGAGACCTGCTTGACGAGAGCGCGGTGCAGATGTGAATGAAGAACACTTGACTGCGTGCATCAAGTGTGCGCATGCGTCAAGTGTGCACAGAGGCAACTGCCCAATTTGAGATATTGAGGGATGAAGAATTGAAGTGGAGCCCCGACAGCACGGGCCCCAGCTGCAGTGACTCCCCTTTGAGGTTGACTGGTGTATCCCTCACAGAACGAAACGTGGTGAGCAGACACCACATTGCTCCCTGGGAGACTGGTGTGATTCCAACAGCAACTGCTCTCTGCAGGATCAATACACACCCATTTGAATGCCTGATAAGCCTCATGGGGCTGAGAACGATGAGGAGGAAAGTGAGGTTCAGAGAGTTAAAGACTGGGAAAGTAGGTGAGAGCCGAAATCCATCCTCTGCACCGCAAATGCACTTGCCTCGGAGATGCCTGACTTAATTTATGAAAGAGGTAGCTGGAGAAGGTTCAGTAATTGTAGCTGGGTCTGGTCCACGGGTTATAGTGAAGTGAAAACCCTCTGAGTTCCCATTCTTGCTATTTCTTCTCCTCAGCAGTCGCACAGCTAGATCCTTACCATCCTTCAAGGTGAAGTTGGAAGGGTCACATCCTGGTAACCATCCTGATTTCTCTGTGTGAAATTTCCTCTAAAACATCAGAGTACTCGAGAGCTTTGCCATCCTCTGCCCTTCGCCATTTACCTTATCCTAGATTGTGGGCACAGCTTCTGTCAAATGGATGTCTGTGGCCCAAGAAGCCCTAACCCAGAGTCTTAGAAGGAGAAAGAGACAGACAAAGAGAAGGCAGGGAGATTGGGAAGGAGAGGGGCAAGGAATAAGGAAGGAGGGAGAAGAAAGGAAAACAGTCTTACTACAGATTTGAAAGTCAGTGAATTGTTTTTAAAGCGGAGGGGCTGGATCAATGGCTCAGTGGTTAAGAGCACATTGAGTTCAACTCCCAGCACCCACATGACGGCTCACAGCCCTCTGTGACTCCAGTTCTGGCAAGGACAACAACTTCTGGCTTCCACAAGCATTATGCATACATTTGCTTTACAGGTATACAGACACACAAAACACCCATACCATTTACAAGCAAAACCCAAAATGGCAAAACAAAAACAAACAACAATAACAACAAACAGAAAAAAAAAATCCCAATGAAATTGGATATTACTCCGTGTAAGGGGAGAGATAACAAAATCAAACCTAGTTCACACATAGTAATAGTCAAAGCCTAAGACTGACTGAAGATGGCTGAATAACTAAACATTTGAGCTAATCGGCATATTCTAGGTATTTTACGGTAAACATTTAGCTCTCTAGAAGCCACCGTAACATAGTTTAATATTACATAGTTTGGTCTTTGACTTCATCAGGCTTCACTATAAGACAAAGAGACACTATAGACACAAAGCATGAACCCAAACAATCCAAGGTAGCCCTCATCTCCCATCAAAAAAGCTTCTCTTCACTGCAGACAGACGCCAACATGGTTCAAAACACAGAGAGCAACTGCCTGTGAAGTGCCCAACCCCAACAGATACAACATCTACAGCACAACTCCCACACCTAAGGCTCAAGGAACATCGTGGAAGAAGGGGCGGAAAGATTGTAAAAGCCAGAGGACCAGGACATCTATTGCCAGGTGTGACTTCCGTGTAGGGCAGGGGAACTGCACCTAAGAAGTCTTAACCATACACCTGCTGAACAGTGGCGACGACACCAGTTGGCATCCCAACATGGATGGGAGAAATCTCACAGGCCCCCACTTCTAGATGGAGAGCTACTAGCAATCAAGGACTTCTGGGGGAAGGAGAATTACTCTTCTAGGGATGAACCCCCTAATTAGTTATCTAATACCAAGTGATCAATCCAATATCTATCTATCTATCTATCTATCTATCTCTCTATATATATATGTATGTATATATATATGTATGTATGTATCAGCAACACTGAATAGACTCAGTAGGTTGTATTTACATATTTATGTGTATATATGTATGTACACATATAAAAACTAAAGAAGGAATATTAGTGAGGAGGTAGGGTCGTGGGGAGTGAATCTGAGAGGAGTTAAGGGTAAGAGTGAGATAGATGACCAAAACACATTATATCAAAGTTTCAAAGAATTAATAAAAACATTCCATTAAAAAGAACTGTGTTTCTGGGCTAGGGAGAATGCTTGGCTGTTAAAGGCTAGGCTCATAACCAAAAAAAAAAAAAAAAGCACTGTGTTTCTAATAACAGTTATTAAAACACTTAGCATTTATTGCATTCAAGCATATTATGTTGCATTTGCATTATTTCATTTAATGCTTAAACCCCTGAGAGAAAGTTTCTCTGCCCTCCCCTCCCTGGATGAAGGAGTGAAGGCACAGTTGGTTTAGAACCAGAACTTGATCCCTCTGCTTCCCTCTGGTGCTCTGCCCTTTACTAAATGTACAACTTAACAGAATTGCTATGCTGTATCCAATTTAATGGAGATTGCCAAAGAGCAAAGTTTCCCCTTTAAAAAAATAGGTGGGAGTGAGGCTTGCAGCTAAAAGCATTCACTGGTTTCGCAGAGAACCCAGGTTCAGTTCCCACCACCCATACAGTGCCTCATAGCTGCCTGTAGCCCCAGCTCTCTGCAGAGTGATTAGACCAAACTAATTGTGTAGAATGATATTACTCAACTTGGGGGTCGCCAAAGGCCACCAGAAAACCCAGATATTTACATTACAATTCATAGCAGTAGCAAAATTGCAGTTATGAAGTCACAACAAAAATAACTTAGTGATTGGGGGTCACCACAGCATAAGGAACCGCATTAAAGGGTCACAGCATCAGGAAGGGGTGAAAGCCACTAATCTAGAAGGTCTGAACTTTTGACAGATCAGTGTCGTCAAACAGGTTTACATCTTTGCCACAAAAGAATTAGCCAGATCCATCCCTGAATCTAAAAGAACAGATTTACAAACCACGGAAGAGCGACTTTCAGAAGTGGAAAGTACACAGAGAACTTACGTTTGACCTGAGCGGACAAATAGAGAAACAGTATTTTTTTTTTTTTTTTTAATTCCTGTAACCTTGTCCTTTTGAACCTGGAAATACCAGTTTAACTTTGGTAGCTCAATGAAGCTTTCCAATCTTTTCTTAAAACAACTTCAACTCTTGGAATTTAAAAGCAGTATAATGGTCTTCAAGTTTAGGCCAGTCCTATGTCTTGTGTTGGGTCCCCATACACAAAATAGCCTCCTGAGCTTGCCTTAGGGGCAAAAGTAATCCATTCCAAAGCTCCAAAGAGACACTAGGAAGTGAGGACTTTTCTCCTCTAGGTGAGTTCCCTACAGTGCTGAAATAGTGACCCCCACCTATACGGATGGCTCAGATACACTCATCTTGTCTTACCAGTGTTACTGCGCTGAGATGGTGATGTCCGGAATATTGGCTTTCATGACAAAAATATGGAGAAAGTCCTGTGTAGTGGAGAAATCACAAACTAGCCAGTGTCTCCGTTCTGCTAGGACATATTGACCAAAAATGGAGGAGGAGGCATAAAGCAACCAACTTATATGACAAAGGTCCATGTGAAAGAAAGAGGGGAGAGAGACAGGAGTGGGGCGGGGGGTGGGGGGGAGATAGGAAAGGAGATCCAAAAGATCTTTGGAGTTTATGTAGGAATTTTTACTTGCTTGTTGCTTTCTAAGCAAACAGTGAGTCGTGGGTAAGATGGTTGATTCTCTGCAATCTCTGGAACTGGGGTGGTAAGAGTTAATCCCTGTCCCCGAAGTGCCTGCTGCCCTTAGTCTCCTCCCCTAGCGTTTAATACACATAGTATTTCCTTTAGTCTACATAAGGAGTAGGCACCTGCTAGGGCCTACTGGAAAGTCAGTGTTTAGTATCTTCATGTTATGGAAGAAATCACACACACACACACACACACACACACACAGAGAGAGAGAGAGAGAGAGAGAGAGAGAGAGAGAGAGAGAGAGAGGGAGAGACCAAATTCACACATTGAAACCCTAACTTCCAATGTAATTAAAGATGGCGCCTTGAGAAGGTGACTAAGGTCAATAGAAGTCACAGATGACACACTACTCCCATAGGAATCATGTCGTACGTGATAAGGGAGAGAAACCAGAGGTATACGAAAACAAAACCAAAAAGGCTATGTCAGAAGGTGAGCCTGTGATCCAGGAAGAAGAGTCTCACCAGAAACCAGCCCTGCAGGAGACATTTCCCATGCTATTAAATTACTATGTTGATGGCCCTGTGCTCCAAAGAATAAGGCCCCTAGCTGCTTGTCAACATGTTGCCGTTCCTCAGAGGCCAGTTCTATTTCAGGCTGGATGTCAAATGAAATGGGTACAGGGTGTCAGGAGGGAGACTGTGCACTCAAGAGAGCCGTAATGCTCTGCCTTCTCGTGCAGCGTTTCACTTTAGTATCTTGGATCAAAATGCTAGTAGAAACCATGGTTATTTATGATCGATCCCACTCCATTTATTTAATTTAATAAAAATAAATACTGGGCACCTGTAGTGGCCATATGCCACAGGAACTATAAAGGATAAAAAGGAAGGCCTGAACACTGCCTTCATAAAGTTGTAATCCAACAAAAGGAAAGACACGATAAAGAACATGGCGTCATCCGAGAGGTGAAAGAAAACCCAGGGCTCAGAGAGCCCGGAAGCTTAGGGTCAAGTTCTTTGCCCACATGGGGGGTCTCCACCTGAATCACTCTCCATGTGCCCACCCCCATTAGCCACAAGCTGCTTTTGACTCACAGCTTCAGACCTCAGGAAAACCCTTCCTGGGTTTGACTTGGTTAAGTCTCTCTTGTGTAATCCTGCTATGACCAGAAACCTTTCATAGTTAACCTTCTCAGTAGTTCCATATTTCTTCGGGTAATCAGATGAACTCCATGCGTCGTGTCTTTGATTGTCAATATATACTCCCCCACCCACCCAAATACCTGCCCATGAGTTAGGCCTGTGGCTCACATCAACCGGCCTTCACAGAGTTTATGCAGGAGAGGACATGGAGGGAAGGGCCGCTGGTGCCTCGTGCCTGAAGTGCAGATGACAATAATCCTTTTTTTCCGGGGTTGTTGTGACAATTAGAGGAACCACAGTGGAATTCTACATAAGCTGGAAAGTGAATGGTACATTAGTACAATGAAGATCTAAAAACCAGTGTAACCATCAGAAATGAAAACAGACAACGAAAAAAGATGGCGGGTCCCGGAGCAGAGAGTGAAGCCATGAAGACATTACAGAGAACATGATACAGGTTTGAAGAATGAGGGTGTTTCAGTAAGGGAGATAGAATACCCGCTTCCTGTCCTCTGTAAAGGAGTGGGGGGGTTCCCACTAGAATCCCCTTAGTAAGGACAGGGTTTCTATATCTTTTGGTCACAGCCTAGGTCTGATACCTGCTTGGTGTTTGGTAGACACTCTGAGAAAGCAAATGAGAGGATGAGCAAACAAATGAGTGAGTTGGTTATAAGCTAAACTTGGTGTGTGACAGCGGAGACAAAGTGCTGTGCTCCTATACGAAGTGTGGGCTCTGAGAAACCAGGTGAACAGGAACAAGGGACGAGGAGACAGGGGACCGGTGAGCACAAACACTACCACTTAAAGACATCCCTGCTGGACCTGTAGCCTTCCTGGTGGTGCCGTTTGTATGGCTACCTTGCAGCATTTCTGAGCTTGTCACTAAAGCCCCTAGCCGTACCACCTTCTGTTGGCACATCAAATTGAAGTGCCTTGATTTAGGCCTCATATCTAAATACCACAAGGCCCTATCCTCTGCAGATGAGGGGGTTTTGATGATATGTGCCATACAATGACAATAAAGGGGAAAGTGTGTCTGTAATTATAACAAAGATATGGAAATCAGCAGGAGCATTTAATTCAGAGCACCGATGAATGTAAATCATGCTATTTGCATAGAAATGAAGCAACACTGCAGAAATGGGTTAAAATTCACAAATAGATGAATGATGAATCAAATGCATTTTAAAATTTATGAAATAAGAGTGTAATTACACTCGTCTCTTGGAGGGAAAAAAAAGATAAAAATCTCATACTTAGTACTGCTTAATAAGAAAAAGCACTGAAAATAAGCTGAATACTGAGGATTTCCAGCAAGCACATGACAGTCTTTTATGTAGAGAAGTGACTGGTTAATCAGTATCTATGATAATAAACTGTAATCTTGCCAGCTTGAGATTGATGATAAATAGCGAGCACTGATTTTTTAATAAGAGGAAGAACAGGTACACAATGCAGTCTTGGGTAGGAGCCATTCTGGTCTCCTGACAGGAACTTGCTAGGTTCTGGCTAGTGCAAAATAATTCAAGCAAAATCTTTGAAGTTGTCGTTTTAATGCAATAACTTAGCAGTAGACTTTTTAAACTATTGATGCTGCAAGCATATTTTTCTCCAAGTCTCAGATAGTTAGAACGCTGGAAATAATTGAGTTCTTGTCTAATTACATAAAGGCCAATTTAGAAGCTCATTTATTTGGAGAGTCTCTGGCATAGCGAATCCATTTTAAATGACACATAAGAGCAGGTAATTAAAAATTAAAGTTGAAATCAAGATGGAAAAGGCAAGATTGGAGGGAGTTAAGGCTTCTCTGATTAGTTCTGGAGGGGGAATGGGAGGGGCTTGATAGATTCTCCTGAGTGAAGGAAAGGGAAAAGACTCTCTCCATGATGGGTATAGCTTCCAGAGTGGCCAGTGAAGTGATGCGTCTCTCCAGGGGATATCTATTTGCAAACACAACTACAAACAAACAAACACACAAACAAAAACAAAAAAGGAACAAAGCTGGAAGAGACCACCTGGCTGGGGGAAGAAAAGTCTCTAGACTCCTAGTCTCAGAGCACATCCTCAGAGCGTGGGCATGCTAGGGCTGCTGAGGATGAAGAAAACACATCACCCAAGCACTCAGGTGTGCCTTGAAAATAGCAAGCACTCTTGCAAGGAAAGCTTTTGGAAGTTTGGGAATAATAAACACATATACATAGGTATACACACACACATACCCATGTACAATACACATATATACATACACACACAGAGATGCATACAAATACACACATGTCACAACACACACACACACACACACACACACACACACACACACACACACACCACCACCACCAGCCTTTGATGATCTAGTTCAGTTTGTAGATGGTTTTCACATACATAACCAATCACCTCATGTCAACTCAAGAAAGACTACATACTTGACTAGTCACTAGTTCGGTTTTACAGATAGAGTAATCAAAGTTCTGAAAACCTTAAAACTTAAGGTGCTGGGACTAGAAGTCTGGCTTTTGACAGCAAATCCTACAGGGTCCCATCTGCCTCTGCACTGGCCCCTTTTTTCGGTTTTGCTCGTTAGTGCTTTTCTCCTTCTCCTTCTTCTTCTTCTACTTCTTCTTCTTCTTCTTCTTCTTCTTCTTCTTCTTCTTCTTCTTCT
>OU015745.1:83421311-83435505 GCA_907169655.1 Acomys percivali
CTTCTTCTTCTTCTTCTTCTTCTTCTTCTTCTTCTTCTTCTTCTTCTTCTTCTTCTTCTTCTTCTTCTTTCTCCTCCTCCTCCTCCTCCTCTTCCTCCTCCTCCTCCTTCTTCTTCTTTGTTTTCTTTTAACCTGCTTCCCCCCTCCATCTTCTCCATTTTCCTGCTTTCCTTTTCCATTTCCTTGCCCCTTTCTCTTACTCCCATCTGTGCCTTGGGTCTTCCGGCAGCATGGGGTAGGGTGCGGATGGCCAGCCAAGAGTCCTCAGAGCTGTAGTCTGAGAGGCAGAGGGCTCAGTGACTTCTGCTTCCTTGGCAGCAAGAATGCTGACATCCTGGGAACCAGTTTGGTGTAGGGTCGAGTTGAATTCTTTTCATGCTGCGGGATCAGAGCTTCATGGATTCTTCATTCCCATGGAATAGTGTCCTAATGAAAGGATCCTGAGCTGGGTATGTAACATGGTGGTAAGAATGCTGCCTGACCACATGCAAAGCACAGAGGCTATAAAAAAAGGACCATAAAAAAGGAGCCCCAAATGATATTCTTTCATGAATAATTATGTCTCCACTCAGTGGCCCAGAAAACACACCTGCTTTGGTAAGACACTGAAGCTGCGTATGGAAAGTCCACTTGTAACAGTTGGCTGAGTATGGAGTTTTGTTTCCCTCTCCATACTCTATAAACATCTGTGGCTGAGCCATAGGTTATATCCTGGTCTCTATTCCTCTTCCAAAGAACAAGTGAATTGAGAGATGGGAGTTCTGACTATTTCTAGAAGTTTTTCCGCACTATTGATTTTAACATCACCAAAGGGTCTAACGTCACCTGAGACCTCACTGAGGACACAATTTCTTTGGGTCCAAACCAAATCCAATAGATTGGCAAACTTGAGGGGCTGAGGGCTGGGGCCTACAACCTATTTCCAAAGGACCCTGGGTCATTCTGGTGCCAGTTGACATTGGAACACCAGTGACATAAGGGCAGTGTGGTGGGAGCAGGCCTAGATGAAAGTCTAGAACACGTGGGACCTTGTTCTGTCTCCCTTTTTGAGCTAAAGTAAATTTTACCATATTCCCAGGGCTCTGCTTTCTCACCCATCAAATGCCTAATGGTAAGTGCCTGGCATTTTTCCCTCCAGAACATTCTACAAGTCTTCATAATGTCAGCCTTGAGGTAAAGCTCTAGTAAAAGACCAAGGAGTCATTCCTCCTGCATAACACTCTCTGGATTTCTTCATCTAGAAGTTTATTCTCCTGAATACCTAATTAAATATGGCTGAAGCTGCAGTGATTTGAAGAGACCAGGATCCAGCTAAAGGAGGGACTGGTTCCTGTGGCACAAGCCAACAAAGATAAAGCTGATTGGACTCTTGGGTTAATAAAACAAGCTTTGTTAGGTAACAGGGTTCGCTGTAGCTTGTTTGGGTGTTTTCATTTCTTTGATTCATTGGGAGGCAGTGAGCTGTTTCATTCCAACTGACTGACCAGCTATAAAATATACTATTATTCTTCTCTCTTGACACATAGATAAAATGTTTATCTGGAAAGACTGGGACATATAAAAATGTGTCACACTCCCAATAGTAAGTGGTTCTCAACCTGTGGGTCATAATCCCATTAGGGGAAGTTGAGCAACTTTCTCATGAGGGTCACGTATCAGGTATCCGATGAAGTAGCAACAAAAATTTTATGGTTGGTGGGGGGAGGGTGTCACCACAACATGAGGAGCTATATTAAGGGGTCGCAGCATCAGGAAGATTGAGAACCACTGCATTAGAGGTTAATTTATCAAAACTGATTGTTGCCTCAGGTCACTTGTGCCAAAGCCTTGTTAAAATTACAGGGAAAGTTAGTCAGGAGAGACTCCTCCAAGAGATTGTCACCTCATTCCCTGGTACAGTAGGAGTACCGGGTCAGCCTGTCAGCCACCCCCTACAGATGCAGGATCTGGGAGTGTTGGGGTTAACAAGTAAGGAAGTCCCTCCTGTTGTGGACCTGGCTTTCCTACAGAGGAGATGACTATGATCTCAGTGTCATGAGTGCCACAAGGAAGTGACATGAGGATGAGCAGAAAGGGCTCACCTGACCACACAGCCTCTGTAATAGCAGAGAGTGACAAGGACCTCAGTGACAAAATGGCTGCATTTTATGCTCTGGTGTTTCTGCAGGACAGGACAGAGGCATATTGAAAACTAGAGCTCTCCCCAATCAGCAGAGGAAGACAAAAGCTTCCTCAGTGGGATGCTCCTTGTCTTTCAAATTCCCTTGTGCCCTTTCTAGTGCCATTTATGTGAAACATAAAGGCATCTATGTGCCAGTCTTGAAGTCAAGGGCCAGTAGTAGCTTGTGGCCTGACTTGACTATTCTCCATTACTCATTATTTCAGCAATCAGCATGTTGGCGTTGGCTCTAACATTTGCAGAAGTTGCCATTTTCAAAGGACTACCCTATAAAGTAATGCTTCTTAAGAAACCCTATTGTAGACAACTTTCTGGGTTCTGGGCAGATGTACAGCTATGAAGAAACGTGCCCTCTGCCTTGGGGACATCTTCCCCAGCCATCTTACAACACAATATCCAGGACAAAAGGGAACCATCTACAAAAACAGATGTCTACTTACCGTTGTCTTCAGCAACACAACATCTGCTTCTTGCAGGGAACACGGAACACAGTGTGCCCACACATGCCAAGCTGGCTTCCAGTAAAATACCAATGGGAGGATTCCGAAAGAGAAGATGGATCCAATGAGACAGAGTGCTTTCCGGCAGCCTTGAGTCTGATAGCCAAATATTTCCTAAAAGGGAACAAAAAGCGATTCCAAGTGTTGGCCAGTAAAGATAACTGAACAAACACTACTTTTAGGGATGAAGTGGAGGCAAGGAGTGAATGATCTGGGGAGGGAAGACAGGGGTGGGGGAAGGGAGGGCAGGAAAAAAATGAAGCTAGCTTCCTGACCAAGAGGTTTCAGGCATGATCGCTTCTTTCTCTAGTTAAGAAAGCTGAAGTTCAAAGTGATTATTTATAAAAAGGCTCTTCCCACTAACTAATGATCATTGAGATGACAATGCTAGAAACTAATGGTTATTGAGCAGCTTAAAGTCCCTCTCTAAGCACTTTACAAATATCCCAGTGAGTTGAAAACATTAACTTTATTTCCCAAGGCCTAAAGCCCATACATAACTTAAAACTGGTGTTACAACACATAGTTCCTAATCATCTCTCCTTCCTCTAGCCTTAATTTCAGTTTAATTTAATTGGACAAGTTTGTCATGTGTCATCCAAATAGCAGACATGTGCTAGACTATGACAGAGGTAAAATGATTTCTCTCACCTATAGAAATGCCTCGATTAGGGGTGGCGAAATTGAACTGTAAGGTTAAGCAAAGAGCAGTGGAGAGATCTCCAGAAGGTGGCAAATCCCTCATAACCTGAGTGTGGCCATGGGTACTATCACTAGTGCTATACAGTCCAAAAGCAGGAATGGACAGTGTCTGTGGCAAGACGACCCCATCCATCCCTCTTAGGCCACTCCGTAATTCCAAAGCTGCTTCCTTTCAGACTGGTGGACACAGCCACTTCCCTTAGTGGCTCATGGTCCTTGATACACTGTAAAATTTTCCTGTAGAAAGGGTCAACAAGTGTACACAAGGCATGTTCTGTGGTTGCTTATTTGAAGTAAATCTCATTACAAGAACTATTGACAGATGAGGAGTGTAAGTTACAAAATTTAGCATGGCGCCATCATTATCATCTTGTAATGATTTGTTTCTTCCGTTATAAAGTGCCTTATATGTCTATGAATATGCTTGAAGCAATTATCCCCTCTCCCCTGGTTTCTGCCTATTGATACCTCCCGCAAAAAGAGATTGATGTGGAAAAAAAATATTAGAAAGATGCCCAAGCTGGGCATGGTGGCACACGCCTTTAGTCCCAGCACTTGGGAGGCAGAGGCAGGCAGATCACTGTGAGTTTGAGGCCAGTCTGGTCTACAAAGAGTCTAGGACAGTCAATTCTACACAGAGAAACTCTGTCTTAAAAAAAAAGAAAGAAAGAAAAAAAGATGTCCAATGAATATTATGCAATAATCAACTCATTACAGGACAGCACAGTACGGCTTTCTTTATCCTCTCATGCACGCATTCTTCCTCACATAAACATGGAGACACATATAGAGATCTCACAGGGGCATTCCAAGGCACTGTTCTAGAAGGTCCATGAGGCTGACTCAAGCTAATCTTTGAGAGTTCAGTTTCAGAAATGTAGCTGTGGGCCTGCACAGCCAAGGACTTGGTAAATGCAGAATTGGTATGACCTAGGAGCATAAATGAGCAAGTGAGACTGACATCTAGGACAGAATCTTGCTATCTGCCATCATGTGAGATTCCCAACAAGCCCTCAGTGTAGCTCTCAGCCTTTGAGTCCCATGACCTCCTGGAAGAGTGACCCTTCATAGGAAGACATGAGATCAGAAGCTCTCAGAACCTGAGCGCACCAAAAGAGGGAAACAATGTTCTTGTCATACCAACCAGGTAAGCACGTGTGTTAGCACCAAGAACATGTTGCTCGCCAATAGCACAATTTCCACATTAGGATATTTCTGTGACCGAAATTCAATGCAAGCACGGTTCTTAAAATGGGTTCTAGAATAGTCTATAACTATCCCTTAGCCTGATTCTTATGTGCTTCCTTTAAACACATTCAGTCACTCAGTCATATAACTTTCAAATCGTGCTAGCCTAGACTACTTTGCATCTCTGCAGACTTCATTAAACATTGGAAAACTTTTAAAGATCACATTTTTTAGAGCTCACCTCTCTGAATAATCTCTCTAGCCCCTTATTTCCAAATGTTGGATGTGAAAAAATGTTTCACTGTAATTTGCATGTCTTATAGCAGATTGTGTTAGTGGAGGGGGGGCGGTGATTTGCTTTGCTACTTGCCTTCACTCGAGGACCTAGAAAAATTCTGTCCTAGTAATTTCTCACTTGCCATTCTTAGGCAAAAGGAGAATTCCATAGTGTTCTAAGTTAATTTGAAATTTAGATTCAAGTGAGAAATTCTCAACCTGACCAGCCTAACTCAGAAATTTGGAGCGGGGGTCGAGGGTGTGCAGTGGAAATGGTTTGTGGTTTGTTTGTTTGTTTGTTTGTTGCTTTGACTTGGTAACTAGTTCTTCAACTTGTTTCCCCAGTTACTTTCACATAAAAATTGTTATTCATACATCTCCTTTTGAAATATGCCCAAAGTTGTAAAAATGTTAGCCCCGGATCCTTACACTGTGAAAGCTCAGCTGGAGATGACAAAAAAGACATGCATAAAATAACCCAAACTATTTAATGAGTTGAGATGTTATGTCGGCAATCTGCACACACTATGGGATTTCAGTCATACGTCAAGAATATGAACTTTCAGTTTTAAAAAAAAAGAAGAAGAAGAAAAACAGTAGAAAGAGCAGATACAAAGGACTGCGCCAACATTATAACTTTTTAAAAATAATTTTTAAAACAAATTCTATTTAAGGGGGATAATGAAGACGTAGGCAAGGCAGGAACTACTCTGCTGGGGAGACAAAAGACAGTTCTTAAAGAGAACTGAAGCGCAGTGGCACATATCTATAACCCCTGGAAGCTGAGGCAGAGGAATCATAAACTCAAGGCCAGCCTCAGTGACAGAACACGCTATATGGTGGTGGGTTCATCACTAAGTTAATGTAGCATATGAACAAATAATATGAACACATCATGAACCAATGATAATAGGCAATTTAATTATAAATCCTTCAGTTCTTAGGAAGAAAGATACAGACAGCACCATCCAGAATGAGAAGAGGTATCCCTTAATGGAGCAAATGTTTCTCCCACTTTCTGTGGTCTTAGCCAGACTTTCTTTTCCTCAAACCAAGGCCACATGTCAGTCAGGTCCCATTTTCCCTCTCATCAGCTGAGTAGCCTTCTCTTCTTCACTCACCCCAAGAGCCAATGATTCCCACCCACAGTGATTCTGCTTTCCAGGGAACATGGTGAGTGTTGACTATAGGGTCCTTAAGCCAGGAAGTGTGGGAAGCATCCGCATGGCAGAGGACAGGCCCTCCTAGCACACCACACACACACACACACACACACACACACACACACTGGAAAGCAGTACCGGTGTTCAAACGCTTGCTCTCAAAATTGTAGTCTCTCCCACCTAGAGAAGACCTTTAGGTGCTAGTGGTACCTATGATGATATTCTCAATACCAGAGACCTGAAATAGTTTCAGTTTAGAAGCTATGGAGGGAAAGGATGCATACTTATTGCTAACCGAACACTGCTAACATTTTGATAAAGTTTTTTCTTCCCTATGAGTTTGTACGCCTGGAGCTTGGCTTCTAAAGGTTCACTTGTTTATTTATTTATGTGCACCAGAAGAGGGCATCAGATCGTATTACAGATGTTTGTGAGCCACTATGTGTTTGCTGGGAATTGAATTCAGAACCTCTGAAAGAGCCACAGTGCTTCTTAACCACCGAACCATCTCTCCAGCCCCGGAGCTTGGTTTCTAAGTGGGAGTACTGAAGGGAGTAGAACTTTTGAGAGATGGGAAATAGTGAGCATCCTTACATAATCAGAGACATGGCTTAGAAGAGAACCCCAGCTGCCCAGAGTGACAACACAAGTTGTTGCAGGAACCTGAACCTGAGCCCAGAATATTCTCTGGCTTCCTGTGTCGGATGCAAGTTTTGTCTGTGGCCACACCACCCTGGGCTACCCAGTCTCTTTTGATTTCATTCCAAACAAGGTTATCCCTGGGTAGCATTTTACTGGGAGATGTAAACCTTCGCCTCCACGCACCACCACACACACACACACCCCTCGACATCTGCAGGGCAGCCTCTTTCTTGAGTCTGTACTTTTGACTTCCAAAACTATGAAACAAATAAATCTGGCTTAGGGGAAGGGGGAGCTTGACTTGGTTTGGTTAATGGTTGGTTGGTTGGCCATCAATGGCCTGCCTCAGGTATTTCAGTACAGTGACAAGGTGCAACTGTACAACCATCATGCTCTGTAGTGGTTACAATACAGACCAGGAATCTATGGATCAGGAAACTGAGGTGGTGAGAAAGGAAGCGAAAGGACTATAGCATGATTCTTCTTCCTGCCTGCATGCCTGACTTCACCCTAGGCTGCTCCTTGTCTGTCTCAGCCACCCACCCACATGACTGTTTCTAGTTCCTTGAATTCCATGCCCTCTCTAGCCTCAGTGTCTCCCGTGCTACTGAGAATTTCACTTAACCTAATTTCACTTCCTGGTTTGGAATATGGCTTGGCCCTCATGCTCAGCTCTGGAATGCCACCTATCTAGTCACAGCTGCCCCTCTCACGAGATTGCTGAACAAAACAGAAGAACAACGCTTCCATGCAGCACCAAAACCAAGGAAACCAACATCAAAGCATTCCCATGCTTTACTTCCCAGGACAAAGGCTCACTTCAGTTCAATTAAAATTGTCAACTGCATCTAGGGTCATGGGTAAGGTCTGTCTGGCCAAAGCTAAGTTATCACCCTCAAAAGTCTAGCAGGAGAGGGGGTGAATTTGAAAATAGCTATAATTCAGGACAAAAAAAAATTATCAAGTGCCAGATGAAACGCACAAAAGGCTCAATTAGTTTCAAATTCATGAAGAGCTCCTCTGGAGATGATAATTAGCAAAGGCCTTTCAGGAGAATGGCTACTTAAAATTGACTTGGAAAGAATTGGTAGAATTTCAATAACTGGGAAAGGAGGATAAGAGAAAAGGGGCTTCAGGTGGAAGGCTAACCTTCAGGGGAAGTGCAGGGAATGCAAGCATGAAGCCTATTTAAGGACGAAAGGGCAGTTTTCTGAATGAGAGGAATGCCGTGCATGATTTAAAAATGCACCTCTGAAGCTGGCCATGACATTCCACACCTGTGATTCCAGCACTTGGCAGCAGGATAGTAAGATCACGAGTTCAAAGATAGCCTGAGCTAAACTGGGGGTTCAAAGCCTGTGCTGTATAGCAAGATCATGTCTAGAAAACACACACACACACACACACACACACACACACACACACAGGGGGGGAGAGAGGATGAGGGAGGAAGGGAGGAGGGAGGGGAGAAGTAAAAGCAGAGAAGGGATGGGGGAGGGATAGGGAAGGGATAGAAGGAGAGAGGGAAGGGGAGGGGAGAGGAGAGAGGAGGGAGAATGGGGAGGGGAGGGGAGATAAAAGGAGGAAAGAGAAGAGGAGAGGGCAAGGGAGGGGAAGGGAGGGCAAGGGAGGGCAAGGGAGGGAGATAGCTTTAGGTTAGGAGGGATTTGGGGTTGTAAGATGAGGATATTACTTCATCTAATGGCTTCCCAAAGGAAAATATACTTACAAACTACACCTCAATCTTTTCTGGCCCACCTCTCTGGGTGGACCTCTTGTGGATGCTCTACTTCAGCATTCTCCTGCCATCAGAGGCAGAGGTTACGGCCTATGGTCACTACATCAAGGCAATGGTCTGACTGTGAAAGCAGGCAGGATAGGTAGACGTGCTTGGGGCTTCAGTTTCTTTTAACTACACCATTCCCTGTTCTTAGCCTGGGATGCTGTCATCCAGGACTATGGAAACTCTTCTTTGTCACTCCAGATAGCTGCCGGGAAAGTTACCCATCCAACCCTTTGACAGCAGACAAAGTGGTAGCACCCTTACCTGTGAGTGATTGTCCACCTAAACTTGGGCTGAGGATGTTCCTGTGGACAATAACTTTTTACTATGCTGCCATCACTCTAAACACATACTTTTCCAAATATACTTCACTTTCATAATCCTACACAGAAAGTCTCATCGACCATGGGTCAGAGTAAGAGAGACTAGGTTCAAGGAGGCCAAAGGATGAACCTGCTAAGTACCAAAGCCAAATCCCTCTTAATTAAAATTCTTTCTGTCTAACAAGCCAGCCTCTCATAAAGATCCTCCCTCCTCCTCCTCCTCCTCCTCAGCCCTCTGATACTCTCATTAGCAGGTGTTACTGGGACAGGGATTGAACACTTGCTGATTGTTCACAATTGAGCTAATGGATGTGCCCGCCCAGACAAGTTCTAGGTTCGCCTTAAACAGGTTTTCACAAGCTTCACGCTGCAGAGTGTGAAGAAATCAGCAAGAGGCACTCCACCCAAGAGCCACTCACACTGCAGACAGCAGTCTAATCCCTCAGCCCAGCAGGTGCTGGACAAGAGATATTTCCTAAGCTCCTCTGAGATGCTGAAACTGGAATGTCTTTTCTTGGCCATATCCTCAACATAACAAGAAATGGATTTGATCTTTTTCCCCCCGCGGTCCTGACACGAAGCAAGCATAACTCAGGAGATTTCCTGAGTGATAGTAGTATATGCTTTTGGTCCACTTGGGCCTTTCACTGCCACTCAATTTATGCTGAGACATGAGCACAGGCAATGGGAAATGCTAAGATGACTTGGGGAGGGAAGCTTTGGTATGGGAGTTGGTGACCAGAGGGTCAGAATTTTCGGTTCCGCCTCCCATCTCAGGGGATGGACGGCGGAAGGCTGCAGACTGGGTTCAGAGTCAATCTTGTCTGTGGAGTGCAACCCCCCCCATAGCATCAGAGAGCTTCAAGTTGATAGTTACATGGAGGTCTCAGCCAAGAAGGTCTCAATCTCTACTCACTGTGGACAGAGCCACTGAGAAAGAACCCTTCTAGACTGCCACATATATTTTCATCTGGCTGTTCGTTTTTTATTCTTTGTAATAAACAAAAACTATTAATAAATAAGCAAAACATTTTTCAGTTTTGTGAACCATCCTAGCACATTATCAAACGTAGCTGTTTGGGGCCTATAGGAACTACGTGACATTGTATCCAAGACAGACCTAAGGGTGGGAAATCTGGGGACCAGATAATTGTGACTGGCATTTGAGGTGGGGACATGCTTATCCAACTGAGCCTATAAGCTCAGGGAGTCTGACACTAGCATTAGGTAGTTAAGGAATTGAACTGAATTATAGGAGAATCATTTGAGTTCCTGAGAATCAGCCTGTGAAAAGAGAGGGAAAGTAGACGTGTTTGATGCCAGAAGTATGAGAAAAATATAAAGCCCAAGACCTGAGAGCACAATCAGGCCAGTAACCGAGGTCACCACCTGTCTAAGCAACCTGCACACCACACAGTATGCTGACCCAAAACCCACAAGGAGAGTACGGGAGAAAAGATGGCACACTTAAAGGTAATGCTCCTGTTATAGGACTTGTTAGTTTATCATCTGGAAGTGACTCCCAGCTAAAATAAACCAGAGTAATAATCTCTGTGTCAAAACAAATAGACAAACAAAAAAGAAAGAAAGAAACTACTGTAAGAATGAAGTGAGATTGAAGATGTGCACGTGTCAATCAGATAGAACCCACTACGGTGAGGAAAGCGGACTGAGGGTTGACTGATAAGTTCTCAATGACACATTGGTAAGTTGGTCACCCCACATCACTTAGATCTCAACCACTCCCCAGCACCTCACTTTTTACGTCTCTAGGGGTTCTTATCTCCATTTGATAGTTTTATCTGGAGCATGTGCATGTCTGTGTCTGTGTCTGTGTCTGTGTTTGTGTCTGTGTGTCTATATGTGTGTGTTTGTGTGTATGTGTGTGTCTATATGTATGTGTATGTGTGTGTCTCTTGAATTTGTATGTATATGTTTGTGTGTGTCTCTGAATTTTTGTGTATATGTGTCTGTGTGTGTATCTATGTATATCTCTGTGTATGTGTCTGTGTGTGTATTTGTGTGTGCATCTATGTGTGTTTCTGTGTGTGTGTGATTTTCTCTCCGTGTGTGTATGTGTCCTTGTGTGTATTTGTATGTGTGTCCTTTTGTGTATTTGTGTGTGTGTGTGTGTATGTGTAAGTATGTGTGTGGTGTTAATAGAATGCAGATTTTAAAAGCCCAGAAGAGCTTCCATCTGTCATGTCGATTGCTGAGTCCCTAGCACAGAGCAGACCAGCTTCTGCCACACAGCAGGTCTAGAAAAAGTTCTGAATGAAGAAGAGGCTTGGTTTGCCTTGTAAGGCTTTCAGTCTAAACAGGTAGATTGTAACATTACAGACTGGACAACAGGTTAGACGTGATGCTCATATGCTGGGATCTGGTGACTCTATAACACACATCCAAACCAACTCAGCTATTGGATAGGAGAGCTGAGACCTTATGATCATTCTTCAAAGGGACACAAGAAGGAAAGAAACCATATGAGAAGAAATGATCATCTCCCAATGTTATTCCAGGAGTCTTTAAGTAATGAATGGGAAAATGACATTGACAGCAAACTGATGCCCCAGTGTGGCTGTGTCTTTCTCCCTGAGCCATTATCAATCACTTGGCCCAGGAGAATAGGGTGAGAACCTTCTTCTGAGCTCTGCAACGGATAAGAGACGAGTGACACCACCATGCACTGCTTTCTCCACATCTGTAACATCCGGCATGCCCACCTGCGATGGAGCCGAGGCAAGTCCCTGAGGAAGCCTGATCCATTTTCAGATGGCTCAACTGAAAGCATGGAAGCCATACTTCCAGAATTCACCATAGTCAATAACTTTGTGCATGTTCTTTTTTCTATGTTATCAACCCACCACCATAGCATGAATGTGATCTCACTGTCTACTTGTCCTTGCATTGTTCACCATGTCAACAGGTCAATGTATATTTACATAATGTAGAAACCACTTTCTGATGCCAGCAGGGGGCTCACCAATATCCACCATAACTGCTTTTTTCAAACTGTATCGACATTGTTCTATTTCTTACAAAATGTGATGGTGACTCGGTGTTGATAATAATCCATTAAACTCAATGTATTTGGGGCACCTATAGGTGGCTATACAATGTAATATTAATATCTACATAATGTGTAGCATTTAATGTCCCATATTCTCCAGTAAAAACACTCTCTTATGAGTGTTTTTGTACTTTTGGTGGCTCCTTCATTCCATAGAAGTTTATACACTGAGAACTACACCCTGCTGATTCCAGATGTTCTACAAAGACAATAGAAATGTGACCTCATCTCCAGCTGCCTTTATTTTCATGGTTTTTTCTACTTGTTTATTTGTTTAGGAATAATTACATTTATTCTCACAGGAGAACAGGAAAAAGTAATCTAAGTTTTCATTTTTTAATTAATTTTTGTTTTGTTATTTTGTATCCTGGTTAAAAAAAAAAAAACTTAGATATAATTTGGGATTAAAGTTTGATTCTAGAGCTGATGTGATGGTGCAGTGGGAACAGGCACTTGCTGCTCATTCCGGGCAAACTTAGCACAGTACCCAGACCCATACAAAGATAGGAGAGAAAATCAAAACCATAAAGCTGTCTTCCAACTTCCATACATGCAATCTCTCTCTCTCCCTCTCTCTCTCTCTCTCTCTCTCTCTCTCTCTCTCTCTCTCTCACACACACACACACACACACACACACACACACACACACACATATACATATATGAACACATACACACATATGTGTATATATATATACATATACATATGCACACACATGGACACACATATAAGGCACACACACATAAATATGTTTTTTAAAGTTTGACTCAAAACCATAAGATATTTCCTCAGCATGATGTTTTGAGATTGTTTCCGTACCATGGCCCCCAGATAAACATGATAATATTTTCATGCTGTGCATGAAGTAAAGGGACCAAAGAGTTTGATGATGGAGAGACATCCATCCATCCTAGTCCTCCTGTAAAGATGACAGGGCTTGCCCTACCTGAGTGCAAGGTATCTCAGGAGCAGTAAAAGGCCCTGTCAGAGCCCAGGGGAATGGAGTTTCTACCAAGAGAAATGAGAACTCCTTAATGTGACCCAGATCCTGGGTGATGGGGCGATGATGGAGAACCCTGCTCTCATTAGCTCTCTGGGTTATCTGTGTACAGAGAAAGATGAGGAACTTCCTTGGAAAACAGTGTCAGAGAAGGCCTGTGTGTGTAGAGAACATGGGAAGATCACCCAGACACCACCGACCTCCAGCACCAGGGATCTCCCCGAAAACCTTGCCCTGGAGAAGCAGCAGAAGGTGCATACAGGAATAGAAACCTTTCAGGCACAGAGAATGTGGGAAAACCTTCAGCCACCAGGACTCACTGGCTTTGTACCAGCGGATTCACACTGGTGAAATGCCTTACAAATGCAGCAAGCATGGGAAAGCCTTCAGTGCTCTGTCCACCGTCATGCGGCACGGCAAAGTTCATGTTGGAGAAAGTCTCTTTGAGCGGAAGGAACATGGAAGTGCTTTAAAGAAAGCAGCGGAAGCATCCTTCGTCAAAGAGTACACACTTGAGCGAGGCCTTCTGAGTGCAAGCAGTGTGGGAAACCTTGCGTGACCCACTCTGGCCTATATCAGCACTTGAGAGCCCATACAGGTGGATGAACCTAGGAGTGCAGCCTGTACCAGAAAAACTGCACCGCCCGGTCCATGGCTATCAGCACCAGTGATTCCACATGGGAGAGAGGTCACACACTGCACAGAATGTGGGAAAACCTTCAGACATAGTTCTACCTTTCATTTGACACAAAAACATCTCTGCTGGGAAAAGGCCTAAGTGGCCAGGCCACATGAGAGAAAGCCTTAAGCCACTCAAGGCCTTTGGAGAATGCTGACTGAAAGGAGCCAAACTTTGTACATTCTAATGCCCACTCAGAAAAATTGTTTGCGTATGCCACATGTGTGGGAAGCTCTTAGGAGCCGCAGCGCTTTCTGTTGGCAGGGTTGTGGCTGCAAGTCTGTCACACAAGCCACCCTACTGCTACAACTTGGTAGATCTGGTGTGTGCAACAGTCACTTCAGCGTGTTTAGAGAAGTTACCGTATTTTTCAGACTATATATTTTTTTTTTCCTTAGAAGCACCTGACCATAAGATGCACTCAGTTTTTAGAGCAGTAAAACAAGAAAACAGTAAAATCAGAAATCGGACCAAAAGATGCACTCTAAAATGCGTCTTATGGTGTGAAGAATACGGTAATCTCATGGCCTCCTCCCTCCCCAAATAGAAGAGAGTCATGAATGGTAGTTCTCAAACAAGGCTTTATCTCTTCCCCTTTGCTGGTTTGGACTTGACCCAGGTCTGGTGAGGTTAAGTTACTCCTCTCTCTCTCTCTCTCTCTCTCTCTCTCTCTCTCTCTCTCTCTCTC
>OU015745.1:83438974-83450895 GCA_907169655.1 Acomys percivali
TCTCTCTCTCTGTCTCTCTGTCTCTTTGTCTCTCTCTGTCTCTCTCTGTCTTTCTCTCTGTCTCTCTTTCTCTCTCTGTCTCTCTCTGTCTCTCTGTCTCTGTCTCTGTCTCTGTCTCTCTCTCTCTCTCTCTGTCTCTCTCTCTCTCCCTCTAACCCCCACTTCCTGCTGCCTTGGATCCAGATGCAGAACTCCCAGCTACCCCTCCAGTACCATGCTTCCTGCCCTCTGAACTCTAAACCAGCTCGAATTAGATGCTTTCTTTATAAGAGTTGCCATGGACATGGTGACTCTTCACAGCAATTGAAACCCTAATTAAGACAATGTGTATGCTCCAAACAGAGCTGAAAAACTGTAGAGAGAAAAAAGCACAATAGAAATAAAAAGGAGGAATAGAAAAAAATTAGTAACAGTAGTTGAAGGCTCTAACACCCCTTTCTCAATATTTCATAAAACAAGTAGACAGAGCAGTGTTGCTCTTAGCCTTCATTTAAAAAGAAGCTAACAATGGGAGCAGGGCCTGTCTCTGACTCTGTTGCTTGACACTGGATGCCTTCCCCCTAGCTGGGCTGCCTTGTCAGGCCCCAATGGCAGAGGAGGTTACTAGTCTTGCTGTGACTTGAGGTGCCTGGGTGGTTTGAATGTCCTTGGGGGCCTCCCCTTCTCTAAGGACAGGAGGTAATGAGGAGGAGAGGGCATGAGGGAAGGGGCTGGGATCAGGCTGTAAAGAGATTAAGTTAATAAATAAATGGAGGGAAAAGGAGTTATTCTTGCAGTAGTCAACAGTTAATACTCACAGAGACTACAAGTGATCAAAGTGCAGAGAATAAGTGGCTGTAAGGGCTCAGCACTAAACAGGGAATCTATATCTTTCTGTCCAAAACTCAGAGCACATCACAGAGGATAAAAAACATGTGCGTGGCAGAAACTGAAGAACAAGGTTACAAACTCTCTTCTGCGCAGGACCCATTTCATTTAGGAACCTACCGAGCCACAAGAGCCTGACCCTGTCCCTGTTTCATCCTGCATAGGTAAGGGGCTTGTGAGGTCCCACCTCTCACAAGGTGACCTATAAAACAGTACTCCTCAAAAATAAGGAAATGTATTTAACAAAACATTAGCAGGTAGAGTTTGGTGTTAGTAATAGAATGATGCATTACAAGATAAGGGGATTTATTGCAAAGGGGGCATCTTCAATATGAAAACATAAAACCAATCCTTGTTGGCTTAATAGACCATCATGTTAACAGACTAAAGAAGAAACCCCGCATTACTCTATCTATCAATAATTTTTTAAAATGGCAAAATTTCATACCCATTAATAATCAATGTTCTTAGAAAAAGAACAAAATAGAATCTTTTAAGTTTGGCAGGGAACATCTTTTAAACAACCTGTAGTAAATGTGTTTCATGTTAGAAGATGGGATGTTACCATGTAAAATCAGAAACAAAACGACCATGCCTGCTCTTTCCTCTGGTAACCCAGCTTCCTGCTAGAATTTATAGCTAAGCAAGAAAAGGGAGTGGGGGAGACGCACTGAAATAAAATTTACCATTTTAACATGATAATTTCTATGAAGAGAATCTACCAAAATAGAGATCTAAAATTTTAAAGGAAGTTCACAAGAATACAGGACAAATACCTACACATAATTATATTTTTGTATTCTGATATTGAATATGAAAGCACTGGAATTAAAAATGAAAACTATGTACAATCACTCAAAAAATGGTAAGTCTAAGAAAACACATATTTCAAAATGTTAAGAAAAGAATCAAAGACCTAACTAAAGTGAAGGATCTGTCATACTTGGTTTTGAAAACTCAACAAAGTAAATATTTTAATTCTTCTCAAATAGATAGACAGGCTTAAGGAAATACTTGTTAAAATTGCAGTGATATTTTGTAAATATAAATAAGATAATTCTAAAATTCAAAAAGGTATTATAAGCTATCACAGACAAAAAGATTTTGGAAAAAAAATAAGAATGAAGTGGTACCGTTTCATCCACTTGATCTTAAGATCTATTAATTAGCTGCCATAATCAAGGCCTCATAGCACTGGCATGCAGATCAATGGAACAGAGTAGAAAACCGAGGAGCTGAGCTACATAGATACATCCTGTGGCCTTCTGACACATGTGCAACGAAGTAATTCCATGAAGGAAAAATAGCTTTTCAACAATGGGGGCTCAAGAACTTGGACACTTATGTCAGAGGTGGGGGGATAAAAACCTCAGCCTAATTCTCCCATCTTACCGAAACACAACTCCCATTGGTCTCTTACTTCAATATGAAACATAAAACTTGAAGGAAGATTGGATAAAATCAAGACTAGGGGGAAGGAAAGAATTCTTGTACTCAGAAGTATGTTATCTTCAAAGGATTCACAAAGCCCTGGATAAAAGAGGAAATTTCATGTTGTGGATTGCCCTCATGACCTCTCTGTGACTGTGATAGAACACACACACACACACCCTTGGGGGGATAAAAAGGTTTATTTGGCTCAGATTTCTAAGTCATGGTCCATTATTAAAGGAAGCCAGGACAGGATCTTGAAGGAACCTGAAGCAGAAACCATAAAGAAAAGCTGCTTGCTGACTCACCCTCTGACTCACCCTGAGACTTGTGTTTAGCTAGCTTTCTTATACAGTGCAGGACCTCCAGGCTAGTGGATGCTGCCCATAGTAGGCTGGGCCTCCTGACACCATTAACAATCAGGAAGTCCCTCCCTGACATGCTCACAGACCAAACTGCTGAAGATGCAATTGAGACTTTTTTTTTTTTAGGTGATTCTACACTTTGTCAAGTTGACAATCAATTCTAACTATGACACTGGCTTTATAAAAATTAAAACCTTTTTCCTTATGAAGGAGTCTGTGGAGAAGAGAAAAAGAGAAAAATATCAGCAAACTAATGCCAGAAACAAACGGAAGTTCTTCAAATGGATGGACATTAACCAAACTATATAGCACTATGAAATACTATTTATCAATCAAAAGGGAAAAACTTGACATAAACAATCTATATGTACCTCTGGAGAAGCTTATTTTAAAAGCCCATTTTAATGTATATAGTAGTAATAGTAATCATGGAAGAGAATATGAACTTGGGAACAGGATGCAGGGGGTTCAGGAGGGTATCTAGAAGGGGCTGGAAATGGGGGATGATGTAACTAACTCCATTTCACTTAAACACATACTATAGGTACAACAAAAATAAAGTCTCCTTCCAAACTTATGTAGCTGTATGGTTACATTTATATTAATTACATTGTTGAAATGATAAAATTGCAGAAACAGAGAGTGTAGGGTTTCCAGAGCTTATGGAAATAATACAGAAGGGAAGTAAATGGGGGTAGCTGTGAAAAAAACATGAATTCCCCTTAGGAGGATAGAGTTGTCACTACTTTGACTATATTATTGGATGAGTTTTGCTAGGTGTTCACAATGGGGAAACCTGGGTGCATAAGATTACCCTGTCTTCTTTCTTACAGTTGAATGTGAATCTCATAATATATTTACAAACCAGAGAGAGAAAAAAAATGCAAGAGTTGTGCTAGATTATTTTTTGAGTGACTTTTTTTATATCTAGAATTCCATGCTTATGGGGTAGGTTTCCATAGGCCTTTGGCCACTATTTCCAATAAGTGAAGCTTCTGGGCATCCTCAAAATGAAGCACAGGTGAATAGCCCATCAGCTCCTGCAGATCTATAATAAAGGATAAGAAGAGGAAGCCCCTTGCCCAGCACAGACCCTTCCATACACCCTAGCTCAGGTCCTTCCATCTCTCTACTGAACAGTACCTGTGGATGAAAACACTTGGATGATCCTATCAAGTACTTGACAGTGGCAATAAAGAAAACTTAAAATAATAAAAAAAATAGTAATTATGATAATTTTGGATAAAAAATGTAATGAACATGGGTCAACAAACGTTTTGCTTTGTTTGCCAATTGCCAATGATAAACTGTTTTCAAGTGAACATCAACATCACCCAACTGTGGCCTACAACAGTGACTTTACTGAAAGGTATATTCGTGTGATAGTGGCAAATTCATTATGGAGTAACCAACCACTTGGGATGAAGGGGAGATTTAAGGCCCACTCCATGAGATGGAACCCATACCTGACACTGGTAAGGTGGCCAAGGACCTGAGGCTACATAAGTCATTGGCCTTAGGGAACACCTACTACTTTTACTCTTCTAAAGGAATATAGAAAACAAAAAGACTCCTAGTGGCATTTTCTTATACCCATAGATCAGAGCATCACTCAACCCTCATAAGAGAAGCTTCTTCTTACAGTAGATGATAATTAACCTAGAGACCCATGACTGGAAATGTACAGAAAGTGAGAGACTTGGCACTCAGCTCCAAATGTGTGTCTTCATCAAACCCTTCCCCTCAAGGCTCAGGGAGAAATATAGAAAAGGAGGTGGAAAAATTATAAGAGCCAGAGATGATGAGTGACCCCAAGGGGAACACTGTCTTCCAGACACAAGGCTGATACGTATGTGAGCTCACAGAGATGGTGACAGAACACATAAGACCTGCGTAGGTGCAAGCCAGATAAAATCCCAGAACAAAGACCTCAAAAACAAAACAATCCCACTCCTAAGAAGCTATTTCCACTTGATACCTGCTGGGAAAGGTAAAGTCAGTTTTCTCCAGTGGATTGCCACTGAGTACACCAATCATACTGCGGGGAATGGTCCCATGCCCGGGAGAAGTTGGCCGAAACAAAATGGGCTCCATGTGTTTAGTGCGTGTTCTGTTTGGGTTTGTTTTGTGCCTGTGGTTTTTTAATTTCTTTATTTTTAATTTTGGGGTATTGAGAGGGGGGGGGGAAGAGAGGGGAGAGGGAGAGATAGAGAGGGAGAGAGAGAGAGGGAAAGAGAGAGAAAGAGAGAGAAAGAGAGAGAGAGAGAGAGAGAGAGAGAGAGAGAGAGAGAGAGAGAGAACAGGAAGTTAGGTGAGCAGGAAAGTGTAGAGGAGCTGAGAAGAGTTGGAGGGAGAAGAATTATTATCAAGATGCATTGTATGGAAAAAATTAAATAATGTTTTAAATATTTAAAAGAAATAAAACATTTTCAGTTCTGTGGACCATACAGTCTTCCTCACAGATAATCATTTCTGCTGCAAAACAGACAGAGGCAATGTTAACCAGTCAAGTTGGCTGTTTTCCAATAATACTTTAGTTAAAAGAGCAATTTTGGTCATATTTTACCCACAGGCCGTGGTTTGTAAACACTAAGCCTAGAAAAAACAAAAACATTTATTATTTCCACTTATAGTGATAGTAACATAATTATAAATACCTAACAGAATTATTGAAATTTTAAAATAAAGAATTATATTAAAATGCTTAGCTAGTAGCCATGTGCGGTGGCACACACATACTGTTTGAGCCCTGGAGGGACGGAGACTAGTGGACACCAAGTTTGGGACCACCTGGGATATACAATGAGGGCTAGGGCAGACTGGACTACACAGTGTGGTCCAGTTTCACCCCCACACCTTGATAAAATACTTAGTAATGAATTTTGAATGAGGTAAGTAGTCAGTACGTATACTTGATGATGATGATGATGATGATGATGATGATGATGATGATGATGACAATGATGATGATGTCAATGATGATGATGGTCATGACGACAACCAGAATAGGACAGATCTATCATCAGGTGGCATACTAGTCTCTAGATTCCTTTTCTACACAGACCTTAGTGAGAGAAAGTGCTAATTTCCCTACCTCACCCTTCCTCGCCGATGCCCAGGAACCCCACAATCTCTGGCATTTCAACAGGAGAACCACACCAAGAGATGGTAGCTTCCTTAAGCCATCAAGCGTATAATGGCTTTCTGAGACCTGAGGCTGATGTCGAAGAACTGTGTCTTCTGAAGAGCTGCTGAAGAAATGAGTATCATAGGAATGATAAAGAGCTACCTGGAGGCATGGGGACAGAGGCTAACCAGGAAGAACTCCGAGATGCACGAATTAATGGAATTGAGGAAGACAGAAGTGTGCATTGGACAGGTGAGCCCAGAAGGCAAAGATGGTTAACTAATGGATTGACAATAATGGAACCACATATCGATTTAACATAACAAAGAGGCTGTGGGTTTGGTTTGTTTTGTTTCGTGGGTCTATCTTAGAAGGAAATGGTTTGCTTTCAGCACATTTCCTCCTCTGAGGGAATTTACGCACAAATTGGATGGGGGAAAATAGTAAGAGAGAGTGCCCTGGCCTGAAACTCTGCAAAGGTGTGAAGCAGATAGAATGAAGTCCAGTAGCTTAGTTCTCTAAATGATGACTCTTCTTTGTTTTCACTGGGCCTGTGCCATCTATTAGTTGCATTGCTGTGACAAAACACCCAACAAACGTAATTTAAATAAGGAAGTGCTTATTTTGGCTCAGAGTTTGAGATCATCATCCACGTGGGTGGGCAAGGCACGGAGGAAGGTGCCTGATGCAGCTGGGTCACACCGAGTCCAGTCAGGAAACAAAGGAGAGAGTGCTGGTGCCCTGCCTGGCTCACTTTCTCCTTTTTAATGCAGTCTGGGACTTCAGCCCATGGAAGGGAGCACATATATTTAGGGTGGTTTTCTTACCTCAGGAAACCTCACTTAGAAAATCCCTCATAGACATACTCAGAGATTTGTTGTCACCGTGGCTCTGAGTCCCATCAAGTTGACTATCAAAAGTGATTGCCACATATGCTACGCCACATGAATTCAGAACCTAGCTGTAACCAGTTATATCCACCAATAATTAAGTACTTATCTTAGAAGTATCTACAGCATCCACCAGTGGCCAGGCACTTTCTAAGCACTGGAGCTACAGCAGTAAACAGTTGAACAGTAAGTCATTAAAAATTAACTTTAAAAGTATGTCCTTGTGATAATGAAACATTGGACCACTTACGGGCATGTTCTTTTCTTCTGTTTTCAATTGGCCTAACTCATTTATTCATGGACACTCCGGAAGCAATTGTTAAGATGTCGTTAGCATGCAAACTGTAAATTTCTCCTGCACTAAGGTTGGAGGTAAATTTTAGAATTAAGATGATTGAATTTTCCTTCTCACAAATTGCAAAGCCACACAGAGGAAGGTTCTATTAAAGAATCAATACTGCAGCTGGGACCCTAGGGGGTTGAGTTTTATACCAAGGTAGCTTGGAGGAAATGTTGCTCTTTTGTTTCTCCCTCCTCAGATACACAGTGACTGGGGTTGAAGGGGCTACCCATGAGAAATGGGAGTGCTTCCAATTGGTTGCTGGAGCCCCGTTCACCCATCCAACAGGGTCTGCTGATGTAGGATCCTTTATATGAAAATCACGATGCCCTTTCCTTGAAAGATCCTGAAGTCAAGAGAAACCTTTCAATACCTTGTCTCCCAGTCCCTCTTCCTGCTTCTCTAGACTGGTGAGCAGCAAACACAGAATTTCTGAGTAGCAAACTCCTATCCAGTCATGGCGGCTGAGCCGCTAATGATGGAATGAGGTTGGCCTTTCCTGTTGAGAGGGGATTCAGAAGCTCAGCAGCCTACAAATACGCAGACCTCAACAAGGTGAGGTCTTCAGCAACGAAAACTCTTCCCTGTTAGAGCTTATACAAGACAAGGAAAAAAATTATATCTAGAGATGTTTACTACAGTTTCTCGCTGTGAGAAACAGACGCCATCTGTGAGGAGAACAAAAGGGCAATTATTAAAGACTATTATACAGCTGTTAAATAATGTCTGTTTAGGATTTTAATAAGGTGAGAAGAATATGTGTGTAACAGAGTTAAATGAAGAAAGACATCATAAAACTATGCACTATGATTGCAAAGTTAATTTCAAAAACACACACAAAAGGGTAGCAAATGAAGAAAATTATTGGAGCCATATATTAAGCAGAATACTAGTGGAACCTGCCTTGGACAACAGCATCCTGTGGTGCTTTTTAGATGAGAATTTTCTACATTTTTACACATGTTATCTTGTGGCTACACGCACGGCTTTCTCTGGGCCCCAGGACTGAATGGGAAGTGATGAAGACCCCACAAGAAGGAATCAGTGTTTGTGAGGACTGGAAAGAGGAAATTTACTTTTTTTTTTTTTTTTACTGGATTGATTCTGGAGATATACAGCCCCAGTTGTCAGAAAACCCTGGGTGGGGTGCTAGAACAAACCAGCATGCCAGGGCTCCCCAGCAAGAAGACGAAAGGCCAGCACTGAGGCATCTTCTCTGCTCCAGGCCTCTATGTGCATGAAAATGGTATCACATGTCACCCTTCCAACTGAGCTAACAAACTAACTCTGTTTTGCCTGAAACAGTGTGTCTTTGAGGTTTTCAGACCCTTATTTTTAAAAAAAGCTAACCGGTATAAAAGGTATGCTGAAAGCTAGACAGGAAGTCGATCTGGAGAAGTGGCCAACAGAAATTATCCTAGGTCTTGAGCTTACACAGGCCTTGTGCATGCTGCCATGGCTGTTGTGAGTTCGATTGTGTACCTGCCTGCCGTGTCCGGAAAACACTGTTTCAGTGTGCTTATCTACCATCTCTGCTTCTTGCTGCCTCTCGGGCCTTTTCTATCCCAGTGATCCCTGAGCCTTGGGAACAGAGGCTGTGAGAAAGATGTCTCATTTAGGGCTGAATATTTCACAGTGTTTTATCCTCTGCGTATTGGCCAGCAGTCTCTGGGTTAACCATCATCCACTGCAAAACGGAGCTTCTCTGATAAGGGTTGAGAGATGTACTAAGCAACAGATAAAGCGAAAGTCATTCAGAGTGAGTTTAATGCTGTGTCCGTTTAGCATTTAGAGAACTAATAGGATCTCCCCTAAGGGTTACGGCCTATCATAGAACACAAGTTCTTGATCTCTGATAACAGTATCCAGTACAGGGTTACATCTTGTGGAGCAGGCAATAAATACAATTAGAAAGTGTGGCCCGCACCTGTAATCTCAACACACAGAGAGGCAGAGGCAGGCAGATCTCTGTGAGTTCAAGGCCAGTCTGGTCTACAAAGCGAGTCCTGGACAGCCAAGGCTACACAGAGAAACCCTGTCTCCAAAAAATCAGAAAAATAAAAGTCTAGTTACTCCCACAACAGTTGTGCCACTATCGTATCAGCGGTCCCGTCTTGCCAGGTCTTTCATTCTCATCGCTCACAGAGTTCACAGCTGGAGGGTTTTGGTGATTACGTTTTTCCTCCAAGAGTGTGCATAGCACCTTCCAGGTCTGTGAAAGCTAGCCAATAGGAATGAAGCTCCCAGGAGATTATCAGTTTCATTACTCCTTGCTCTATGACTGGAATATATGGTATATTCAACAACACGGTCTTACCACCAAGCTCTGGAGGATAGTCAGGAGTAATTTCCTGAAGGTTTAGTAGAATTCTGCACTGAATCCATCAGGCCCTGGGCATTTTTTTTTTTAAATTGGGAGATTTTTAATTACTGCTTCTATTTCAGAGGTTGTTATGGGTCTATTTTAACTATTATCTATATCATATATATGTAGAAATTCATCCACTTTAGTTTTCCAGTGTGGTGGAATAAAAACTTTTCAAAAATGTCCTTATGAGTCTCTGCATTTTTTACAGGGTCTGTTGTAATGTCTCCCTTTTCATAACTCATTGAGTTAATAAGACTCTCTTTTTCTTTTGGTTAATTTAGCTGACGGTCTGCCAACCTTGTTAATTTTTCAAAGATCTAACTCTTTGTTTCTTTGATTATTTGTAGTTTTTCATTTCTATTTCATTATGATTATCTGATTTTGATTATCTCATCCTGTTTACCTCTTTAGGGGTGTTGTTTATCCCTGGCTTTTAAAAACACTTAGTTCAGTGGTTCTCAACCTTCCTAATGCTGTGATCCTTTAATACAGTTCCTCAGATTATGATGACTCCAAAACATAAAAGTATTTAATTGCTGCTTCATAACTATAATTTGCTACTGTTATGAATTATGATGCAAAAATATCTGATACACAGGATATCTGATCTGTGACCCCTGTGAAAGGCTCATTTGACCCCAAGGGGTCATGACCCACAAGTTGAAACCACTGATATTCATGTTTCATTTACTTATTAATTATAAAGTTTCATAATTTTTATGTAGGTACTTACTGCTATAAATTGTCTTCTTAGGCCTGCACCCATTATGCCCTAAAGATTTGGATGTACTATGTTTTCATTTTCTCTGATTTCTAGAAAGTTTTAAACCTCTTTTTGTGATTTTTATCCTTAACTAAATTATCTTTCAGTGGTGTATTATTGATTTCCATGGGTTTGTGTCCCTTCTGTAGTTTCTATTGCTGTTTATAGCCAGCTTTATTCCACTGTGGCCAGGTAAAATGAAAATGTTATTTCAGTTTTCTTATATCTGTTGAGAGTTTCCTTATGTCCTAATATGTTTCAATCTTGGAGACTATTTTTATGTGCTGGTGAGAGAAATGTATATTAACTAATATTTAAGTGGAATTTTTATAGATGTCTTTTAATTCCATTCTATTTATGATGCCATTTAATGCCAATGTTTTTTGGCTTAGTTTTACCTGGATAATCTGTCTGTTGGTGGCAATGGGCATTGATGTCACCTACTATTACTGTACTGGGGTTAATCTGTGTTTTTAGATTAAATATTATTTATTTTATGAAATTCTGTCCCCTTTTGTTTTATGGACAAAACTTTAGAATTGAAATGTCCTCCTGATAGATATTTCCTTTTATGAATATAACATGTTCCTCCTGTCTCTTCTGACTAGTTTTGGTTTGAAATCTATTTTGCCAGATATTAAATATCTACACCTGCTTATCTCTTAGTTCCATTTTTACAGAATACTTTTTCTCATCCTATTAATCTATTGTGGCATCTATCATGATGATGAAGTATATCTCTTGGGGTCATCAGAAAGATGGGTCCTAGTTTATAGTCTCGTCTGTTACTACTCTATTACTTTTTATGGAATAATTAAGACTATTAAAACTAAGAATTATTTTGAACAGTGCTTATTAATTCCTGTCGTTGTGTAGTGCTGGTGGCATTTTCTTAAATTTCTTTAGACTAACTATTCTGAAACTGTTCCATTTATTCCATGTGCCCTCTTGGAAGTGTTTAACTTTCTCTTTAGACTGAAGTAATCCTTTCAGTGTTCCCTGTAGAGTTGAGTTGGTGGAATTTAATCCCTTAAATGTTTTTATCATGGAAAGATTCTTTTCCTTTAAGTATGATAGTTTTGCTGGGTATAGTAGCCTTGGCTGGCATCTGTGGTTTTTGAAAACTTATATAATATCAGCCTATGTCCCTTCTGGCTTTCAAGGTCTCCATTGAAAAGTCAAGTGTTATTTTGGTGGACCTGCCTTTAAATGCAACTTGGCCTTTCTCTCTTAAAGTTTTCAATATCCTTCCTTTTTCTGTACATTTAGTTCTAGGTTATTATATGGCATGGGGAGTGTGTTTTCTGGTCATGTTATTTTGGTACCAAAAGGATCTCTTTCCTTAGATTTTCTTCTAAAGTTTCATTAAAAATGTGAACCTGGGTTTCTTCTCTGTCTTCATACATATTATTCCTAGAATTGGTCTTTTTGTTGTGTCCCAGAGTTCCAGCACTGTCTGTTCATGAATTTTCTTATTAGTTCTTCTCCTTGTCCTCAAGCCCTGATGTTCTTTATTTAACTTGATCCCTTTACTGGTAAAAACTTCCGTTGAGCTTTTTCTTTGAGTGACTGAATTTTATCTTCAATTTAGTTCTTTTTTTCTTCAGAAATTCTCTCTGTATTAAATTCGATTTTCATGTCTTGAATTAGTTTTTTATTATTATTACATACAACTGTTCATGGTTTTTGCTGTCTTTATTCCAGCATTTATTGATATCCTCTAAAGTTTCCTGAGCATACTTATAATTGGTACATGGAAGTCACTGTTGT
>OU015745.1:83457020-83482758 GCA_907169655.1 Acomys percivali
TCTCTCTCTCTCTCTCTCTCTCTCTCTCTCTCTCTCTCTCTCTCTCTGTCTTTCTTGCATTATGGTCAACGGAAAATCAATTCTTTTTAGTACTAACTTCTAATTACTCCCATATCCCTTTTCTACCCATCATCCTCTATGAAAAGACCTTAGTTTAGTTCTGATCCTCTTGCCTAGACTGTTTTAAACATCTCCTCAATGACTTCACCTTTCTCCAACAAACCTTGTTCACTCCATGAAAATCCTCCATCTCACTCCTAGTCTCAGATATTCTGTGGTTTCTACAGGTGTCGACCAACTAACACCCCAACCATTCCAATTAAATGAAACTTTATCATCATAACTTGTAGCTCAGTAGTTCTAGAATGGGATCTAAGAATCTATTTTTATATAATTTCCACCATGGACCCAGTAGTTATTTCGTGTACCAGTGCTTGGGAGTCATTAGAATAGAAAAATTGCATTCTTTGGAATGCTTTACCATGCCTCACACATCCTTACCTACCCCTGAGAGGAAACTGCATGCTACCTTTTTCCCTAAGTTTTGCTGCCACCAAATTGCTCCCTAGTCCTTGTTCCTGTAAATCTGTTCACACAACTCCATGATGGCACGTACTTGCAACAGGCTCGATGTACACTACACCCTGGGGTCACAAAGGGGCTTGCACTGAAAATGACCCCACACTCTATGTAATGTGTTGCTATCACCCTGACGTTCCTTATAATTGTTGGACACCTCATTTTCATTTTGCCCTAGGCCTGCGAATGATGTGCTTGGCCTTGTCCACTTAACTATGAGCTTGTTGGAAGCAGAAACTGCTTGTTATTCACGCACGATCTTCATGGTTAGCCCAGAGGCCTCCTGGCACAGGCCAGAGGTCGCTTAAGTATCTGTTGAGCTCACACATGAATGAATGAAAGGATATAATGACATGTCATCGAAAAATAGTGTGGCATGGCTCACTAACTCTGTAGAACAAGCAGTTTGTATTTGGGAATGTGAAAAGCTAATTGGCAAATACATGGGATTGTTGACCATTTTAAAAAACAAAAAATACATAGATTTTTTAGCCTTGCTTTTTTTTTTTTCCTGTGTAGCCTTGGCTGGCCTAGACTTGCTCTGTAGACAAAGCTGTCCTCGAACTCACATTGATCCGCCTGCCTCTGCCTCCCAAGTGCTAGGATTAAAGGCGTGGACCACCACGCCCGGCTTAGCTTTGCTTTTTAATTCCTCAAAGCAGTTCTGTTTCTGAGTCCTGTTGACTCTTCATTTTTCCCAGAAGGAAAAACTGCAAGTTGATGGAGCTCGCAGCTACACCAGCCAATGCCACAGTGTTTGTGTCAGAGACTGGGCTTGGTTCTGAGAGAAGTGGAAAAGAAAGGGGAAGGCCATGGAACAGTGATTCAGGCACGATCCCTGCTCTCCAGAAGCGATTAAATCACCTCCCCACGAGTTTATATCAGAGCTGGGTTCACTTCATGGGAGCTCTGCAGCAATGAATTGAGAACAGAGACATCAGACTTGGCGAGTAGCCCAGCTGCCTGAACATTTCAGTGGACAAAATGTCTCGGCCTGAACACAATCCCTCCACTATGTGATCTGCAGGCCCAGTAGTTAACATTGGCAAGCACCTCAGAGGTGCTCATGAAGCATAATAAGTGAGTGGCCACCAAGTCGCAGGGGGAGGGGCTTCTGCTCCAGGGTGTTAGTGAAGAAAAGGAGAGACATCAGCTATCAGGTGGAGCCAAATAATTGGTGAGGACAAAAAAAAAAAAAAAAAAGAAAAAAAAAAAAAAAAAACTCAGCCCCAAGTCACAGTGATGAGATGGTGGGACTGCCAGTGTGGCTGAGGTCACATATCACCTGCTACCCACTCCAGATGACTTAAAGTAGTAGCATCTTGCCAGGCACTCAGAAATGACCTGGAAATTGGAAAGGCATCTCCTGTGTTTCCCAAGACTTCATATAATTAACTGTGTTAAATATTTGCCAGCATACCACCAAATACATTGCCTCTGTGACCTCCGATGCCTTTTTGCACACCTTTGGACATGACCCACCTGTTTCTAGCATGCACCACAGTGAAGGCAAAGTAAAACAATCCCATTTTGTTAGTTAAGGATGCATGTGTGTTAGGTTAAATGTTTAATGCAACAGTAATAACTTCAGAAACAAAAGTAAGAAGTCCTAGGTGAAGAAAAATAAATGTCAATTAGTGTGTATAACCCCATCAGGGAAACGCAGAAACTAATACAGCTATCAACCATTGTTTTCCTGGAGTAAGTGAGCTAAAGTTAAAAAGTAATATTTGAGGATAGAGTGGAGACTGCTGTTTAGAGTATAAATATCACCACGCAACTTATAGAGAGAAATGGGGTGTTCGTTATGTGTCGATCAAAGGTAAACTGTACATCTCTGTTGGTGTTGCAGTGTTATCTCTGATCATTGGTTCTTAAGAAATAATTTGAAGAATATCCAAAAATGCCCAAAGCTGTCCATTACAGCCAACACAAATTTAGGAATAACAGCTAAGCAACGTGGGAGATGGCAGACAATTCATACAAGCCCAAGGTAAACACTGGCATAGCCATGCGGTGCTGCATCAGAAGGAGAGTTGCCCATTGGACATCTGCCCTCAGCTGTAACAAAAAAGAGCCAGCCTTCAAAAGAGAATACAGATCCCATTCTCTGCCCCAAAATGCATGTTTGTGAGGATTTGTATGCATTCCTTAAGGGTAGATTGTGACCGGTTTTATCTTATTTGGACACAGTGCATAGAAGAAACAATAGGTAATACTTAAATTGTATCCGGATGCATGTGAGCGGGTAGATAGAGCATAGATAGGGAGCTAATGAGAAAACAGTATGCTCAGCAATGTGCTGGCGGGAGCAGGATGGAAGGCACCCTGCAGTTATGTACAGGATTCAGTAGCATACATCCCATCAGCATTGCTCATCTCAGTGCACCAATGTGCTGTCACAAGGTGTACAGTTATACAGGGGCCCATTGCCCAGTATTTCCATAACACAAGACCATGTACAAAATTTGAAGACTATAGATAATATTTGAATGGTATGGTTGTATGAGCACATTGTATAAGCATGGAAAAAGAGGCATCGACATGGTAATATTGATCCTATTCACATGTAAACTAATGGATCATATTTCCTGTGCTCTTCCGACCTGAGTTATCATCTCAATTTTCATACACACGCAAAATTCCACACATTATCTTTATAATCAGAAAAATAGTCAAATGTTTGGTGTTTTGTTGTTGTTTGTTTGTTTGTTTTGTTTTTTTACTTGCTGAAAAACTAGGAGCAAATTTAGGGGACATCACTTTTCCAACTCTTGCTAGAATAAAACACCTCTCCAGAAACAGTCGTTTCACTTATGTGATCAATGGATCAGTTAATCTATATCACTGTCAGTCACGCATGAAAAAATGCACAGCGATATTTCTAAGTCATTTCAATGAGAAATGTGAAAGACTGCGGTTCTCCAGGTTGTAAGCTTCTAGGCTACCTCATAATCCCACCTCACAAAAAGGAAAGCTCCTGCTCTGAGTATAAGGTAAGATCAGTTCTCCATTTATAAATGACCTCTACAGAAAACAGAAATATATATTTTTTATTAATACAAAAGGTGACATCATTGTTGTGGGGCAGTGTTTAGCCAGTGGGTTAATTGCGTAGGTATGAACCACTCCTACCTTTGTTTAGACATTAAGCGGTCATGAGTCCCCAAAATTGTTCCTTCTCAAAACATTTCCACATTGAGGCTCTCAGCTAATCCTCCTAAGAAGCCTGTGAGACAGGTAAGGTGAAGGAAAAAAAAAAAAGGACCACTCCTATTTTATTGAAGTAGAAACTAGGGCTAGGGCTTGAACAGACAAGTAGCTAGTTCAAGGCCAAAGCATGTGCTCTAGACATCTTCCTGAGGCCGTTTGAGAGTGTCTGAGGAAGCCGTCTCCAAAGGACACCTTCTTGTCCTTTTCATTTCTTTCTTTTCTTTTTTCTTTTTTCTTTTTTTTTTTTTTCCTTGAAGGCAGTGTTGCTTCAAGTCACATCTAATTGCTTTTTGGTTTCTATTTCTTTTATTCTGGAGAGCTAAAGCCCAGACTGTTAGTTTTTCTTGAAATTTGAAGCCACTTCTATCATTGGAAGAATGACAATTAGAAATGCCCACACCTATGTTGTTTACAAAGAATCTGTAAACACTTCGGTGTGCCACGTGTTTAGATAGTCTTGGCTTTCTAAAAGGAATTAGCCTACAAGTCAGAGGAGACGAATGTACTCAGCAAATACAAATTCTATAAAACAGCATACCTTGGGGGATCAGACATTCTCCTTAGCTTTGCCTTCTTAGGAGAAGAAATATGTCCTACTAGGAGTACAGTGAGCCCAGTAAAATCTGAAAAGGTATCCATGGGCTGTGTTCAGATATAGAAACACAGAACTACCAACTATGGGATGCTCCAACTCTTAGACTTGCTGGCAGAGGCAACCTTAGGCCAATAAATGCCTTGTATATTGTTCTGCCCATTGACCTCACAGGGTCATGGTGAAGACCAAGTAGCTATGAAAATACTTTGTATACCAAAACCCAGAATAAAAATATATGATAGATGATAGATAGATAGATAGATAGATAGATAGATAGATAGATAGATAGATGATAGACAACTTTTGACATTTACCACCTAGAATAAGGAACAGTGTAGTAAGAAAAATGGTGCAGCACCAGGCAGGTTTCTGCAGTTGGAACAGGACAGGGAGCTGGAAGCATGCACACTAACACTGCACCCCTGCTGAGCCTACTGGTCAACCCACTGCTCACCAAAATACACGGTGTCCCTTCCCCAGCAGAGGCACTCAGCCGGTGCTTCCAACTTCGTACAAAACTGGGCTAGTGTCGTTGATGGTGCTTTAACAAAGATGACTCAGTAGCGGAATTGTTTCACCTAGGACATTTGTTAGGCTAAGGAGGAGGTAGTCTTCAAGAACATAGGTGACCCATGTGGTATTTGAAAGGCAAACTGTGGTCAAGAAAGAGAAGGATGTATGTGTTTACAAATGAAAAAGGAAGAAGGCATACAAAAAGGCCCTGCCTTCTGGTATGAGCGTTCAAGGTGATGGTAAGCATTCGACTTCAACCTCTCAAGGAAATACTTGAGAGGAAAAAGAAACATGAGCCACTGTGAAGCCAGGAAGTCATTTTTCTGGTGACATTTGGGAAGAGCCTTGAAAGCAACTATCGCTTAATAGTAAAATCTGAAAGAAGTAAAGACATGGCCAAGAAATCCATCTGAATTAAGGTGCCCCTTATTTCTTTATAATTTTTTGAGCTTTGATAGATGGAATCTATTCCAGAAGGTCCAAAGGGGGGAAAAATGTTGTTGCTATAGAAACAGGTAAGCAGATTAAACTTGAAAGACCAGTTTTAGAACAAAGAATTTAATAGTCAGGACTCAAGCAATTAACCAAGAAAACATTTTAAGTAAATATCTTTCGGGTTTGTTATTTGTATATTAATTCCAGGAAGATAAAACGCTATTATAGAGTGAGAGCATCACATTTTCACATTTTAATTGCATCATTACTGGCATAAAAGGCTATGCTTACACAATTAGCAGAAAGACCTTATTAAACAGAGCTGCACATCTCTGACTCTCTCTTGATTACGTTGTAATTGAGAAATATCGCTTTAAATTCAACAAGAACAGAGTCATCTGTGATTTTCTTACAGTTCTCAAGTTTCAGCAGCACATCTACCACGAGAGGACAATGAACTACACAAAGTTTTCTGTAGCCAACCTCTAAATCAGAAAGTGGGTTTTTTTGGAAGTTAAAAAAAAGTGTGTGTGTAGGTTGATAATTGTTGGTGCTTGTGTTATGTGTCTCCGCTGCTGAGCAGTCTCAGCAGCAAGACTGTGAGAAGAGAGAGAGGTCAAAGACCCAGCACTCGGCTGCCTTGCCTTTGGTGTTCAGTTCTCCCTATCAGGGAAAACTCTGGTCCTCACCTCGGGGACCTGCTGAAATGAGAGCTCTGGACACAACTTCCCATACAGATGGAGACTCAAAAACGGATCATCAAGAGGCCCTGTGTTCCTCGCCCCTTCTGTTTTACTTCAAATGAAAACAATCTTGATGAAAATGAATACAATATATTCATTCTACCAAACCCACGCTGTCAGGAGTTACATTTACAAGACAGAGAGATTCCTTGAATATCATCTCTTCTTGTGTAACCCTGGAGTCAACGCGCAGTGAAGTTGCGTGAGTGTGTTCACGCGCGTGCGTATGCGAAGCTGGGGAAGGAGGAAGCGAGAAGATAGAGAAGAAGACGGGACGGGCTGTGGCTGGAAACTTACCATCTCATTCTCATCCCCTGCATTAAGTAAAGCTTGCTGGTCCTTCTCAAGGCGGTGGTCCCCCATGGAAACGCACTCCACTCCTGCTCCCTGACCCTTGTGTGCAGACACTTCCAGGACCAACTCCAGGGCCACCTCCTCCGGACCGCTGAGTGAAAGAGTTAATGATCTTCCAGGTTAAAACCTACTTCTTGAACACACACCTTCTTTCAGCAAATGACAATACTTAGCAAAATGGACTCCTCCCCCGGGCACTTCGTGCCAGCAGGAATTTCTGGCTGCTCCCTGTTCCTGCATTCTCTCAAAGCAGCTGTCTCCGACGAAGCTGCTCCCAGGCCGATCTTTTTGTACCCAACTTAGAGGGGGAAAAAACTCATTGCCTGCCCACAGCCTGCCAGCGTAAGGCATCTGACTGCAAATCCAGCAAGGACAATGCAGAGTTGGCAGGACCCTCTGCAGAAACCGGCTCAAGAACTCCCAGGTCGCTGCCTTATTCCCAGAAGCTGAGGAGCTGGATTTTTGGGGTGGGGATGGGGTGTGGGAGTGTGAAGGGGTGGGGGTGCTAACAGAGCTAGGATTTTCTTTTGCTTAGTTAGAATCCCCAATCAATAACTTTTCAGTACCATTCTCATTCATTTTATTTACAAATGGTACAGATTATTCATACTCCACCTCAACAAATATTTATAATCACACTTCCTTTTGTGTGTGTGCTTAATGTGTGTATAGAACTAGACTTGCTTTTCTTGACAAGCATGTAGTAAAGGCATAAAAATATAATCAACCTATTCCAGGCAGTCCTTTTTAGCTCAAATGTTTGTGAGTAAACTCTAACAGATGTCGAGAAACAACATATTCAAATGACAACAAAAATTGAAGAGGCTGTTTTTTATTTCCTTGATTTTTTTTTCAAACTTTGTTTTATGTGTACAGACATTTTGCTCACATATATGTCTATGCACCACATATGTGCCTGGCGCCCTCAACTGCCAGAAGAGGGCTCCAGATCCCCTAGAACTGTAATTACAGGTGGTTGTAAGTTGCCATCTGTGTGTTCGAAATCACACCCAGGTCCTGAGCCATCTCTCCATCCCCCAAATCCACTTATTTATTTACACGCAAGTTATGCAAAAAATTATAGTTTTAGCATATAATCATAAAATAACCAAGTCACATTTGTTATCCTCAGACTGATGTAAAGATTCAAATGCATAAATAAGTCTGTTGGGTTTTTATTCTGCAAGTTGGAATGTAAGTCTGAGATGACTATAGGGAGTCCCAGTGTGGTACAGAGAAGCATAGAAAGAGAGCTACCAGCCAGCCATCTCTGAGCTAGTCTTGCTACGTGGTCTTTGGCCTACAAGAACTAACTTGGGCTTGCCCGGAAATAGCTGGCAGGAATGCTGAGAGAAAGGAATGGCAAACTTTGAAAGTGTATTGACAGTGCTGACCAAGTGTCATTGCCATTTTAGATGAAACAATGATTTTAGCATCCGTTGGTAGCACAGTGGTTAGGGACACGTAGTTCAAAGCTGGAGGACTTGGCTTCCATTTTGGGTTTTGTTGGGTAGCAGCTTTGCTACCTGGAGATACAGCAAGCTACATGAACTCCACCGGCCTCTGTTTGCTTTCATGTAAAGTAAGAATGAAGGCCACAGGGATCTCCTTCTTGAGGCTGTGCTTTCAGAAATAGTGTCTAGGAAGCCATTCAGTAAAGGACAGTCACTGTGTCCATACACTGCCCCTGCCAGCACTCATCTCTCCAAGTTGACACAAGTAATCCTTAAACAGAGATAAAGGTGTGTGAGAGAGAAAGGAGACACACATATAAAATAGAGAGGGGGGGGGCTTAAGCAAATGATAAAAAATAAGATAAATATTTTAAAAAGCAAACTAAGAAAACTCATTGTAACAATAATCATATATATGCATATTTGTGCATTCTCAAGTATAGTGTGTAGCTCTTGAAATTCGCAAAAAACATAAGTATTATTTAACCAAGTAATAAAATTAACATTTTATCACAAGGTAGACATATAAGCAGTATGAAATTTCTTTCTAGAGATAATGAAAACAATCTAGAATTAGTGATAGTATATATTTGTAATTAGCCCACAATTCACTGGTTTTTATTTCAACAAGTAACCATTTAGTACATTTAGCAAAGGATATAATAAAACAAAAAATTTTGCATTTCATCTCAATTTCGGCAGATCGGTAGGGAAAGTGGCAGTGGTAATGAGCAGGTGCGGGTGGTGGGGAGAGGGGAGGCTACAATCAGGATGTAAAGTGAACAATTTTTTAAAAATAAATTTCATGTTAGAAAAATAATAGAGTGTCTCCTAGAATATCATAATTTTGCATAATTCCTATTCGTATTTGTTCTTGAATATGTGGAGATAAAAGTGACCTTCAAGAGTTAAACCTCTTGTGGAAATAAGGCCAACGCCAAAATCCCAGCTCGTAATGCAAGTTTCACAAGGGTGACAGAGGAAACACAAAAAAGGAGGCAGGGCGGGGAGGCTGTGTGAAGGGAGGGAGTTCTTAGGATGGTACCCTGAATACATTGAGATGGTTAGCACATGAGTGCGCTGATGGCTCAGATCTGGAAAGAGTGTCTAAGAGCAAGAGCATTCTCTGAGTCTCTCTCCACACTCACTTCTTCTCAAATACTCTGAGCTGAGTAAGACAGCAAAGTGCAAGGAGAAAAAGTAATTAGCTACCTCTTCAGCAGGTGTGTGGTATCTCAGGCGCGTGGTATCTCTTGCCTTGCCTTCCTTCATCCCAGGATCAGTCTTCAGCCTCTGGGAGCCTATAATAGTTGCTAAGTAGGGCTAATGGCAGCACCTGTTTCCCTGCCAGGTAGTGAGGGTGCTGGCATTTCCCTTGCCTGGCCCATTTAGATAGTGTGAAGATAAGTCCGGCCATGTTTCATCATCTGTTAGTTTCTGCCTTTCGCCTGAGAACCTCACATTGCAACATCCCCCCTCTTGCAATGCCTTTAGAAGGCAGGGTGATGAGCAATATCTTCTCGTCCCCCACACCCCACCCCTGATTAGAAAGCTATAGGAACTGAGTCAGAAAGAGGTCACAAAGAACTGTTCGGGGGCACGCGCCCTCAGCATGCTGTAGAACTGGAAAGAAGTGCTTTCATTCTGCTGGCTCATCGCTGGCGTTAAGCTGGCTCCGGCTTCCTCCTCAGTCCACATTGCACAAGGCTGACCTTTGTAAAGCTGCACGCCATGGCCTACATTCAAAGGTTTTACTGTGATTATTAGTTAGCTTAATCCATAAGAACATATACTTGGTACACAATAGTGTAACAAGCAAAGATGGTATGTCCCAAAGAGGAATAACCTACCTCAAGGTGGTGGTGTGTGTGAAGTTTAATTGAATTAATTATTGTTTGTAAAACATCTAGCAACACTAGGATTAAAGGGTCTAATACAGAGATGCAAGGCCTTCCTATTAATTACAGAAGAAAAGAGCAAGCTATTGGCTCTCTGCTTCTCAAGGAATTGCTCTCAACCTTATGGGCTCGGGGCTGAGCTCTGACGTCCATGGCGGCTTGCAGGAGGCTTGCCACAAGAACTTCTCTTGCTAGCTGTTATTTCCAAAAATTAAAGATAAAAAAGCTGCTCTCTCTGGAGGCAAGAAGTAGTCATCATGTAAAGATTCTCTTGGTGGGCGACTATTGGGACAATTAATTCCAGTTCATTCAACATGGTCTGTAAAAACAGAAACCAAGACTTGGTCTTCCCATAGGCTCTGCCATGGTGCCGCTGTATTTAGCTTTGAGAACTTTTGAAAACCTGGATATACAAAGCAGTTTGGGTTAGGGTATCACTAGTAAGGATCAGAAGCCATCATGACTTGCTTGGGTCTCCTTATTTCTCAGGTAAAGAAACTTGAGAAAATTGAAAATGGTTTGTCATGCAATCTGCAAGAGCCAAGTTACATACAAAGACTTCAGTTTTCTATAATGTGTTTCACCCATGGCCACATTGCTTCTCAGTTTTTTGTTTTGTTTTTAAGGGAATAACAGAAGAATATTTGGGTGAAAAGTCTCTCTTTTGAATATTTAAGAGGGTCTCATTTGCAAAGCAGTGGATTTAAGTAGAATATTCCAGAACTAAACAATTGAGTACAGCTGTGGCAACCATACCAAATCCTAGGCCAATTCTAATAATTTATGTAATGTGCAGAGAGAGGGCTTAGAACATGGCATTCACTCATCCTTCGGATCAAAAAAAAAAATGTCTACTTGGGGAACAAAGAAAACTGCAGGTTTTAACGAAGAAATCCAACCAACCAGGCAATTGAAGGCCAAGGCAGTCTTTGCTTCCTGCTTAGTAGAGCATGTGACCAGCGAGCAAGGAAGAGGGAAGATGTTGACATGGACAAGAGTGGGGCAGGTGATCCCGGAAATGCACACAGGAAGCTGCCTTCATCATCTAGGGGCCAAGCTCCAGTGAGAAGCCTTTGGCTGGGAGCTGGGTTCCAATGCAGAATGGTAGCTCATCAAGAGAAAGGTAGGTGTCTTCTCCTAGGAAGGGTCTGGGTTTGAGGCAGGCTGTCGGGGAATTCCAAGTAGATAAAGACCATGATATTTTGAGGAGAAAGGATTTAAATTGCCAATTAACGAAATTCAGTTTTTATTTCTACGTGAAACATCTTTCTATACCCTAAGCAAATGGAGAATAGAAAATGTTAATCCCTAATGGAGGAAGGGAAATGGTAGTCGAATCTTCCCCCAACTTAGTGTGTCGTCAAAGGGAAGCTGCCCTCAAGGCCCTCTTCTAGCAAAATGCCTCCACTAACTGAACAGGTAGGATAAGGAGGCTGGTGCCTTTGTTAGAAGTGCTTCCTGCTCTTCCATGAGACCCATGTTTGGTTTCCAGCTCCTGTGTGTGAGGTGCAGTGGGCTCACAACCACCTGGTACTCCAGCTCCAGGGGATCCAAAGCCTTCTATCAGCCTCCATGGGCACTGGAATAAACATGGCATATATACAAGCAGATATACACACACATTTGAACAAATATTAAAAAATTAATAAAGTGTGGGTAACTTTGATATGTGCTTGCAAGGCAAGTACAACTTTAAAGCAACAATGCAGCTCCCAACAGCCTCTTTTCTTTCTTTTTTTTCTTCTTTTATTTTATTAATTTATTCAGATTACAACTCAATTGTTATCCCATCACTTCTATCCTCCCATTCCTCCCTCCCTCCTGCTTTCACCCTATTCCCCTCCCCTAGGTCTATGACCGAGGGGGACCTCCTCCCCCTCTATATGGTCATAGGCTATCAAGTCTCATTTTGGTAACCTGCCTATTCTTTCTTTGAGTGCCACCAGGCCTCCCCACCCAGGAGGTGGTCAAATATGGGGCACCAGAGTTCATGTCAGAGTCAGTCCCCACTCTCCACATAACTGTGGAGGATGTCCTGTCCATTGGCTAGATCAGAGTAGGCATTCGATGTTTACTGCATGTATTGTCCTTGGTTAGTGCAATAGTTTGAGCAGACCACCCCCCCAGGCCCTGATCCACCCGTCACGATGTTCTTCTTGTAGGTTTCTAGGACCGTCTGGGTCGTTCTATTTCCCCATCTCCTATATTTCTCTTACCTAGAGTCCCAGTGGGATGTCCTCACATCTATCCCAATCTCCTGGTAAGTGAAGACTTTCATGGGACATGCCTTTTGGGCTAGTGCCCACTTATAAGTGAGTGTATACCATGTGAGTCTTTCTGCTTCTGAGTTAACTCACTCAATATGATCGTTTCTAACTCCATCCATTTGTCCACAAATTTCGAGAATTCCTTGTTTTTAAAAGCTGAGTAGTATTCCATAGTGTAAATGCACCACAGTTTCTTTATCCATTCTTCAACTGAGGGGCCCTTCGGCCCAACATCCTCTTTTCTATTAGAAGCACTCATGGCTGCCTCGGCCTTGGCTTGTCTTTGCCTATGTTCCCGTTTTCCACCTGAATCTGCCACTGAGTGAAGCTGGGCTTCTCAAACCCTGGGAACGGAGCCAAGTTCTCCTCATCCCCAAGCAGTCTCTCTGGCACCAGGAGTCTTGTTATAGGCAGGTCACACGTTCTGTTGTTTGTTCTGCTTCTTTTTACCTTATTCATCCCACGGGCGACAGCAGAAAACAGTTCTTTAATAGTGGGGTGTGTCAATAACCCTAAGGCCTTCCTAGGACCTGCAGTAGTTTTTGTGAAAGCGGGAACCACGTCTTGGTGTGTGATGTGGTGCACATAAAAATATTTAAACAAAAGAGCCTTTGGGCTTGGGATGATAGTCAGTGCTCCCCATTCTCTCTTCTATTCATCTCGGAGAACGCTGATACACCGAAACCAATTCTGCCCTTCAAGTCAGATGTCTTATGATAACCCCATTCAACAGCTATGGAAAAATTGGTAAGACACTTGATGACCTGAAACTTGATAATTTTTTTAACCTTTGAAATAAGATAATACTGTGACAGCATCCTGAGGGATTATTGTAAGGATAAAGAAAATATCATAGACATGTCTAGTATAGTGTCCAGTAGTTCGTAATGATGTTTTAAAGAAAAAAATGCATAGTAGAAGCCAAAGACAACTTCGCTTGAGACTTTTTTACTATTCTAAAAATGTGCAGAGGGGTATAGCTCAGTGGTAGAGCATTTGACTGCACAAAACCGTACACATAATTTATCCTGGGCAACAATACTGCTGGAGGTGTCATAACATCTTACTTCAAAATACTCTACAGAGCCAAAGCCACAAAAATAGCACTAAACCAGACTTGTGGGTCCCGGAATAGATGACAAGAAGCCAGCCCACGTAGTCACAGCCATCAGTACAGAAGTATCAAAAATGTACATCACAACAAAGACAGACTAACTAGTTGTGCCAATAAAACTTAATATCCACACAGAAAACTTTAAAGCAGAACCTTATCACTCACTTTATACAAAAGTCAACTCAAAATGAATGTCAGAGCTCCGTGTCATCCCTAATCATTGAAACTACTGAGGGTGATGGGGTGAGCTTGGTGGAAACACTTCAAGTTCTGGACATGCAATAATTTCAGAATAGAGCACCCGTCGCGCAGAAAATCATAGCAAGATTTGACTAGTTGTGGTGCACAGCAAAACACATAATCAGCAAACTGAAGAGGCACCCAAAGCAAATCTTGGCCAGACGTTATTCATCTCATAGGAACTGGTATTTGAAATATATATTAAGGACTCAAAAAATTAAACAAGTGAGAAAATAAACAAGTCAGTAAGTGAGCATTTGGAGTAAACAGATCCTTTAAACATTTATTCAGCGTGTGTGTGGTGTGGGTTCCTCAAAAACTCTCCTCCTTGCTTTTTGAGACAAGATCTCTCACTGAACCTGGAATTTAGCAGTTCAACTAAATTGGATAGATGGATGCATGGATGGATGCACAGACAGACGGATGGCTAGAGAGCTCCAGAGATCCATGTGACCTTGCCTCCCCAGGCCTGGGATTTCAGGCATGTATGATTACAGCTTTTTATTCCTATTCAGCCCTTGTTTGGTTCTTAAAATTCATTTTCTCTACAATGAGGGCCTTCCCCACCCCCATTCGTCCAAGAGTCTTGTTAAGCCAAGCCATTTCAGTAGACACAAACACCTGTATTTTTTTTTTCCTCTACTCCGTTCTACTGACTTCTGTTATCGTTTTGGTAGTTTTGAGACAAAGTCTCCTGTGATCCTGGCCAGCCTTGCTAGACTGTGTCTTCCTAGACTATGCACTGAGAAAAATGAAATCTTTGCTATGTAGCCCCCTGATCTTTCTGTTTCTGCCTGCTAAATGTCGAAGTTACAGGCCTGGACCACCAAACACAGCTTCTTCTACTGTCTAGGGATCCAAATTCAATTCCTCTGTTTGTACAAGCACTTTATCAACTAAACTATCCCTTAGTGCCCCAACTCCTCTCTCTCTCTCTCTCTCTCTCTCTCTCTCTCTCTCTCTCTCTCTCTCTCTCTCTCTCTCTCTCTGTGTGTGTGTGTGTGTGTGTGTGTGTGTGTGTGTGTGTGTGTGAAAAACAACTTAGGACAAGCTAGAGACCATCCAGATCTTAAATTTGCTTAATCAAAAATCCCAAAGTGAGGTGAACACGCCGATAAGCGAAGCTCTGTCTTGTGCAACGCAGATGTAGGCGCGTGTGAAAGAGCTTGTCTGGAGGAACAGGAGGCGCGCTGCATGGGTTGCTCAGTCCCCAGGCACCCGACTTCTTCTCACCACATAAGGCACTGACAGTTTGATCCCAAGAGCAGATCTAGGATCAACAGATGGAAGCTGCTGTCAAGTGGCTGATGGTAAGCACGTCCGCCGTGTTCATCGTGGTTGATTGCACAGGTACATTCATCGTGTGCATCGTACCTGGTGTGTGAGCATGTGGCTGTATTTCTAGAATACTTCTATGAAACAGAACAATGACTCTCGGTGTCAGACAGTTTGGCCTCGGTCATTGCTTTGTCTTACTGTAAAGTCCTAGGTAAATTTCTCAGCCTCAAAATAAGCCTTTGGGAGTCACTATGAGGTAAGGGGAGACGGTACACGTGGGTGGCAAAGTGGACTGTAATCACTATACTTTGATTTCTGTGACTGTCTTAACACTTAAGCCTACTGAACTTCTAAGGAAAGTCATGGGGCCCTGAGTTGCTGATACCTTGGAAAGGGCACCAGATAGGATTGGAAAGAGAGAGAATCATAGCCATCTTCTGGAAGCTTTCCTGCCTGATACTTCCCTAGCTGAGCAAATGAAAAAAACAAAAACAAAAACAAAAGAAACAAAACAAAACAAAAAAACCTGAGAGAAAAATGAGCTTGGCATTAAAAGGTGCTTTAGAGATTGGCTGGTCCTATTTCCATCTGTGGTGGTTTGAATAAGAACAGTTCCCCCACCCATAGATTCATGTGTTTGAATGCTTGACCCATAGGGGGTGGCACTATCGGGAGGCGTGGCCTCATTGGAAGAAGTGTGCTACTGTGAGGGGTGGGTGTTGAGGTCTCTGAGGCTCAAGTTCTGTGTGACACACATTCCCTTTCTGCTGCCTGTGGATCAAGATGTAGAACTCTCGGCCCCTTCTCCAGCACCATATGTCTGCCTGCACGCTGCCATGCTTCCCGCCATGAGGATAATGAACTAAACCTCTGAAACTGTAAGCCAGCCCCAATTAACTCTCTCCCTTTATAAGAGTTTCCTTGGTCACGGTGTCTCTTCACAGTAACCAAACCCTAAGACACCATCCAAGTGGCCCAATTCTCTCCATGAGATGCCATAGTCTTCCTCCATTCTGCTAGTACCAAGCAATCGGGAGCTTGCATAAATGGCAACGTATTTAAAGGGTCAAGTATTTAGGGATGGAAGGTAGGAAGCACGCCCTGCCCTTAGCTCTTACTACGAGACCCACAACAGTCGTGTCACTGCCTGAGCCACCGCTGAATAAGCAAGGGTGCAGTAGATTCTATTTGCTCCACTTTGGGGTTGTTCTAAAGCTGGACTAACACTCAGTACAGAGATGCATGCCCCATGAACGCAAGGTTATAGGCTGTCATGAGCATCATGGGAGTTAATAGGAGTAAAATCAGTAGCTGGTAGGGGAAATGGGAAAAGGGGGGCTCTTTAAGGAGGAGGAGGGAGGTAAACAGAGAAGAAAAAAGGGAAGGAGGCAGGGAGGGAGGGAGGTTAGTAGGATAACAATGAAGATATCTGAAAAAGCTATGGAATCATGTCATTAGCCTTTTACCTTTAAAAAACCCTATAATACATATAACTCCATGTATAAATATACATACAGTTCTAATGAACTTTTCTCACCTGGCGTGACTGTGCTCATTTCAGCTTTGGAGAGCATCTCTCTATGGAGACTGACCTCCTCCTTCAGTTTCCAACTGCTGGGATGACAGTCATACCCCCACTATGTCTACAAACACGCCTTAGACAGTGTCCTCCTGGCAGCAATTTGCTTGCTGTTGTTTCCTAACCTACTATTTTTGCTCGTCCTATATATAAGATTTTTCTCACTGCATCTTAGTAGCTCGGAGATTATCCTTAATTACAGCCCACCAGGCTTTCCTTCCTTTGATCTTTTTTAACAATTGCGATGCAACAGATGGTCTTCTGCCTATACATTCTTCATGTGAATGATTAGTATATGTGGATGCTGTCTTGCCTCCTCATGCACTATACCTGTACCCTATGAGTCATATAATGTGCCTTCAATATTCTGTGACTTTGGTGGTCCAGCCCAGATCCTTTTCTACTGGGGTTCGACAGCCCATAGAAGATTCTGGGCATCATCTGAGCTTAGGTCCCCTTTCCCTTTGTCCTTGTAAGCATGATCCACACCTAGGCACTCACGCACTAGCCTGAGATTAGATCACGCATGGCTTACTATCTTGCCCCCAGAAGTCACTCACAGAGCTGAGTATTGTGGCCCACAAAATTCTAAGTTTAAAATACTTGATTCTTAAAAATATCTAATGTTAGACTTTTGTCAAAAATGAAAATAAATTTTCTGAGATACCATTTAGTAATATTTATCAAATATCATTTTACTATAATTATTGCACCTAATAGGAACATTTGCTTTCACACAATACTGCTTTAACACAACTCATTGTCATGTCAATTTGATGAAGCAGGCACTTCATTATTATAAGTTTCTAGAAATTTCACCTAAGGAAATCATCTTTAATACATTTAAAGATCTATGTATATGGAAATATATCACATCATTGTTCAAGTCAAATATATCCATGTGACAGGCAGAATATTATAGTCATGAAGCACCAAGGTTTTACTGGAATACAAAATAATATGAAATGGTAACATAGTAAATGGAAAATGATGTGTGCAAATTATCATATGTAACATTATATATAATTTTATTGAAAATATGGATCCAATGAGGGAAGAAGACCAGAGAGAGAAACAGCAAAATATCCTAACAGGAACATCTGAATGGGAGAATTTGTTGCTTTGTTTGAATATGTCATCTAATTTTGTGCAATAAATTTGCTTTCATGTTATAATCAAACAAGGTAATATATTAAAAATATATTTCACCACCAAAGCCTAAGTCTTTTGTTTGTCTTGAGGACTTCTAGGACTGTAAAAGCAAATGTGAAACTGAACCTGGAGCCTCTTACAGAAAGTAAAGTTCTAAAACCTCAGTGATGCGTGCCAGCTGAGTGCAGGAGAGACTGGAAGAGCTTCAGGCGGCCAGTGTTGAAAGACTTTGAGCTGTGAATTTATAAGTAGTCACACTGAACTGTAATTCAGTTAAAAAACAAATGTTCTTTGTTCTCACTCCTAGGAATAAAAGATAGAGTAAGTGTAGAGATGAGGAAGAAAAGAGAAATCTCTCATGAGGACTCCAAAAATGTGCAATGCTGACCCCCGAAGGAGGTTACGGACTTCCTATCTTCGAGTGTGGAAGTCTGTGATGGTTTCCTCCCAAATAGTACATTGCAGAAAATGAGAATATTATGGGGTAGATAGGAAATGTCTGCCACAAGCATGTATGTTGGAATCATAATATACAGAGAAGGCAATGCTGAGAGAGGATTAGATCAGGAGTTCATAGTCAACTGGGCTGCTGGGGGCGGGGTGGGGGGTGGAGCCTAGTGGGAGGACACAGGCCACTAGAGCAACGCTTTGAAGGGTATGTCTTGTTCCTGGACAGGCTGCTTCTTTCACAGCCTCTCCTTTCCCCTCTTTTGCTGCGCAGCTGCAAGTGAGAAGCTTTTTCCTCCTCCCACCGCGAGGCTTTGCCTCATCACAGGCCATAGCGAAGGAGCCAGGCCACCACAGGCTGAAATCTCCAGTACTATGAACCAAAATGAATCTTTCCTCCAGTTAAGATGATTTGATTGAGTTTCCCCCACACAGCAGCATAAAGTAGCTAACAGTGGGAAAAGGGAAGATTTACAGTCAGGAAATGGGACCAAGCCCAGTCTATGCATGTGATTAAGTCAACATCCACCATAGCAGGCCATGGCGAGTATGCGTTCCAAAGTGCAACGATGCCACTGGAAGCTACCTCCATTAACCTGTCCTTCCCATCTGAGCATGAAAAAAGATCATTACATGCATTTTCTAAGTTGTTTTATTTATACATACATATGTGTGTTGCCTATGTAACTAGATGCTATGTGTGTGCTGGTGTCCCTAGAAGCCAGAAGAGAGAGTCAAATCCCCTGGATCTGGAGTTACAGGCAGTTATGAGCTACCTGATATGAGTGCTGGAAACTAAGCTCAGGTCCCCTGGAAGGGGCCAGATCAGCACCCCTCCAAACTGCCAAAGACCTCAAAAGCAAGGGAAGGTTGAAAAATGTCAGAGCTCAGAAGGCACCAAAGTTAAGTGACAATTTAGTGCAATGTGGTGTCCTTGTGAGATCCTGGAACACATAGGGAATAATAGATTAAAGTAAAGAGATCTGAACAAATCACGGACTTCAGTTAAAACCAGTTAATGTCAGCTTAATCAACTGTGATATAAATACATGACATGAATGGAAGATACTGTCTTCACATTTCTTCTTCAACTTAAAACTGTTCTATAATTTTTTTTAAAAAGTTTGCAGTAAACAAACAAACAAGCTGCTTTGTGTGCTGGAGTGTTGGTTCCCTGAGTAGGAGCACTTGATGTCCAAGCTTGATGACCTGATTTAGATACCCAGATCTCATGTAAGAGGCCAGACGTGATGGTGCACATCTGTAATCTCCACCCTGCAGCAAGCTGAAAGGCAGAGCAGACGGAAGTGCGCAGGTCAGCCAGCCTGGAGAACACAAGGCAGCGCTGGAAACAAGAAAGACCCTGGATCAAAATCAAGGTAGAAGGAGAGAACCAACAACTGAAAGATTGTCCTCCACATGCACACATACACACACACACACACACAATTATTTCAATGCTTTATAGACTATGAACATAATTTTCCTCATTTTCTCTCTCCTGAGATAGGTTATTTAGAGACTATTGTAGACCTGTATTTCTTAGCATATACCAACTCATTATCAAGATGCCAGTGCATTTCTATTGATATTGGAAATATTTATACCTGACAAATGGAAATAGTGAATTAGTAAGATGCTAGTGAAGAGCATGCAAGGAGGAAGGCTTGGGTTCCGGGCCTCAAACAACCACAGTCTTCAGCTATCTTACTAACCACCACCTCAACCCCACTCAGTCTCCTCAAACATCCTGCCCCCTAAGGAAGGCTGTGAAATTCGCAGGCTCTGAACTTTCCCCAAGCAGTGCCTATACCCTGGCTGGTTAGCAGTGGCAAGGCCAGAGGAAACCACTCACCTCCATCATTTTCAAGCTCTTTGCTTGGAACTAAAGCAGTGGTTCTCAACATGTGGGCTGCGACTCCTCTGGGAGGTCGAATGACCCTTTCACAAAGATCACGTACCAGATATCCTACATGTCAGATATTCACATTATAATTCATAACAGTAGAAAAATTACAGTTATGAGGCGGCAATGGAAATGATTTAATGTTTGGGGGTGACCACAGCATGAGGAATTGTATTAAAGGGTCACAGCATTACAAAAGCTGAGAACCACTTGCCTAAAGGGTATGTCTGCCCTCAGGATAGCTGATGAATTAAGAGAGAGATTATATATGGAATGCTTTGCACAGTGGCAGCCATGTATAAACTCTCTGCTGTGGTAGCTACCATCATGAAGAGTGTACACAATTTTCCCAGACACCGCCGAAAAAGCAAAGTATAAAATACATCCATAAGTCCATAGTGATGTAAATAATGGAGCAAGTAACTAGCTGAAGAGAGTAGATAAATCTGTAAAGACGAACTCCTGATAAGCTGCAGAGCGCCCCTTCAAGGACAGCACAGCTGTTTCTTAGCATGAGCTATGCTTAGTGACTCCCTCCCAACAAGCATAAACCATAGGTCAGTGCAGAAGCCCAGCAAGCATTTCTCGGTGAGGCAATCAAGGTTAAAAGTCAAAATTGTTATGTCAGGCAGATAAGTCATAAAGAATAGCCCTTTGTTTCGGTGATGTGTGCTCCAGATACTAGAATGCTGTGTAAGTGTGAGTTAAAAACATCAGGTGAATATGAGCCAAAGGATAGTGTATCAAATATCACATCAAAGTCATCAAGATGAGCAGAAACACAGAGGTGTTGAGAAAATGCTACAGCCATGAGGAGTCAAAGGAGAATATGCCGGCTTTAAAAAGGCCCAGCAAATTGAAGGCTTTCGTTAGCACTACCATATCAGAATCAGTTGGATACCTGTGATGACTGTGCTGGACAGATGTAAGATAACAGCCGGACCACCTGGGAGCCCATGGGAACTCCCTGGACTATCTTTATAAATTTTTTTAGAAAGACTAAATTTATTTTTATTAATTATAAAACAAAAAGTTTAATAAAATGTGCCGTGAATAGGATGAGTCATTACAGTAATTGTATGGCATCCCTGACTTAACTTGTTAAAACAATCAAGGACTCCTGATGTTAATAGTACTCAGGGTTAGGTTTGCCATAAACTGATTCGAGTTTTTAGCCAAATACGTCTTGGTTTACTGAGACAACTTCGCCCCCTAGTGGCGTAATGATCTGTCTACATTTTGTGGCTAAGAACTTCCTTTTTTGTAAGAAAGCCAACTCCTGTCACTATTAATGATACTCTGCTCTGCTTGTAGACATGAGCCAAGCTAACTGTCCTCTGAGAAGCTCCACCCAGCCAGCAGATCAAAACAGATGCTGAGACCCACAGCCAAACATTAGGACTCTTTTGGAAGAGTTGGGGGAAAGAGAGAGAGACACGAAGGCGACAGGAACTCCACAGGAAGACCATCAGAGCCAACTAACCAGGCCCCAGAGGTGCTTTGTGGAGACTGAAGCTCCAACCAAGGACCATGCATGGACTGGACCTAAGCCCCCTACACAGATGTAGCCCATGGGCGGCTCCGGCTTCATGTGGATCCCTTAGTAAGGGGAATGGGGGCTGTCTCTGACATGAACTCTGTGGCCTGCTTTTCAATCACTTACCACCACCCCACCCCCAGCAGCACTGCCTCACCAAGCTACAGGGGAAGAAGATGTACCCAGTCTTGATGAGATTTGGTGTGCTGGGGTGGGTTGGGGGAGGGCCCCCCTTTTCTGAGGAGTGGAGAAGGAATAGGGAGAAGAGAGGAAGGCAGGACCAGAAGGATGGGAGGGAGGCGGCTACTATCTGGGTGTCCACCGAATTTATTTATTTATTTATTTATTTATTTATTTATTTATGTTTAAAAAGAATTCAAATATAATCATATCCTGTGGCCTGCTGGAACCACACTGCAGCATGTTCCTCTAAAGAAACAAGACTATACACAAGTCTATGCACAGAAGGGATTTTGCCAGCAGGGTGCCATGGCCTCACAGAACAGCGCAGGTGCAATTTGACAGTGTCAGCAAACCTGATGTTGATTGTGTAACCATCTTGAAAAATCTTTACTGCTGCAAAATTTCCATAAATTATGTGAACAGGAAAGTTATGTTATTATCGCATTTGGGTTTTCTTTCTTTCATTATTTAGAGAATCTTTTTTATCAGTTTCTGTAAACAAGTCCACATAGTTAAGACCTTATATATTTAATGTAGTGTGTCACTCTTCTAAAAATGGGAGTGAATACATTCAGTGTTCTAGACTTACATAGTTGTTAATTTCTGTACAGTATTAGCTCAGCAAAGGAAGCAAGGACACTTTTTCCAAAGGTAACAGCACAGCTAAATTTTCCAGAATTTCAAATTATATACATCCTATGTTTATGTAAAGGCCATAGCAGTATGCTATCCATTAACAGCAGAAACACTCTTTCCAAGTTCGGCAGTCATTTGAACAACATTGGAGGACATTCCAGTTTTTTAAAAGTTTTTGGGTTTTTTGTTTGTTTGTTTGTTTGGTTGGTTGGTTGGTTGGTTGGGGTTATTTTGTTTTGTTTTGTTTTTAAGAAAAAATAACAAAACCCCAGAAAACGGCTCAATTCTGTTACTGTTGCAGTTTCAGGCACTATTCTGTAATTATCGTCTTCACCATCGTCTGGAAGGCATCACCAGAAAGCTCCTGAGGCAGTGCTAAACGATGGCTCCCTTCCTCAGCTGCGGTCCTTCCTCTCTGCCTGGTCTGGGGAAACCCCAGTTCCTCTAAGGAGTGTGGCATAACCCTCAGGGAGATTACAAGCCCAACCCTTTCCCGATAAGATATCTGATCAGTGTGAACCTGGGGATTCCTGGAAGTACCTTCCTCATGCTTATGAGATGTCTTGGTACCTTGACTTTCAACCAACGACCATTTTCCATACCTCTAACCAGTCTTGGAGTTCTTTCTCAATGCCCTGATGCCCATAGGATAATTAAGTGCTGCTTTATCCTTCTAATGATATGGCTGTGCTGCTGCATGTAAATGAAGTATCCCTGGCACTCTTAGCCAGAGCGAATCAAACACATTCACCCTCAAAACCCCTCAAGGCTATTAAGTCCCTGTTTTACTGAAATAATCGAGCCAGAGCCATCTAGTTCAGCAGAGATCGTCTGAGACTGATTATTTACTCCGAGGTAGGAAGGGCTCTCTCCTCCCTGAAGAATCTGCTGCTGGACCCAGGTCTTCTAGCTAGCTGCCTTGGTGACTGCTGAAACCCACATCTACTGTTTCCAGGCATGTCAGATCGCGGCCTCCATCTTTCTTACGCTGCTCCACACACCGCCGTGCCCCTCCACGGAGGTGAGCAGCCTGCTGATTCTGTCAGCCTGAACCAGACTGGGTTCCTGCCACTGCCTCTCTGTTTGGAGCTTCGAACCACCATTACAGGCTGCTCCCAAAGGAGCCACAGCTCGCCAGAGTCATGCCAGAGCCCGGAGACCAGCATTCCTTGAAGAGGCAGAACCTTTGACTCAATTCTGCCCAGAAACCAATGTAGCCCTGACCTTCTGGCGGAGGAGGTTGCACTTCTGGTTTGATGCTAAGCAGGCCTAAGCTTCCTGAGAGAGTATCCAACAAGGCCCAGGCTTTCACCGGACACAGAACAACAGGCTTTCTTGGCTACAACAGCCTATCCCACCTGATTTCGATTAATACAGTTAAGCGGTCTATACCTTATGCCAGGTGGTGCTCACATATATTAAATCATCACATAATGAGATATATTAGTAAATATTATAATTTCATGGTAGTGTAATAATATAGAAATATTAGCCTAACACTGATACCCCCAATTTACTACACACCTTCACTATGGGTTCCTTTGGTTTCTGTCTAAATTTCATCCATTCCCAAGAAAGAAAGAAAATGATAAACCAGGTACAGAAAAAAAAAAAGACAAGAGCTAAGAGTTCTAGCTTGCTGAATATAAATGTGTGAAGACCACTTGGTGTTTTTAGAATTTCCAGGAGGACATGACTAGTCAGCTCAGTAGGAAGTCACTGAGCATGCGCAATATGCAGAGTTCGCTCTTCAGCAAGGCAAAACAACTACAACAACAAAAGTTCAACTGCCTCTCCTACGCATACAAACAAGTGTATGAACCACTGAAGAAATAGCCATTTTGCCTTTTCTAGATGCAAGTACCGTAGCTACTTAGATGAGACTCTGAACTGGGAGGCAGCTGATCACACTCTCGTTGGTGGTACTTGTGAGCTGTGATGCCCCTCCAGGGTCATCTGGACCCTTTCTACCACCAAGAAAGTCAAGACCAAGAGCACGCAGGGTCAAGGAGAGCTTCAAGAGTACAAGATAATGAGCATCAAGTACAGCGGTTCTCCACCTTCCTGATGCTGTGACCCTTTAAAACAGTTCCTCATGTTGTGATGACCCCCAACCATAAAATTATCTTATCATTGCTTCATAACTGTAACTTTGCCACTGTTATTAGCCATAATGTAAATATATGATATGCAGGATCTGATATGTAACCCACAGGTTGAGAAACACTGAAAGAATAAGTCTCGGTCCCTCTGTGTGGCATACCTACATGTGGTAAGGAAGAGGCAGCAAGCTGCTAAGGAGTTTGGTGCATGTAGATGCTGTCAAAGAGAATCCCAGGCAGAGTTACTCAATGACCAAGGTATATTCTGTTTATTGTATGAGTTAAGTTTGGGAGTAGGAAGGAAATAAAAGATATACTTTAGTCGAAAGTGAAGGAAAGAAAACATTCCAAAATGTGAAGGAAAAATACCATTTAATACAGGAGAGAAAGCTTTACAACATTGGTGGAGGAGGAGGTGTTTTTGCAGGCTTAGACATGGCATTGACCCTAAAAAGAGACAAGAGACAATTGTACCCACTGCCAGACAGGAACTCAAGAAGAGAAAAATCATAAAATGGTCCAAGTTGTCAAAGATGGAAATGTTGAAATATAAGGAGGAAGATCAGTGGTGTGCGGCTCAGAGCCGTGTGCAGGATCATGCCCAGCCACAGGCTCTGCGGCCAAGAAGTCTAGATATAGGCATAATTTCATTGTAAGTTCTACTAAAAGTAAATCTACTAAAAGCAGATTACTTTCGTTACTTTAATTTGGCAACAATGTTGCTAGCGCTATTAGCCTACAGGTTTGTGTCTGACATGAATATTGCTTGATATTTTCTTAAACATTGACTAAGAAGAAAACAAAACAGACAAATATGAGGACTTTCATGAGTATATGTAAGTCATCCTTATTGAACAGGACAGTGCTATTTCGCTACTCAGAGAGTATTTTCTCAATATTTGGGTGCTCTTCACAACGTAACAGCCACTAACGCACACTTCTAAATTTAGTCTGTCGAGGCGTCATTTTTCCATTACTTTCTTAAGATGAAAGAATCAACACAGTAGTCAGCCAAACCCTGGATCCCCTTGTGCTGATCTCTGTGGTGTCGCTGTCACTGTGACTAGTTTCAAGTTATCAGCAAGATGTCACCCAAGGCAGAGCTGGTAGTAGCACACAGTAGCACATCAGTGTGTAGTTATCCTGTTTGCTTTTCAATTGATGTGATAAAACACTGATCAAAAACAACATGGGAAGGGTTTATTTCCTCTTATACTTCCAAGTGACACTTTGTTGTGGAAGGAAGCTAAGTCAGGAACTCAAACAGAGGCCATGAAGGAATGCTTCTTACTGGCTTGCTTCTTCTGGCCTTTCAGATGCTTTTCTTATAGGCCCAGTCCCGTTTTTTATCATTTATAAATTTCACACCATGCAACAGGTATGGTACGAGGAAATTCATTACTGTGAGAAGGCCAAGGGAACGAAGGTCTGAGTGATCCATGAGAGAGATGAACAATCAGAGGGACAGGCAGAGAGAGAGAGAGAGAGAGAGAGAGAGAGAGAGAGAGAGAGA
>OU015745.1:83482768-83520986 GCA_907169655.1 Acomys percivali
AGAGAGAGAGAGAGAGAGAGAGAGAGAGAGAGAGAGAGAGAGAAGCAGAGAGAGAAGAGAACCATGGGATGGCTTTTATCCTGGGCAGCTGGTAGCAGCAGTGGCAGCTGATGATGTCAGAGGTTGCTAAGCAACCTAGAGGCAACTAGCAGATCGGCTTGTGAACTAACACCATCCGCTGAGGAATGACACAGCCCATGTTGGATTGGGCCTTCCAATATCAACTATGCCATGTTAGGTTGATACCCCTGGGAGGCCTGCCCTTTTCTGAAGGGAAAGGGAAGAGAGGGAGGAAGGAAGTGGGGGCAGGGAGAGACTGCGAGGAGAAGGGGGAGAACAAAATAATCTCAATGGAGATTAGAAAAAAAACCCTAAAATACAGCATCTTAAAATTTGTATAAACAAGCTACACGCCTTTAATCCCAGCTCTCAGGAGGCAGAGGCAGGGAGATCTCTGTGAGTTCAAGGCCAGACTAGTCTACAAAGTGAGTCCAGGGCAGCCAGAGCTCTGTTACACAAAGAAACCCAGTCTTGGGAAAAAAAAAACAAACAAAAAATTCCATTGCCCTGTGCCCTCAATATTTGTTTTGTTTTCACTCTCCACACCATTTTTTTTTCGTACTGTAGAATAGCATATAACTGGAGTCGCACAGTTATATCAAATTTTGATATAGTCATGTCTGTTAGATCATGTTGGGTCATTGTTGGGACGACTCACAAATATTGTATTACTGGCTAAGAAAAAAAAATATGTCTGTGTTCTCAATTGTTAATTGCTGGGCGGGCCCATGATGCCAAGTGCCAGGCTAGTAGGATGTGTAAATGTTTGTCAGCTCCCTTACCTGCCCAAAAAAAGAAAGGAAAGGCCACATTAGGCGCCAAGCCAACTGGATGAATAAGGAATGTGGCTTTTGCATAATAAAGAGCTGGCAGCTTGGCAGGAAGACTAGCAGGACTTCTTGGGCAGAGACAGACACTGGAGACGGATAGGAAGAACAGAAGCAAGGCAGGAAGGTAGAGCAGGCATGTCCACTTGGATGGACCGATGCAACAGTAGAGAAGTTCAGCTAAGCTAGATGCCAGCTGAGGGACTGCCCCAGCACACAGGACAACAGTTTTAAACTATACAGATGTCTCTGCATCTTTATTATCATTAAACCTCTAGAAGCCCCGAGATGGGTCCTGTTGTTGAACGTATCTGTAAAGTACATCCCCATTCACTGCTGAATGTTATTCCACTGTTTACACACTGCTTGACCATTTTATTCTTCGTGAACATTTAGTTCCAGTTTGAAGCCATTGTAAATAAAATTTTCCTGGACACTGTTACGCACGCCCCTTCGTGGACCTATGTTTTACATGAAACCCTAAGAGCAGAACTGCCTGAGTGAGCGGAGTGCATGTTTAATTTGATAGAAACTCAAGTATTTTTCCAAAGGGCCTGTGTCGTTGCATTCCATCCAACAGTGCCTCCTAGTTCTGGCTGCTCCACATCCTTGCCAAATTGGCAACGTGCGCCTTTTGATTTTTTAGCAGTCTTAGTGATGATACTGTGGTTTTTACTTTTCATTTTCCTTGATAATATCACTCTGTGTCTCCGGGGAGCTATATGATATATTGATGCGTGCAACATCGGGACTTTTTGCCTGGGTGTGACTGGTTAGCTTATCAGTATGATAAGATGTCTGAGGGAGGCGTTTTAAAGAAACGAGGCTTGTCTTGGCTCACGCTTCTAATCTAAGGTTGAAAGGCTGTGAGAGCTCTGAGGTGGTGCAGGGCATCACATAACCAGAGGGAGGGAGCATGTTTGGGTACCTTCTCTTATTACCTTCTTCCGATGAAGCCACCAACGTCATAGGCTCTATCCTCCGGGCTTTTCTGCAGCCTCCTCACTTCCTAACACTCTAACTCCACACACCAGAGTTGCATTAAGTTTCTACCCTCCTCATACCCCCTTACAAATGGGATTAAATTTAAATATTTGAGTCTTGGAGGATACCTACAAATCGATAGCAATGTATTTCTTATGCAGAATTAGTATAAGTTCTTTGCCAGCGATGCATGATAAAAAAAATATTTCCATTTAATTTAAGGTTTGCTTGTTCGTTTTCTATCTGTGATTTGATGAGCAGGAATAGTTTAGTTTGAAGAAGAGCGGTGAATTTTACATTTTTATGGTTTTCCTCTTGGTGGCTTAAAAACTGTTTTCCTGCCCACAGGTTACCAATAAATTTTCTTCTGTTGGCTTTTATTCTCATTTTTACACCCATAGTTATATCCCAGATAACATAGGCTTTTTTTTTTCGGTATACATACACATTTTTGTATATGGTACAAATATGTGCTATATATTGCAAGCAGTGTGGGGGTACTTTTTTTTAACATATGGATCTTCATTTATTCCATTACCATTCAGAAAAAAAATACTTCTTTCTCCATTAAACTGTCCATCAAAGAGCTAAACTGCTCACTGGGTGAACTACTTGCATCTGGAAACACAGATATGCTCAGAGGTCCATCCAATCAGGTTATAAACATCAGCCACCACACCACTCAGTTGGGTATCTATTTCTGAAGTCTCTATTCTTGTCCACAGGTGGGTGTATCTTTATACCCACCAGAATACCTCCTTCCCGGCTGCTTTGTGGTAAGTTTTGAGGTCAGGTAGTTAGGATTGCTCCAGCCTCAACTTTTTAAACACGTTTTTGTTTTTTAAAAAATACTTCTAAATAAATCTTAGAATATTTTCGCAGCTTCTATAGGAAGTGCCTATAATAATTATAAACACATAGCCGAGGGCTAGAGAGAGATGGCTCAGTGGTTATGAGCACTTGCTACTCTTGCAGAAGAGCTGAGTTTGCTCCAGCTCCAGGGAATCTGCTGCCCTCTTCTGTCACGCTCAGGCAACTGCACATACATGAAATACAGATGCAGACACAAACACATACATATAAATAAAAGTATAATAAATCGTTTTAAGACAGGGAGACTAATTGGAGGAAAGATGCCATCCTAAGAATTTGTAGTCTTTTCATACAGACAGAAAATACTGATGGGAAGATGTTTATGCCTGTCTGCTGACGATGGCTGTAACATGCTTTTCTAAGCACTGGGGGGTTTAATGAGGATGTGCAAATGCATGCGCCTTCAGATGCTTCTCTCCCCAGGAAACCACAGAAGAAGACTGTAACATCAGGGACTTTGATAGCTCCCAAGAAGAACTTTACAAAGAGGCGTAATAAAACCTCAAGGGCATACTCATGGACAAGCACAAATGCCCAGCTTTCTAATCATATTTCTTTGCTCTTTTTAAAAGATCTATGCCCCACTGGATAACTAAACTTTGAGAATTTTAACTGCTGGTCTGCTGGGTTCCTAACTGAACCTGAAATTTTAGTTTAAAGCGGGGAAGTTATTTCATGACTCCTAGACCAAAAGATATAGTTAAGATTGTTGTTTGTATTAAACAGTATACAAGCTAACAAATAAAAATAAAAGTCGTTCTCCCTCCCACTTAAAAGTTAGCGAGTCCTTCCCTCACTCTGCCTTTCACTGATGCTCACGGACCTAAATGCTTTCTTGGGACATGTATGTAATGTGAAGAGTGACGTGTGAGCATTTGTTGTATATCATATTCCTTTATATACCTTAAACATCACATAATTTCCTTGTGTGGCTATGTTCTTCTGGGTTTCGGGGGGTTCTTATTTCTTTAGAAATATCACAGTCTCTAAATTAATGGTTCTTGACCTGTGGGGTAATGACCCTTCTGAGGGTCCAATGGTCCTTTCACAAGGTCACCTAAGACCATCAGGAAACACAGGTATTTACATTATGATTCATAGCAGTAGCCAAATTACAATTATGAAGTCCTGATGGAAATAATGTTATGGCTGAGGTCACCACAACATGAGGAACTGTATTTATTAAAGGGTCACAGCATCAGGAAGTTAGAGATACATTGCCTCAAGTATATCAATTGATAATTTTTATATAAGCAATGGTTTATATTTTTCAAATTCCCTCGGTTTTTCTAAGAAAAATAAGACCACAGTTTTAGCAAGTGATGTGTTTAACTTCAGGAGGGATATAAAACACTACTCAACTCCTTGACTCCATTTTTTTGTTTGTTTGTTAAGATTAGGGCTTAATGTTGTCTGGTATTTTAAGAGTAACTGGTTTACTGAAATGTAAGATTTCTTTGTTTTTAAATGATAGCAAGAAGTCCAATGTTACTTCACACTGTATAGCCAAACAAACAACTCTGGCCTGAACATGGTGGTTTGATTTCATAACAGATTGACTAGTTGCCCTACCCAGCACTATAGTAGATGCTCCTTAACATACAGACAGTGAGATGGGCATCACTTGAGGCACCCTGCCACCCAAATTCCCTACCTCAGTCTAGCCCACTTACCTTAAGCATGTTCACAACAGATACATTAGCAGACATGTGGCCTATTTTATACAGTGTTGAATAGATCATGCAAGTGTTAGACATTATATTGAATACAGAAAACAAGCCAGTCAAAACAAGAACTTCAAGCATGGTTCCTGTTGAATTTTCTTTTTCTTTTCTTTTCTTTCTTTCTTTTTAATATTTATTTATTTATTTTACGTTTATTAGGGCTCTATCTGCAGGTCACCTGCATGCCAAAAGAGGGCATCAGATCCCAGTACAGATTGTGAGCCACCATGTGGTTGCTGGCAATTGAACTCAGGCCCTCTGGAAGAGCAGACGTGCTCTGAACTGCTGAGCCATTCCTCCAGCCCCTTCGATTGAATTTTCATCTTCACATTTCTCTGGCACATTGTGAAGTTAAAACAAAACAAGACAAATCTTAGATTAAAGCCACTTCAAATTAGGGCCATCTAGTTCAGATATTATTTTCTATTCAGACACAATAGAGAATAGGTTTTTGTGGCTAGTATGACTATAACTCACATAACTAGCCACTATCTAGAGACTTTTATGCTGACTCTAATATTTTGCTATTTCATATAATAGTAGACGTAATCTGTGCATGGGACTGGTTCAGTAGTCCCAGCCTAGAAGTGGAATTACAAAACAAGGGCTTTGTAAAATGCAAAGAGAAATTACACGGGGAAGCAGTCATGACTTGATGTCTCCCTTTTGTTTTTTTCCCAGCAACAATAACAAATACAGTTTTATACGATACTAGAAAAGGTTAGGGTTTATACTGGTTTCTATGTTGGTTTGTACTGGATAGAGTTTATAGCAGGAGTCTGTCTGAAACTATCCTTGAAACACTTAGCACAGTAAATATATAACTAGAGACCTGCAATAGGAAAGTTTACTGTCAGGCCATACTTGATGGTATTGTGAGTAGATGGAACCAGAATTGCGATTCTGACAATTAAATAAAAAGGGATTTTATTTGGTCTGGTGGTGGTGGTGGTGGTGGTGGTGGTGTGTGTGTAACTGAGAGAGCCAGAGAGACAAAAAGACAAAGAGAAGGGAAAAGAAAGAGATGGTTGAAAGGAATATATCCTTGACATGAGAGGTAAAGTATAAAACCCTTCGATTTTAGTTCCTAATACCATTACTTGGCTTCATATTCTTTCATAAACAGTATTCCCTTTTTGGGCCCAATTTTCTTTTAAAAATACAAAATGGTCGAATTGAAGATGAAAGAGACATTTGCAGTAATGAAAATAATTTAGATTATTAAGGAGAAAATGTAGCTAGGGAAAGAAACCCAAGATACCCAAAACTAGAACTTTTGAACATCAAGAAATAGGAGAAGCATGTAGCTAGGGGACTAGGAATCAACTGTGTCTGAAGAGGGGGTGCTAGGGAGGAATGGGGAGAGACGGGTTAGGAGGAACAGGGAGGATGAATCTTATGTCTTAAAAGTCAAAAGAAGCCATTAATTCTAGCACTGGGGATACAGGGGAAGGCAGATCTCTATGACCTGTTCTACAGAGCTAGTTTCAGGACAGCCAAGGCTACCCAGATAAACTCTATCTCCAAAATCCAAAATCAAAAAAAGGAAAGAGGAGAAGGAGGAGGGAGAGAGAGAGAGAGAGAGAGAGAGAGAGAGAGAGAGAGAGAGAGAGAGAGAGAGGCTAAGACGAGAGCTAGCTGAATACTACTGAAGGGCCATTACCAGAGATTTGGAGCTGTTAAGAGACATTGACAACTTGCTTACCCTGTCTTGGCAGAGTTTGGCCGTTGACTCTGCTTGTATCCAAGCTTTTCCCATTTTTAGACAGAATTCTGTCTGTGGAAGAAATGAGGTTTTGCCCAGTGGCTGGTTTGCCACATTTGAAGTCATCTCCATAAGGAGGATCTTTGATGCTCATCATCTTCTTGAGGTAGGCTGGGTGTTGCCAGGAGTTACCCTGTCTTGTTCTCAGAGAATCTTTAAAATATTGAAGGCTTCTTAAATGCCATATTCTGTAGGTCTCTGAGGCTTTGAAGACTTTATCTAACTATTTTACCTTATCTATCTATAGGATCATACCTATCTATTAAACTTAGGATGTATGTTCTTGTGATTAAAAATAGGCTAGTAGTTGACATGATCATGATTTGATCAACTAACGATTGGCTTGTATTACTTGATTATCCTAATCAGCCTGCAATAGCACTTTCCAGGTATTGGAAGTAAGCTTTGAAGTCCTCAATAGTTCCTGTCTCACAAATGTCTGTCAAGCTGAAGATGATGCTCCAATGTTATAGAGAGTTTTGGGTGACTGTTTAGGCAGCAAACTGTCTCTGTCTTTTTCTTTTTCTTTTTCTTTTTTTTTTTTTTTTTTTTTTTTTTTTCCCCTTTCTCATTTTGGAAGCTACTAACCTGCAATTCCGGTTCACTCAAGTAACTAAGTGTCATTCCTTTTCAAGTCTCTGATGGGATTGAAAAACCTAATAGTTTAGTCTTACAATTAATAGCTGTGTAGGGGTTAAGATGTTTTAGGTCTAGATAGAGGTTTTGACTTAGCAGAGATGAGATATGATAGATACTGGTTCTCATTCAGAATTTTAGACTCACCAAAACAGGAAAGATGTTTTCTACAAGGTTGCCAAATGCAATTAGCCAAAACACCTTGAATGTAACATTCATATGATCCCTGATTGTTTCGTAGTTCTTCTTGCTGTATGTAATTTTTCTACCTAAGTGTAATAATACAAATATATATGCCAATGATAAAAAATAGAGACTTTGACAAGAATCATTTCAATAAATCGGTGCCATTAAAATTCAAATGAAAGGCACATAAAGAATGAAAAAAAAATACTCTGTGCCTTCATAAACCTATATGTGTGTATTCCAAACCTATAGCTTAAATGTCAGAAGTCCCTTTCCGATCAGATCTCAAACATTCTAAGGTACCTAGCATACTAAGACTCGACCTCCCAGCTATTAGATTGTTCGGTTTCGAAAACGTTTTTAAACAGATCTCATTAAATTGGCTGCTCCCAATAAATATTGACCGTGTGGATTTCCAGCGCCCAGCCCGCCCAACCCTCTCGCTCGGAATCCTTAACCGGGAATCTCATTTGCAGAATACCGACCAAGACACCTTGAGGGCGGAGCCAAGAAAGTGAACACTAAGTAGGTCTCGCCCAGAGGCTCCCGGCGCACGCGCAAGTCCTCCGCGGCCCGTTTGTGCAGCCTTGCCTAGTGTTCCTGTGGGTGGTTATTTCCGGGACGGACTGACTACGGGTGCCCGGCTGGCTCTTGCGGAAGTTCATGCGCCATTGGGAGGGACTCGGCGGCTGCTCTATGCCCTTGTTGTGGAGAGCCTCCTCCTGGGTCATTGCCGGAGCAGGAGTCGGACTGGGGCCCACACGGGGCTCCCACGTGGCCGTCTCGGCGCCTGTTTATGGTCTGCGCTGGCGGGATGTGGCGAGCACGTCGGGCAGCCGTGGCCTGGTAAGTGCGGCCTGCGACCTGGCCCCGTTATGTCACGTTCTGGGCCATTTGAACAGCAGGGTTGTCCCATCACTACTTCCTGAATGTGCAGGTGACCCTCAAGCCAGGCCGAGGCTCTTAGAGAATTCTCGCAAATGTCTGACTACCCGGAGTGACAGGAGCTGGCCCGTGACGACTCCTCGATCAACTCGAAAATTTTGGACACCTTCAGTTTTGACCCATCGCTGCTTTCTCCTTTGTCCCTGCCCTTGTGATCTCGCTGTTATCTCTGTCTCTAGCTGTTGCTTTATTATCTCCTGGCCTGCCTCTGTCCTTGAATCTCTGTGCGTTTCATTTAACTGTCTTCTTCCAGCCGTACGCCATAAATACTTTGCACTTGCAGGTACTTAATGCTTCTCTGTATGAAAGGGCTCTGCCTATTTGCCTGACCCTCTGCCTGGAGTCAGCTCTAGAGCAGTGACGCACACGATGTCAGGCAGCGTTTAAGAGATGCCCTCCTCAGAGGAGGTATGGTTAGTGCTGAGATACTCTTTGATACAACGTGGTGCGCGTGGCGCCACTTTTCTAATCCCGCTGCTGTTGTTGCCCTAGTCTGGTTATAAAGTAGAAGATCATAAAAGAGCTTATTTATATGAATTTCCTTATGCACATTAATGATGCTAAATTTGATGTTATCTATGTAATTCGTTCCAATCACCTCCAAGCTTAACACACTGTTTGAGACATTTGATTATAGGGGAATAATATACACCAAGGAAGACTGGGAAATTTTAGTTCTTCTGCATTAACTTCACCTTTAAACATTGATCTTAAATTGTATTTAGAACTTTGAAAAGATTTTGTTTTAATTATGTGTATGGGTGAAGGCTATATGTGTTACTTGAGTACTGGTGACTGCTCTGGGTAGTGGGTAGGATCTGCCGGGAGCTGGAGCTACAGGCAGTTGAGCTGCCTGAAGTGGATGCTGGGGACTGAATTCAGGTCCTCTACAAGAACAACAAGCATTCTTTTTTTAATTAGTTAATTTATTCATATTACATCTCAATGGTTATCCCATCCCTTGTATCCTCCCATTCTTCCCTCCCTCCCATTTTCCCCTTACTCCCCTCCCCTATGACTGTGACTGAGGGGGACCTCCTCCCCCTGTATATGCTCATAGGGTATCAAGTCTCTTCTTGGTAACCTGTTGTCCTTCCACAACAAGCATTCTTAACCCTTCCATCCATCTCTATAGCCCCTAGAACTTTTTTTTTTTAATGTGTATATCTGTTTTGCCAGCATGTATGTCTGTGTCTGCTGCCCCCAGAGGCCAGATGACAGTGTTTAGTTCTCTGAGACTGGAGTAGCAGACAGTTGTGAGTTGTCATGGGATGCTAGGAATTGAACCTCTGTCTTCTGGAAGAGTAGCCCTTTTTCTTAACCAGTGAACCATCTCTCCAGCCCTGCTCCAGGAACTTTTTTTTTTAATGGTTGAAATGATTTATTATAAGGAAGGGGACCCATGTATTTTGTCAGAATTAATTAAGAGTCCAAAACTGGAGCTGCCTCTGCTACAATGTGGTTATTTTTTTTTAAAACCTGTGGGATTTTAATTTAGAAGTATGTTCACAACCTTTGGTATTGAAATAAGCTGTTTAAGCCAGTGGTGGCAGCAGCGTTTGCCTTTGATCCCAGCACTTGGGAGGCAGAGGAAGTCAGATCTCTGTGAGTTTGAGGCCAGCCTGGTCTACAGAGTGGGTTTCGGGACAGCCAGGGCTACACAGAGAAACCCTGTCTGGAAAACAAACAAACAAACAAAATGCATCTGAGTCCTTCTCCAGTCATAAGGTTGAAACAGACTTTTTATATACACATAAAAATACTTCTCTTGGATAGTCAAATGGAAGACCAATGACCAGCATTTTGTGGGTGCAAGAAATATTTGTGTAAAACTAATGAAAAAAATCATGTCATACTTGGCAGTTCTATATAGGTAAAAGATGTAGACGAACAAGAGTATATGACTTGGGGTGATGTATGTTGCATCCCATTTGACTTTTGTTTTTAAGTTTCTTTGGATAAAGAAGTCTTTTTTCTTTTATAGCTGCTTTGCTCTTTCTTGACTCTGTCCTTTGTCTTGGGTTTCTTAAGGCTTTGTTCAACTGTGGGTTTTCTTTTTTGTCGAGTCTGGCTTGACCTTTGATTTTAAAAAATCTCTCCAGTTCTGCAAAATTTTTCTTCAATTTTATTTTTTCTCTCCATTGCATCTGTTATTTTTCTTCTTAAATATTTTTAAAGAATATTTTGCTTAGATAGGTCCAGTATGTTCTTCCTTTCCAAAATACAACCTCTTCTCTTTATCTGCTTAAAGAAAAAGTGTGCATTTGCCCAATATGTTCATATGCATATTTATCTTAAAATGTTATTTATTTATTTGTATAATAATTAACAATTTACATTATATGCCTACTTTAAAATAAGATTAAATAATATACTGCTTCCATTTAATGACAAAGAAAGATTAGGAAACATAAAATGGATTTCTGGATTGATCCTTGGGTAGATGCACATTAAAAAGCTAAACTCATTAAGCCATGTATAATGGTGTTAAACATGTAGGTCTCAACACTCAGGAAACCGAGACAAGGGCAGCTAGGAATTCAAGGCCGCCTTAGCAACACCGCAAGTACCAGGTCTGAAAGGGTTAAAGAGCAAGACCCAGTCACAGAAAACTAAAGAGTAAAGTCATTCAAAGGCAAGTTTCTGTATCTGTAGGAAGCTAATAAGACATGGACTCGCAGCCAGGTGTGGTGGTGCATACCTTTAGTCCCAGCACTCGAGAGACAGGCAGGCAGATCTCTGTGAGTTCGAGGCCAGCTTGGTCTACATAATAAGTTCCAGGACAGCCAGGATTGTTAGACTGAGAGACCCTGTCTCAAAAAACCAACCAATCAAACAAACAAAAACCCTCCTTTTTTTTGTTTTTAACCTCCATGCATTGTAAAAGATATGAGATCACCTTGGAAGTTTTTTTCCAAGGCATAGTTAACTTTATAAAAGTTAGTAGACATGTTTGAAATATACTAAGTTATAAGCTAAGTCATAAAACTTCATGTTGTAAAGTCCTTTTTCTGTTGCAGTCTGTTTACGAGTACGCACAATGAAAAGGGAACTCTAGTAAAATCAAACAGAGAGCTCCACCCCCAAGCTTACACATGCACCCCAAGTACACAGGTATATACATAAACAGTGCTTTATTCTGTGATCACAGTGGATCATTGCTATGTACCCCATGGACTGTATATACCTCCCATCTTCCCATGTTGATGTCATTTCTTTGTATTGCAGCATATGTCTTCTGTATTTTTTTATTCTCTATCCTGGAAAGTGTTCTTAACTTAATTTCTGCTATTGGTGTATATGCAAGTGCAGCTTTACTTTACAAAAACTGCTTTTTATTCACTAAGCTTTTTTTTTTTTAATGTTTAAGTCTTTAAACATTGTACTTGCTAATATTTTGGAAGTTTCTAGTATTTTCAGGAATCGTGTGTGTTGTCTGATCACATTTAAGCATGAAGGGCCAGTGGCTGATGCAGGTGCTTTGCCCATGCTGTTTCTTAATGAGAGGGGTGGATGACTGGGAAAGCTGTGCTTTCTGTTATTGATTACTTCAGCAAGCAACTTGCCTTTTAGGGCTTTGATAGAGTGGGCAAGTGATGTGAGCCTGTTACAAATGCCAATGTTGATGACAGCTCTCTCCAGGAAGCCTCCTCCACCCGTACACATGTACTTGGGATCTTTAGGTTCCCCTGGCAGATTCCTCAGTGCCCAGAGGCAATTGCTTTCCTTCTCCTCCTTTTACTCTCTTACCCATTTGTCAGGAATACCTTGTTTTGAGGCTGGAGAGGTGGTTGCTGTTTCAGACCTGGGTTTGATTTCCATCACCCATACCACAGCTCACAACCATCTGTAACTCCATTCCAGGAGATCCAGTGCCTCTTCTGTCTCCAGTTGGTAACTTGTACACAAGTACCCAAACATGCATGCAGGCAAAACACCAATATACATAAAATAATAATGATAAAAAATGAAACTGAAAAAAATAGAATGCCCGATGAACTGTAGCCTTTCCTGGATGAGCCTTTATCTGTCTTTTGAACTGGACGCTCTAGAAGATGCCTGTCTATGTACCGAGATTTGCTTTGAGTTGATTATGCCTCCAGAGTACAACTAAAGAATGTTCTGCTTCTAACCATTAACCTGGAATATTCTGTCCCTGTCACTTAAGGTTATTGCTGCCACCCTTGTGAAAATAGGAATATTTGGGACTGGGAGAAAATAAAGACATAAATACCCAAGGGCTGCATGTGGTCTTGGAGTTCATCTCAGTGGGGTTAGATGTGGGTTAGGCTTTTTCTGAAAAGTAGAACTAACCGCTGGAAGGTTAGAAAGCTCTTCACTCAGTCATACACTGGTAAAGTGCAGCACAAATAGATATTGAAATGGCATTAAGCCCTTATTCTGGGCTAGCCTTTGCTAAGTTCTTTGCAGGTCCCAAGATGAGAAGGAGGGTGGCACATTCAAGAAACTGCATCATAGCAAGGGTATGTGCTGAGGATCCAGGGGAGGTGGCAGGTCCTCCAGAATGTCGGTACAGCCCATTTCCGGTGCTCCTTCTGTTTACACATGTGCTGCCCTCTGTATTTGCTCAGCATCTCTCATGGGAAGGCCTCAGGCTTTACTGAAGACTAAACCTAGTGTCAGCCTCTCTTTTACTGTCAAACAGGACTCCGTTTTAGACAGACAGATTGATGAAAGAAGATACTCATCCTCTTGAGTTTTTCCATCATGGGCTTGTGAAAGCATTGCTGGGAACAAGAGCTGCCGCCTGTGATGCCTTTCCTGTGAGAAGGTCTCAGCTTCGTGGAACTAGACGAATGAACATTCTCACACTGCTTAGCTTTGGGCCTCACCCCAGGATGGGACCAAATATGCACTAAGATCAGGCATGTGGGCTTCCTATAGGAAGCTCCCTTCTGTGTAGGAAGGGGAATGGGGGAGCTCAGGCCCCTAAATGGACACTGAGATTCTTGTATCTTGAGGGCTGTTCTGCTGCTTGCATTTTCCTAAGGAACCAGGTTCTTGAGGTAGGATTAACTTAATTTTCATCTCTGGACTAATTTAGGATTGAGAGGCAAAACAAGCCACTGTTTCTTGTCCTTCAAGGCAGAATTTTGCATGCATTTTTGTTACCAACTGTTACAGTGCACAGCTTTTGGTAAAACAAATACCCACCCCTTCCCTCTTTGGGCTCAGTTCCTTGGACCAGTCTCACAGCCCACATATAGCAAATTAACATGTAGAGTCTGCTTCTCATGCCTAGACTTACAGTGCATTTTTATCCCATTGTTAGTGTCTTCCGGGGAAAGTTGTGTTTCTATCTTTGTGCCACATTTTTCCTCGTCCGTAGAATGGGGCTAGTTTAATTATTTTGGGGTAGGTTTTCAGCAAGATTGAATGAACCAGCACACAGCAAAGTAAACTGTTGTGTAACGGGGCATGGTTTGTAAGTGTGCATGTGTGATCTCTCCTGTCAGTTTCAAGGCGCTGTCACCTTCTCTGATGTTTCTCCCATCCTTGTTGGTTTGTTTTTTCAGTGAAGTCTGCCAGTCCTTAGTGAGACACAGCTCTGGAGTACAAAGAAACTTACCGCTCCAAAAACTACATCTGGTTTCACGAAGTGTTTATGGTTCACACTATCCTGCCCTGAAGCTTCAAAGACCCCCGCTGAGGACGTCGCTTCAGCAGTTCTCTTCCCTAACTAGCCTTGCTTTACACAAACTAAAACTTTCTCCAGTTAAATATGGCTACCAGCCCCGCAGGAACTTTTGGCCAGCAAGGTTAGCTGCAAGGCTCCTAAAACTTCGATATATCATACTGGGCTCTGCTGTTGGAGGTGGTTATACAGCCAAAAAAGTGAGTTTACCGTTTTACTACAATTCTAATTGTTCCGAAACGTTGTAAATTTGTGTAGCATAGTAGAAAGAAATTGTCTCTTCTCTTTAGTGAGTAAGATACAGTTAGCTGTTGGCGCATTCACTGTATATGTTTACTATGTCCTGTGTCGTTTCAATGGTGCCACTTAAGTGTTAGCCATAGTTATAGATGATCTGAAGATGCAACCCTGGTCAGGGAGTGAGAACACTTAAGTTCGGTTCTGGACGTTGCGTTTAGTAGCACAGGAGAGAAAGTCAGGTGGCATGTCCACAGGGCCACTTCTGGGCAGCCCTGGAAGCAGAGGCTAAGTGGCCTCTCTCCCAGCCTGTCTTCCTTGTGCCCCGTGTTGGCTCATGCTGGATGAGCCCTGCTCGCAACAGGAATGCTCTGAGCGTTTACATTCTCCACATTAGACAGAAGAGCACTTACTTTCATTCTACGTACTCAACTACTGACAGGTTTTTAAAAGACCTGGGCTTATATAAATTTGTTCCTTAAAGGTTCTATACAGAATACGTTTTTCTTGTAGATTTTTCTGGCTAGCATGCTTTCTCTTTATATTGGTGTATGGCATTTGGATTATATGATTGACCATATGTTCTTGTCTTTTAGACCTTCGATGAGTGGAAAGATATGATACCAGACCTTAGTGACTATAAGTGGATTGTGCCTGACTTTATATGGGAAATTGATGAGTATATTGATTGGGGTTTGTATCATCAACATTCAGAACAGCTTCTGGATTGCGAGGGGGACGGGTGGTAGTAGAAATATTGCATTGGTAGTTTTAGCTTTTGGGACTAATTTGTGATAGTTTTATTTCAGTAATGAAAGTAATAATCGATAAAAGAAAAAGTTAACTTTTATTACATTTATTTATATGTGTATGGGTGTGTAGCACACTAGTGTAGGCACACACATGCAGATGCACATGTGCATGTGAAGGCATGTGTGTAGAGGTCAGAAGACATTTTGTGGGAGTTCTTTGTAATTAAAAGGGATCCTATGGGTTGACAGTCCTGGAAACAAGCATTTTCTACCCATTGAGCCATTTTGACAACCCAGAGGAAAAAAGACTATGAGAATAAGTATCCAACAGTCTATCATTTTAATGTGGCTGCCAGCACTCTTAGGGAATATTTTCATCTGGTTTTCTTATTAGTTGAATGTGACTAACAGTTTCTTATTTAAAGGTTATATAGTCGTGGGGATGTGTGCCTTGGTGTTTTGTGTTTTGCTACCTGGCTGCATTTCCATGCTGCTAGCAGCCTTACCGAATACCGTTTTCTACACGATGCCACATTGCCCACATCACACGTCCTAGGACCCTAAGCTAGTGCTTTTTTGGTTGGTTATTTCTACTTTCTGCAGCCAGCTTCTTTAAAAGTCTATTAGCGTGCAAAGTGACTTTACCCCTTAAAACACCACCCCTACCTTTCACAAGTATGAGAACAGGATAAGTTCAGTGGCTGATTGCAAGTAACTCAGAATGATCTTTTAAAAATTGGAGTATTTTCTTCAGTCCCTTTTTAAGACATATATAGGTGGAATTAATCTGCATAACTGCTTCATCATAGTACTTCTTAAATGTAACCATGTTAGCAAGGGCGTTCTTAGGGAAGGGACGATTGCATTTTTTAAAAAGAATGCATGTTAGTACTGGGCAATATAATGTATTTAACAGTATCTCGATGTAGTGACTGGGAGTCCGGACTTAAAGCTAGGCCACCTGGTCTTGAACCCTGGCTCCCTCATTTCTTTGCTGTGTGCTCTAGTTTTTCACCTATAAGTGGAGTTGACAGCAGGAAGTATTTTGTAGGACTGGCTTGAGGTTTAAGCAAGTTGACTTACATTTATAGCCCTAATATTTTTGCTGTAGCCTACTTTGAGACTGTTTGTGTCTCTTGTTTTGGTCCCCTCTAGAGAAAATTAGAAAAGCCCTTCCCACTTCAGAAGACCTTGCCAGTTTAGCTCCTGACCTGGACAAGATCACCGAAAGCCTCAGCTTGTTGAAGGACTTCTTCACTTCAGGTAAGGGGGCAGGACTTCTCAAATTATTCACTGCAGGTAAGGGGGCGGGGCTTCTCAAGTTATTCACTGCAGGTAAGGGGGTGGGGCTTTTCAAGTTATTCACTGCAGGTAAGGGGGTGGGGCTTCTCAAGTTAATCCCTGCACATAAGGGGGAGGGGCTTCTCAAGTTATTCACTGCAGGTAAGGGGGCGGGGCTTCTCAAGTTAGTCCCTGCACATAAGGGGGAGGGGCTTCTCATTTAACTTGAAGATTTAGGAACCTCCCAGGGAAAAGGCATACATGGTCTTACTTGTTCCCACCTTTTAATTGAAAACAAATGCAAACACAAGATAAAGTTTGCACAATGCTTTGAATATTTAGCCTAATCAAGTGAAAATCTTTAAGAAAATGTTTTTGGTTTTAGCTTTTAGTTGGTGAGTAAGAAACTATTTAAGTACTTCTTGACAAGTAGATGAGACTACCTATGCATTTGCTTTTCATAAGTGCTTCAAGCCAATATTGTTAATTTCAAATAAAATTTAATTATTATAGGCCATACGAAGTACAATTCATAAAGATTTATCCTGGCATATTTGCCCAATTATTACCCTAGTATAATATACGTCTGAGATTTCGGACATCCTTGCTTATTCTTATTAAATTTTCCTTTCCCCTTTTGCTGATTTTCCACAGGTCCCAAATTGATTAGTGAACTCATAGAAGCTTCTGGCCCACTTCTCTTGTTAGGTGTGTAACCAGACATTTTTGCTGACCTTAACATGCCTTTTTAATGCTTTTAATAAACTAGTTGCAAATGAAATTGCAGACCAAATTTACAATCCTGCTTATATATGCTGATCTTTAAACCCAGAAGTATATTAGGCAAACTTATATCCTTTGATGGAAATAATAAAAAAATATATTTTTGATAATTGAAATGAAAAGTAATTTTAGCTTGTCTCATCTGCCCTGTCATAATGACATTTAAAATTTGCTTTATCTTGTACCCATTGTCTGATGGCAGTAGTACTTGGCTGAACTCTAATTACTCCTGCGGAAAACAATCCATATTAAAGATTGTCTCATTTTGTCATAATTTTCACTTATATTTTAAAGATGGATTAATCTGAAATTTATTGGCATTGATTGCCAGTAATATTCTTAAAAATAAAAATGTATTCTTTGACATTAGTTTGGCTTATTTTGAGCCGTGATCTCACTGTTTGGTACAGCTTTGGTCTCCTGAGTATAAGTGCTGGCATGGCAGGTAGGTAGGCACCTGCCTGTCTGGGATTAGCTTTGGTTTTGGTTTTCACTTTGCAATGCTGGGAGTCGAATGCATACGAGGCAAGCACTCTGCCACTGGGCTGTATCCTCAGCCTCCCCACACCCTACTAACTTTTTAATTGTTTAGATGTCATTTGGAATTTAGCTTGGGCTGTTGACTAGAGAATTTAAAGAACTGTGTGTTTATCTTTAAGGTTCCCCTGGAGAAACAGCGTTCAGAGCAAAAGATCATGGATCTGAAAGTGACAAGCATTATAGGAAGGTAAGTCTAAAACAGAGCTCATCTCATACGGCGTCCTGAAAACTCAAGTTTTCCTTTATTTTCTTAAATAAAGAGAAGAGACACCCATCCCCTTGGTTATGCTCTGTGAAGTAACTATTCAAGGGTTTGTTATAAAATATATGCGAGAAAAGCTAGTGTAGACAGTTGAAACAGTCTTCTCTTTCTTGGGACTTTACAGACCAATATATGTACATGTTCCAAGAGGGCACAGTGTACAGGGCATACCAGCTTTATGCACAGTATGTACTGTCTCTTCTGGAGACTTCCGTTAGCTCAGGGGAAGATAGGAGATAATAGAAAGTGAGTTATTAGTGAGTAAGTCAATTCTTAGATATTGAGAACCTGCAAGGCTGTATATGGCTGAGTCCGATGAGGGGTGCATCAGTTTTAACTCCTTTCCAAACAAACCCACGTGAACACGATGGGGCAGTTGCATATGAAACCTAGAGAATCGCTGAGCTACAGTAGCATGAGTTACTCTGCGTTTCTAGTCATATGTTCCTCTATAACAGTCTTAGTCTTGACGTTTGTCATCTTTTTGAACTGAAAAAAAGAAATAAATTATATGTAAAGTTTTGTAAAACTAATGTCTAGATAAGTAAATCTGTGAGTTAAATGTGAACTGTATAGTTTATACTGAGTTTTAAAGCATCATGGGAAAGAAATACTTTTTATGGTGTTGAAGAGCAAAAAGAAATAATTTCCCTATTTCCATTTTTTCCCTTTCTTTCAACTTGGATCTTTTTGTTGTTGTTATTTCAAATTTTAAATATATTTTCAAATTTTCTTTCTTTTTACCTTTTAGGTAAAACACGTAATTTTAAAATATTTATTAAATTGCTTAAACTTACCACTTATTTTTCCAGTGATTTATTATAAGTATTAAATCTAGAATTGTAAAAAAAATTTTTTTAAATCTAGAATTGTACCTATGCTGCTTTTGTTACAGGTTAAGTCAAATCATAGAAAATGCTAATGTAGTGGCAGTGTGTCCAGCTGCAGCAGAACGTGTTCAGTTCTCTCGGTGCAGCCTGGATTCTAAGGTTTGACTCCTGCCTGTGATACTTGAGGATACTCTTATAGACAAGATATAGATGAGTGTGTGGGATCTGATGAGCCTTGCCTACCGAGGGATATTCGAATATCATGCAAGGAGAGATTTGAGCATGGTGGTGCCCTTTTTGAGATCATTCAGATATTAGTTTCTATTCATTCATTCATTTATTTGGGGGGGGGGGTGTTGCCTGTCCACCATGTGTATGCCTGGTGTTAGACCCCCTGGGACTGGAGTTAAAGTCACTTGTGAGCTACCACATGGGTGCTGGGATGAAGGCTGTACCCTCTATAAGAGCAGCAGCCCCTTTGGATAGCAGATCTAAAGAACTGAGTGATCATCAGAAATACTCAGATGATATCCATAGTTTTCTGGTTACCTTTTAATTGGTTTAGTCTTGGATCTTAATATGCACTTATTCAAATCATTCTGAGTAACACCCATACCAACCTGAATATGCCTGATTTTAGCCTAAGTCGTATTCAGGCTTCGGAACAACCATCCTTCAATTTAATGGTTGTCAGGTTCTTAGTTGTGGTTTCTGGGAAGACTTCCCTACTAAAAATAAAAAATGAAATGGAAATTAATTTCTAAAAATAATAATTGGATTACATTTCTACAACTAAAACTGAGGTAAAGATCTGTCCTCTCTAATAGGAGAACATACCCAGAAAAGTCTTGGCAGTAGAGGAATCGCTAGGACCGCTCAAAGCCAAGTGAGAGTCAAGGGAGTTGAGGGAGCACGGCTGTCAGGTAGCGGGGCCCGAGTCAGACTGAACGCCACGATGAGCTGGTGACTTGTGCTTCATCTTGAGATCACCATACTTGGGGGTGAAGGGGAGGGGAGGAGGAATTAATGGAGACCTTCAGAAAGCACGGAAGGCAGATCACACTGCACAGTATGAGGAATCATCGTTTTTTGCTTCTACCTGAATGTACCTCTGTTAGAGCGTGGACACTGTTTACAGTGCTGATTGTATGTATCCTCATTAGCAAACATTGAAAAACGTAGTGAATTCACTTGCAGCCTGGATTGCTTTACTGAAGGATGATTGGCATATAGTAATACTACTTTATATGTGGTTATATTAGCCAAAAGTTTACAATTTGGGAAAAAGTTTAAAATTTTATTCACTGGAGGAAATAGATGTAAATTTTGTAAAAATCCTTGAGATCTAGAGAAGTTAAAACCTCTGGAAGCCAAATTAGGAACTGGAGATGTGAGCCTGTTTAGTGAGTGAGTGGACCCAAGATTTGTAACCCAGCACCAGCAAGTAGTCACAGGTTTGAGGAACTCTTGTTTCCTGCACAGCTACCAGCTACAAGTATAGATTAGAGAGATTCTTAGCAAGAGTCAGAGCTCGTGGATAGTTAGTAGATCAGAAGAAGTGGAGTGATCAGTGATCAAAGGCAGGAAGATGGAAAGGCCAAGCAGGCAACTTTACTGCATTGTCTAGAAGTACGCTGCTTCTTCTAGATTTTTTGATTCAAGAAATACTATGAACATGTATCAATACCTATACCGTTGTCAGTAGATGCTTAGAAACAAAAAGATTTAATGGAAATCGTAATATTGATAGTTGTTGATAGCCATCTTGTTTATCTCTTAAAACTTTTGTAGAAAATATCCAAGTAGTGTGCTGTTTTTGATTAGAGAAAATTAAATAATCCAAGGTCGGAAGACATTTCATTTTGACAACCAGTAACAAAATTAGCATCCAGAAAGATACTTCATTTTGATAACCAATAATAAAATTTTTATTCATAAATATCTTGAGCAGTTATATGTAAGTTAGCAAATTGTTTTTAGCTAAACAAATAGCAAAATTATTCAAAGTTTGGAGAAAAGTGCTTAGGAATATTGCATAAAGTTCTTTTTATTAAACCAAAATGTAGTTTGGCAGATGTTATCTTACAGGGCCTGATAGTAAATGTTTTATTCAGGTTTATAGACCATGATGTCTCTATAAGCTGTTCAGCCTCCCCTCCACCCCCATCTAGGTTGCCAACTCTTTTTTCTGTAGGAATCAAGACACACCTGCCACTGTGCTCTTTGAAATGTGAGGTGATGAGATGGGTCAAAGGCACTTTGAACAGAGCTGTGCAGTATTACTGGGTGGCACTGATGCAGACGCTGGAAATCACAGGCTGGTTTTCCTGCTTTCTATTTTCTAAACTAGCCTTCAACAAATTGCTTAGCTCCTCTGAGTTCCTCATTTCCTCTGGAAAAGGAGCCCCCTTTGAAAGGTTGTGAGGGGTAAAACTTAAATAAATGTTAAAAGTTAAGGGGCCAATTACAATGATCATCACATTGTGTGAGTTGTTATGTTTTAACATTTGATTGGTCTCTTCTCCTTGCTTTGTTATGAAGGCTTTTGGAGATTGTGAAAAATGGGAAATGGTTTGTAGGACTGGCCATGTACCTTCTAAAGAGTTTTTAAAATTATCTTTAACTAGAAACTACAGGTGAGTGATAGGTAAAAATCAGCTGTGTTTAGACTCACCCAAGCAGCAATGTGTGCCAAACCCGACTCTACTTGGGCAGTAATATATCTCAGGTACACCAGGCCTTATTTGAGATGCTATAATAAACAAAATAAACAAAATGGTGCATATCTATGGTACCAGCCACTCAGGAAGCTGAGACAGGAGGCTTGCTGGAAGCCGAGGCCTTTGAGACCCGTCCGGCCCATCTGTCTCTTTGCTGTTCTGCATGCTCAGAGACTGGAAGCTGTGCAGCTTATTATTTGGTGCTTTAAGGTGGGGAAAAGTGATCTTAAGATGCATAGCATAGTGTTGATAGTGTTTCTGTGTCTAATTCTTGTTTTCTCCTACTTTTTTTTTTAGGAGGTAACAGTTAATTTCACCTATCTTCAGATAACAGTGCTTCAGTAACAGACTTGGAAGGAAAGTGAGGTGTCGCTAGAAAGAGAGTATTTTCTGGTAGTCTAATGGATATAATCACATTAACTACAGCCGTGTTAGATACAAGCAGTGATTCAGGATGGGGCAACTAAGCTAAGTCAAAATTACCTGGCCTTTATAAGCTAGAGTATCAGTGGTATAAAAATATTAGCAGATATGCTACAAGGTGTGTCGGACCTTGTGACACTGTGACACTGGTTGTCATCTACAAAGTTCACGCTTGAAAACTGCACAATTGACTTAAAAAAAAAAAGGGTCAAACAAGTAGAATGTTTCAAGTAAGATTGTGATTTTGTGTTGTGCTACATGTGGCCTCTGCGCCTTGGATTTGACACACCTGCAAGCTCACGTAGGAAGCCTTGCTTGTGTGATCTAAACCCGTGGGTGGTTGGAATGCATGATGATCAAGAGAAATGATCAAATAGATAAAACTGTGAAGTTACTTTGTGTTGTTTATTGTGTGGAATGACAAAAAGTATGGGGTGAAGATAGTTGGCAGTGACTTTGATAAATGTGTCAATGACCATAAAACTACATATACATATATAAGTAGGTAGATGGATGAATGGATGGATGGATGGATGGATGGATAGATTGATAGATAGATAGGTAGATATCTTGAAGGTAGGATCAACTTGTATGAGTACCTTTTGTAATATTGAATGTGGAAACAAATGTTAAAATTTTACTTATCAGTTACTTTCATTCTTTGATTTGCTGTAAATTAGTCAGTCATTTTATTCCTTGTGTGATATTGATAGTAATCACAGTATCAAAACTAAGAATGAAACATGCCCCAAATTTTATATCAATCTTTCTATAATTTAAAATGTTTTCCTGTAATGCTCCCTACCCCTCCCTGTGTTATTTTTGTGAACTCCTTTCTGGTTAGCTAAGCTCTTAGGTCATGTAAGGTAAATTAAGTAAGTCTCTGGGCAAACCCACAAACTATAATTTGAATGTACTGTTAACTAGCATTTTTATTTTAACAGATTTTTCAGACAATACAAACCATAGTATTTTTCACAATTTTTTTTTTTTTTAATCAGAAGCTCTTTAAAGTCCTGGTTTAGGTTGTTTTAACAATTATCAGGTTTTTTGCCTTTAGTTTTATGACTTGGTAAGCCTGAGCCCTTTGTTTTCTAACACGCCACACTGTTCTTAGTTTTTCTGGTTGAGAAACCATCAGTGTGGTGTCACTGTTGATTCGTAGCTATCTTTTCCTCCATTTATTTCAAGGCTGGCCATTTCACAGGCCAGCAGTTTACAGCACAGAGCGCGCCTTACCTCAGTAGGCAGCATCTCCCACTCTATGAAGTCCTGTACAGAAGACCACGTGGGTTTAGTCTTGTGACCCATGTGAACACAGTGTAATCACAGTGCACCAGCCTAACCTTTAATGATTAAGTAGAATCAACGGTAGAGATAAAAAAGGTAGTAAGGTCCAAACTAGCTTGTCCTTTTCAGTGTTCATAATAACTGTATTGTCAAGTAATTGGTATGTGCTCAGTTACTTTCTCAGAGGCCATTTCTATTTTATGTCAAAACAGCTATAAAAAGTGAAAATGCAGTCAGAGTGGTTATGTAGTGTCAAGTCAACAGCATATGTTAGTGCACATTGGCAATTTTATAAAGGGTTTTACCAAGAAATCCAGGTACCCGACAGGCTGCCTTCCTTGAGCATGCCTGCTCAAGGTTTGGTCTGCTTTTACTCGGTGTTGACATTGTCTGGCTGTTAGTCAGCAGTTACTGCACTCTCACTTTCCCTTTTTAAGCCGCGCTGGTATAGTTTTCTGAGATAGCCAGTTTTACTGAGGGGAAAATGGAAATGCAGTGCAGATCCCCTCCGTGGGACGGCACTGCGGGGGCACGAGTTTCCGTTTTTTGTTTTCAGCTCTCCATTGCTCCCCGTCTTGCATCTGTTCTTCTGTTGTGCCCTTTGGTTTAACGTTGTTCTCCTCCCCAATTTTCCTCTTCTCCTCCTTGTAAACTCACGGCAGGGTCTGCTTGGTGAGCTCATTCTCTTACAACAGCAAATCCAAGAGCACGAAGAGGAAGCACGCAGAGCCGCTGGCCAGTATAGCACGAGCTATGCCCAACAGAAGCGCAAGGTGACGGGTGGGTTAAGGGGCTACTGATGCAGCAGCACACTAACCAGCCTTCTCTGCCAAGACCATGTTGCCTTAGCTCTTGATGCCCTCCAGCCATGGGAAATTATTTTTAACAAAGTAAATGAAAAAGAGACATCATGACCCCCTAAAGTGGGTATTGTAAACACAGCCCAAAATATAAGCTCAAGTTTAGGAATCAAGGTTACCTGAGAGAGCTTTGTATTTAGAGAGAAATTGTGAATGGTGTTCATGTAGTCCCAACTAAGTCATTCAAATAATTGGATATTGAAGCTACATGAAGTCCTTAAAAATGTGCTTTTAACCATTAGGTCAAAAGCCTGCAAGGTCAGTCCCTGTATCCTGCACAGACTTTTATCACAATAAAACAAGGGTAATGATTAGTCTTAAGCTACCTATCTCACATCTCATAGATTAGAGAATTTTTTATTTTAATTAAGATCAGAGAAATTTTAAAACTTTGTATAAACCTTATTCAGGAAAAAGAATCAGACATATACTTAGCTTCTTGTTTGCTCTTATATCTAAGTCCAGGAATATTACAGGTACAGGGTTAGTGCAATGCTGCTACTGGCTGATCTTGGTGGTGGTTAATGCTTGAGTGTGCTCATCATAATTCCATGTTTGCTTACGTCACTTCCTGGCCTTCTCAATTCCACGGCTGTGCAACCAAATAAGTAGGAAAGGAAAGCAAGTTATTTCATCTTTGTGCTTAGATTCTTGACTTGAGGAGGGATTCATTTTAAACATGCTTTGATTACGTATACTGTGAGTATATCATTTAACCATTCTTAGAAGTTAGGTGTCTTCACTGAGCCATCCATGCCATAGCTTTGTTACAGAAAGAAGTGGGAGCAGCCTGTTTGTTCTGGGTTGTTACCTAGAAATAGGAATGTGGTGCCAATTACAATTTGTTCTTTTTTTATAAAGATTGAAGTAGATTGAAGTGAGGCCCATCTTTCTGCCATCTTAAGATCTAAGATGTAGTTTAAAATTATACCAACATGCTCCTAATTCTGCCCATTCCAGGGATATAAAGAATAAATATTGGTTTATTTTTCTGAGATACTGCCCATGTATGTTCAGTTTAGTCCTACTTTAAAGTCTGTCTTCAGACTTAAGGATGTGTCATTTCTGTTATTTATTTAACCCTATTTTGGCAGTTTATGGAAGTGACAGAATTGTGCCTCTGTTGGTTTGCTTGTCAGGGAACACATAGTGGAACACCAGCCTGGGCTTGGTCCTGCCCTGTGTAAGTGACTTCTGTGAAAGTTAATAAGACTTTAAAAATAATTTAACCTATCCCATGATGACTCCATTCTCCTTACTGTCCTGACCAGCTTTGTTTTGTTTTGTTTTTCTTTGTCTTCCTCTGCTTCCTAAAGTTAGTGCAGAAACTATGTCAGCTCTCACCATTATGGTCAAAATCTCTATTCCTGAGTTGTTTTGTTTTGGTTGGTTGGTTGGTTGGTTGGTTGGTTTTTTTCTTTTTTTCTTTCTTTCTTTCTTTCTTTCTTTTTTTCTTTCTTTCTTTCTTTTTAATCATTCCAGGCATTTGAGGTTTACATGAGGCCTATAATAAACCACAGGCATTTTTAAGACCTTTAAATAATTATTTTTCTGTTCTTGAAAATCCAACTATATCTTCGTTTCTTAATATTTTGTTAGAAGTAAGTAAAATTTTTGCTATATTTTCTGAGCAAAAGAGATAGCCAGAGGCATTCCATCTATGATTTCCACATATAATTTTCTAGAGATCTTCAGTTACGTACTTGAATATTTCAGAACAGCCATGGTGACTTACTAGAAAGAATTAAATTCTAGAGTCAGTGTTGTTCTCATGAGGAGCTAGATTTTCTCTTCGATGCACGAGCTCATTTGTGCACAAGGTCCCGCCTTTTCTCCATCAGGTTCACAGCCTTGGAATTGTAGAGACATTCTGATTCAATGCCATTGGTTTAGTTCCAATCAGGGTGACTTTAAAATTAATTTCACAATAAAACTAAATATATTTCACAAGAGAGCTTGAGTCTCATGTTGTACGCAGCCAAGCTTTACCAGTAAAGCCATTGGAAGAAAATATACCTAAAGCGGTCTAAAGAGGTGGCCAGGGAATGTAGCCCTCTCAAGCACAAGGCCCTGAGTTCGATCCCCAGAACCCATGGAAGCCTGTCAGGGATAGTGGCATGCTCTTTAATCCCAGTTCTGGGAAGGCAGAGGCTGGCTCCCTGGGGCTCGCTGGCTAGCAGGCCTAGTCTAATTGGAAAGCTCTAGAGCAGTGAGAAACCTTGTCCCTAAGGAGGTGTGTAATATCCCTAAGGCTGACACCAAGCTAGCCTTCTGGCTTCCACATGCATGTACACATGTGCACAGATACCACACAGGCACCTGCACATTTGAAAAAAACTACAATGGCACATTAGAACTAGCTCGTGGTAGTCTCTTAAGAAAACATGTAAAAGTTATCTTCTTACCAATCATTAATATTTATTTTTATAAACTAAAAGTCTTCATCCTAGGTCTTAGGAAAAAAGTAAGATATCAATTTTTACTCTACCACCTTCCTTAAAACATTAATTTTGAGGCTGGAGAGATGGCTCAGTGGTTAAGATCACTGGCTGCTCTTCCAGAGGTCCTGAGTTCAGTTCCCAGTGGCTGCCTGGTGGCTCGCAGCATCTGTAATAGCATCAGGCGCCTCTTCTGACGCCCTCTTGTGCCATGCAGGCATGTGTGCAAATAGAAGAAGCACACACACGATGTAAGTGAGGCTCTAAAACCGTTGATTTTGCTCCCTATTAAATGAAGCGGGGAGGAAGCTTGCCCTCCTGTAGTATGATAATTAACTGTTTTGACTTCTTGTGTAATTCTTTTTAACCCAACTACTAAGTTAATCTTTATAGCCCTGGGCTTGTATTAACATTTTAACTTTTTAATTTAATTATATTAGTTCCTTAATTGTTGTTCCACATGCTGAGTAGTGTTGAATATTTTACAGTAATTTGGGATATACTGCAGGAATTCACTTAATTTACATTTAAAACTAAAACCAAAACAAAGCTGATGATGGCGATGAGCACCTGAAAGGCCAGCACTGGGGAGACAGAAGCAGGCCAGTCTGTGAGTTTAAGGCAGCCTGGTCTACATAGTGAGACCCTGCCTCAGGAGGAACAAAGTAAAGCAAAAAGAGTTTAAAGTGGTGGTGTTGAGGTATCACATGGTAAATTTGCTACCGCTGGATGAACATTTAGTGGAAGAAAGCAAATCACAGTACTTTTAAAAATGAGCCAGCAATTTAATGTGCATCGTGATTCTTATGCTCTTACTATAACAGAATGACGGCGTGCCCTGTGATCTTACGTTGGAGTAGTTGGCTTCTTCCTTGGTCTTTTAGGTTTTATTCTTTGGGTTGTGGGCTCTTCAACTTGCCTGGCTCCTCACAGTTTAAGACACTTAATACTTCTTGTCCAATCTACCTGAGCACACATAGTCAAAATGAAAAGATAAATTGTATCTACAAGTCTCTTCTTAGCACTCAAGGCTAAAAAAAAGTTTGCATTACAAAATCTTCACTGCAAAATGATTTTAGAAAGTTTTCAAACATAAACATTTAAGGAGAAAAATGTACCTATCCCTTCTAACAAGTATTATCATCTATGAAGTATACGTTATTCGGATTTAGGAGTTAAAGATCTAAAAATGACATTTTGTAGCATGGACAAGATCTATTAATGTCTACCTAAGTAAAATAAATCATTTAAAATCTGAGGAAGACAACTCTGTGTTCTGTCAAGAAACCAGTGCACATTTGGTTGAATTTATCATAAGTGACATTGTTTTTGCTGTATTTTCTGCTTATAATTGTATTGTGACTACTTCAAACTCTATTATATAATGAAATTTGGAAGCTTTACAATAGTTTGTCTTGGAACTATGGATAACCATTTGAAGTAGTTTGCACAATACCCATGAATTTTGTCCTTTATGTTCAAATCAGTTTTAATTGCTTAACGTGGTTTCCTTTCTAAGATAGTCTGCTCTGTTGAGAGGTAGTAGATGTGGCATTAGAAGTGATTGTAAAAACCAGCCTCTGGCTCCATGTAACTCTGGAGACGCCAGCTGATCTGTGTTTGTTATGCACGTCTCTACTGATAGTGAGGAAGCTGGGCACTGTTCTTTAGAAGATGCACTGTAACCAGTGGGCTTTTTCAGTAGCTCTATACAGTGAGTGTATCTGGTTCTCCCGTGCTCATTTCTGGAGACATGCAGTGCTCCAAACATTAGGGTCCTGTGCCTTAGTACAAGGCAGCAGAGGAAGCCCAAGCAGATGACTAGAATAGTAACAGGACAATGCCTCCTTGATGTTTCTATTTCATAAAACTTTGATGGACTGTTTTTATTGATGAATATCTTAAATAGTCACATGATTTAAATTTTATTTTAAATACGCATATACTGTTCGTGCTGCTTTAAAACTTTAGCATATTGTATATTCTATGTAACCCTAAATCTACTTGATAAATAAATGTTTGTTTGTTTGTTTGTTTAATATTTAGGTGTCAGACAAAGAAAAGATTGACCAACTTCAAGAAGAACTTCTACATACTCAGGTAACTCTAGTCAGTAAGAGACCCAGCGCCTCTTTCCTTGTGAGCTGCTAGGGGCTGAACCCAAGGCATCACACATGGGGGCAAGTGAGCACTGTGACACTGAGCAGCATCCTCAGCCCCAGGGATGACTTCTTTGGGGATGTTGACCCAGCAAAGCAAAAATTGGAAAGCTTATCTCCAGCAGCAATTTCTGTATCTACAGAAGCTAATTGAGAAATAGGGAATAAAGGAGAAACCAAGTGAATACCAGGTTAATTCATTTATGTACAGATTGCTATTTTTTGAATGATTCTTATCTGACTTTAGAGATAAACTACTGTGGGGTAGGGTGGGCGAAAGTATTTGTTTTTATATCATCTAAATATTTTAATGCTGGGCTGGAGAGTGGGCTCAGTGGTTAAGAGCACTGACTGCTCTTCCAGAGGTCCTGAGTTCAATTCCCAGCAACCACATGGTGGTTCACACCATCTATAATGTGATCTAATGTCCTCTTCTGCAGATAAACCACTTATATACAATAAAAAAAATAAATAAAAACAAACAAAAAAAATATTTTAATGCTTATATTTTCACTTTACTAGACTAGATACAAAGTAAAAAATTTGAGATTTCCCATGTCTCTAATGAGTCCCCAAAACCCTTTCTTTGTTTCTTTGAATCCGGAAATCAATATAAAATGTTTTCCAAAAGGTATTTCTGGTGGTATAGCCAATGGATCTCAGGCTTAATGATAGAAATCATTATTTAAAAGTCAGTCCTGTACAATGTAGTGAGTAGCTGCCTTTCTGGTTTAAGATTTGCCAACAGCAGTTACTCTATTTAAATAACATCTAATAACTAAAACTCATTTTTATAAGCCAAGAGACATACTTATCATCTTGGGTCTCTTTAGAGAAAACATAAGAAGGGGCAATCTGAATGAAATGAAACAACTAGTATATTTTTGATGTGTGGTTTTCCTTCATCTATTCATGGAGTCTCATGTTTAACTGTACACTAGAGCACTGTGCTTTGAATGGCACCTTTCTTTCTGGAGGCTTCTCTGCCATGAGTTAAGAGCCATTACACTATTTACTGCCCAGATCACTGCTCCCTTCTAGTGTACTCAATAAGCTATTCTTAAAAAGAATAAATAAATAAAAAAAAAACTCCCTGGTCTCAGAGAGAGTGGCCCTTGGAGCCCACTCTCCGTATCACATCAGTATTCCTTGGGAGCGTGTTAGAAATACACAATCTGAGGCCATCCTAAACCCGCTGAGCCAGAGTCTCTGATGAGGGCCCTCACAATCTTGGTGGTATTTTGCAGTTCTCTTTTGTTTCTGTGGTTTTGGTTTAGGAGAGGGTCTCACTGTGCAGCTGATCTGGAACTTAAATTCTCTGGCCTTCGTCTCCTAAATGCGTGCTCACCTTTAAAGCCAGCTGCAGTCTTTGTTTTCAAAGCCCTTAAGGTATTATGACACAGCCTAACATCTGAGAATTGTTTGTTCTCTGTAAGTGTGCCTAGCCTTTTGGCTTTGTAACACAACCTAGTTGTCTACAAGGTTCACACTGAAGAACCACTCAGTCAAGTTATAAATGAAATTATACACACAAACATTTATAAGGTTTTAAGTAAAATTACAGTTTTGCCTATATTCACAACTGTCCTGAGGTTGGACATTCATGTCAGCCTATTTATGCTCCTAGAGGGTGGCTGCAGGTTGACCAAAGAAAGAAATGTAGATTCCCCCAAATTGATTCCATATGGACAAAGAAATGTGCCATGAAAATGTACCCTGCACATGCGCAGTTCCAGCTGTAAGCCTTGTGTTGGTACACACTGTGGGGAGCAGTGATGTGATGAGCTGTGCAGTCTTCTCCATCCTCCCTCAGTGATTCTCAGGTGAAAGAATTACACGGGCTGTATGTGCCGTTTTTAATTTTCATTTGAAGGGGTAAAAATGGAAATAATTGTATTGTGTTTTATTTAAGACAAAGTGTCTCAAATTAGTATCATTTCAACCTATAATACATATAGCAGATACTTAAAAGGCATTTTTATGTTTCTAAAACACTATTTCAAGAGCTCAGTAACTATATGTGGCTAGTGACTGTTAATCTACACAGCAAAGAAATATTAGCGTTTTCCTATCCTCATGGACTAAAGTATGTTTATCATACAACCAGGTAGTTCTACTTATGCCATTTTATATAGCTATGGATGCTTTTCTCTAATTAGGCTTAATTTGCACATTCTGCAAAGGTAGGACCATGATTTCCTGTTATTTAGCATTTTCTTGGGAGTTTAAACCCTTAAGTTTAAGGTATGTTTTCCATGTTGTGATGTAAGTTGTACATCTAAGCATTCTGATAGTTATAGGGAAGCGTGAGTCTTAATTCTCTATAGCTGGGATGACCAGTTTGAAAAACACAGTGTGTTGTCATTTAGCTACTTTGAAGTAACAAGCTTTTAAAGTATATGTTCTTATATCAGTATTTTAAGTACAAACACACTTCTCCAGACAGGGGCATTTGACCCAGCCTGGAAGAATGTGAGCCCCTGACTTAGACAGCCCTGTTTAAATGCTTTTTCCTCCCCACACAAGGTGACCTTAGGACAAGCTGCCAGGGGTCCCTAACCATAAGCTTCCGGCCTGGAAAACCTCTACTTCAGTGGGCTTTCTGTAAAGGGCTCTTCACATAATGCATGCTGAGGTGCTTCTCGCTCATGTTGTATATCATACCATCTTTGTTTAAATGAAAACTCTTTTTTTTTTTTTTGAGACAAGGTCTCTGTGTAGCCTTGGCTGTCCTGGCGTCACTTTGTAGACCAGGCTGGGCTTGAATTCACATCAATCCGCCTACCTCTGCCTGAGATTAAAGGCATGCACCACCACGCCTGCCTGAAGACTTTTTTAATTGTAGGAAATATTGTTTAGACTTCTTTAAGTTCTTATTTTTTTGTATTTTAAAATTAATTCTTCAATATAAGAAGCAAATAAATGTTTAAATTAAATGCTCAGTTATAATGGAAACTTAATGGATTTCACTGCTTGCTTGAGATAATCATAGTTTTATTTTCTCTACATTGTCATGGGACTTTTTAAATGTGATAATAATTTTAAGTGTAACCAGCTAAGTCATATAACTTCAGAATTTCGGAAGATGTTAACTAGACTTACTGTGTATGTGTTAGCCCGTTGTTTTCTCACGAGGCCATGTGTGTTACCTCGTTGCAGTTAAAGTACCAGCGGATCCTGGAGCGGCTGGAGAAGGAGAACAAGGAGCTGCGGAAGCTGGTGCTGCAGAAGGACGACAAAGGCATCCACCACAGGAAGCTGAAGGTGCTCACGCAGCCCAGGCTGCTGGCTCGCAGGCAGCGGCACTGGGGATTAAGTAGCACAGCTTTACATGTGTGCGTGCCGTGCCTGCGTGTATGTTTGTGCACCCCTGCTTGCCTGGTAGCTGTGGAGGCTGGAAGAGGGCGTCAGCTCCCGTGGAACTGCAGTTCCAGATGGTTGTGTAAGCTGATCTGTGCATGCTGCGAGTGGACCTGGGTTCTCTGCAATAGCAGCCAGTGCTTTTAGCCCCTGAGCCATCTCTTCAGCCCCCAAATGATAAAAAATTTTAGTAAATTATGAAGTTTCTTTTTCACTTCTAACCAGTAGTTTCTAAATTCATCATAGTATACCTATAAAATCTTCATTTTAAGAGGACTTTATTATGAATCAACCTATTTTCCTAAAATACCTAGGTTATCTTCAGCCTTAATTTCTGTATCTATAAAATTTGAATTCTTTTAAATGCTTTTTAAAAAATTATCATATGTGCACATATATGTATGTGCCATGGTTTGTTTGTGTGTGTGTGTGTGTGTGTGTGTGTGTGTGTGTGTCTGTCTGTCTGTCTGTCTGTCTGTCTGTGTTGTTTCTTTCCCCCTTTAATTGAATTCAGGTCACCAGGCTTGCATGGTATATGTCTTTACTTGCTGAGCCATCTTCCTGCCAAGTTAGGATTATTAGTTTATTGAGTACTTAAGAAATACTTGCTACTGTTGCTTTACTGATATTTCCACTTCAGTTTGTCTTCAGTTTTGAAATTTAACACTTATTGTCCAAAGTAAGCTGTCAACTATGGCAATTAATATAAATTTTTAAAAATAAGTGTATGTTGGTATTATTGTAATCAACATACTGTTAATTGCCACTGTCGATAAATTAAGTCATACTGTCACCATAGACTGAAGCCAGATGTGTTTTAACTTGAAAGTTTACTGCTAGATCAGTGTCTCGGGATAAGTAAACACGAGTTGCTGCAGCATACCAGAACCATAATGGATCATGGCGCATGTTCTAGAACCAGGGTGCAAAGATGTCTTTCAGTTTAACAAAATGCTTTAGTAGCTTTGGCTATAAATCACCAGGACCCAAAGCGTGAAAGCCTCACTCTTTGTACAAGTGCTGCCTGGCCTGAAAAGTCATGCTTAAGTGTTATGACTTAACAGTTACCTTAGAAATGGTATTGTCCCTCATAAGATACAATAATAACAAGATGAATTTATTTTCAGGCAGATGTGACGGCAGCTCTCTGCCATGTTGGTATTTCTGTGTATTAAGAGGAAGTATCCTTAAATGCTCATAATGTTCCCATCTTGGCATTATACGTTCCCCTTAGGTATACATGCTTGTTCTCAGGCCTATGTGTGTGTTTCTGCCCCTTAGATATTTTACTTACAGCCATTGTATTCATGATTCTATGCTCAACCCTGGTGTCCAGAGAAAGGCAGTATGAGGCGCTGTCCTTTACTTGCACCGCAGCCGTCCCCATTCTTAGGTGCTGGAGCCCCTCCTGCTCTAACAGCCTCCCCACTCATCCTCCTCCACTTCTCTGCTCTGTCCTCGGGCTCCCACATGCATGTGCGCCCTGCCCTCTCTTCACGCTGTGTGTGCTTTCCTGCTTTTCTCTACCCTGTCCTCTTTTTCTCTGTTCTTCCATACACCTGAAACTTGACAGAGAGTGATTCCACTGTCACTCAGTTGGTCCCCTGACCCCCTGTTTGACTTCCAGTATTAGTCGTTAGCTCATTGACAGTGATTTGGGTTCTCTTTGACCATCTAATTGAAATCTAAATTGATGAACTTTTTAATAAGTTGGCATATTTCTAAATAAACTAAAGAAGGGGAATTTATTCATAGACTGGTTTTACTATGAAAATACATTTATATAATTAGAAAAAGCAATGCAAATTTGAATTTCTATGTTCTCTCTCAGTATATCTGTGGTCTTTTATTGTTTGATTTCTTGTCACTGAGTTTTGCTTTTTTGCAGAAATCTTTGATTGATATGTATTCTGAAGTTCTTGATGTTCTCTCCGATTATGATGCCAGTTATAATACACAAGATCATCTGCCACGGGTAAGGAGACACAGACCGCGGACCTGCTGTCAGCAGGAAAGTGCTCTCCTTGGGTCGTCCTAATTCCTCTCCCCCGCGATACCTTAAATACTATGTATTGCTTGGCTCCTTATGTTGGGGATCCGAAATGTAAATATATGTTTTGAAAGAAAACTGTCAGATGTTTGCCATTGTACATTCATCATAATGTTAAAATACCTATGCAAAAAAAGTAAACATATGGATGAAATTTAGTCTAATAGAATCCAAAATATATTTGTAAAATGTAAACTGGCTATGGAAAATATTTGTGAACAGTTAATGATCTGATTTAGAAATAACTTAATTAGCATAGTTTTCAAAAATAAAAACTTGACTGTAATAATTGATCCAATTAGTACTTTTGCTATTTGTGTCTGCAGAGTGCCTGCATGCATCAAATCTCATTCTTTAAATAAAAATAATAATAAACATCTTTTGTGATTTTAAAACATTTTAATGTCATTCAACATTTAATTTGGTATAAGAATAATGCTAATAAATGGTATTTTTTCTTGTGATAGGTTGTTGTGGTTGGAGATCAGAGTGCTGGAAAAACAAGTGTGCTAGAAATGATTGCTCAAGCACGGATATTCCCACGAGGATCTGGCGAGATGATGACACGTTCCCCAGTGAAGGTAGAAGTGGAGGCCGTGTCACTGAGTGACCTCAGAGAAGCACCATTGCAGTGCTAGGACTAAGACTTAGCTAAAGAGGGGGATTCTTACACTGTTTAGAGTAACACGGTGTAGGAATTAAAGGGGACACGGCCAGGGGAACTCAGGTCTAGGGTTGAAAAGAGTAAGCGAAGGGAGAGAGGTGGGAAGGACATCAGAGGCACTGTGGCTATCTGGGAGACACTGTGAGGCCTCTTGATGTTATCTGGAGTAAAACACACTGAGGCTGAGAAAGAAAATGAAAACATTGCAAGTGGAATCAGTGCATCTAGATCATTATTTCCTGTAGTGGAGTCAGAGCGTCTAGATCATTATTTCCTATAGTGGAGTCAGTGCGTCTAGATCATTATTTCCTATAGTGGAGTCAGTGAGTCATGTTGCCATCTGGTACACTTATGCTGCACGCAGGGAGTAGGGGGTGCACAGCTCCTGAGGTGGTGGGCAGGTAGTCCCATTTGAGGAATAGTAAAGAGGCTGGTGTGATGGACCACAGTGAGGAGTCCTCAGTGACAGGTGAGAAGGATAACGATGGCAGGGATAAGCAGGCCATAGGGCCTGGTAGGCCAGTGTACAGACTGTTTTTTATTTAAATCAAATGGGAAGCTGGTGAAGTCCTGAGAAGAGTTCTGTTACCTTCAACAAGGCTCTGGCTGCTACATTGAAAAGATTTGGCAAGGTGGGTGGAATCGTGGGGATCAGATGACAGGGTTCAGTGATACTTGCATGCAGAAGTATTAATGAGGGTGAAAAGAGCTGGTAGGGTTATGAAACTATTTTTAAAGTAGAGCCAACAGGATTTCTTGACAGGTTGCTATGAAGAGACTTATCACCAGGACTTGGGTTTTAACCTGAGCAGATTAAAGGATGTTATTTAGAAAGAAAAGAAACATCTACATAGGTTTTGGAAGATGGTCAAGAGTTTGATTTTCTAGCTAAAGGGAGATAGATAATAAATAGGTTGTGTGTGTACAGAGTTGGAGAATGGTCTGGACTAGGGACCATTTTGGAATCAAGATGAAATATATACTAGATAAGATCGTAAAGGAGTGAGTGGAAAAAAAGCTCTAGGACCTGCTAGGTTAAAGGGGAAGGAAGCAATTTGGAACATGTATGGGCCAGCCATGTGTGGAAGCAGAACCAGGACCATGGCGCCAACTAGGAGCCAGGAAAAGAAAGCATCAAAGAAGAAGGGACCCGAGGAGCAAGGGGAGGCTGAGCACCAGTCATTCAGTTTACTGTGGGGCCAAGGTAAGAGGGTGGAGGGCTGGAGGCTGTCTGCTCACTCCTGGTCCAGGGAGAAATAAATAGCCAGGTTATCAGCTGTTGGGAGAAAGGAGGACGCGGAGGCAGGAGGGCAAAAGCAACGGCTTTCTAAAGAGAGTGTGGTGGCTGTAGGCAGGTAATATGATGACTGAGGAGTCAGACCAAAGCCACCAGGAAGGCTGTGGGCATACATTTACAGGGACTCTCTGTGGTTGAGGATTGGTTATTGCTTTCTTTCATATTCATCTGGTAGAAGTTGAGATTAAGTAATTAGGAATTGGAAATTTGGAATCACCAAGAAGTGTGATCAGAATTGTGGTAGAAAGTGAGACAGTGAGGCTGGTAATAAAATCTTCCAATGACAGCTGGTGCAGCTGCAACAGGGTGGAGTACCGGAAAGGACAGCATAACTCAGAGTAGTCTATGGGGTCTGGCCCTGAGCCGGACCATATTGTGTGGTAGTGGTTTCTCCTCCATTGGTTGGTGGTATTCAGTGTACCAAACTTTATACATCCACTTTACCATAGTTGATGAGAGTCTAGTGTGCTTCCAGTTCAGGCACGTGAAGCCCAGCGTGAGCCTGTGCCTCCTGTCATGTACAGTGACAGTATGGAAACACTGAGAGTTCATCTTTTACTTTGCTACAGGTACCATAATTGTGGAAGGTGTACATGGTACTTCAGTAAATTAACTCTGTCCTGGGAGGCAGGTTGCCATTAGACAAGCCATTAGCTTTATGTCCATTGGGACTCCTGCTGCTTCATAAACTCCTATTTGTGTTACCTCAAAGCAGTGAAATTGAGGTAGCAGCTTGTCTCAGTGAAAGCAAATACATTTTCAAAGTTAAACAGTGTCCTTTGAAATGTATACACTAAAATTAAGGAATATTAAGTTTAGAAGCTCTTGTAAAATGGCTCACTGTCATTGCATGCTAAATACTTCACCATGCTGCCTCTCCTGACAGGTTTGCTCTCGGCTCCAGGTAGCCAGGTCCAGTCTGTGCTGTGGTACCGTAACTTGAACCGCACTCTGCCTGTCTGTGTGGAGTGACATCTGAAGCAGGAGTGGTCAGCCTTGTGTCCCGTCTGTAGCACTTGTGGTATAGTGAACATATTGAGGAATGGTGACTAAATGAACTGTCCTCTCCCTGAATTCATCTCAAGTTAAATATTGGCTTCTCTTTCAATTCTTCAAAGAGACAGTACGACACTGTAGAGGGTCAGTTTCTGGTCATAGTGGTCTGTAGACCTTTGCCTGGAGGAGAGAGGATGCTAGCAGCACTCTAGGTCATAAAAGACTGAGCAGCCACCAGTCTTGTTGCAAAGTGGCAGCATGGTAGGACAGTGCAGAGCAGCCATGGTGAGCACAGCGTGAAGACGCAGTGATTGTGCTGCCTGGACTAACATTAGTTCTGAGGGCATCTGTTTCTGTCCTCTCAGGTGACTCTCAGCGAAGGTCCTCACCATGTAGCCTTGTTTAAAGACAGCTCTCGGGAGTTTGATCTCACCAAGGAGGAAGATGTAAGTAGAATTCATCTAAAGTTCATCTGTGTCTCTCTCTAACCCCTGTGCACACTAAGACAGTGAATGTTTGTCATGAGTACTGTCTCAGCACTTTGCTCTTTTCCATTAATAGCTTGCAGCATTAAGACATGAAATTGAACTCCGAATGAGAAAAAATGTGAAAGAAGGTTGTACTGTGAGCCCTGAGGTAAGGCTTCCAATTCGTTTCAGCTATGATTTGGGGAAATGATACTTTGTAATTGGGATCCTGGGTCATGGTCTATATAGCGATTCATATAGGGAGAATTTTCTAGCATAATTGCTTTGAGGTCAAAAGAAAATAACTTTTTTTTCTGAAATAAGTATCTGAGTGAACAAGATAATTTTCAGAATATTTACCACCACAAATATTCCTAAGAAATTCAGACCCCAAGAGATTGACTTTTGTCTTCCTGAATAGACCATATCTTTAAATGTCAAAGGCCCTGGGCTGCAGAGGATGGTGCTCGTGGACCTGCCCGGCGTCATTAATGTGAGTACACGCAGATGTGTCTCGTGTCATCCTGACTGTGGAAGCATCTGTAGTGACATTTAAAACCTTTCTCTTCAAGACTGTGACATCAGGCATGGCTCCTGACACAAAGGAAACTATCTTCAGTATCAGCAAAGCTTACATGCAGAATCCTAACGCCATCATCCTGTGCATTCAAGGTAAATCCCAGCAGTCTCACTGCAGCTCGTGTGTCCCCGTAGCACCTGTAGCATTGCTGCAACGCGTGTCAGACAAGCACACGTGGCAAATGTCTTCCCACTCTCTCATTCATCTTACCAATAAATGGCATCAAAGCTGGGAAGTTGTGATATTTTTCACTGTTGTCATCATTGCAATTACTATTGGCTGCATTTCTAAAGTAAATGTATTAAGACTAAATTTTTACAGTCAAGGTTGTAATTATTATACTGTTGTTTTCCTTCTTTCAGATGGATCTGTAGATGCTGAGCGCAGCATTGTTACAGACCTGGTCAGTCAAATGGATCCTCATGGAAGAAGAACCATATTTGTTTTGACCAAAGTGGACCTGGCAGAAAAAAATGTAGCCAGCCCAAGCAGGGTAAGGGCAAGTTCTTTATTGTAAGAATGAGTCTGTGTGTGTGTGTGTGTGTGTGTGTGTGTGTGTGTGTGTGTGTGTGT
>OU015745.1:83526546-83540413 GCA_907169655.1 Acomys percivali
ACACACACACACACACACACACACACACACACACACACACACACACACATATATATATCCCTCCCACCATTACAAATTATCACACTGAATCAAGACACCAGCAGCTCATCCCTCGGTTTGCATTTGTTCTCACTAGTTCCCCATCTCGGTGTCCTTTCTTCCTCACTGATACCCCCTCCTCCCCTTTTCTTTAAGTCATCAATACTTGCCAATTTTTTAATCTCTCCTTGTTAAGAAAAAGATATCTGGTCTATTTTTGCTGTTGACTGATTAATCAAATATATATGACACAAACTGTTGTGTCTCTTATTTATATTTTAAGTGAGTTCAGTGACTTTGTATAATTCATTTAGCTCTTGAAATTGCAATACAGATAAAGATATATAGATCTATACATGAGTAAATTTAAAATGTGTGCAAGTATAATTAATGACTGTAATACTAGTTGCCTTCCTGGGTTGTGTGAAAGTAATGTACATAAAACGTGATGTATAAATCATCACTAGTGGATGGGGATGCAGTCAGTGGTAGATTGTCCTCTTAGCCAGCCACGCAGGTGGTACTGGGCTCTCTTCAGTACCACCAAGAGGAAAACAGCCTGTAACTGATAATATTATTTATGGTAAGAAAAAATGTGATCCTTCTGCAAATTAATTTGTTGCCATAAAAATAAGATTAGTTTTGTTTACTCCCCAAGGGACTTAACAGAGCTGTGAAAGGACAGCAAAAGGTAGTTCCTGTGGAGAAGGCACGGCTGAGAACTAGAACATTGGGTGGCTGAGCATTCTCAGCTGCCTGGTCAGACGACCTCTACTGCTTTTTCTTCATCACAAGAGACAGTAGCCATTCCCAGCCTTAGCTGTTCATCATGCAATGCCCTAAACACGCCATACCAAAGATACTTGAGTAGCGTAGTTGAAATGGCCTTAGACCGTGGTTGTCAGCGTCGTCGTCGTCAGCCTTCTGGATGCTGTAACCCTTTAATACTGTTCCTCATGTTGTGGTGAACCCCAGCCATAAAATTATTTTTGTTGTTACTTCGTAACTGTAATTTTGCTACTGTTACACAACCTGTGAAAGGGTTGTTCGTCCTCTGCCAGGGGGTTGAGACCCAGAGGTTGAGAACTGCTGCCTTAGAAGGTCTTGTTGCTATTACTTACTGGCATAGTAGCATTGCATGGCACTTTAAGATGGATGCTTTAGATCTGTGAATTATTCAGTGCTAGGTCTGCACAAAGTGCTGTATATCCTAATGGAATAAATTGTTATTTATCCTCAGACATTCTGCATACTTTATTCATATTTTAAGAAAAGAATCCAGCCAGGCAGTGGTGGCGCACGCCTTTAATCCCAGCACTCGGGAGGCAGAGGCAGGCGATTGCTGTGAGTTCGAGGCCAGCCTGGTTTACAAAGTTAGTCCAAGACAGCCAAGGCTACACAGAGAGACCCTGTCTTGAAAAACCAAAAACAAAAGAAAGAAAAGAATCCTGGGCCTTCAACTTGACATATAATGTGTTACAGTAACAAATAAACACAGTGCATTTGTCCATCAGTGTACATGATCTGTAAGATTCATGATCTGTGAGATACTGGTGTGTCATTAACACATAACCATCTTTTCTAGCACAATAATTGGCCGGTTTTATAGAAATATACTTTTGTGAAATCCAAGACTATGGTATCCGTGCAATTTTTGGTGAAAAATACTACGTTTGCTTGGATTCGTTTAAAAGACTAAAATAAAAATGGGCAAAACGTATAGGTGAATCCCCTAACTCAAATGTGAGGAGTCTGAAATGTGCTGTATTGTCATGTGAACCTTCGAGTGGATTGGTGTTAAGTAAAGACAGCAGTAAGGGAATTGCAAAGCCAGGAGGTGAGAAGAAGAGAGAAAACTTGGATGTTTGTGCCCATGACTTTCTCATAGAGAGTGGAAAAGGACAGAGATAAGACAGGAGCTATAAACAAGCTGTTAAGACTGTTCGTTCAAGTAAAGAGACTGTAAGCAAGGAAACATGGAAGAGGCCATGCAACTTGAACTCGGATAGCAGCAGTGCAAGTGAGAGTCTTGATTTGAAAGGTGGCGCAGAAACTAGAATTGACAGATAGGGACTGGACATGTAAGTAATACGGAAGAGTGGTTCTTTTCCAGCCAGTCATTCCACCCCAACGTTAAGTGCGTCATCTTCTCCTAATCTTCCCCTTGGGGTGACGTGTCAGGACCTGACCACAGCAAGATGAAGCCTGCAGCTAGGCCAGTGCTCCAGGGGAGGGATGGAGACCACCCTCACTGGGCTGTGCTTACCCAAATGATCACAATATGGTTTTGGTTTTTTTCTTGTCGGTTTTTTTTGTTTTTCCTTGTTTTCTATAACAGCAGAACTTATTTCAGTGGAAGCCAAATAAGTACTTTTCTTGAGATTTTAAATATTTCTGTAGTGGGAATAGTTGTCTTTTCTTATTTAGATATCTTATCCTTTTTAAAAATTATTTCTTATTTATTTTATGTATATGAGTGCTCTACCTGTATGTATACCCATATGCCAGACTAGACCATCAGATCACATTATAGATGGCTGTGAGCCACCATGTGGTTGCTGGGGATTGAACTCAGGGCCTCTGGAAGAGCAGACAGTGCTCTTAACCTCTGAGCCGTCTCTCCAGCCCCCTAGATATCTTATTCTTAAAGAGCACTTTAAAGGGCAGAACTTGGAACTTAAGCATGCATCCTTTATACCATCACCTTAGTTACGGAGTGCTGAAACATTTTGTATGGTGATATCTCATATTTCTATGCTTTGTGATAGTTTATTAAATTGTAAATATTACATCAAAAAGCTTTCAGCCTTGGACTCTACAGTAAACACATACAGTGTCTGTTAGGACTAAGTAAATGAGCACATGAAAATGCACTCAGATTACTTATTAGAGGTCTGTAGCCGCAGAGAGATGCCACTATGAACCCACTAACCAGGCTGGGAGGTGAGACAGGCTGTGAGTGTAGCACATCTTGGACCCTCCTGCTCTAGGAGTGGGAGTGTAAACCAGTGGGAGATCTTAGAAAAAGAAGGATGTGTTTAAAAACTAAACAAAAAACTGCCACATAGTCATCCATTGCGATCCTACATGTGTACCACAGAGAGGAAAGGCATGTCTTCTTACAGAGACTTCTGATGCTTTCTTTGTAACAGCCAACACCTAGAAATAGCAGTGACCATCGAGGGCCAGGCTAAGTCAGTGTACACAGTTGGTGGTGCTTAGCAAAAAAAAAAAAAACAAGTAAAATGATGATACAGCACAGACAGGTGGAGCAGTACATGCTACAGGATTACATTTAGGTAGTGCTTTAGAAAAAACAAAACAGTCATAATAACAACAGCAAATAGAGCAGTTACAGATCTGATGGGAGACATTTATCCTGATTCCTGTGACGATTCCTGTGACTCACAAATGTAAACATACCTCAACTTTATCAACCCTTCAAAGATGTGTAGGTAATTGCTGTAGCTAACTTTCAGTCAGGCTATTTTTAAAAAGTTTAATGCCACATTGGCTTTCTTGAAAGATCTCCTTTTCAATTTCAGGGAGGAAATCCTCCAGCAGTCTCTGTGGGAAAGAGTGTCGACGCATGTGATTGAGAACATCTACCTTCCGGCTGCACAGACCATGAACTCAGGGACGTTCAACACCACAGTGGACATCAAGCTTAAACAGTGGACTGACAAGCAGCTTCCTAATAAAGCCGTTGAGGTTAGGCTGTGATGTAATTAAATGAGTAATGGGCACCGTCTGCGGGGCTGGCTGCTGCAGCTGTGGGTCTCACTTCTCTCTCAGTCCCTGTCTTTCCCTGTGGCACTAACGCGTCATGTGCGCTCTGCTCCCACTCCTGCTGGAGCCGACCTTGCTGCCAACAGGAAAGTTTACTGATGGGGTGCTGTTTCTGGTTGCCTAAAGGCCTCGCTTCTTCTAAAGGTAACATTTAATCGAGCTGACAAACTGGTGTGAAGGTGAAATAACTTGAACTTCCGTGACTTGAGCTTCCGTAAGGAGTATCTTTAAGTGGACTAAACATTTAAACATGACCATTTTTACATTTTTCTCCCAGACCTGTAACTTATAGCATAGACATTGTGTTAGGGACCTGCTAAGTTTGGGATGGCTGCCCTGCGTGCTTAGCCTCCCCGCAGCTTCTTCTGAGAAGCCAGATGATAACGTTGCCCACCTGCCAGGGCTGCTGTCAGGAGTAGATGAGCTCATATGGAAAATGCTCCGGTAAGGCCTGGCCCGTGCACAGTAGCCGCTCAGGGCCGTCTGCATTACCGACGGTTGTCCCGCCTGAAGGGCTGCTCAAAAACCTGTGGTCAATACTAAAGCGAATTTTGTTTTTCACACCTGCCTTGGAAATAGCATCGGCTCTTTCCTGCCCTGCAGCAGTCTCTTCTCACCTTCCTGGGCCTGTGTTTCCAGCAGCTCTTGCAGCCTCTGCCTGTGTTGCACGTTGCTGAACTCTGCTTATTTCTTGATATACCATGAAAATCACTGGAGAGCTGCTGCCTCTTGTCACTAGCTCTCCTTGAAGTGTTCTGGGTGTGTCCTGAGGTGGGGCGTGTGCACAGCCAGAGCTTGCAGGTGTGAAACTAGTCATGAGGACATCAGTGATTCTCTTTCCACTTTCTGCCCTGGGCTTTATGCGGAGGTAGGAAGCTGTGGGTTCATTCCCTCCCTGTGCAGGCCATGGTTCTGCATGCCTGTCATCCCAGCCCCAGGGAGGCCAAATAAAGCAGGGGATCGCCTCAAGTTTATAAAAGACAAACAAAAGCCACCAACCCCACCAGCTAGCTGTAGATCCCGTTCCTAATTACTTTCGCCCTCTTCCTTTCACGGTTGAGATGAATAAAAGTTAGCTAAATAATAAATACTTTGTGGTGCTGGAAGCTTTTCGTATGAGTCTGCTTCCAGGCCCAAATGCAAAGCTGACTGACTCAGTGAGTAAGAACTTAAGCGTGGTGTGGTGTGGAAGCAGCAGGCTGACTCAGATGGGTTAGTGGGTGAAATAAGTGTGTTGGCAGACTCGGGGTGCAGGGCTCGCCTAGTGGAGCCTACCCTGCTCAGCTCAGCAAATGGCATCCTGGGGGAATATGACTTATTGTGCCGAGCATTAGAGATGTGGTTTTGACGTCTCAGTTCCTTAAAGTTGGCAGCATTTTTTAAAAACAGGGCCTCTGTGTGTTACCCTGGCTGTCTTGAAACTCACTCTATAGGCAAGGCTGGCCTCGAACTCACAGAGACCACCTGCCTGTGACACCGTGCCCAGCTATGCGGCATTCTTATTCCTGTGCAAGCATTTACCAAAGTACAGGCATTTCCTGATCTGCTACTGTATCACAGCCGCTTGTTTCGCGTTATTGTCTCATGCTGCATGTTTAATAAGAGGAAGCAATATAAACACAGATTTCTCTTTTATACCTAGGTCGCTTGGGAGACGCTACAAGAGGAGTTTTCCCGCTTCATGACAGAACCCAAGGGAAAGGAGCACGATGACATCTTTGACAAGCTGAAGGAGGCTGTGAAGGAGGAGAGCATCAAGCGGCACAAGTGGAACGACTTTGCGGAGGACAGCCTGGTGCGTCTGTCTGACTCATGTCACCCATGTGCTGCTGTGCACTCGCCTTCCCCTCAGTTAGCACTTTGATTTCAGCCACAAGAGACTCCGCCTTATTTTTCTGATTAAAAACTGGCAGATGCAACCAAGTAGAAGGAGCTTCCGCATGTCTGTGGGAGTAGCCCACTGTTGGTGGTAGTTGTTCTGCTTCATCTTTACCAAGCTGACCGCTCAGCTAAAATTACTGACGTGTTTCAAATTAAAGTAGCCTTTTCTGCCATTACCATTTCAGAGGGTCATTCAGCACAATGCTTTGGAAGACCGGTCCATATCAGATAAGCAGCAGTGGGATGCAGCCATTTACTTCATGGAAGAGGCACTTCAAGCTCGTCTCAAGGATAGTAAGTAGGGGCGTGAGCACTGTAAAATATAACCAGCGGGCCAGTGAGATAGCTCAGTGGGGAAAGCCTGATCGCCTGGGCTGGGTCCCTGGAACCCACTGAGGAAACAGAACAGACTCCCAAAAATTGTCCTCTGACCTCCGCTCTCGCACTGTGACATGTGCACTTCCAAATTCACATACATGCCCTATATACACATACAGAATAAACTAATTTTTTTTAATTTTAATAACACATTTTTATTGAAAAATAAAATAATTCATGTTACATCTCATTTTCTATCCCATCCCATGCATCCTCCCATTCCTCCCTCCCTCCCACTTTCACCCCAATCCCCCTTCCCTATGACTGTGACTGAGGGGGACCTCCTCCCCCTGAATATGGTGCTAGGGTATCACTCTTCTTGGTAGTCCGCTATCCTTCCTCCGAGTGCCATTGGACCTCCCCAACAAAGGGACATGGCCAAATATGGGGCACCAGAGATCATGTGAGAGTCAGTCCCCAGTCTCCACTTAACTGTGGAGAATGTTCTGTCCCTTGGCTAGATCTGGGTAGGGGTTTGATGATGACTGCACGTTTTGACCTTGTTTGGTGCCTTAGATCATGCAGAACCCCTGGGCTCAGATCCACCCATCATAATGTTCCTCTTATAGGTTTCTAGGACTCTCTGGATCCACATACTTCCCTATCCCCTATATTTTTCTCACCTAGAGTCTCAATAGGATGTCCTCACCTCTATCCCACTTTCCTGGTAGGTGCAGACTCATGGGACCTGTCCCTTGGGCTACAGAATAAACTGATTTTTAATATATAATTAACATTTCAAAGTCCTTTTCCTGAATAGTTGAATGTGTGTTTGATTTGTTTGTGACTACTAGAGAATTATTAAGTTGAACCCCAGATATTTATATGTAGTCCTTTCTCAAAGCAATCCTATAAACAATTGGACTTTCCATAGATTTTAAGCACATACACGGTTGTCATACTTTTGCCATAACAAACGTATAATTGTTTCCTTATTTTAATTAATTTCATATTAATATAGCATTTAGAAATAATAATATATGAACATCATTAATTATTATTTATAGCCTTGGTAAGCGATAAAATTCCTACTGAATTAATTTTTATCTTCTAGCTGAAAATGCTATTGAAAACATGATAGGGCCAGACTGGAAAAAGAGATGGATGTACTGGAAGAATCGAACCCAAGAACAGGTAGGAACACAAACATCTCTGTTCTCGTGATGACATTTTGTTCATGGTTTAGTATGACTAGGTGTGGAGGCTTTCTGTAGCCCAGGCTGGCATTGGACACACAGAGGGTCTCCTGCTTCAGCCTCTTACTTGCTGCGATGACAGGCATGGGCCGCCACATCCAACTTCATTTTGCTTATTTTAGCGTACAGTCTGGGCCTGGCAAAGATGGCTCAGTGGGTAAGAGTTCTTGCTGTGTAAGCATAGGACTTGAGTTCAGATAAAGTCCAGCATGGCTGCGTGAGCACCCATGACCACGGTGCTCTGGGAGAGGAGACAGGATGATCTCGGGGGCCACTGGCTGCCAGCCTAGCTCCAGGTTCCCCAGGAAAGCCTATCTAAGAGAAGAAGGTGAAGAGTGACAGCACAGGGCACCTAATGTCTTCCTCTGACCTCTGCGTGTCCCCACAGGTGCCAGCAACCACAGGTGAACACATACATTACACATGCATACTCCAGGACCACATTCACACATACTTATATGCGTGTACACACATTACACTCACATGTTCGTGTGTACACAATCTTCTTATAGCTCTTTAAAATTTCAGTTACATTAACCTTTCTAAATATAATAAATGCCTTATTAAAAGATTAAAATAAAATAAGCAATGTACTTCCTTCGTGATTGATGATTCTGTTCATGTCAGTTCCCTAATTAATGTTTAAAAAAGAGCAGTTAAGCTAGAGAGATGGCTCAGTGGTTAAAGCATGTGCTGCTCTTATAGAAGACATGGGCTAAGTCAGTTCCCAGCACCCACAGGACAGCTGACAGCCAACCTGTAACTCTAGTTCCAGGGGATCTGATGGCTTCTGGCGTCTGAGGGCACCAGGCATACACATGGTGTACATATGTACATGCAGGCAAAACACCCATACACAAAGTAAAAAACGCATGTCATCCCCACACCCGCCCCTTTTATTCCTTCTGAGCTCTTAGAGCTTCTTGTCCTGTCCTACACCTGTCTCCTCATCTACCTCAGTTCAGTCCCTTTTTCTTTCTTTCTTTCTTTTTTTTGAGGCAGGGTTTCCCTGTATAACCTTGGCTGGCTTTGAACTCAGAGACATCCACCTGCCTCTGCCTCCCAAGTGCTAGGATTAAAAGCTTTCTGTTCATAAAGGGAAGTGCATAAATAGAATATAGAACCAAAATACATAAATGAATGAAATAAGGAAAAGAGATGATATCCAGTCTACTTGCTGTTGTTTCCTATATTCCGGAATCTATTGTTAAAATGTGGCACAATTCGAGGTAAAGAGAGTAAAATACTCCCATTTTTTTCTTTGCTTTCATTTACACTTTAGACAAAGTTAATAATTATAACACCGATGCCATTTCTTTTCCAGCATCCCACACTTCTTGTTTCATAAGCTCCCTAAATTAAGCGATTTGACCCTGAGTCAGCAGTGCATCTGTCTCACTGACGTGCAGATGGGCTGGGAAAAGGTCTGTCTAAAAGAACTTGCAGGGCTCTCCATCATAGGTGTCTGGCTTGGACGCCAGAAGAGACGTTGATTAGAAACAGCCGGTATGTGGCAGCTAACCTCGACGTGTTGGGCAGGAAGCCTCCAGAACAGTCAGTGATCGCGGTACTTGCCTCAGCAGCTACTGCTAAACAGACTCGAAGCAGAAAGAGACAACTCTGGCCATAGGTTGTTTGTCTCCAGAGTCCTGTAGGAGAAGCAATAAATTCATTTTAAGGGCATTGCAAAGGGTCTCTACACCTAGAGGAGGAATCTGGAAGCCCTCCTAGATGAGCCTTCACTCCTACCCCTGCCTGGCCTCTGGACACATACACACACACACACACACCAATAATAAAAATGAGAAATGGGAAACTGTGCTGTTTTATGGCTTTATGTAACCTTTCTTTAGGTTTGTAGGAAAATCCCCTCTGAAGCATTCTCACTGTGTCTTAGTGGAACAGATAGCCAGGATAAATAAGAAAGACGTTTTCTTTGGAAGGGTTTCTTGTTTTAGCAGTGGATTAGTGATGATGGGACTGTAGGTGTGAAAATACAGGCCTGGTAGAGAATATTCCATTACCAGGATTCCTTCCCATCACATACCACATATTTGCACTTCGATTCACAACTGGTCAGTTGTGACCAGTGCCACTGTGGGGTGCTTGGAAACCGCAGCTGTGCTGACTTGAAGTTCAGCTCTCCTGTAGATTGTGATGTTTTCAGTGGTTTGAAGCTAGTGTCTTTCATCATCCATGTCAGAATAGAAGACTGAAAAATAACAAGATGGGATGGAGAGATGGCTCAGAGGTTAGAGCACTGGCTACTCTTCCAAAGGCCCTGACTTAAATTCCCAGCAACCATCTATAACCATCTATAATGAGATCTAGTGCCCTCTTCTGGCGTGCAGGCATGCAGGCCAAACACTGTGTACATAATAAAGAAATCTTTAAAAGAAAGAAACAGAAAACAAACTGATTTGTACAATATCAGAGTCTTACTTTGAAACTTATAATTAGTGTGTGTGTTTTCTTCCTTTGCTGAGGTTAATGCATGGTTGCAAAGAATAGGCTGAAAATGAGTTAAGAGTACTTCAGGAATAGTTTGAAGTAGGATTTTTAATGGAAGAGCCTTTTTTTGAAAAGCATCAAACTAAACACTTGCTATTTCATTGGTTAGAAAAGAAACACTTTACAAAGTCTGAGTCCATCTAGGCATTTATAGAACATTGCTTTTCCCCACATAGGCCCACATAGTCTCTTTTTCTTAGATCTAGTCTAAGTCTTTCCTAAGGAGCCTGGTGCTTTATTTTACCAGTAAAACACTGAAGCACAAGTGAAAGATTCTAGGGCTAAGCACACATAAGACAAGCGTCTCTACATTCATAGGCCTCCTAGCTTATAGCTTTTCTTATAATTAACAAGAGTGGTACAGTCATAATACATTTATTAAAATGGGTCTCTGTTGTCACAAGTGCCAAGTGTGAACTGTCTAACCAGCCTTCTCTTCACTTGTTAAAGTGTGTTCACAATGAGACCAAGAACGAGCTGGAGAAGATGCTGAAGTGTAACGAGGAGCACCCAGCTTACCTTGCCAGTGATGAGATTACCACAGTCAGGAAGAACCTGGAATCTCGAGGAGTTGAAGTAGATCCCAGCTTGGTAAGAAATACCGTCAAAACGATGGGGGTTTACCTCCGTGGTAGATTGCCTGCCTAGCAAGCGCAAGGGTCTGGGTTCACTCCTCAGTTCAAATTAAAAAATAAAAAAAGACCAAAACAAAGCACAAGAAATACCATCAAAAGTCAGGTGTGGTGACAGATGCAGCACTTGGAATATGGAGGCAGGAATTGCGGTCGTCCTCAGCTACAAAGTGAAACTGGGGGAGTCTCACACTACAAGAGACTCTGTCTCGGAAAAAGAAAGGGGATGCAGGTCTGCTTCCTAAATCAGTGTTCTTACATGTAAGTGCCGTCGTATTCCTGCCTCCAATGAGTTACATAGAAATCTAAGCACTGTATCCTGCTGTGATCACATGTACATTTACTGGCTTAATTTAGTCATTTGACTATAAGAAGAGTAGCAATTTTAATTTCAGTTTGCTTTATATGAGTAGCTTGAGAAATTAAGATTTAAAAATCTGAGTTCCTACAAAAGGGATAAAAGGCATCCAGACCTTGCCTTGGCTCTGTTTTACAGTTTTCAAGAACAGCAATTCACTTTTGTCTAACTATGGCTCATTTCTATAGACAGATATTTGTGTCTGTGTTGGGAGGCTGGTTTTTTATGATAGTTGTGTGTTTGTTTGGATTGCCTGGAACTCACTATGTAGGCCAAGCTGGCCACAAATTCACTAAGATTCACCTGCCTCTGCCTCCTAAGTGCCATACCAGGATTAAAGGGGCATGCCACCATTCCCAGCCCCATATGTAATTCTAATGTTTACAGGCAATGTAACTCAATTAAATATAAGTAGATTTAGGGGGGGTGGGCATGCATTTTAATTTTTTATTGCGTTGGATAAGATCATTGGATCCTATCTCATTTCCTTCATTCCTGACAAATATGAGAGCAAAGTCTACACATTAGGCCACCTTTTTTCTTAACTTCATAATGCTTATTTGCAACAGATTTGTGAAAACAGTTGCTGGATCTACATTTCCCGCGACTTAGAAGTTAGAATGTAGAGGACTGAAAGTCTTCACGGTTAGCTTAAGCACTGGAGAGACGGCTCAGCAGTTAAGAGCACGTGTCCTTCTCACAGGGGCCTGCGTCTGGTTCCTAGCACTCACGTGTCGTCTCACTCATATCCCCAACAGCTGTTCAAGAGGAACTGTTCATAGGTGCACAGACATACATGGAAGCAAAACCGCCATACACATAATATAAAAATAATCTTTAAAAAAAAGAAAAGAAAAAAAAAAGTAAGCTTGTGTGAAACCCAATTAGAAAAATAAATCTAGTGAGAAAGCAACCTGAAAACCTTCCAAGCCACCATGACTGCTTTTAAATATCACCTGATTTCATGTCTCTGTACTTTAAATTTTACCTGAGATCAGAACAGGATACCTGGTGAGAACCGAAAGGCTTAAGCCGCTGTGCATGACGCATTATCTATAAATTGAACACGACTTTTAGTTGGGTATAGATCTAATTTATCTACATAGTCCTAACTCTCATTAATAAAAGGCCAGGAATGGTGGGTTTGAGACCAGCCTGATCTACAGAGTTCCCAGACAGCCAGGGCTACCTAGAGCAACTGTATCTCAAGAGGAAAAAAGAAAAGGCCATGCAAATTGAGCAACCACCTGTAATTCAAAAGAGGAAAATAGAAATGCTCCAAAACCTGGAACTTTTCCACTCCAACCTGATGTCACAAGAAAATTCTTCAAGTGACAATATTCAAAATGCAGGCATGCACTCTGGTAGAGCATAAAATTTTGTTTAGACTACTGCATAGGGTGTGTACGAAACGTGAGTGAATGTTCTCTTTAGGCCTTTAGCCCACCTCCAAGGTGTGTATGTAAATATTATAAAATCATCCCACCCAAAATCCCACCTTCAGAACACTTCCGGTCCATGTATGTTGGGTCAGCAATACTCAAGCTTTATATACTTTGGTGCTTTTAATTTTATGCCACTTAGTTAATGCAGGGGGATTTTCTCTTGGAAGCAGAGTGGAACAGGTTGCTATTTTTGCAGGCAAGAACACCTCAGTTTTGGTTTGGTTTAATTTGGTTTTTATCCTTATAACACTGTTTAGTACAAGAATGTGGGATGTGAGTTGTCCTGCAGTTCTATCGTGTTCCTGGTACTGCCCGCTTTAGGAATTGATAACTCAGCCCCACTTCTGCCTCTCCAGATGGTGTAGGTATTTGTTCCACCCACTAGCATTATTGCTGTTACTAGATGCGATGAACATTAAATGCTCTGATGGACCGTAGTGCCACAGTGGTGGGGACACTGTTGTGGCAGCAGTGTAACTTAGAAAGCATTACCTTCCGATTGCTGTCGGTTGGTGGACGTGGTTGAGAGCAGCTTCCAAGTCTTAACTCTGTCCTCAGCCAGGGTTTGTAGGCTTGGTACTCTCTGTGCCTTGTTTTCCCTCTGCTAGCTAGGCAAAGATCACTCCTTACCAACCTGCTCTAGGCAATGATTGTTTGAATATAGCTACATACTTGCTTAGAACCTACGCGATATAAATCTAATATCTGACTTGAAAACTTTGTAAGTGGATTTAAAAGGTTGGTAGAATAAAAATATTCCTGTTGCTTTCAATTAAATTTTTTTCAAGACAGGGTTTCTCTGTGTAGCCCTGGCTGCCCTGGAACTATCTCTGTAGACCAGGCTGGCCTTGAACTCACAGAGATCTACCTGCCTCTGCCTCCTGAGTGCTGGGATTGAAAGGAGTGCACCACCACTGCCCAACCAACAGTTTTTTATGTTTGTTTTATTTTTTGAGACAGGACTTCTCTCTGCCCAGAAACTCATCTGTAGACCAGGTTGTCCTTGAACTCAATTAACTTTTCAAAGTCAGTGTTGTATACAAGTAACTTCTCAGTGGTAGGCACCATCTGTCTTAACACTTAGGTTTTCTTTTCTCATTTCAGATTAAGGATACTTGGCATCAAGTTTATAGAAGACATTTCTTAAAAACAGCTCTAAATCACTGTAACCTTTGTCGAAGAGGCTTTTATTACTACCAGAGACATTTTATAGATTCTGAGGTGAGGCTTTACAAAGCAAAACAAGTAGTTTTTAGTAATAACCGTTGAAAGATGTTTTTTTTTTTTTTAAAGTAAGCCTCAGGTTTACTATGAATTTTAAGCCCTTGAGCATCTGCAAGAAAAGACTGTGTAACTTACAAATAATAACCTTTTATCTTGTCAGGGATGTACCAGTTTAGGAGTGACTGACTTGAATGTGTATTATCAGGGGCTGTAAGGACATGGGAAGAGGGATAGTCGCTTGTACCCCAGAGTGACTTGAAACAGCTCTGTTTATATTTAAGAGGAGGATCGTGTAAAGCATAGCTATTCACATGTGTGCTGGAGACCATATAGCAATAGTATTTTATGATGCAGTGTGTGTGTGTGTGTGTGTGTGTGTGTGTGTGTGTGTGTGTGTGTGTGTGTGTGTGTGTG
>OU015745.1:83548781-83593996 GCA_907169655.1 Acomys percivali
CACACACACACACACACACACACACACACACACACACACAACCTTTTAAGAATTGAAGTTTATTGGAACACATTTTCTTTGGCATTCAAGTGTTTTGAAATTGTTATTTATAGAAAAAATATGTTTGTAAAAAGGAAAGATTAATACTTTTTACTACAAGATAAACACTTCTGTTTTATGTTACTAGTGACTCTAGGACATCTTTTCTGGATAAAAGTTATTACTTTTGTAAGTTCTGCCATTGTGAAGGTATTTTTCATACTAAGGTGTGATTGACAGAGCAACTGTGAAAAACAAAGAATTATTTTTACCCTGAATCCGCATGCATAAGGCAGGCTCTGTTTTGTTTTATAGCCAAGAAAGGACAGAGCTGGCACAAAGAGTAAAGCAGTCCTTAGGGAGAAGCCTCTGTGGTAGAGAAAGAAGTAGTTATTTCACATAGAATTCCCTGTGATGAGGCCTCAGGATGTTCTTTCCTGAATTGATGGGGAAATGCAGGCTCAAACTGAGCCTTCAGATGAAATGGCATTTTTTCATGGCCCAAGTCTGTTTTTTAAAGTCATAATTGAGGAATAAATTGGTGTAAGATTAAAGAGAGATTTACATTATATTATATAGGCTTCTGTATTCAACACTTCATTAGCAAATGTCTTATTATTGCTTTAAACACAGTTTTAAATTATTTTAATCATTTATAAATTATAATTTCCAACTCATAAATGAGATTATGATTACAAATGAAAATAAAAACAATGTTATTTTCAATAATCTATGAGTTAGGTTTGTATTAAGAATGTTGTTTGTTGGTTTTGTTTTGTTTTGTTTTGTTTTGAGACAGGGTCTCACTGACTGGCTTGGAATTCACTATGTAGACCAGGCTGGTCTTAAATTCACAGAAAACTACCTGCTCCATCCTCCAACCCAAAGTGATGGAATTAAACATGTACCTAACCACAACCAATGCACTTTAAAGCAGTGGTTCTCAACCTTCCCAATGTTGTGACCCTTTAATACAGCTCCTCATGTTGTGGTGACCCCAAACTATCAAATTATTTTTGTTGCTACTTCATATCTGTAATTTTGCCACTGTTATGAATCATAACCAACCCACAGGTTGAGAACCACTGCTGTAAAGCAAATTCTGTTTATGTGCTATTATGGAAGCCAGTGTCCATATTTAAAACTAGAAATCTAGGGGGGTTCCCTCTTATAAGTATTATTATTTCCTTACTGAGCAATATTGGAATGAATTAATAAATTTAAAATTGGGGTGAATGTTTTTCAATTTTTCTTTTAAGTATTTTTTATGTATATGAATGTTTTGCCTGCATGTACGTAAGTAGACTATATGCATACTTCATGCCTGAGGAGACCAGAAGACGGCCCTGGATCCCCTGCTACTGAGTTATGGGCCATTGTAAACTGCCATGCAGGTGCTAGGAATTGACCAAGTTCCTCTGGAAGGGCAGCCAGTGCTCTTAGCCTCAAAGACACCTCTTCTTCAGCCCTATTTTTTCAAATTGTATGTTTTTATGTGTTCTCTCCTATTCAAAAATGGGAAAAATAAAACCTAGTAATGGGAATCCAAATATAATCACAATATAATCTGGTTTATGACAGTATATAAAAATAAAATAAAATTAAGCAAGACATGAACAAATACTGTGAAAAGAAGAACTTGATGGGTTATAGACCCACTATAGACAACCTACACCAAGTATATGGGAAATACTCTTCTTTTTTCCTTTTGGCTTTTTGAAACAGGATCTCACTATATGGCTGTGGCTGGCTTAGACCTGGCTAGCCTCCAATTCATAGAGATCCACCTGTCCGTGCCTCCAAGTGCTGGGATTAAAAACATCCACCACCATGCTCAGTGTGAAGGATAGTTCTTAGGGTTAAATGGAGACACAGGTTAAAGCCAAAGAAATTTTGATATTTTACTATTATATGTTTCTAAACTTTCTCTCCCAGTAAGTACAATGCAGAATTCCCTTAACATCTAAGCCAGACAGTGGTGGCGCACGCCTTTAATCCCAGCATTCAGGAGGCAGAGGCAGGCGAGTCTCTATGAGCTCAAGGCCAGCGTGATCTACAAAGTTCCAGGACATCCAAAGCCACACAGAGAAATCCTGCCTCAAAGGAAGGAAGGGGGTGGGGAGGGGAAAAAAAAGAAATTTCACCACCTGAATCATCCTAGTCATGGGAATGATGAAATCTATACATGATATGCTCAGTCTTAAAGTGTAGAGACGTGGCCCAGACCTGCATGGTAATGGCTCACTGTGGCATCCGCCTCTGTTGTTGGCAGCCATGTGTTCTCCTCTGCTCTGTTTCCATCTTGAGTATTATTGAAGTGTTGTTTGGGCTGATGAGGCTTTCAAGCTTTGATGGTTCATTTTAGGAAGATTTTTGTTTCTTTCCCTGTTACCATCCATGTACAAAATAGTCCATTTTAATTATCCCTTACATGTATGTCTCTTTGGTCTGCTCTAGTTTTAGTACTTTAGATTATAGACAGAGGCTGCTATTTTTTTTTTTTTAACTTAATAAGTGAAGTTAATTCTTGTCCCTGTTCTGAGGCAGGAATTTAAGATTGTTTAGCTATGTTTTTAAAGAAGACACCAGATCTCATTACAGATGGTTGTGAGCCACCATGTGGTTACTAGGAATTGAACTCAGGAGCTGTGAAGGAGCAGCTGTGCTCTGAGCCATCTCCCCAGCCCTATTTTCAATCTAGTATCTCCTTTTTCCCCCCACAACTTCTTACTCTGAGCTGTGTATACAGCTCTATCTTTAAATAGATCCAGCAGATACACTACCAAGATTTAGGTTTTCATTTTTAAGTCTTTTATTATTATCCAAAAAAAAAGTGCATATCATTATGAAAACTGTCCCAACCAGAGAATATTACCATTAACACTGTAGCTTAATACACGATTGAATGGCCTCAGGGCAGTTTCTTTTTGTTGTTGGTTTGTTTTGTTTTGTTTTTCAAGACAGGGTTTCTCTGTGTAGCCTTGCTGTCCTGGACTCACTTTGTAGACCAGGCTGGCCTCGAACTCACAGCGATCCGCCTGCCTCTGCCTCTCGAGTGCTGGGATTAAAGGCGTGCGCCACCAAGCCCGGCTTAAGGGGCAGTTTCTAGAGTCATTTATCCACGTATGCTGAGTTCACTGTTGGTGCACTTACACCCAACTTCTCATCTAGCAGGGTGGGCTACAGTTCACTGCCTTCTCTTTGTAAGACTTACTTTTGAAATACTCCTTCAGAAAACAAGCAGCATTAATGAAAACAAAACCTCTAGAAAAGTTACTTTATAGCATCGGTGTGACCCAGAGGCCATTTTGTATCATACTGTGTACTAACAGTCACTCTTCTTGAGAGTCCATGCACCTGTCCAGGACCCTGGCCTTCCTGCCTGTGTGCCCATGCCTCCATCACATCTGTCTTCTCCAAAGATGCCCTAACTGATTTCATCTTAAAATTAATGCACAGACCCTTTGGTATAGATCTAACCACTTTTTAAAATTTTGATTCTCTTATCCTAAGGAAAAACTGCCTGCTGCCCTGCTTCTCAGAATCCACTTGGCTTCTTCTAAATATTCTTATTCTCATCTCTACTAAAAATTTCCCACTGATTACTAAAAATGAAGGGAAACTGATTATATGGGAATGAAATGTAGTCTGTTGAGAGGTAGAGAGTATTCCCATGGAGCTGATCATCTGTTAGCTTGGATCCCGTGACCCGCTTGAACCTCAGGCTTGTGTGAGGAAGCATCCTCCTGTTGTCCACTTAGAAACTCGTGTTCACTGAGGTTAATGACATGAACGGCCAAGCCAGAGCGGGCTAGCTCTGTCAGCACTGGCGCCTTCTTAGAAGTGCTCGGTGGTTCTGTTCGTCTCAGTCTGCTTTCTGCTTGAGAGTGACTACAGATACAGCAGCTCCTGTAATTTGGCTTCTTATTTTGTGTTTTTAATGAATGTTTCAGAGCCTGTTTTCTAAGTGAACCAAGCATTGAGAATCTAGAGCTTATATTTACATACATATACTCACATACCCCCTCATGCACACACATGTACCTGATATTTTGTTAATTAAAAGGTAAATTTCTTTAAAAAATAATCTAGAATTTGGGGCTAGAAAGATGGCTCAGTGATTAAAAGCATGGACTGCTCTTAGGAGTTTGGTTCCAGCACCAATGTCAGGCAGCTGAGAAAAAGAAAGTGTAATTAAAATCTTGAGGATGAATTCTAATTTAAATAATATGTGACATCACTTCTGGAGTTACTGTGTTTTGGCTACCTCCGCTCTTACTACAGCAGTTCAGGTCACGCACTTCTAATCCAAAAGGCTGTGAAACCTGAAACTTGAGACTCACTTGATACTCTCAGGTTTTCCAGCATTTTAGATTTTAGATTTTCAGATTCTAGATGTTCAACTAGAAAAGTAAAAAAGTATAATATTTCTGGTCCCCAGCACTGCCAATTAGAGAAAGATAGCTTGTAATAGTATCGAGAGCTCCTTGTTGGGACGTGCTTCAGGCAAGCTGGGCAGCACTTGGCCTAATGGGGCATCTTACGTAAGAGCTATATGTATTTCATTTTTTATTTCATCTCAACTTGAGCTTGACTAAACATTCAATTCATAATCGGAATTACATTCTCTTAGCTTATTTTTTTCTTTTTTAAAAAAATTCCATGAATAAGCTGTGTGAGACTCGCTCCTGTGGTTCATTTATCTGCTACCACTCCTTTTTAAAGCGTTGGAGCCTTTGACAAACCAATATTTATAACAGTTTGACGGCAGGATGAGGAGCAGTGCTTGTCTTTGTAACAGCTTGAAGAAAGACCCTCTCCAGGACCCAGTCATGCAGTTACAATCTTGGCCTCCTTTCTTATGCTGGGAACATGCATCCAGCGGCACCTCCCTTGTGTTTTCTTGTCCCATTGACTAGCCATTCACTTCCCATCTGTTTTGCAGTCTTAAAGGAACAGAAGGGGCCCTCTTCTTATAAATCTGTCTTTGCAAGTGATAAATGATGCCCTATCTCTTTAAGGGCTGCCTGGGTGGTTTTTCTTTTCTTAAAATGTTTCAGCTTACCTCCTAACAAAATTCAAAGTAAAATATGCTTTTAAAAAATTGGAGTAAAATGGAAAAGACAAAAAACTATGAAGTTTTATTTAATTTGATGGAACAGAATAATTTACTGACCTTTTCCATCTTCTCAAGTAATTGCCTGTGTCAGTATATCTTTGAAATATGATGTTTAGATTTTCTACACTGGCAGTACACTGGCAAATGAAATGATTCATTTTGACAAAGTATATTTTAGTTATTAGAGGAGAAAATAAAACAATGTATCACTAATAAATTAGAATATCAAATAACTTTAAATTTTTACTATCATACTGTGAGCTGATATGATCTGAAATATTTTATGTGCTGGACACAATAAAATGACTCACATTAGACAGTTTAAACCTCATGAGAGATTCTGTGGTTTTTACTAGAAAAAGATGGTCATGAATGACATAGAAGCTGTTTTTGTTGTTGTTATTACTGGTCCTGAAAGTGCCTGCTGTAGATACTTTTAATGTTGGCTTTTCTAAGAATTGAGCATAGCAAGGTATGGTGGGGCATACATGTAATTCCACTTATTTAGGAGGCTGAGGCAGGAGGATTGCCATGAGTTCAGTTCAAATCCCAGCTGGGGTACATAGTGAGTTCTAGGCCAACCTGGGGTGTATAGCAAAGCCGTTTCTCAAAAAAATGTTTTGTTTTTTTTTTAAGAAAAGGAAAGAAAGAAAAGAATTCAATATAAATCATAATTTTTCCTTTCCCTAGGAAAAGTATTCCCTAAAGGGCAATGTGACAAATACTGTTATTTCTATCATTACCCTACAGAATGCTTTTAAATTTTGATTTTAAAAGAATCACCAATATTAAAAGACCACATTTATAATATTTTATTCATCTGTGTAAGTCAGAGGCTGGATCGTCTTGTACAAAAGTGGAACTTGAGTAAGGCTGGTGACACTGCAAGAACATGCTACAGAAAGCTCTGTATACCCTCCTAATGCCCAGTGGAAAGTAAAGTTGGACAACCAGTTCTTCTGGTCAGCAAGCCACCGCACAGCAGTTTAGCTTAGGACTAGGATAAAGCCACCTAGTCCACACCTGATAAGAATGTCTCATCCGTCTTCTCAAAGTCGATGCTGAGTTCGACAACATTATAAGGCAAATGGCCACACCTGAGTTGTTTCTGGGGCGTTGTGTTGTTGTTACAAGTCTCGTGTAGCCCAAGCATAAAGATGGCTTGCACTTCGGATCCTCTCGTCTCCGCCTCCCACCTGGTCTGTGTAGTGTTGGAAGCTGACCTCAGGGCTTTGTGCAGGTTAGGCAGCACTGTACAGCTGAGTATGTTCCCAGCCCTGGGTCTTCAGCGTGCTATTCTCAGGATGGGCCAGTCGTGTAAGTGTCCAAATACATGATTATTTAATGTGGCTTCTCTAAAGTGTCTCTCAAGAGCTAGATGGATTTTCCATCCCACATGCAATTCCTTTCACTGAGCAGCTCAGCCTTTCAGTGAGTGTGATCCAACCAAAAGGTCATGGTTTTATACCTACAGACACTGGCCAGCGCCTTGACACTCTTCTTTGTTGTTAAGTAGGATAGACCTAGAATCACTAATAGGTAGCTGAGCTGAAGTCATAATTGCCATGCAAGTAGGAAGATCCCAGAGTCTAACCAGTACACAGGCCTAAACACAGGCTGCTGCTCTGCGTTTATACCGAAGCCCTTTGGCATAGATTACAAAATACTTAGCAATTATATGAATGGGTTCTAGTATGTTCACCAGAGGAGCCTGATAGGACTATTTACCATGTCTTAAAATGACTTCAAAATTGTTTAAGAAAGCTGGATTTGGAGCAGAGCGTGGTGGGGCACACCTTTATCCAGCATTGGGGAGACACATGCAAGTGGGCCTCTGTGATTAGAGGCCAGGCGTGTCCTTGTAGTGAGGCCGAGAACAAACAGGCTGGAGAGGCAGGGGAGCGGGGGGGTGGAGGGAGCAGGGTAGGGGGAGCAGGGGGGCCCAGGAGTCACTGTTGAGCTACTTGTGTATTAGCAAATGGGAGCTGCGCTGTTGCTCCCAAGCATTCTTAAGACCGCTTTAGGTATAAAACAACACAGTTTTCATGGTATCCTTTAATGTTTGAATTAAATTCTGTTGAGGCAGAACAGTGAATAGATCATCATGGATAGCAGAGTTGCCTATAGTTTTGATAATTTGGGTTCTGGTTTCCTATTTCCCTTTGTAGTTTCCTTTTTCCTTGTTTCTCTGTATCTGAGATTCCTCTGGATCCTGAGTTTCTACATGGCATTTATATAGTACAGTTGTACAATAAATAGCAAGTGTTCTCAGTAGTGGTGTGCACTCCATAGGAAGCAAGGCTCCAGCAATCCCCAGCCATCAGCAAGCAGCCTTTCCTGAAGAACATCACTCTTGAGGTCTCCTAAGGACAGCATGGAGTGCCCACGCGGCATGGTAGGAGAGAGAGAGAGCACTTAGGTGACCTGGATCTCTGGGTCTGTGGTTTGCTTAAAGTGCATTTAGTTAGTTCTTGGGCTGATTTCTTCTAAGACATCTAAGGTTTTACGTAAGCTTTATCTCAGTGCATGTGGGAATGCTTTGTGTGTGGCTCTAAACTGATACTAACCACTAATGTGAACTCTCCCCAGGTCAGGCCTTTTGGCAGTCAGGGTATTCAGAACCTAATTACAGATTAGTCTGTATCTGGGACTTTTAGAGCAAGTATCTGAAGACTCAAAAAGCGCTGAGAGGAGCAGTGCTATTTCATGTGGGGATAAAGAGACCTAAAATGTGAATGGGTGTCACATCATCTGAAGAGAAGAAAAAAGAAGGAATGTCATTCACTGAGGCTGGCGGGTTATGAGCTGGGGATTATGGGAATATTCATGATCCAATCAAGATGCACAATGAATTGGTGTGTGAGATGGCTCATCTTTTAAGTAAACATTGAGTAAATGGGAACCAGGCTCTGTGTTCTCTACATGTAGAACTGTGTAACAGAATAGTTTAAGCCCTTCCTGAATCGGTTTAATTTATCAAAGAGGCCACAGATTTTATAAGAATTCTCTAGTTGTGAATATTTAATCCAAATATTTAAGAGAAATGGGAGTTTACTTTACAACTAGTCATGCTGACTTGTGCTCATTTCTGATTTTTACCAGAATGTATCCTATTTTACACAAAAAGCCCCCATAAGCTTTCTCTTTTCATTTGGCATTTGGCAGCAGACATCGTATGTGTTTCTAAATCAGAGGAAGGTGAGCAGGGCTTGTCCTTAGCAGTGGGGCCTACAGAACTCAAAGAGACAAGCACAATGTCGAATTTGAAATCACTTCAAAAGAGTAGATATTTCCTCAATCAGAAGTAAGAGAGTAAGCAAAGAATGCTGCCTGCCTGCCTTGCTTTACTCTTCCCTTTCTTTCTTTCTTTCTTTCTTTCTTTCTTTCTTTTTTTCTTTCTTCTCTTTGAAACTGGGTTTTTCCATGTAACAGGCCTGGTTGTCCTAGAACTCACTTTGTAGACCAGGCTGACCTCACATTCACAGTGATCCATCCGCCTGCCTCTGCCTCCCAAGTGCTGGGATCACAGGTGTGCGCCTCCACACCGGGCTGGGGAATGCTTTTCAAAGGTGGAAGCTCTGGGTCTGGAGGAAAATGGCACAGCGGTTAGGAGCAGAGAGCCCACAGAGCAGCTCACAACTGCACTTAGCTGCACACGACCACACAACACAGGTGCACACATATACATAACTCAAGATAAACTTTCCTAAAAGGGAAAGGGGTAGAATTTCTTCAGTGTCCTGTAAGACTGCATCTAGTCCATTGTACAAGTGAAAAAGACAAAGAAATGAACTTCTTAGGTTGAAGTGATGTATGTTGACTATTGCACGTTTTCCTCGTAACAGCCCCTTCTCTCTTCTGTTCACGCCACCCGTCCCCATTACATCTGCTAATTTATACCCTTTGTGGCATTCCTAAAGTTTTATGGCAAGGCAGTACCGTACCCTGATATTACAATTAGATTTTTTCATAAAAGCATAAATTTTTAAGGGAAACAGAATTTTCTATATTTTTGTATTGAATAGTCCTTTAACTTTCATTTAGGAAAAAAAAATATTGTTTACCACTTGTTTTCTAAAACTTGGATTTTTTTTCTTTAGAATTTAAAGAATTAGATACCTGGCCCACGGGGGTGTGGTATGTCTCCACCCCGTAGCTCCTTCTCTGACCTGTCTCCTGTTATGGACTACTGTGCTGTTCATTTGCAGACAGTCTGCCCCGCTGAGGCCATTGATAGGGCAAAATTGTCAAACTGACCCTGTGGCTGCCCAGTTGCACTCAGATCATGCATGAAATAAAGTTGGATTTTCCTTTCTGCATATAGCAAGACATTCCCAAGCCGACTGCAGCAGGGAGTGGTTGAGCACTGCTCAGCCCGGAAACACACGCCTTTGTGGGGTTTCCTTCATGCCGTGCTCTTCAAGCTCTCTGGGGAGTCTGGTCAAGTGTTATTGTTTAGTTTGGTTTTTATGGAGATCATGGTCATCTCCTCTCGAACTGCTGTGAGATCATTTAACTATTATTCTTTTAAAGAATGATTTAGCTGATGAAGTGCATGTATATGAAACTCTGAAAACACTCTTTTTTTTTTTTTTTTTCAAAAATCACCTGTTTTTTAAGCAATTGAATGGATTAGTTTTAAAACTAGGACTAGCTTCATTTGGGAATGCAAAGATGTTTGCTAGTTTGACTGCTGATTAAGAAATAGAAGCTAGTCTGGGAAGGCGGGGTACACGCCTTCGATCACAGCACTCAGAGGGAGAGGCAGGTGGATATCTGTGAGTTCAAGGCCAGCCTGGTCTACAGATCGAGTTCCAGGACAACCAGGGATAGACAGAGAAACCCTGTCTCAAAAAGTAGAGGCGGGGGAATAGGAAAGAAGAGAAAAGGGGGAAAAAGAGTAAGAAGAAAACGGGGGAAAGTAGAAGTTAGCCTTCCAGAAAAGTGTAGATTGAAGTGTAATGCCCTGCAGGATGGCTCACAGTTTGCTTCTCTGTTGCAGTGCTAAAATACTAAATGAAAGCAGCTTCAAGAAGATAAGTGTGTTTGCTTACGCTTCCAGGTCACAACCATCACTGAGACTCAAGGCAGGAGCTTGAAGTAGAAACCATAGGAGAACAGAGTGTTGCTCAGCGGCCGGCTGCTGGTTTCCTTGCTGGCTCAAGCTCAGCTTCCTTTCTTTATACAGCCCAGGCCTCCCTACCTGCCTAGGGATGGTGCTACCCACAGTAGGCTGGAGCCTCCCACCAGCCATCTGATCAGGGCAGTCCTTCAGTTGAGGTTCCCTCTTCCCAGATGACTCTAGGCTGTGTCAAGTTGACAGCCAAGGTTAACCAGCATTAGTCTGTCCTTGCCAGGTTGACACCAGTCACATCATTTTCTAGGGTGGCGTTGCCTCATCTTCCTGGATAACTTCACCTGTCACTTAGGGACAGTTAGATATCCTCCTGGTTTTGTTCTTTCACTGTTGTTGAGACAGTCGGTCTGACTGCAGCCCAGGCTGCCCTTCAACTCGCAGTCTGCCTCCCAAGTGCTGGGTTCCAGACATGAGCCACCATTTCCAGTTATCCCTTTAGTTCCTGAAACTAGCCCTTTATTTTCTTTGGAGGAGCTTCATGGAATCTAAGTGTGCGCTAAAGCACTTGTACGTGCGGGTGGACAGACACTGTTCTATGTGAGAGTCCACAGCTTCATTCAACAGTTCCCAACAGGGTCTGTCAGGCATTTCCTCTCCTCCCTGCTCTTCTGACCCACCAGGGCATGGACCACGGGAGGTTTAGTAAGAATGGTTTCCTGCTTTTTCCTCAAAGAGTTAAAGAAATTGAGTCGGCAATTTTAATAACAAGGAATCCTCTCTAATAACGTACGATGCCTTTGTTTATCTCTTTGTATCTCCATAGAGAAAGTTAGAGAAATTCAAGAAAAACTTGATGCATTCATTGAAGCTCTTCACCAGGAGAAGTAGACTATATAAAGTGAGTAATTCTGAAACTGACTGCACCAAGTACAAAGCATGTATCGAAACTTTTCTTAATAGTTTGTGGTTCTGCGTGACTGCATCTTGCTTGCTTCTCTGTTGTGTGGTCCTTTTGATAGCATGACTCTCCGCACCAGCTTCCCATGTGTTGTGCCACATGTTTAAATCCTATGATTGCCTTCTGGCTGACTAAAACTATTCTCTACGACTCATTTCAGACAGAACCAGGCTTAATAAAGATACTTAATAATGATGATTTTTTTCCCAACATGTGGGTGACTTGTCTGCATTGAAAAATTGATCTGCTTTGTCTCTGTCTTACCCTCATGCTCACGGTAACTGTGTGCTAAATAGTTAACTTACAAAGCTTCTTTATTTAGCTTGACTAAAATTTTAATAATTGTTCTTAATCTACTTCTCTTGTTTACAAACATTTAGATATGCCTTTTTTCTATTTAAAGTCACTTAAATGGCATTACAATTTGTTACTCTTTACATAGCCAATTATTAATTATCACTAAGGAATTTCTATCAGTAGGTCATTGGCTTATATTGAAATTGAGATAAGAATTCTGTTTTAAGCCATTATCACTTATTATTTAAATCTTCTATCCCTGAAGAAGTTTTGTGACTGAGCAGTTCCCTGGTTCACACTCACTTCATCCCAGGAAAGTCTTTAGAGCCAGTGCTGTGTGCTTCTCCACCACGGGGGAAGTATGTTTGAGGAAGTTAGCTGACCAGGGAGGCACTGTCTAGATTATACAGTTTTCAGAACAGTATACCAGCCATGAGTAGGGTCAGGAAGGAGGTAGAAAGCCTTAGAGGAGACACTGGGAAGCTCACTGGACTGCTAAAGTGCTTGTCATGCAAGCGTGAGTGTCTGAGTTCAAGCCCCAGTGTTCACACTAAAAGCCTGGTGTGGCGGCACGCCCTTGTACCTCAGTGCTGGAGAGGGAGACAGGATCCCTGGGCTCTCTGGCCAGTCATCTAGCCTAACCAGGGGTCCCGGGGCTCAGTGAGAGTCTCTGTGTCAGAAGACAAGATGAAGAACAGCACTCAGGTTTGACCTGTTGCCTCACTGGTGCCCACACACAAAAAGGGGACTGGGAAGGGAGGAGAAACATTTAAAGAAAAAAAAAATCTTATCACTTTATTTGCTTTTTGGAGGAAAAAATGTATAAAAGTATACAAAATACAAAGTAACCTTTGTCATTGGGAAAGCTGATGTCAGTATGTATGGAAGTTTGCTTTGGGGGCATAAAGCGTGTGACTATCAGGCAGGTGCTGTGAGGAGCCGCTCTAAAGTGGACATCCTTCCTCCCGTGGCACTTCCTTTTAGCCCAGAGTTCACATGGCATCTTGTTCTCAGAAATGACATTTAGATGAAGAAATGTATGAAACCTTGTTGAAAATAAAACTATGGCCTGGAGAGATAGTGCAGTGCTTAGACTGCGTATCGCTCTCTCAGAGGACCCATCAGACAGCTCACAACTTCCAGGAAGTCCAGTTCCCAGGGATTCAACATCCTCTTCTGCAGGCACCTCACTCATGTGCATACACATAATTTTTAAAAACAAGCCAGAGAGAGAGAGAGATACAGGTATGTTTAAACTAAATGATCAAGTCTGAAGCCAGCTGGTACCTTACATAATAGTTTGAAGTCTCTAGTGTAACCTAGTCAGTATAGTGTCTAGAGTCGCCCTTCCTGGCTGGACACACCTTTATTTTTTTCTGCTAGAGTGTCCATCCTAAAGACAATCCTGAGATGCAGGCTGTGGTGAAATTTGAATGTAGGGCAGCCCCGAGCAAAGGAACCCTCCTCATTTTCCTAATCTGCCTGTCTCAAGCCCCTCAGGCCTTTCTCTCCCCTTTGCTTCTATGCCAACAGCGAGTTTCACAACATAGCTAAATTAGACAGTTGCTCTATTTCCTAACTCAAATATCCATTACTGGAGTGAATCTGGCAGTGGCAATATTGCTTCAGTTTGACCATTTTGAAAAGTTACCTATTATCTGAAAGAACATGTTGTAATTTCAACATATATTAAGTGCCTCTCAGACTAGTTGTTTTGCTTCTCTGTGCAATAGTTCTAATGTTTTAAGAAAGAATTCTAGGGCTGGAGAGATGGCTCAGTGGTTAAGAGCACTGCCTGCTCTTCCAAAGGACCTGGGTTCAATTCCCAGCACACACATGGCAGCTCACAACTGTCTGTCACTCCAAGAACTGACACCCCCACACCAATGCATGTAAATTAAAATTAAATTTTAAAAAAATGTTTTTAAAGAAAGAATTCTAGAATTTGGGTGTGGTAGCATATTCAGGAGGCAGAAACAGTCAAGTTCTTTGTGAGTTCTAGGCCAGCCTGGCCTATATAGCAAGTCTAGGACAGCCAGGGCTACATAGAGAAACCCTGTCTCAGAAAAGAAAAAAGAGAAGAACTAGAAAGAAATGGATTCTGGGGCTGGCAGGGTGGCTCAGCAGGTAAAAGGGCTTGCCACCTAGCCTGACAAGGCGAGTGCAGTCCCCAGGGCCCACGAGATGGAAGCAAAGAGCTAACTCCTGCAACTTGTCCTTTGGTTTTCACGTCCACACTGTGGCACAGGTGTGTACACACAAATTAATGATAGGAAAGTTTTTGTTTTTGAAGAAAACAAAAAGAAATTAATTCTAGTGTATGTTTATTTACATGTTTTGCAAAATTGTGCTACTATTTTATGGCAGATAGTGATAATTTTAGTAAATCTACCAGATTTGAAGAATTAAGCTTTAATTTTGCAATCATGCTGTGATAAAGTTGTTTAATCTTTCTATTTGTCTTGCCAAATCTGAATTTATCAAATGGATTTGTTCCTACAGAAACCTGCTCCTAATGTAACCACCTGTGCATACATTGGAAGAATGAAAACGGCAGTCTTCTGTCCTGCCTCCTCTTCTCCTCCTCCACCTTTTTCAGTGCAAAATAAAGTCCTAGGGTAAAAAGAACCTATGTGTGTTACAGGCACTCACTCCCAGCTGCCTTTTGAGGCATCCACATTCTATGTGCTTGCACTGACATGACAGATTGGGAAAACATAATTGGCATGGCCGTTAGGCTTAGTCCTCAAAGATAAGGAAGTTGCTCTCAAGTCTTATTTGTGGTGGTACCACTGTGATTCACTATGGTTAATATCAGACATATAATGTTAGTTGTTTGGAATAAAACTTCTGGTAATTTTTTAAAAGGCATCAATTGTGTATGTGATGACGGTTACCTGCTAGGCCGCCATCCATCTTCAGTGTTCTATACCCAGGAACTGTTTGGCTGTAAAAATTCAGTTTATGTTCACCACATGAAAGACCGTTGCTTTATAAAAGAACACTTCAGACTGGTTAATTTGTGTTGGACAGTTCAGTGTATATTCAGTGAAAGAAACATCAGCCCTCCATTGCCAGCTTAGAACCTTGCATTGAAGCCAACAGCAGCAGCATACAGTCGGTTGCTGCTTTTAAGCTCTGTATCCGTTTGCAATTACTTTGTTTTGGATATTGTGTGCTCTCGGTCAGGCTTTCTGGAGTAGTAGGGTCTCTCCTGTTGACAGAGCCATTGGATTATGACACAAGACGGAGAAGATTAAGGTAGCCCCTTGATGAAGTCCATTTAGAGTGCTGTCAGGCATTTGAAGGAGGCATCAGGGAACGGCCACACCACAGCCCTTGTACACTGTTTTAAACAAAAATGACTCTAACCCGTGCGAGAATGCTGACCCACCCCCTCGTACAGCTGGAAACCCCGTTTAACTCACTGCAGTTCAGTTACAGTAATAACCTTCACAATACTTCATGTTTTTATGTAACATTGTATTGGTTGAAAGAATGAAACAAACAAATACTCCATAAATGTCTTTGTCATCTGCTGCCTTGTTTTACTAAGGCTTTATCAAGTGCAGATAAAAATGCCCAGCGTTGCAGTTTTTATTTCACAGTTAATTGTATAACTGGTTTTCTTGGGATTGTTTTTGGTCTTGATTCCCTCAAAATCTGACAGTATGAAAGGGAAAATGTTTCAGAAACTGTGAATTCAGTAAGTACTTTATTTAAATTATCAGATAGGAAACTTAGGTACAGTTCTCTGCCAAGAGCAGTGTCCGTGGTTTCCCAGGATGTGAGTACTCGGGTACTTGTGTGCCTTGTAAGTTTGAGGCAGTCGTGAACAAAGCTCTGTAGAGCCCTGTGCTGATCTACACACACACTAGGTGATGCTCCCCCTAAGCCAGTGATTCTCAACCCTTTGGGGGTTGCATATTAGTATCCTGCATACCAGATATTTATACTACAATTCATAAATAGCAAAGTTATGGTTAAGTAACAATGAAATAATGTTACGGTTGAGGGTCACTTCACCTTGAGGAACAGTATTAAGGGCCGCAGCATTAGAAAGGCTGAGAACCACTGCCCTAAGCCCTGCTCGCTTGACTCGGGTGGAGGCCTGGGCTGAGGCCAGCAGGAGCAATCTACAGGTTTCCCCCAAGCAGAAGTCAGATGGTAAGCATCATATCCCTTTGATCCCTGTGGTTTTTGCTTGTTCGTTCATAGTAGAAAAGAACTTTTATTTCTTTGAGGGGATAAATAATTATAACTTCAACTTAAAAGTAGATTACCAGCCTGGAGAGATGGCTCAGTGGTTAAGAGCGCCGCCTGCTCTTCCAGAGGTCCTGAGTTCAATTCCCAGCAACCACATGGTAGCTCACAACCATCTATAATGTGATCTGATGCCCTCTTCTGCCGATAAAGCACTCATATGCAATAAATAAAATAAATAAATCTTTTAAAAGTAGATTACCAAAAATCCCGGTCATTCTTCACATCCCCATGGCTTATTTTTAACCTGGCTTCATGCTAACCATGACACATGCACACACACACACACACACACACACACATACACACACTGTGAAAGCTAGGTGTTTACTAGTGTAGAAGCTATGAGAAGGAAATGAAGTTCAGTCCCAGGAGTAGACCTTCTGATCATGTCTGTAATTCAGGTGCTTAATATACAGAAGTTAAAGTCTTGACTGGACAAGAGACCATTTGCTTTCATGTCCAGACTTGCAAAGAATGGAGCGGGTGAAATTCTATTTGGAGAACTAAGGAATTGTAAGTAGATCAGAAGCAAAATGATTTGGTCCACTCTGCATGCCCAGTCTGCGCCCAGCATGAGCGTAGGAAGCAAGCATGCTGGGCAAGCTGCGGGTCTAGGTAGAGCACTTTGGGCCTCACCCTCAGTCTCTCGTGCATTATCCCAATTCCCAGGCTCTCTTCAGAGGACTCCCATAGATTTACCAAACAGATGTGAGTGGTGTGAAAGTTCATAGGGAGCACAGTAGGTGGGACTTCCTAACTGGACAGTTTTGGGATGTCACGTATAGGATTCTGGCAGCACACACCTGTAATCCAAGCGCTCGGTGGTAGGAGGACAGTCATGAGGTAAAGGCAACCCAGAGCTACAGGGAGGCCTTGCCTCAAAAACAAACATAATAAAAATAAGAGTGTAGGCTTAACAGGCAAATTTATTAACTAGTTAATTTTGTATTTATTATTTTAGATGTATTTATCTGATAAAAGAAATGTGGTTTGTTTGGTTTTTTTCCTTTCCAATAAATGAGATCATGGTACTGGTGTATCTCCATCCTCTACGCTGGTCTATGGTAGATTGTCGTATGCTGTAGCAAATGGAAATGTGCTTGAAAATGTGCTTACTTTCTAAACGATCATGGCTATTTGATAGCTAAATATTTAAAACTTAACCATGTCTTCACTGTGCACTGTGAATGGACTTTGTATTATTTTTAAACCTTACACTCGATGTAAATGTTACTACGACTTTATTTGCCTGTGCTTGATCTAAGGTCCCTTGTATAGATGGGTAATTAAAACATATTGATGTGACATTATAAGTCTATTACTGGAGAGCATCTTTTACATTCTCTTTGTTTTAATGAGTAAGAGAAAAGCCTTTGTACGAAGGGTCCTGATTTGACTCCATGATATAGCCAAATCCATGATCTAATAAGCTCTCAAAGTGGCTTGTCTCAGATGACTTGGCTCTTATGCACCTTACATTTCACAGTTGTAACCCATGCTTTTTCCTATCTTAATATTTATCAGAATACCTTGGGGTTTTTGTTTGTTTGTTTGTTTTCAGTAAAATATAACAAAGAAGACAGTTTTCTAGTGCACTGTGCTGCCATGGCCCTTGTTTCCCTTAATGAGGCTGACACATTCTTTAACAATCAAAAAATAAGAAATAAGAGATAATAAGATACCAGGCAGCAGATATTAGATTATATGAGATTTATTAAAGGAGCATGAGGAGAAAAGGAAAGGGGAGAGGGGCACCCCAGGGAGAGAGGGAGAGAGAAGGGGGCAGTAAGAGAAGGGAGCAAAGGCTAGGTAAGAGAGGGTCACACCCCCATGGCAGGTAGATAATGACATCACAGGTAGCCAGAATGGAGCAGAATCCTGACACATTCAGTCCACACAACGCTTGCTAAGGGCTGTCAACTAACAGGCCTGGTGGGACCTGTCAAGATCCCTTCTATCCATCCTGAGTAAAACCTGCCATCCTCACTCCATTGCTGCCACACTTTGCTCCTAGGTGATGCTTCCACCCTAACTCGTTGTTGATTAGCTGTGGAGATAGCAGTGTTGAGCCTTCCTACAGCCTTCATGTGCTTGGCGGAGGTCAATGCTAGGAGAAGATGCAGAGCCCCATTGTTGCAGGAAGTGCTCAGAGTGCCTGCAGAAAGGCAGGAATGGTCAATGAATGTAAGATCCTTTGCTTTACCTCAGCCTTTCATCCTTTCTGTAATTCAAGTTCCAAATCTTTGCCCAAAAAATGAAGAATTTAGTTACTAAAGATTCACCAGAACAACTTGTTTTCATTTAGCATGTCCAGTTAAGGAAGCAATATAGTTACAATGTGCTAAGGATAACAGTGCCTTTAGTTATATTTTAAGACAGTTGCATACTCAGGTTGTGATAACTATGTTGATTACACTAATTAGACTAAGTGGGCATTTGCAGGAAACTTGAAGGTTAAAACAAGAACCACAAAAGCCTTAGAAGCTAAAAAGTAACATTGTAAAGACTGTCTAATTAGATCTTTGGCCTGAGGAACACAGCTCATAAAATTACGGGTAAGAAAAACCTTCCTCATAAGTCATTATATTAAATTGCTGTCCTAAAATGGCAGGATTGAGTTATCACCCTGACAGTTGGAAATGTGACCGGGTGTGGCAGTGCCTGCTGTAATCCCACCACTCAGAAGGCAGAGACAGGTAGATCTCTGTGGGTTCGAGGCCATCCTGGTCTACATAGCTCCACTACAGCCAGGACTATAGAGAGACCCTGTCTCGAAAGGAGTCCAAAGCCAATCTGAGCTACATGGCAGCCTGTCTCAAAAGAACAGAAGGAGTGGCGAGTGTGCACGTGATTCCTCCGGCCAAGACCCTAGTGAGGGATTACTGTTCTGTAAAACAGGTGATATGGATCTTTTGGGATCAAGTCACTGACAGGACAGTTAGGACTCTGAAGTGCATTTAAATCAGCTCTTCCGGGCCTCTGGGTGGCAAAGAATTGTTGCTGCTATTCTTATTACTAGTGTAAACTAAGACATGTAAATTGATTCCTGTGCAAGTATTTGAGATTGAAAACTTGGTAAGGGGGACCAGAGACCCCCCTAAAGACCCAGTTACCGTGTAGTAGTGCTGGCTGCAGCCTCCCATGAGTAGGGACGCTCACATACTGGGCATAGGTGACCTGTTCACGCCTGCTTGCACTGGGTCAGAGAACAGCAGCCTAGAAGTCATGAATCTACCCTGTAGCACGTACCAAATGCTCATGAGACCTTCGGGGTTTCGTGAAAGGCTTTGAAAGGACTAGGTTACGCCATGGTCCAGCAGTGCTGCTGCCAGGACTGCTCACCTTCCTCCACAAGGCCCGCCCTGCCTTTCATGTGCAGGTGTATGGTATGGCACATCTGCTCAGAAAAAGTAGCATAGTATCTCTTGCCCTTACTGTCAGAATTGCTAGAAAATTTCGAGCCAGCAAAGGTCCCATTAGAGACAATAACTGTTGTTTCTGACAATAAGAATTCAGACTTTGCCAGCTTCAGCCACTAGGAAATTGGGCAAATCCATGACCCATTCAACTGGAGGAGGGATAACCCAACCATTTTCCCCCCTAGTCTGTATTCTGCTTCTGTTATTGAACTCTTTTGTGCCCATACCTACCTCTACCCTCTCTCCTTCTCCGTGGTGCTGGAGATTGAAAACTGAGCACTCCACCGCTGAACCACCCCCAAAGCACAGGTCTCACTGGTCTCCTGGTTAAGATCATGTTTGTCTAGTGGATATAAATTGAAGATGTCCACACAGACAATAGTGAACCTGCCAGCCAGACCCCTGGAATGCCAAATGCTTTTTTTTTTTTCTTTTTCTTTCTTTTTTTTTTTTTTTTTCTGTTACTTATAGATAGCAAAAGCCAGAAGTCACCAAACTAATGCCTCAACAACAAACCACACACACCCAGGAGGTGCCAGAAGTGTGTGTGTTAGGAGGAATGTCTAACAGAGGTCTGAGCTGGGCTCAGCACTTCCATGAGCAGAATGAAATTCATCTAGAGCTCACCTGAAGCATCTAATGGTCAGCATTGCATCTTGCCAAAAGATAGTCCCTGTGAAACTTGATTGAGAAAACGCGAATCCAGAGCAAGGAATCCAATATGCCTTGAGTTTTGTGACTTTATCACTAGCAGAACCGTTTCCATTTATAGATGTGCAACAGTTTGTGAGTGACTTTGACATAGGCTCAGATAACCTTTGGACCACTCTCCATAGCAGCCTGCTCTACGCCATGCTTTGAGGAAAGTGAGGTGTGCACTGTTTTGGGATTCCATTGGTACGTGACACACTGCAAAGGACAAGGTGGGCTGGCATTCAAACAGATGGCTCGGGGCCCTCCCGAGAAGCCGATGGGCTGTGGACATCTGCAGAGGACCTGACCTGGGTCCTGAGCTCATGTCAGCCCTGGGCCTCCTGTGCTGTGTGGTTTCGCTTCACCTTGTGAGTTTTTGCATCTTATTTCTGCAGCTCTTCGTCTTTTTTGAGTTAACCTCTTAAGATGCAGCAGACTTATTTTTATCCCAGTTTTTAAGACTTTGATTTTTTTTCCTCTCTCTCTTCCATGGTACCAAATTTAGTTTTTCTAACTTACTCTTTTTGGCTGTCTTTTTGTTACTTAAAAATCTAACACTTTTGAAAGGAAAGGTGTTAACAGAAGCCTGTACAATTTCAACTAAATTTATTTCCAGAAATCTCATATACACCCTTAGTTCTGTTGCTTTGAGATAGCCTTAATACGGAAATGGTGACTTTTCCTGCCAAGACTCACAGGAGTGTGTCTTTCAGAGGCTCTCGGCATAAACACAAAGCCACTCCCATTTTTATGCCTCCAAATTCCTCTTTTCAAACGTCTTGATACATTTGAATTCTTGCTAATTACACTAATTGCTATGGTCATAGCTGAATCAAGATCATAGAGAGTAATTTTATTCATGTGGTGTGAGGCATTGGGACCGGGATGTCCTCCCCATGGGCGCCCCCTTTGGTGCGATTTGCCAGCTGTGTGCCCCATGACTGGCTGCGCTTTTGATGCACAGATAGTAAAGTTGGTCACAAACTTGTGTACAATGAGGCTGTTCTGGTTCATGTGAAAATCAACATCCTTTTTTTGTGTAAGCGGGTGACAGGATGCTGCAATACTATTAGCATTTGCAAAGAGGGTGCTCTGTGCTAAGGCGGCACCACAGATCGTGGCTGCTCAGTTTGTGTTGCTCCATTATGTGAAAGATACAAAGAAGCTGAAGGCTGGCAAAGGCCTGTCAAATCTTGTAATGTAGTGCGACCCCCAAACTCTACTTGGCCTCCAAGCAGCTCTTGTTCCCTGTCCCACCCCTTTCTCTGAATGGGCACTGAGGTAGGTAAATGAATTCAGTGCCTGGTAGGCGGGGGATTCCTTTCTGACCTCATGCCTGTAGTATTTGTTTGCAGGCTTGTAGGGGGAGAGGAGGACATTTTGGAAGCCTTTGTGTCAAATCATTTTCTCGCAGGTTGGGGAGTTAATGGTAACTTTGTCTGAGGCCAGCCAAGCAGAAAGCCTGTGCAGATGAGGCGTGGCATGTTCAACCTCCTTTAAGAAAAAAAAAAATAAGCAAGATGAGAATATGGAAATGGGGAACTTTCTAGAGCAGATGGATATGCCACACGTCGGCATGTTCAACATCTGCTGCTGGGGCGCTTATGTCTTGCCTGTGTTTCTGCATAGAGTTCTTTACATGAGTAATCATGACCTTCATACTGATGCATACAGTTAAGGTAACCGTGTGTGTGTGTGTGTGTGTGTGTGTGTGTGTGTGTGTGTGTGTGTCTGTCTGTCTGTCTGTCTCCTAGTCCCTGACAAGTGGATAGAGTGTGGTATGGTGGGAGAATTCTTTTTTTTTAGAAAACCTGTAGGTTGAGCCGGGCGTGGCAGCACACACCTTTAATCCCAGCACTCGGGAGGCAGAGGCAGGTGGATCACTGTGAGTTCGAGGCCAGCCTAGTCTACAAAGTGAATCTAGGACAGCCAAGACTACACAGAGAAACCCTGTCTTGAAAAACAAAACAATAAAAAAGAAAACCCTCACGTTTTCTTTCTATACCTAAAAGATGAACCACAGCTTTAGAGCTCCAATAGCTCTTTTTGCCCAAAGAAGCTGTTTGCTCAGCTAGTGCGACAGCTGGACTGGCTCTGGATTCTAGCAAACTCTGTTCTGGTCTTTGAAGACTCAAGCCCAAGGGCACAGGCCATCTCTTCCACAAAAGCGCAACTTGGAAGAGCAATTAGGGCTTGGAATGGTCATGTGAAGCCTCCTTATTTTGAAATGCTTGAAGCTACGTTTTGAGATCAAGACATAGGTGAGTCAGAAGTACCCACACGGGGCGTGCTGCGTGCCCATGAGTCACTGTCGGAAGCTTTCAACCCTAGCACTCTGTGGACTTGGGTGCTCCTGCAGCCTTTTGGAAATAGCATTTATATTTATTTATTAAAATAACTTTAGTCTGAAGCTGTCCTGGAGCGAGGTGCTGTATTCCAGATACGTCAGTATACTGTCCTGCTTAGTCTTACAACCTCTTAATGTAGGCATTATCAGCATCTTACCAGCAAGGACACAGACTGGGGGCATCTGAAGTCCATAGCTAGCTAGCTGACAAGGTCTCTGTGGGAGCTCATGTGAGAGTGGCTGCAAAGCCCTGAAAAATCAAGTACAGAAATGGCTGGGCATGTGCTCAGAACTTCCTCAACTGCTGGATCCTGAGGCATCAGTGCCTGTTCATCACAGATTTTTAGATTTTTGCTTGTTTATTAGGTTGACTAGTTGGTTGGTTTTTTGTTTTTGTTTTTGAGACAGGGTTTCTCTGTGTAGCCATGTCTGCCCTGGACTGCTTTATAGACCAGGCTGGTCTTGAACTCAGAGAGATCAAGGAGGAGTGCCTGTGCTTCCCCAAGTGGAAATAGGTCTCACACACACACACACACACACACACACACACACACAGACACACACACACACACACACCCTCAAAGTTACATTCCTGCAAATGCAAAACACACATACCTGCCACTCCATTCCCTGGAGTGAGAGACCACCTTACTATGGACCACCCATCAGTCACATGGTGTAGAACCTTCTAAGCCCTAAGAAGTGACCCCCAGTCTGCCACATGGGCCTGAAACCTCCTCAGACCGCCACCCCCCCATGCTGTCTGTCCATTTGTCTATAATGTTAGTAACTCTATGAATACATCTCTTACTCAAAAAGACAGACCTCTCAGTGCCGCTCTTAAACCTCAGAGGATGGAGCTATGGAATCAGGATTCACAGCAGCATTCTAAAATTCCTTGTTCTAAAAGTACAAGCCTACGTGAAAATAAGAGCCAGAGGAGACCCCAGGAGACCAAGCAAATGGTACCTGTCTTGGGACTCCACCATCATGTTAAGCCTTAGGAGAACCTTCCTTCTCCATACCGGAAATGAGAAGGAACAGGAACAGGAAGTGTTCCTGATGGCTGTGTCCAAATACCTGACAAGAAGCCACTTCAAATAGGAAGGATTTCTTGGACTGGAGAGTTGGCTCAGTGGTTAAGAACACTGTCTGCTCTTCCAAAGGTCCCAGGGTCAATTCCCAGCACCCACATGGCAGCTCACAACTGTCTGTAACTCCAAGATCTGACACCCTCACACTAATGCACATAAATTAAAATTAAATAAAAATTTAAAAAAAAAAAAAAAAAAAAAGGAAGGATTTCTTCCACCTCCAAATTGAGCAGATACACAGTCCATCCTGGCAGGAAGGTCTGGCAACAGGAACAGGAAATGGCCGGTCCCAGGGAGAAAGGAACAGAGAAGAGGCAGGGCTGCCGTACACTGGCAAGGCCCAGTCCTGATGAACCCCTTCCTTCACCTAGGCTCCCATCCTAAAGATTCCGTGACCTTCCCAAACCACACCAGCAACTGCACTGCAAACACACAAGCCCAGGGAGAGCATTTTACATCTGCTTTGTGAGGGCTACTATTGCTATGATGAAACACCACTACCTGAAACAGCTTGGAGGGGGGGGAGGGTGCGGGGGAAGGCATTCTTTGGCCTATGCGTACACATTGCTCTTCATCATCAAAGGAAATCAGGACAGGAACTCAAACAGGGCAGGAACCTGGGGCCAGATAATCAAGTTTAAAAAAACAAAAACAAACAAACAAAAAAAAAACCAAGCTTTCAGCCAAGCACGGTGTCACATGCCTGTAATCCCATCAGAGGCAGGCAGATCTCTGTGAGTTTGAGGCCAGCCTGGTCTACAAAGGGAGTCCAGGACAGCTAAAGCTACACAGAGAAAACCTGTCTGGAAAAATCAAAATAAACAAACAAACTTCCTTGCCCAATATAAGGCAAACAGGAAGAAGCCACCATTGGCAAAGAGTCTCCAAAAGAGTGACAGACATGTGGAACTGTGTTGGCATTGCCTCTTGGGGCTGCCAAAGGCTTCACCTCATTGGTGCACCCCTTCCAAGCCCCAGTCCCTCATGAACGTTTTGGCCCCCAGTAACTAGCTTGGAGATGGCAAGTCCTCCCCTCAAGGGAAAATCCTGAGAGCTCTGGCTCAGCTTGTCTACATTAGAAAAGGGTGAACCAGCCCAAAACCCAGGGAAGCTTCTAAGGACGTATGGATTAGCAAGGTACCATCAAGCCTGAGAGCATGCCCCATGTGAGGTGTGGGCATACTTAGTACATGGCTTCTGCCTCTCTAGTGCTAGGATTAATGGATTAAAGGCTTGTACCCGGCGAGGCACTTTTTAAGTGTCATTGAATCCTCACGCTTAAAAACCAATTAGCCACTTCTGTAAACCCTGTAGTATTTATGCCACCGCCCCTCCCTGGGTTTCTTTCTAAATGACAAGTAACTGCTGGCATGCAGTACTGTCTTCGGGTGCTCCTGGGACAGCAAGCCCCAGCCACATATCCTCCCCGGCTGGTCACTACCCTGTGTGTCTACTCCAGACTCTCAATTCTACCCACCTGCTTCTCCCTACACTCCTAACCAGCTATCTGCTTGTACATCCCACAGCTGGTTTATGCTTAACCTAGCCAAAGAGCACCCAGTCCTCCCTCCATTAAACTGTGCCTTCTCTAAGGCTTCCTGTTTCAACACAGGCATTGTGTGCCCTGCACCAGACAGAAACATGATAATGCCCCTTGCAGTACAATCAACAACCCAGGCACAGGTTTCTACTGTTTTCATCTCCTTATCTTTTGAATCCATACAGTCTTTCCCAGCCTCCCGTCTCCACACTCGTTGGCCCACATACATCACCCTACTTTACCATTAGCCTTCATTTTTTTTTCTCTCCCACTTCCAGCCTGTGGTACCGTTAAATCTGATTCTGTATAGCTTTATTTTTCTGTTGATAAAAATCAGCCTTACCGGTTGCACTGAAGCCTTGATTGGTCTCCTATGAAACTGCCTTTTATAAATGAAGTCACCTTTAGCCGGCAGGTGGCCTCCACAGCCCTCATCTTGGGCAATCTTCAAGACACATGAGCCAGGTGGATAAGGTCCTCGTTGTGTGAAATGAGTTGATTCAAGTCTCTTATTAAGCATCAAATGAAACAGTTAAGCCTTCATCAAACAGCTCGTTTCTGACAGTAAGCCTCTAAAATGGTTGTAGCTGTAGCATAGTATGCATCTCTGGTCCTGTGTGCTGTCAACTATACTCGATGTAGGAAATGTTTCAAGAAGGAAATCGTGCCTTCATTTTTTATTTTAGTTCATTTTGCATAGGAGAGTCTCTGCATGAGTCAGTGTCCCCTTAGGTACCAACTTTTTTTGTGCCCCAGCAGCGGACACAAGGGTCTTCCAGATCTTTTCAGTGCCCCAAGGTCAACATGGATTTGTTTTTTGGTTTTTTTTTGTTTTGTTTTTTAAAGATTTATTTATTACATACAGTGGTCTGCCTACATGTACACCTGCAGACAGAAGAGGGCACAAGATGTCAGTATAGATGGTTGTGAGCCACCATGTGGTTGCTGGGAATTGAACTCAGGACCTTTGAAAGAGTAGTGCTCTTAACCTCGGAGCCATCTCTCCAGTCCCAACATGGATTTATAATACCAAGTGTTTGCTTTACTTTTCCATTGGCGAAGCAACAGCAATGACGGGACACTGGAGCCTTAGCACAGAGCCAGTCTACAGCAACTGCCCCTGCAAGAACAACTTTTATAAAGGAGAAAAACTGCTGCAGGGACAAATTAGGAAAGTCACATGAAACAGAAATCTTAAGTGTCCTTAGCTCCTCAATTGTTTGGTTTGTGAGCTACAATTGTTCTCAAGGAACACCATTTTGCTTAAATGAATGACTAACAAACTCTGCTAATTCACACTTCCTCACATAGACTGAGTCTCACAAAATCAGGAAAGCGCAAGGGTTGACAACATGACGCCTTGGGTAAGAGGCACCTGCAGCCAAGCCTGACAGCCCAGGACCCACATGGCAGACAGAGGGCACTGGCTTTCAGAGAAGGTTGGCCTCTCACTCCACACATACACTTTGGTACACTTGGGCCACACACATTAAGTAAATAAATAAGCAAACGTAATTTTTCATTAAAAACAAAACACTTCAGGGAGTGGCTTAGCAACTAAGAGCACTTGCTGCTCTTTCAGAAGACCTGAGTTCCCAGCACCCATGCTAGGCAGCTCAAAACCAGCTACCTGTAACTCCAGCTCCAGAGGATCTTATAACCTCAGAGGACACTCCCACACTCTATGTAGCATATAAACACACAGATTTACACAGGCACATTTAAAAAAAAACCACTTAACAAACAAACAAACAAATGTCACGCAGTGGTGGTGCACACCTTTAATCCCAGCACTCAGGAGGCAGAGACAGGCAGATCTCTGAGTTCGAGGCCAGCCTGGTCTACAGACCAAGTTCTAGGACAGCCAGGAACACACAGAGAAACCCTGTCTCAAACCCCATTCCATCCCCCCAAATGTCTTTCCTAAGGAAAGGACTCTTGTACTTGTCGCCAGTGGTGCCCTCGTGAGCCCAACAGCTTCTTGGTGATGTGTTTGAGGACAGGAATGCTGTGATTTCCTGACATTGTAGAAAGAAGTGTGTGGACAGAAGACCGGCATGATCCACATTCCAAACAGCTCCTGCGATGGTACCAGGTCAGCCCTGGGTAAAGATCTCTGCTAGCGAGGCAGGCACTGGGATCTAAGGTGTAGAATTCAGGGAGCTTAGCAGCTATGTCAGGTTCCACACAGCGACTAACCTTTCTAGCATTGTGGAATATTCTAGAAGATTCACCATTAGCTGAAAAATCTGCTAAGAGGCTTCTCTTTTCTCATTACATAACTGTCCAGAGCCAGGTTCTCTTCATACACTTAACCAGGTTCACTATACATACACGTCCCCACAGAGTGCAAAAGTGGAGAGTCCACTTGCCTGCTATCAAGCCAGACACTAAAGTATTGTGAGAATGGAAACACAGTGCAGTTTTTACTACCTTTGTTTCGGTAAGAAGTAATATTTAACATAATTTTATAAACTGACATGTAAACTTCGCTCAGTTTAAATTTCTAATATGATAAATATCAATAGACAAGGCAACAAATTCTTAAGATATTCAATACTTATAATAAATGTCTTAATATGGGAGGATCAAGGATAGCAGGGTGTGGAAAAGATGAGCCAGAAGGAGAGTCATTAAAATGTACTATGCTGGCTAGGGTTTCCCCCCTTAATGATTTTTTTTTTTAGATTTATTTATTAGGTATACAGAGCTCCGCCTACATGTACTCCTGCAGCCAGAAGAGGGCATCACATTACATTACAGATGGTCATGGGCCACCATGTGGTTGCTGGGAATTGAACTCAGGACCTCTGGAAGAGCAGAGGTCTTATCCACAGAGCCATCTCTCCAGCCCCCTTCTTCACCACTCTTGTCTGTGGTGCATTTTATGACAGTCAGGGACTGCGGCTACCACAGAAAGTTATCACCAAATGAATGTGTTTATCAGAATGTGGAAACTATAAAAGATTTCAGAAATCCAATATCTACTCAGAAAATGAATGACTAAAGATCATGGTAATGCTGTCTTGTTACAGCAGTGGTCTCTGATTCACTGCCAGGCTTTCTGATGTCTAGTAACAACACCACCCCAAGGATGTGATGAGGAACTGTGGTCCTGCAAGAAGATCCAACTGGGTTAAAATTCTAGAAAGCTATGCCATCACCATGTAGTGCCAAATTTTTCTCTAACTTTGATTTTCTCATTTCATTAAAAAATGAAAATCGGATTCTGTATGCAGCCTTCTGCATGAGCGTTCAAAGCATTCACTGGGACTATACTCTGGAGGTCTCAATCAATAGTTGTTTTCAAAACAAGCAAGAACCACACCAGAAACAGTGGACTCTTGCCTGCCTCCTGTTTGGTCCTCTCAGCCACACTGAATACAGCTTACTTTCCAAAGATGCCTCTTCCACTGTCCCAAGCAAAGAACCTGCCTAGCCTCTGAGCCCCCTGCTTCCTGGAGCCAGCCCCCATGCAGCTGTAGCGCTGCTGTGGCCCCCACAGTGCTCTGTGGCTCCCCGCTGGTTGCACCTGTACTGGTCTAGTGCCATGGGGCTTGGCTCAAGCGTGAACAGTGCAGCTCTCGCACCCCGTGTTGAGGATGGCCACTAAGGGTGTGGCCTGTGCAACGGCAGTCCAGGGGCTGCAGTTACAGATTCTGAAGAAAACTGAGGCTCCCACATACCAGTTCAGTTTTTTTTCTTAAGGATATGCGGACAGTCTAGATCCGAGCTGTTTAAGCTTTTTTGGTGCTGAGATGTTCAGGATGACACTTTGAATGCAGAACATGGGTTTTGTTCTGTGCTGTCCTGTGCTGTTCTGGACATCTTGGCATGAATAGAGGTTCCTCAGACCTGTGCCAGGGGAGGGATACCTGCTGCCCCTCACTTATCTTTCTCTTTTCTTCTGCTGCTAGGAAACCTGAAACCAAATTTTCATCTTAGCATTCATATAGTACTTTTTAGTTCTGGGTTGCATGTATAGCATTAAATCTTTTCCTGGAGTGATTTCACATGGCTGCTCCAAAATTGCCCTCATATTCACAGCTGGAGGCAGCAAGTGAGTGTCATTGGGGACAGGTACAAAGAAGAGACTAAACAAGCCTGTTCTCTCTCTCTCCCTCTCTCTCTCTCTCTCTCTCTCTCTCTCTCTCTCTCTCTCTCTCTTTCTCTCTCTCTCTCTCTCTCTCTCAAAGCCACCCCATAGGCAGCAGTTTGCAAGTCTCTGGCTTCCTTTTCATTCCCTTTAATTTGCCTATAAAATAGGACTAGTGACAGAGGCCAGCCACACCAGGGCCTGAAGGGAGCAGCGTAGGCCACAGGCCGCAGCAGTGGAAGCAGTGTAGCTGGTGGAAGAGGTGGCAGCAATGCTCAAGGCCTCCTGGACAGACTCCTAATGAAAGACCTTCCTTTCTCGGGGATTATAAGAATATTCATGACCTTTGAGATCAGCAGGTGAGGCTCAGCCCTCCCTTACTCATCCTTTGGGCAAACAGTCCAGAAAGCCGAAGTTGCCAAGATGAGAAAAGAAACAGTGGGAGCCGGCCACGTCCCATGCTTCTCCTGCCCCCCAGCCTCCTTTTATTTCCAGGGCTGGAGGGGAGGGCACTTGTCTCGAGGTGAATCGAGGACTGTGTCTTTCATTTCTAAAGAGCAGGCAGCGAGGCAGAGGCAGAAGTCCCGTGACATGACTTGAGACACAAAATGGTATCTTAGCATCGAAGATCCCCTTTGACGACAAGAAGAAAAGCCCTTTTCTTCCCAGCCCGGATTAGGCAAGGAGGGAATTCTCCGGAACATGTGTCCATTGTTTGGTGGAGGGCAGGCCAGGCCGGCTCGGGGCTTGCTTCCCAAAGTCAGCCCAAGGAAGCTTGTCCCTATGTAATTAAAAGCGAATGGAAACAGCAGGGAGTCTTGTTCCAGGGCTGCCCACCAAAGTGGGGTCCCTGGGGGATGGGGTGGCCCAGGAAATTGGCTAAATTAATGGTTATGGAGGGCTTACCGACTGTGTGGGCCCCCCGGAGGCAGAGAGAGGGCAGGACAAGGAGCCTCCTCAAAGCTCTTTTGATGAAAGAGAGTGAAGAGAAACACCCTCAGAGCAAGCATGTGGCAGCTACTTGCCACCTGATTAGGGCTCCAAGATGCCCCGGGGACTCAACACCTGCAGCGAGGGGTCAGCCTCTCACCCAAAGTGGAGTGTCCCAAGGCAGTGTGTCCAGGCTCCGCATTTGTCCAGCTGATGCATGCTGGTCCCTCACTTTCTCCAGCTGATGTTGAGGTGGGGTCACAGGTCGTAGCCAGGCCTGGGGACCCTGGAGCTTACAAAGAAGCACTTCCCTTGACAACAGAGTGTGTGGAAAGCAGTCTCTTGTACTTGTCAATGGTTGAGTGTCTCACTCAGAAACAATGGGGGGTGAGGGGGGCATAAAAACAAAACAAAACAAAACAAAAAACCCAACCGCAGGCTAAAATGCCTGTCATTTATAGAAAAGAAACACGTTTTTCTTATAAAATATGTTGTCATGAAGAAAAACCTTAGATGGTGATTTCTTGGAAACTCCAAGAACATAGAAGTCCTGTTTAACGTATTCCCAGGTCCCTTTTACAGGTGGCACTACTGAGGACTCCAGGCAGCCTTCACCAGCAGTGGGGAAGTCTCTGACCCGCAGGCAGCCACAGGCAAGAAGATAACAACATGACAGCTAGGAAACCAAGTAGTTGGAGTTGGAGTCTCCAAAGGCCACAGTGCGTGAGCAGGAGGCCTGGGCATAGGCTCCTTTTTTTTTTTTTTTTTCTTCCCCCCCCCCTTCTTTTTTCTGGAGAGTAATGAATCTAAGTCAATATTGCAAAATAGACATGCCTTCTCTGGCTATGCAAATATTGGGCCAAAGACTTGAGTACCGCCATGCTGTTGACAACTACGAGATGATGGCATTGTTGTCTTTGTTACCGTGAAGTGCGGCTCACGGAGGCCAGCCTAACACCCTGTGTACATAGAAGGGATGATGTGTGAGGAAGCCCATGTGTTTGCTCTGCCAATACGTGCCAGTGGCCGACCCTCAAACATTCTCCCCTCCATGGTTACAATTGGGGCTGTTGGAAGTATATCCCATGGGCCACTAAATCCTGCCTAAGCCTCTCTCTGGTTCAGTTTTTTTTGGGTTTGTTTTTTGGTTTGGTTTGGTTTGATTTTTTTGTTTTGTTTTGTTTTGTTTTGTTTTTTTGGGTTGTTTTTGTTTTTTGAGACAGAGTCTCTCTGTGTTAGCCTTGGCTGTCCTAGACTCTCTTTGTAGACCAGGCTGGCCTCGAACTCACAGCAATCCACCTGCCTCTGGCTTCCAAGTGCTGAGATTAAAGGCGTGTGCCACCACACCCAGCTCTCTGGTTCAGTCTTTAATAAAGATATTTTTTATTAAATTGTAACGTGCACAAGCTAGTAGTGCAACCTGACAGTTCTTCACAGACTACCATACCCTTTGACTACTGAGCCCCGAGACCCAGGACGGGAGCAATCCCAGCGCCACACAGGCCCACGTGTATGCTTGTTATCTCTACCAAGGATGGTGTCTGTCAGAAAGAATGTACGGAAGTTGTTTCTGTTTTAAGGCCCGAGAGTTGGCTATTTCCCCCCTGGTGTTGGAAACAAATACAGCGTGTGTTTGTCTAGCAGGGCCTGGGGTCAGCACAGCCAGGCAGATGAAGATTCGACTCAGCCTCTGATGTGAGCACACCCCGCTCTGAACTCTGGCAACAAGGGCCCACTCTGATAAAGGACAGACCATGTCTTCCTGTATCCCCCTCCCCCTTGCCAGGGCCAACATACAATGGCCGACTCCTCTATCCCAGTGTTACCAAGGGAGATGCAGAGGGGCCTGACTACATAGGATTGTGTCTGAATCTATATTGACACATAGCCTCGGGGACCATATCAGAACAGGTGACTGACTGCCAACTTTCCCATCATGCCCTGCCTGCCTCTCCCCTCCATACTACTGGTCATCCCTAGAAAACATGAGACATCCACACTGGAGGGAAGGAATCCGATGGGCTCAGTCCTGAGTCTATGTTGAGAGCGTCTCTGGCAGGGTTCGAGAAGGCAGTCCTCCTGAGCACTACTGCCTGCTCCTTTAGCCAACAGCCGTCTCTGTGCTTGGGTGGGGGCAGGAGAGGGGAACAGCTGACGACAAGCAGGCACAGCCAGGGGTTCAGCCTCTTTACAGCGTGTGTGTGTGTGTGTGTGTGTGTGTGTGTGTGTGTGTGTGTGTGTGTAGGAGAGCGGGGCCTTCAACAGAGAGAAGCTGTTCAACGTTCTGCAGAGTATCTGAGGCCAGCCTGCCTCATCACCACACCCAACCTAGAAGGTATTTAAAGAACTCACAGACTCTGTGCTACAGGACATGTCTAGCACGAATGAGACCCAACTTCCATTATCTTCAGCACAACAACAAACCATGGACATGATGGCTCTTGTCAAAGGACAAAAGTAATTTCTCCCTACCAAGGATGCTGTCTGTCTGTCTGTCTATCATATCATATCATATCTATCTATCTATCTATCTATCTATCTATCTATCTATGAATCATTTATCTATTATCTATCTACCTATCTATCTCTATCTCTTTATCTATCTCTATCTCTGTCTCTCATCACCTAATTCTCCCTTGTACCCCCTTAACCCCCAAGCCGCTGCAGAATTTATCTCACCCCAGGATAACAGCCACCCCATCTCTATGATCACAGACTCCATGATACAGACCTCAGGTCGGCATTTGAACTGTGTTGTCAGTGCCATGGCTTACCTAGGGAGCTGGCTTGGAGATGCTGAGGCTCTGGAACCTCATCTGCTCTGCACTTGAAAGGTCATGGGCAATCCCCTCAGGTTTTTCTGCACACTAGACGCAGAGCCTGGTTCCAGCAAGCGCTACCCCTTCCCCTGAGCATACACTCTGGTGCTGGTCTTCAAATACCAGGATGCCAAGAGACTATACTGACTAGAGATGGAGAACTGAGCTTGGCCTCCCTACAGGACTCCACATGTGGCCCCAGATGCCAAATAGCCTTTCAGTTGGGAAATTTATACATTGTCCTGAGGCCTTTGCTTCATTTCCTTCTAAAACATGGAGTTGGGAACACCACAGGTGTAGTCAACCTGTGGGAAGTGACCCCAGGGGGCATCAAATGACCCTTTCCCAGGGGTCGCATATCAAATATCCTGCATATCAGATATTTACACTACAGTTCATAACAGTGGCAAAATTTCAGTTATGAAGTAGGAATGAAAATCATTTCATGGTTGGGGGCCATCACAACGAGGAACTGTATGAAAGAGTCAAAGCATTAGGAAGGCTGAGAACCACTGCACCAAAGTTCTGAACGTATGCAACTGGGGACCCACAGAGACCTTGGAAGACCTCAGCAAAGATGAAGGCAAATGGCACGTTGGCATATAAAATGGTCCTCAAAACCATGTGCCACAAGGAACTCCTGAGATGTCCATGAGACAGGAAACAGACAGGGAAATGAGCAATTTGCTGTTGGCCCAGGCCTTTCTTTGGAGGGAGAGTGGGCAACTTGCTGAATGTGGTCTCTGTAAGAACAGAAGGCTGCTCTCCTCTCACCAGCCTCCTCTCCTCTCTGGTTATAGGGCAGAGAAGAGCTAATGGGTAAGGAAGCTAAAATGTTTCCCTTTGTGGCCACAGTTGGCCATTGCCAGGGGTAACTCCGGAGTCAGTTCAAGAGCATTGGGTGATCCATAAGCATCTCTCCTGGAGGCCATCCCTGGGGCCACAGAGTCAGGGCAGCACAGAATCTAGAGAGACAAACGACTCTGCTTCTAGAAACCGGACTCTTGTAGTTGCTGGGATCGGGATGGTTCGGCCTAGGGAGGAGTTTTACAAAATGGTTTGGCCCTTGGTTAGCAATCGCAAGTTAAAAACAATGAGATGCTAAGAGTCGTCGCAGCGGTGTGTGGCTGACCCCCCAAAGGTGCAATGTCAGACTTCCACTAGAGATAAAAGATGACAAGAGCAGCCAGGCCAACTTCTGAACCTGCAAGAGGCAGAAGAGGAGCAGGAGAAGGGGATTTGAGCCATGCCTCAACGCAGTGTTCAAACAGTCTGTCCTCTCACACAAAGACAGAATACAGACAAACTACACAGCATGCCTCCCTGCCATGATGTTCAAAACTGTGACTTCAGAAGGGAGTTGGAAGAGAGAGAGAGAGAGAGAGAGAGAGAGAGAGAGAGAGAGAGAGAACTGCTACTTGGGGAAAAAAAAGAGAGAAAGAGAGAGAGATCGCGCAACTCAAGAACACAGGGCTTCCTCTTCAGCAATAAAGAAGCTGTGCTTAAGCCAGATCCCTGCTGCTAACCTTGATGCCAATGATACTCTCACAGAGAAGGAAGATGGGGACTCTGAAGAGGGGAGCTGTGAAGATGGTACTTTGGCTCTTCTTGCAAAGCTGGAAGAAATCAAGAAGGAAAGACCCAAAGACCAGACCAGGAAGGAACAAGAACAAAAATGTGGAGGAAGAGAGAATCTGAATGGAAGATATTCTGACTGGAAACCCTCTCCTTGGTCTCACTGGCCCAGGCCAGTGTCAAGCCAACCTCAAGGTTAAAAGAAGGTGGGGTGATGATGTCTTTTTTTTCTTAAAGAACTGTGCAAAAAGTAGAGATGATCACCTCCCCAAAAGGCAAAATATTTGTAAATGACACACTGTAATATGAATCTTACAAAAAGTTCATGAAAAAAATATCAAGCAGTACATTTTTATGTGCTTAACTAAAGACTAAAATGTTTAAAACAAACAAACAGGGGCTGGAGAGATGGCTCAGTGGTTAAGAGTGCTGCCTGCTCTTCCAGAGGTCCTGAGTTCAATTCCCAGCAACCACATGGTGGCTCACAACCATCTGTAATATGATCTGATACCCTCTTCTGGCCTGCAGGTATACATGCAGGCAGAGCACTGTATACCTAATAATAAATAAATAAATCTTAAAAAAAAATAAAACAAACAAACAGACAGACAGACAATGAGACACACTGACAGTGCCAAATGCCACTGACGATGAGGAGCAGCGGTGATTCCAGCTGACCGGTGCTCCTTAGCCAAACCAGCACAGCCATTCTGAAGCGCTGATGAAAACAAACACACAGACCACACGATCTGGCAGTGTTTGCTATTTTCCTGAGTGAGCTGAAAATGTATGTCCACAAGAAAACCTCAGCATGGATATTTATAGAAGTTTTATTCATAACTACCCCAACTTTCTGTCAACCAAGATGTTCTCTAGAGGGTGAGTTCATGAGTTGTAGAGCATCCAGACAATGGATAGTCTCACACACACACACATACATTGTCAAGAGTCTGAATGGTATATTACTGTGTGAAAGGAATCAATCTATGCAAGATAAAGCTGCATTCTAGATAGTTCTATTTGGCATTCATAGAAGGTCAACCTACAGAAGCAGTAAAAGGATCACAAAGTTAAGGAAGAGACAGTAAGCAGTGGGAGAACTCAAAGAACCTGTAAGCCAGTCAAGCCACTGTGTGTGACATTATCATGGTGGACTGTGCCAACACATCACCCATGTGGACTGTGCCAACACATAACCCATGGAGACTGTGCCAACACATAACCCATGGAGACTGTGCCAACACATAACCCATGGAGATTGTGCCAACACATCACCCATGGAGACTGTGCCAACACATCACTCGTGCTGATGTCGCTAAGGAGGCTATAACGCACAGGGGTAAGAGATGTGTCGAAATCTATTACTTTAATTTTTCTTTGAAATTACACATAAAATCTGTACCAAAAACCATTGTGGCTTTTCGCCCCCCACCCCAATAGGGTGAAGACAAAAATAGTTTTGGAGAAGAAGAGGTAGGTGGCAGGTGGCAGAATAAGACTGTGGGTAGTGCCATCCCTGAACACAAATGGTCCTGGGGTGTATAAGAAAGCAAGCTGAGCAAGCCAGGAAGCAGCATTCCTCCGTGGTCTCTTCTTCAGTTCCTGCCTCCAGGTTCCTGCTGGAGTTCCTGCCCTGACTTCCTTCAATAATAGATTATGACATGGAAGTGTATGCCAAATAAATCTTTTCTTCCTCCAAGTTAGTTTTAGTCAGTGTTTTATCATAGCAACAGGAAAGTTAGGACACTGTGCAAGCATGGAGATGCAAGTTTGGTACCTAGAACCCACATAAGAAAGCCACTTGTTGTGAAGAGCTGAAGACAGGAGGATCTCCAGGGCTCACTGAGCAGCCAGTTGAGAGTACTTGGCAACCTACAGGCCAGTGAGAAACCCAGTCTCAAAACGTGGTAGACAGCGCCTAAGAAGCAGCACGTGAAGTTTACCTCTGGCCTTCACAGGCATGCTGCACATGCGCCACTGTGCACATGCATGAGCACACATGCACAGGTACACATAGTCCCCTCCGCCTTCTCTGCAATACAACACAAGCTCAGATAGGTCAAGGCAAACACATGGTGGAAGCAGATGGGAATGCAGGTCGTTTGCCTCTGCCAGAGTTCAGGCTTATGACAGTTTAAGAAAGAAGAATGTATATGGGTCTGTATTGCATTTTAAAAGAGGTGATGATGCTGGTGGTGGTGGCGCACGCCTTTAATCCCAGCACTCGGGAGGCAGAGGCAGGCAGATCGCTGTGAGCTCGAGGCCAGCCTGGTCTACAAAGTGAGTCCAGGACAGCCAAGGTTACACAGAGAAACCCTGTCTCAAAAAACAAAACAAAACAAAAACAAACAAACGAGCAAAAGATGTGATGGTCATTTTCTAAATTAAGTCTATAATTCCAAAGTTATACAATAATTACCACACAAGTCACCACAATCCTATATACTTTTTACCCAGACTCCCCAGTTGTTAAATGTCTACTGTTCTTTACACCACCAAGACGGCTCAGCAGGTAATAGTCCATGCTATGCAAGCAAGCCTGACAGCCTGAGCTCAACCCCCACACTCCACATGAAAAGCCAGAGACAGTGGCATATATCGGTAATCCCAGATCCTACAATGACATGGGAGGCGGAAAGGCAGGAAACTCTCCTGGATGACTGTGAGCTAGCTGGCCTGGAATATTCTGTATTGCGGCAGAAACAAGAGAGACAGTGCCTCACCAAGGCATATGGCTAGAATCAACTCTCAAACATTGTCCTCTGACCTCCACATGTGTGCCATGGCACACGCATGACCCCATAAATAATAATCATAATCATTGCTGTAATATTTTCTTCTAAATTTTATTTATTTTAATTACTTTATAAATAAGAATTTTAAAGTAATAATTATTATTTTAAATTAATTTTAAGAAGTCTACTACAGGGCCTGGAGAGATAGTTCAGCTGTTCTTCCTGGTTCTGGCTATTCTTCCAGAGGACCCCAGTTCAATTCCCGGCACCCACATGGCAGCTCACAGCCATCTGCAACTCCAGTTTCTTAGACTCTGATACCCTTTCCTGATCTCTCACTGCATACTTATGGTATACAGACACACATGCAGGCAAAACACCCTCACATGAAAACAATAACAAGGAATTTAAGCTTTTGTTGTTGTTGTTGTGGTTGTTGTTGTTGTTGTTGTTGTTTAAGTCTACTACATTTGCTTTGAACTTATGAGTGTAGACCATTTCCACTTCATGTGGTTATTACTATGCTACATTTATTTTTTTATTATTATTATGATTTATTTATTTATACTACATTTAAATCTATCATCTTGCTAATTCTCCTTGCTTGGTCTACCTTTTTAGTGTCTTCTCCCCTATACTGTCTTCATCTCAGTTAACTGAATATATTTCATGATTCCATGCAATCTCCTTCATTGGCTGCTAGCTGTGAGTCTATTTAGTCTTGCTAGCTTTGGCTTTACGGGGCTCATCTTTAACCCGAACACTGGACTTCATCTGTAAGGGCCCCATGATGTGCTTCTGTCTCTCCTTCCCCAGCCTTTGTGGTATTGTTTCCTCACATGTTACTTCTGTGTGTGCTACGAATTCCTTGGTGGCCCATCAAATTTGCTTTAAATGGACAAAGATTTAGGGTTTTTTTTTCTACCTAACAGATGTCATCACTTATTTATTCAATAATACTAAACAAGTGCCTGTTACAGACAGGTACTACTGACACCTGAGCTCTCATACATTCAGAGATGGGCTTGCAGGTAAGGAATAAAATTTAGAGCAAGCTGTCTGCCTGTGCAAAGTAATACATCGTGAAAACAGAAGGGATGGTGAACGTAAGACCAGTGTGTCACTAGGACTGCCTTAGTTGTGTAAGCAATTACCTCCCTCTCTCTCTCTCTCTCTCTCTCTCTCTCTCTCTCTCTGTTTTGTTTTTGTTTTTTGAGACGGGATTTCTCTGTGTAAAAGCTCTGGCTGTCCTGGAACTTTCTTTGTAGACCAGGCTGGCCTCAAACTCACAGAGATCCACCTGCCTCTGCCTCCTGAGTGCTGGGGATTAAAGGTGTGCGCCACCACACCCAGTGCAATTATTTTTTTTTTTAAGATAATCAGCAGATGACCTAAGGGATAAGACAAGACTCGTGGTGCCCACCTAGTTACCAGCCCCACTGTTCACTCATGTTGGAGGCCCAGATTCCATTGTCCTCTTTCCCTTCCGCCCTCACAAGCTGTCTCTGTCAATGTTTCTTGGGGTGGATTGTGCTGGAGCTGAGCTTTCTCAGGCTTTATATACTCAAGGGGATCTTTATTTAACCTTTGTTTTTAAATGATTTTTTTTTTTTTTTTTTTTAGATTTATTACATATACAGTATTATGCCTGCACACCAGAAGAGGGCACCAGGTCTCCTTATAGATGATTGTGAGCCACCATGTGGTTGCTGGGAATTGAACTCAGGACCTCTGGAAGAGCAGACAGTGCTCTTAACCGTTGAGCTATCTCTACAGCCCGATATTTTCTTAAAGCATAGAATTTTAGATAAATTTACCTATCAGAACTTGCAAAGCATTGCTCCACTGTCTTCTGGCTTGCACTGTTTTCCATAGGAAGTCTTCTGTGTGTCTACATTGTGCCTGTCATTCTTTTGGGGAGGGAGGAGCTCAATTGAAGTTGTCTCACAGTTCATTTTTCCTCCCTGACTTTTGCTTTTGGCTTCTTCGGGCCTCGTTTTGGCTTTTGTTTTATTTATATGTTCCTATATCATCAGGTGGCCTGAATTACTCTCCTATTCATCTCATCCTGCATTTCCCACGTCAGACATAATGACAGTCACGCTAGGTGGAGAACTTAGGTGTGCAACTCAGGGAATTAGAAAGAGCTACATGGAAGAGGGGACACTTGAGATCAGTCTACTTGGGAGGAGTCGAGGCCTTTCTAGAAGAGGTAGGAAGAAGAAAGCATTGATGGGAAAGGTGCCACAGGAAGGTAAGACAGATGCTGAAAGGGCCCTGCAACTTTGGAAACTCGTTGCATGGAGTATGGGGAAAAGAAATGCAGAGAGCTGTATGACAGGAGCGTTGTATGACCCGGCTAGATCTCCCGAGCACTACGAGATGGTGGTTGGCAGCACAAATCACAGATGACTTTGGTTCAAGTTTCATTGTCATTCGTGGGGTTCCAAAATCTGTAAGAGGTTTAGTTTCTTCATCTTAAAAAAAAAAGTGATATGAATAATGACTAAGTCTTAGATTTGTGATAAGGGTTAAACATGATAGCCTTATAAAATGCAATTGAAAATGTTGGTTTCCTCATTATCCCAAGGTGTGTGGAAGGAAGGGCCTGGAGTGGGATGCTCCGTGCATATTTAAACAGGGTCTCTGCATCACAGACTAGAATTGATCCTGTGTTTGACTGATGGTGGGTTTAAGTGTTGGATCTTTTTGTCTCTCCCTCTCTCCCAAACACTGGGATTACAGGTGTGTACCATTGTGGGTTATGTGGTGATGTGAGTTAGGCAAACACTCTACTGAGCTTCATACCCATCCCTCAAATGTTTGTAAGAACAAACCAAAGATTGAGCCTAAAATTCATAAGGCAATACAAAAGATGTAGAAACTCAAAGAAGCCTTCCTAAAAGGCCAATACTACCTGTTTTCAGGATTTATTATAAAGCTAACACAATTGATAAATGGTGACTTGGCACGGTGACAGATAAATAGGTCAGTGGAAGAACACCATGGCAAGCACACAAATAGACCCACGGATGCAAGGGGACATTATTTTTTGTCAAGATGCCAAAACAACTACTGCGTGATGGCCACAGTGAATTGGGTTCGAAAATATGAATGGAAAATATGTTTTAAAACCGTGTGGCATTCTATGTACTAGGGTGAGATCGAATGCTGTTCCCCGAAAGCTTGACAGTGTAATAAATCATTGTTTTGTTCAGCGTACTATTCACACTGTATGCCCTGTCTTGTCAGTCAGTCGGTCAGAGATCTGAGTACTCAGATGAGTTGTTATGCTATCAGAGCGCTTGCTTACAAGCAGCTTGAGCACACTGCCCTAGCAGACCCTGAGGGAAAGAAGATGCTCTGCTGAACTCAAGCATCCATTTACCTGTGGAAAAGTAACTTTTATTTGCCTGATGCAGTTGTCATCTCCATCTGCTAACCACGGGCCTAATCCTGGAAGCTTCCAACCTCCATACAATCTAATTTAGGCTTAGAATGTTTTCAAGCCTCTGAGACTTACTGCTGTTTTGGCTCAAACTCCTCCCCACAAGCTGAGGGATTCAGCTGGCTTCTCTCAGCTTCTCTGACTGAATCGCTTACCTTGGCCTCCTTCTAACATTGGCAATGTGTTCTAATCTTCCAATCTTCCGGCTCCTTCTCATTCTTTGGCTCATTCTGTCTTCACCAGTGTCTGGCTTGTCCTCTCTTTAGCCTCTCTCTGTAAAACTGGGCATTGCAAGGGTAATGTTGGAGAGTTTGGACTTGCCCTAAAGTATTACAAGCCATCCTGGGGGGATTCAGGAACAAAACATGGGGGGCTGGAGAGGTGGCTCAGAGGTTAAGAACACCAACTGCTCTTCCAAGGGTCATGAGTTCAATTCCCAGCAACCACATGGTAGCTCACAACCATCTATAATGAGATCTGGTGTCCTCTTCTGGCTTGCAGGCAGGATATTGTATACATAATAAATAAAGAAATCTTAAAACAAAACAAAACAAAACATAGCTAGAAATGCAGAAAACAAGGACTGTGTCCGAGGTTTTAAAGGATGCAAGGACTCTATCAGAAACTGGGGTAGAGGCCATTCATGTTGTTCTGGCAAGAAATATGGCTGTGTTTTGCCCATATCCTGACAACATAAGGAGAGGCTGAATTGAAAACAACATGAGGCAGGAGAGGTGGCTCAGAGGTTAGAAACATTGGCTGCTCTTCCAGAGGACCCGGGTTCAATTCCCAGCAGCCATGCAATGGTTCATAACCGTCTGTTACTCTAGTCCCAGGGGATCTGATGCCACCTGCTCAACTCTACTAGGACGTACACCCATGGTCCACAGACACACATACAGGCAAAATATCCACACACATAAAATAAAAGTCAATTTAAAAAGTAGAATTGGACAAAGTTGCTTGGAAGGTGAACTCTCAAGACAGTATAATATCTATACTATAGTATAATTATTGCTAGAAATCTGTTTACACAAAATCAAATGATCCAATTAACAACAAAACTAATGAATAGAAATAAATATTTTATCTCTGGCTATGGTGGGGCACGCCTTTAATCCCAGCACTCAGAAGGCAGAGTCGGGCGGATCCCTGTGAGTTCGAGGCCAGCCTGGTCTACAGATCCAGTTCCAGGACAAGGAGAGCTACACAGAAAAATCCTGTCTCAAAAAACCAACCAAACAAACAAACAAACAAAAGTGTTACATGAAGGAAGAAAGTTTGCAGTACTGAATAAGCACCTGGTAAGCTAAGTTACCCTAATGTACCCTTTCAGAGTGGCTTAGATGAAGCTGACCAGACCAGGTGTTCACACGTATGTGGAGCAATGGGATTCTTCATGCACTGCTGACAAAAAGTAAAATAACATAACCATTTTGGGCAACAACAGGCAGAGTCTTTTTAAATTTTATTTATTTATTTATTTATTTATTTATTTATTTATTTATTTATTTTTGGTTTTTCAAGACAAGCAAGGTTCCTCCACATAGTCCTAACTATAGATGGGGTGGCACGCATACACAGGCATCACAAGAGGAGCAGACGGCAGTGAGCTGAAAGTAAGGTTTGGCTGGTAGAAGTGATTCTAACGTGTCTAGACAGTATCAGAAGAGCCCTTCCCAGTCATGGCACCACATGTTATCATCATTAAAAATAAATAGAGACAACAGATCTGATATGGAGTAATTTATTGTAGAAGGGGGAGAGTGGAGGGGGGGAAAAGGAAGGGAAAGGGGCACCCCAGAGGGAGAGAGAGAGAGAGAGAGAGAGAGAGAGAGAGAGGGAGAGAAAGAGAGATTCTCCAGGCTCTGGCTTTGTTTCCAGCCTGATGGCTAAACGCACCAAGAAGTTCGAGGTCGACGGGAAATATGGGACCCACTATGGTGCCTCCCTCCAGAAAATGGTGAAGAAAATTGAAAGCAGCCAGCACGCCAAGTATACTTGCTCCTTCTGTGGCAAGACCAAGATGAAGAGGCAAGCAGTTGGCATCTGGCACTGTGGTTCCTGCATGAAAACAGTGGCTGATGGGGCATGGACCTACAATACCACTTCTGCCATCACAGTGAAGTCTGCCATCAGAAGACTCAAGGAACTGAAAGATCAGTAGAAGTGCTACCATTTGAGACTTGTTTCCAGGGATAAGTCTGGCTCACACTCAGCCTGTGAGCTGAGTTCTGCAGATGTTCGTAAGCATTGCAGTCTGGAATTCAGGGACTTCTAGAAGAAAGAGGGCTTTGCAAGTGCACCTAGCCTGCAATAAATGGGTTAATTTACATAACAAAAAGGGGGAGGTGAAGCATTGGTCCTTTTTATATTTGGTGCACATCTGGCTGCAGCAAGTGATGACATCAGAGATTGCTAAGCAACCCAGAGGGAGGTTAGCAGGGCTGCCAGATGCTAACACCTATGTTACACAGACATGGATTTAAATTCTATGTTTAAATTTCCTTGACATGCTGTGTGAGCTTAATCATGTCACTTACTTTTCCGAAACTCTGCGATCCAGTAATATTAATACTTCTGAGACTGTTATGAATGTAAGGTGATGTAATATATGCAACGTGACAAACATGATGCTTGTGACACAAAACTTGCTTCCCAAGTTTTGTATATATATGCATGTGTTTATGTTGATGTGTATATATGTGTACATATATAGTTATATGTGTATATGTGCATATATGGCTCATATGTGTGTATGTGTATGTATGTTTGTGTGTGTGTGTGTGCATGCATGAGTGCAGTTGCATGCATGTGTGTATATCTACACATTATCTTACTCTGTAAATTGTCAAATCAGTTCCTACTTAGTGGCAGGAATGCCTTAGGAAGTGACACCTCACAGCACTATCATTAATATGTACTTTTTTTTTTTTTTTTTGATAGAATGTTACTATGTAGCTTGGGCTAGCCTAGAACTCACTATGTAGACCGGGCTGACCTAGAACTCTCAGAAATCTGCCTCCCAGAGTGCTGAGATTAAAGTCCTGTGTCATCATGTCCTGCTCTGTGTCTACATTTTCTGAGACAAAGCCTTCCTACTCAGCCCACAATAGCCTCAATGTCATCATCCTCCTGCCTCAGCCTTCCAAATCTGGAATTCGAATTACTTGTGTGTGTGCCACCATGCCTAGCGAGCCCTTTTATTCATAATTTTAGACAGTGTTCTTCACAGACAAGCCATCCTCACAGTCAGTCAGGGAAGGAAGTGCTCATAGAAGTACAGTGACACGTCCAGGCATGCATAGGTCCCAGGTCTGCTGAGTCCTTCCCAGCACGGGCCACACAGGCACAATGGAGAACAAATATTTGGGAGATTCGTGTTGTTAATGCAGGCTTTTGAAGAAGCCTTCGAGGAGCCTCGCAGCTAGCCCAGCTAGCCAGAGTTCTAGTAAGTGGGAGGTGGCAGCTAGCCAGGCTTAGCCTGCCCAATATCAGCCTTGTAGCCTGTCCCTGAGACTTACCGTGTTAGGCTCTCGTACACAAGACCACAAAGGCATCTCGGACACCACTCCTGAGGGAATCTTGTTCCCTTAGGGTGTTGTTTCTCAACCTGTGGATCTCAACCACTTTCACAGGGGTAGCTTAAGAGCATCCGAAAAGACCATTATTTACATTATGGGTCATAACAGTGGCAAAATTACAGTTACGAAGTAACAATAAAACTAATTTTATGGTGGAGGGTCAGTACAACATGAGGAACTGTGTCAAAGGGTCACAATGTTAGGATTCTGCTTCAATCTGCCTACCTGTGATGTCATTGCCTACCTGCCACAGGGGAAGTGGCCCTGCCCATGGCTAATATAAAAGGAAAGACCCACCTCCCGCCCCCCTCTCTCTGTCTCTCTCTCTCTCTCTTTCTCTCTCTCTCTTGTACCCCTTCCCCCTTTCTTATTCCCCTATGCTCATATAATATAATATCTGTTGCCTGGCATCTTTTTTCTTATTGTCTCTTATCATCTTACCTTTTTAAACATAAAATTGGTGGCTCGTATTGGGAAGGCTCTTCCAGAATTGTCTTAAGTCTGAAATCCTTCCTACTGAACTCGTTCTACCTAACACATAACATTAGGAAGGTTGACAAGCACTGACACAGGGCACTGGTGGGCAGGTAAATACAGAACACAGAAAAAAAAAAAAATGCCAGAGTCAGGGAGATGGGGACACCAAGATGGGGGCAGAAAAACACCGTGGAGGCAGTGGATCTGGATAGGCTTCTCTCCGAGAGATGAGGACAGAGAAATCCTGTAGAGGTCCTGGACTAGACACGCTCTCCAGAGAGAGAGTTGTCGATGAGTGATAGGGGTAGGGGTCAATAAGCCAAATAAAAGATCTCTGGAGATGGTCCTAGGAATCGGGAGAGGGAGAAGGGGAGATGAGGAAAGCGAAGGAGATGGAGCTTTGCTCTCTCCTACTTATCTGATTCTGACTTCACTAATTAAGACCCACTCCACATGGCACTATGGATTCAAGATGTTCACGGTTACAAGAGTTCCATGCTTGCAATTTTATTAAGAAGTAATTTGAAATTTTATCATTTTTTTACAATGGAAAATGCTGGATTTGTAGAATAGGTGCGATTTCTATTGGATCCTTAATTGAAGTGGAGTTCCCTGCTATAAACCAACTTAGCACTTGGCGATGAGTTCATCACAGACACACACACACACACACACACACACACACACACACACACACACACA
>OU015745.1:83604074-83617930 GCA_907169655.1 Acomys percivali
GTGTGTGTGTGTGTGTGTGTGTGTGTGTGTGTGTGTGTGTGTGTGTGTACAGAAAAATGGAAATAATTTGCACTTTTTGTAAGAGAAAAACATACACCACATTTTAAAGTACCTTGGCATCTAGCAGTCAGTGGGCAGGAATGAGGCCTGTACGTTCTGTACCCCACAAGGCAGCCCTTCAACAAAGACTGCTTGGGTAAAAACATCACAAAGTCTGGGGCAATGAAACTCTGCATTAAGAGGAGTCCCTCGCTGGGACAAGTTCAGTGTCTCAGTTTCATTCCCTCCCTCTAGGGTCCTCCTGGTTCCAGCATCAGACTGTGCTCTCATCACCACCTAATCCGTGGCTTGTTCATTTGTTAACTTCCTGGGCTTAGCACGCTTCAGGGGCTTGGCACGCACACTTTATTTTCCAGCCGCAGCGTTGCTCGTTTAATCTCTGCCTCTGGACTAGATGGTACCTTGAGGCTCAAGGAGAAAGGCGCTTCTCAAAATTTACCTAGCCAGTTGTTCAGATCGTGCTATTATTCTAAAGCAAAGAGCCCAGCGCACACAGTGTTGGTGTTTACCCTCCCTGAGAAGCAAATTTGGGTAGCCACTGAGCAGGTCTCATGGGGGTCAGGTTCTGATAGCACAGAGGCAAACGGCAGGGGAGTGATGCTGAGGTGAGGGGGAGGGGTGCGGTTTCCCAAAGTTCTTGCATTGGGTTGCAGAAATCTAGATTAGTTAGCTTGGGTGAGCTGCTGAGCCTTCCAGGCAAGGCAGGAGACCAGTGTGGACCACAAGGGGAAGAAAAGGCTCAAACCACTCATTAAAGAAATTTAAAGGGTTGTGTTCTAGCTACTGGGGAGGGTGGGGAGAGGGAGGGGGCGTGTTGTGTTATGTTTGGTTTAGTTTGGTTTGGTCTGCAAGTCTTCAGTTTAGTCATGGCTCTGCAGTTCAGTCATGATGCTGACCCATGCTAGATCACAGAGTGAGGGATATCGGCAGATATGTTACAGTAAGCCTCCAGTGCAGCAGGACATGCCCGGGAATGCCTACAGACCTGGGACCTGGTGACTGTACCCCTGGTGGCCTCACCCAGCATGATCTCAGGCAACATCTAGATGCAGTCTGGCGTCCGTTTCACATTATGTCTGGCCTGGAAAGACCCTAGAACTGACTTGTGCATCTCCACTATGCTTCTGTAAATGAGGGAACCCAGAGAACAAGCCACTGGTTATGACTCCAAGGCATCGTCTTTTCGAGGGACATTTTCTTGGTTGCGGGGGGGTCTGAGAATGGGCAGTTACCCCCAACTTCACAGATGGGGAAGGGTCAGAAATAAACCCATGGCTCTGCTGGCTCCACGATCAATGCAGCTGTGCCCAGATCAGCAGTGGTCCCTAGTGGAACCTAGTTCTCAGCTTACAGACAGAGGAGCTTCCTCAGCCCGGAGTCAATGCCTTTTTCCCCACAGTGAGTGAGAAAAATCAAATCCACGATGAGTTCGCTCACACTGCTAATGAAAGGGAGGCAGGGCTATGGGATGGAGGGACTCAGCCAGGAGGGTGAGGGAGGCATTCTCCATTGAGCTTTTTTCTGCTTATGCAATAGATCTTCATTACCTACCCTGTCTTGTGGTTCCACTGATCCCCTCAGGGAGATGCTTCACTATGTAGCTGCTTAATAAGCGGCGGCTGGGGCTCCCAAAGAGCTGATGGAAAACCAAGGCAGGAGCCCTGCTGTCTCCCAGTTCAGTGTTTCCTCCCTCTCAGCTGATCTCTGAGACGCTAGCCAGGCAGAAGAAAAGGCATTGGCTCCCACATGCTCTGCTGGAAGGGCAGCCAGCAGGAACCAGAGTCACTTGGAGGCAAACAAGGCCTCGGTTTGCACGCTCTTCAGCAGAGATGTCCCATTAGGTACCCTGTAGTCACACTGCTTCTATTATTAATCTATTTATTTATTTATTTATCTATTTTTTATTTTTAGACCAGGCTGGCCTCAAACTCACAGAGATCTGCCTGCCTCTACTTCCCGAGTGCTGGGATTAAAGGCATGTGCCACCGCCATCCAGGACCACGCTGTTTTTATCTTAACCACCAAGTGTGTGCCAAATGCTTGCTCCCTGCCAGGCAGGAAGAGATCCACAAGGCTGTTCCATTACAGCTGCCTCCCAGCTCAGTGTCTGTCTTTCTCTGTCTGAGGTTCGAGTTCTAGGCTCTCCTCTCTTTGGCGCATATTCCAACTTCTTCTCTGTGCAAGGTTTTCCTCTAAGATAGAAAACAAGAAGCAACATTGTTCTCTTGCAGGAAGAGCTGGGAAGCGCTGGGAACTGTACTTGGAGATATGACCCATATGTTGTTTCTAAGTCTGGAAAAATGTGAGAGCCGACTTAGTGTTCAATGGTGGAGGATCTGTCAAGAAAATATGAAGGACCGTCATGTAGAGGTTAAAAATTCCCATTTCCAGAAGCTTCTTGTGAGCGGATATGTTTAGGGGTGTGCGTGGCGAGGCTCACATTAGCTATGGTGGCATGAAGGAATAGCTGTTGTCAGCGGTTAGAAGGAGAGGGAAGGTTCTGTGGCAAGGATATTTTATTACTGACACTGTTTAGTTTTGCTGCCGTGATAATCGTAACACACAGACAGTTCCTTGCTGACTTTATTATTTTCTTAAAGTCTGCTGTAGACAGTTAACCTTAATGGCTGGACTTGGGTTCCAACCAGCCTTTCCCATTGGCACTCACTGCTCTCTGCTACCCATCAAATGCCTCTCTGTTGGCCCTTGCCTGCCTTGCTCACTGGACTTACCATGAGAACGTTTATCTCATAGGATGCTGAACATGTCTTCTATGTGCCTAAGGGACGTGTATGTATTTTTATGACTAGAAAGTTGTTGTGGTTTTGTTTTTTTAAATACCAGGGCTTTATTCTTTATGTTCTGACATAAGGTCTCAGCAGGCATCTTACTATACAAGCTTTATTTCAGGCTGTGGCTTACGTTCCTATGTTTTCAAAAATCACAATGAAGTTTCTAATGAAAAAAATCTTTATGTTTAGTGTCCTCTCTAAGCAATCTCTGCATGCTCAAAGATGCCAAAAATTGTCTCCTTCCCCCCCAAAAAAGCATTTTATAAAACATGCCATCCCTTCATGATAAAAGCTCTGAATAAGTTACACACAGAAGGAGTACCCATTAATACCAAAATAGGCACATCTGAGGGAACTGTAGCCAACATCCAAAGAATGAGGAGCAACTGAAAGTGTTTCCTGTAACCACAGAGATCAAAATATCAGTTCTTACCGCACTGTTCAATGTCATAGGAGAAATTTTCAGCAGAACAATTAGACAAGAGAAAGGAACAAAAGACATACAAATAGCAAAGGAAGAAATCAGATTATCCCTGTTTGCAGATGATGTTTCTCTCTATAGACAATCCTAATGACTACCAAAATGCTGTTAGAATTGATTACTGAGCATGCTGCCCTCCGGGCATGGCCTAGCTGTTCCCACTTGAACTCCAAGCACTGTGATTACTGACCAGAGAATTACACAAGATCTGGTCTAGCACCATCCCATTATGGAGTTCCTCCTATCTCCAAGGATAGGCAGCCAATTAATGGTGGCTAGAGGGAGGGGCTCATGAGGCCCCATCCATTCAGGACAATACATAGGCAACCCATGGCTAACGGGAGAAGTTTCCTTCAGGGTGCAGCCACTTGTCCGTTGCCTATACTACTTTGGCCTTTGTCCTGTAACTAACTAAACTCATTGCTTCACCAAGCAAGACTTGAGGTGGAATTGTTTCTTTGGTCTGTCATGTGTCCTACTGAGGTGAATAGACACTAGTTTTTCTTCAGAAGAAAAGTTCACATGACACAGATAAATACAGTGAGGTAACAAGATAACAAAATCAACACAAGAAAATAAATGTCTTTTTCTAACCTAATGATTTTTCTGAGAAAGAAATGAGTAATCCCATTCACAACATACATACAAACATGCATATATAACAAACATATATACATACACAATACATATCACACATATATACACACAAGCACACTAAACACACATTCATACAAAACACATATACATGCATACACAACATACATGCACACAAAACGTACATGTATATATAATGCATATAAATATACATGCATACACAATGTACATACATACATACATGCATATACATGTCCACCATCTGATAATAAACCTAAGGACACAAATGAAAAATTACACAACACTGAGGGAAGAAATTTAATATGACACTTAATGGTAGAAAGACTGCCCCTGTTAATTGTTTGGGAGTATTAACATACATGTTAACATAATGTAATCCATGGAAAATGCCAGTAGTGCTTTTTGCAGAACTTCAAAAAAATCCTAAAATTTATATAGAACCATGAAAGACCCCAGATAGCTGAAGCAATTCTGAGCAGTGTGAAAAATGACACAGAGGTTCATCATCAGGAGAGGCTAAGGATTCCTGACCTTATTGTTTCCCAAATATTTGAATTGGAAAGCATTGTTTGTTTGCTGATTTTAATTTTGGGTTTTCAAGACAAGGTTTCTCTGTGTAGCCTTGGCTGTCCTGGACTCGCTTTGTAGACCAGGCTGGCCTCGAACTCACAGAGATCTGCTTGCCTCTGCCTCTCAAGTGCTGGGATTAAAGGTGTGTGACACCACACCCAGCTCAGAGGAGATTTCTTTTTCAAAGACGTATACACACTAGCAAGAGTAAACATTAGCAAATAACCCATTTCTATATGTTTCAAATACTTTGACAGTGTCATTAAATCATTGACAACTTTTTAATGATGGACTTTTTTTTTCTTTTTTTTTTTTTATTAATTTATTCTTGTTACATCTCTATGTTTATCCCATCCCTTGTATCCTCCCATTCTCCCCTCCCTCCCATTTTCCCCTTATTCCCCTCTTCTATGACTGTTCCTCAGAGGGATTACCTCCCTCTGTATATGCTCATAGGGTATCAAGTCTCTTCTCGGTGACCTGCTGTCCTTCCTCGGAGTGCCACTAGGTCTCCCCCGCCAGGGGACATAGTCAAATGTGAGGCACCAGAGTACATGAGAAAGTCAAATCCCTCTCTCCACTCAAGTGTGGAGACTGTCCTGTCCATGGGCTAGATCAGGGTAGGGGTTTAAATTTTACCGCCTGTATTGTCATTGGCTAGTGCCTTAGTTTGAGCGGGACCCCTTGACCCAAATCTGCCTATCATAATGTTCTACTTGTAGGTTTCTAGGACCCACTGGATCCTTCTACATTGCTATTCTCACATGGTTCTCTCATCTAGAGTCCCAATAGGATGTCCTCCCCTCTGTCCCAGTTTCCTGGTAAGGGAAGGCTTTCGTAGGACATGCCCATTGGGCTAGTATGCAGATATGTGAGTATATACCATTTGAGTCTTTCTGCTTCTGGGTTAACTCACTCATTATGATCATCTCTAGCTCAATCCATTTGTCCACAAATTTCGGGAATTCCTTGTTTTTAATAGCTGAGTAGTATTCCATAGTGTATATGTACCACAGTTTCTTTATCCATTCTTCTACTGAGAGACATTTAGGCTGTTTCCATGATCTGGCTATTATGAATAAGGCTGCTATGAACATGGTTGAGCAAATTTTCTTGTTGTGTGCTGGTGCATCTTCTGGGTATATTCCAAGGAGTGGAATAGCTGGGTCTTGAGGAAGCCCTATTCCCAGTTTTCTGAGATAGCACCAGATAGATTTCCAAAGTGATTGTACTAGTTTGCATTCCCACCAGCAATGAAGGAGTGTTCATCTCTCCCCACATCCTCTCCAGCATGTGGTGTCGCTTGAGTTTTTGATCTTAGTCATTCTGATGGGTGTAAGATGGAATCTCAGAGTTGTTTTGATTTGCATTTCCCTGATGACTAAGGAGGTTGAGCATTTCTTTAAGTGTTTCTCAGCCATTTGATATTTTTCTGTTGAGAATTCTCTGTTTAGTTCCAAGCCCCATTTCTCAATTGGGTTATTTGGTTTGGTGGTGTTTAATTTCTTGAGTTCTTTATATATTTTAGATATTAGACCTTTGTCAGATGTAGGGTTGGTGAAGATCTTTTCCCAGTCTGTAGGCTGTCGCTTTGTTCTCTTGACAGTGTCTCTAGCCTTACAGAAGCATCTCAGCCTCATGAGATCCCATTTATTAATTGTTGACATTAAGGCCTGGGCTGTTGGTGTTCTGTTCAGGAAGTTGTCTCCTGTGCCAATATGTTCCAGGCTCTTCCCCACTTTTTCTTCTAACTGACTTAGTGTCTCTGGTTTTATGTTGAGGTCTTTAATCCACTTGGATTTGAGTTTTGTGCAAGGTGACAAATATGGGTCCAGTTGCATTTTTTTACACATAGACATCCAGTTAGACCAGCACCATTTGTTGAAGATGCTATCCTTTTTCCATTGAATGGATTTGGCTTCTTTGTCAAAAATCAAGTGACCATATGTGTGTGGATTCATATCTGGGTCTTCGATTCGATTCCACTGATCAACCAGCCTGTTGCTGTGCCAGTACCATGCTGTTTTAATTACAATTGCTTTATAGTACAATTTGAAATCAGGTATGGAGATTCCTCCACAGCACCTTTTATTGTACAAGATCGTTTTTGCTATTCTGGGTTTTTTGTTTTTCCATATGAAGTTCAGAATTGAACTTTCTATGTCTTTAAAAAATTGTGTAGGTATTTTGATAGGGATTGCATTGATTCTGTAGATTGCTTTTGGTAGGATGGCCATTTTTACTATGTTAATTCTCCCTATCCATGAGCAAGGAAGATCCTTCCATCTTCTCATGTCATCTTCAATCTCCTTCTTCAGAGTTTTGAAATTTTTTTTCAAACAAGTCCTTCACTTGCTTAGTTAAAGTAACTCCTAGATATTTTATATTGCTTGTGGCTAATGTGAAGGGTATGGCTTTCCTAATTTCTTCCTCTGCAAGCTTGTCATTTGTGTATAGGAAGGCTACAGACTTTTTTTTGAGTTAATTTTGTATCCAGCCAAATTGCTGAAAGTATTTATCAGCTGTAGGAGTTCTCTGGTGGAATTTTGAGGGTCACTTATGTACACTATCATATCATCTGCAAATAGAGATAGTTTGATTTCCTCCTTTCCCATTTGGATACCCTTGATCTCCTTTTATTGTCTTATTGCTCTGGCTAGAACTTCGAGTACTATATTGAAGAGATATGGAGAGAATGGGCAGCCTTGCCTTGTTCCCGATTTTAGAGGAATTTCCTCGAGTATCTCACCATTTACTTTGATTTTGGCTATTGGCTTGCTGTATATAGCCTTTATTATGTTGAGGAAAGTGCCTTGTATCCCCGATCTCTCTAAAACTTTAAACATGAATGGGTGTTGGATTTTATCAAATGCTTTCTCTGCATCTAAAGAGATGATCATGTGGTTTTTTATTTTCAGTTGGTTTATATGGTGGATTACATTGATGGATTTCCGTATATTAAACCATCCCTGCATGCCTGGAATGAAGCCTACTTGGTCATGATGAATGACATCCTTTATGTGTTCTTGTATTTGTTTTGCAAGAATTTTATTTAGTATTTTTGCATGGATGTTCATAAGAGAAATTGGTCTGAAATTCTCTTTCTTTGTTGAGTCTTTGTGAGGTTTAGGTATCAACGTGACTATGGCCTCATAGAATGAATTTGGTAATGTTCCATCCAATTCTATATTTTGGAGTAGCTTGAAGAGTATCGGTATTAGCTCGTCTTTGAAGGTCTGGTAGAATACTGCACTGAAACCATCTGGCCCTGGGCTTTTTTTGGTTGGGAGACTATCAATGATTGCTTCTATTTCTGTAGGGGAAATGGGACTATTTAGCTTGTTTATCTGTTCTTCACTCAACTTTGGCAAGTGAAATTGATCAAGAAAATCATCCATTTCCCTTAGATTTTCAAATTTTGTGGCATATATGCCTTCAAAGTAGGATCTTATGATTCTTTGTATTTCTTCAGTGTCTGTTGTTATGTCTCCCTTTTCATTTCTGATTTTGTTGATTTCAATACTGTCTCTCTGCCTTTTAGTTAGTTTGGCTAATGGTCTGTCTATCTTATTGATTTTCTCAAAGAACCAGCTCTTGGTTTTGTTGATTCTTTGGACTGTTTCTTAGTTTCTAATTTGTTAATTTCAGCCCTGAGTTTGTTAATGATGGACTTTGTGCTTATCAAAACCTATGGAACTGTAAGAGTCATGTTCAAGCTGCATTAACAGATGCTGCAGAAGAAAGCTGATTTATGTAAGAGATACTGATGACAACCCTTGATAGATGTTTAGGAACTATTTGTCATACCATACAATTCCTCAAAGATGGGATTACAGCTATACTAAGCAAACAGAAATTTAAAGATATTTTCTTTTCTCAGATTTCACACTATATAGTGTTCATCACAAGTGTAAGAATTAAAAAAAAAAAAACCAGAAATAACATACACGACCCATAATAAAATGCCTCACTAAATGATTCTGGATCTAAGTGGGAAGAAAACCCATTTTGTCCTGATTTTCATACTAACATTTTGAAAAAAATTTTTTCTCTATTGTGGAATAAATATTATAAGAGGCACTGACAGTAGTAACACACTATCAAGATATGTACAAATGGCAGCTATGTAATTTTCTTTCTTTTTTTTTTTTTTTTTACATTAGAAATAAGCACTTCTCAATTTAATCTCCTGAAGAACCACCTCCAATATCATCGTATATCCTTTTTATGTTTTGTTTTGCCTTTGACCTACTTGTATGTTTATAATGGTTGTGACTTTCTTATAGATAACATATTGATGAATGTTGCTTTTGTTTTGTTTTGTTTTTTCAGTCTGATAATCACTGCCTCTAAACTGTTATATTTAGATTATTTATATTTAGTGTAATTATTAGCACGATTAAAGCCTACCATCTTATTTTTTTTAAGATTTATATTTTACTTTTAATATTGTGGTGTTTCTGTGAGTGCAAGTACCAGAAGAAGACAGAGGGGGGCACTGGACCCTCTAGATCTGAAGTTATGGGTGACTGTGAACTGCCTGACATGGGTGTAAGAGCAGTTAGGTACTCTTAACCACTGAGCTGTCTCTCCAGCCCAAAGTCTACTGTCTTACTATACTATTATTTTTTTTATTTGCCCTGCTTTTTATTTACTTCTGTTTCCCCTGGTCTTGTCTTCCTTTGGGTATTTTCAGTGCCAAGCCTGCCCTCAAAAGATGCAGTCGTGAATGGCATAATCTTGACCCTTGGAATATTAAAGCATCAGAATCTCTAAAGGTCAAAATCTTGAATGTCACAATCCTAAGAGATGAAAAACCCAAGCATTAAAAATGCCTAAACCCAACTGTACTCCTTCCTTGCCTCTCTCCCTCCCTCCCTTAAAAAATATATAAAGATTATATGAAAGATAGAAAGGTAGAGAGATTCTGCAGAAGGGGTTGCTGAAATTTGTAAAATTGTACCTAGGATAGTTGTCCAATGATTCAGTCATGTTGCACTGCTTTTGCCTCTTCACAGTGTCGTGCATGCCTTCAAAATGCCCAATATAGTCACAAGCTTAGTGATGCTCTGAGCCAGGTGATGCTCTGAGTTAGGCACAGCTCATTATTATCATTATAAAAGGTTCTCTGGTGCTAAAACACACGAATGGTGAACCGTACTTACTTGGTTAAGAGTTTCATGTTGAGGAAGATAGACTTGAATATCTATCAGTAAATCAAAGAGGAAGAACTAGTTTTTGCTTTATTTTGGCCAATGGATGGCACTTCAAAACTTTAGTAGCAGTTATGTGAGGTGCTATCTGTTTGTTTCGAGCAGAGCTTCAGAGCTGGTCCAGCCCTAGAACTGGCTTAGCAATGGTCTTGTGTTAGGGCTTAGCATGCATGGATATTTGTGCTCCCAAGACCCTGACATGACATGTGTCCCTGGAGAATACTACATGTTGTGGCCCAGGGAACACTATGCATTCTCTTGGATACAGTGACCAAAAACAAAAACAAAAAAACACAAAACAAACAAACAACAACAAAACAAACAAACAAACAAAAAACAAAGAAAGCCTATGCTTCTCCATTTGAAGGATCCCTGGGCACAGAACACTAAGGATCATGCAGACAACATTTCTTATCACTGATTGAGAAATAGCCCAGGGACCAAAAAGAGATGGACCCAGCCCAAGACATATTATAAGTAAAGATGGTGGGAGGGCTGGTCTCCAGGACACTGACCTTCTAATTGTTGGTGATCATTTGTCATCCCTCCCCACAGGGTGCTTGGTTGTGTTTCTATTGGGTCATTCACAGTACTAATTAAGAGCCTGCTGCTTTCTAATCCAGTGGAGATGGAGGGTCAGAAAAGTGGACTCTTTCTCAGAAAGAGACTTCAAGAAAAGTCTGAAATATCCTGGAAAATGAGACCTTGGTTAAAGTCCAATGACGGTTTAAAATCAGACTAGCCAGGTAGTAGAAAAGGACAGAAAGACAACCAGGTCTGGAACCTGGAGGCCTGAGACTGTTGCTCTGGGCCCACTGCATGAGTCATCTTCTGCCTCTTAGGATCATCAGAGGAGTAGCTGGCCTAGAGAAGACACGGAAGGAATCTCCAGCACTCAGCTAAAGTGCATGCAGTTCAGAGCAGCAGCATTGAACAGATTGTAGAATCTGTCTCAGAAAGACTCTCTGTTCCTAAGTAACGTGCATCCCAAACAAAAGCTAAGCAGCCGGAGGATGGGGCATCCTGAAGACAGATCCGGGCTGACGAAGCAGCAGAGGCCAGGCCGTTCCCACAGAAGAGATGACGTGAGCCTTGTGAGAAATAAGTTCAGCCTCACAAAGAAACTACTTGCCCAGTTAAAATGCCTGGATGAGGGAAATTGTGACTTCTCATCAGAAGGGTGTCAGTCACACAAAAGCGAAAAGAGCAAGCAGGCAGGAAGTCACCTCAGGTAGACACTGTGTCCTTTCCCCACTGGCTAGGGTCCAACTTCACCGCATCTGATGATTGACTGGTTTTAAAGGAATTGATGCAAAAGAAATGAAGGAAAGTTGGAAGGGGTGGGCCACTTAAGTCACTTAAGTTCTGAAAATACAGCAGGGCATTTGTACAAACAAAGGCTCTACTTGCGGGGAGGGGGTGTTAAACACGCTCGTAAATATTTTGTAAGGTGCGGAGATAAAAAGATTTGAGTTCTTTGTCATAAACACAAGTTGTATAATGTTTGACAGAAAAAAAATTTAATGTTTCTTAGAGCTTTTCCAGGGGACCCCTGTGTTGGGAGTGTTATAATTTCAGGATTCCATATCTATCTCTGACCTGTAGGCAAATCAGCACCACCACCACCACCGCCACCACCACCACCATCCCGCCATCCTGGTAGATTCATTTGCAGTTCAATACATAAATAGTTCATAATTCCTGCTACGTCCTAGGATGGAAGCTGTATTTGAATTTGGGGGTGGTTTTTTAAAACTGGGATGGAAGACCATAGCTATTCTAGAAGTTATTATGGAGATAATCTTCCTACCTCTGCTTTATGGGTGCTATGATTAAGTGCCCACCACACCTGGTGAGAGTTATATTTGAAGAAAAAGATACTATTTTAAAAAAATGCTTAGGAAGATACAGGTTCCATTAAGGGTCACTTTCTAGAAAGTTCTTATAACTTCTGTCACAGGAACATACATAGCCATTACTGTCCTAAGAGATGTACTCCTGACACAGATCCCCTGGAACTGGAGTTAGGGACAGTTGTGAGCTGCCATGTGGGTGCTGGGAATCAAACTTGGGTCCTCTGGAAGAGCAGCTGGTGCTCTTAGCCACTGAACCATCTCTCCAGCCCCAATATGTTTTCCTTCATGGTCTGGACACCACATTCTCCCTATTATCCTCAGGCAGCACATGATGTCCAATTATTTCTGCCCATCTTCCTCGTCATCCCAACCCTAGCTCTTTGTGTTTTGACCTCTTTTCTGTCCATGCTTGTTCCTACGGAAATCTCAAAGTTCTAATAGGTTTTGCATATTCCTACATGTACATCTCCAGCTACTTTAGTCTCTTTTGTTTGCTGTGACAAACTACTACATTATTGGCTTAAGGCAACATTGAGTTAGTGTCTTATAATTCTGGGGGGGTCAGAAGTCTTAGGGAATTAAAAATCAATGTCTTGGCTGGAGAGATGGCTCAGAGATTAACAGCACTTGGCTGTTCTTCCAAAGGTCCTGAGTTCAATTCCCAGCAATCACATGGTGGCTCACAACCATCTATAATGACATCTGGTGCCCTCTTATGGCCTGCAGGCACACATGCAGGCAGAATATTGAATAATACGTGAATAAATCTTTTTTAAAAAATCAGTGTCTTATAAGGCAAAGCTGGTTTCTTCAGAGAACTTTGAGGAGAATCCACTCTTTACCTCTTCCAGCTTTGGGATGCTACCTGCATTGTCCCAAGGCCCCATCACTCTAATCTCTGACTCCATCATCACATCCCCCTCTCGGACTTTTACTCCTCTTCCATTCCTTTTCAACACGATTATCACCTACAGTCATACCATGACCATCAGGAATAGTCTCTTCATCTCTGGGTCTTTAACTTCATCACACATTGAACCCCTGTATCCATACAGTGTTCACAGGTTCTGAAGATAAGGGAGATGCACACGTTGGGCTTACCCATACAATCTAGACTCCTGTCAGACTTTGAACGTCCCTTCAAAGGCCTGTTTTGGAAACCTAGTTCCCAGCACAAGCTGAGAGCTGAAGCCTCTGTGCAGTGATGAGGCCAGGTGGACTGGGTCTCAGAAGTTGATTACTGCTGGCATGGGTTGTCAATGAGAGAACAGCTGATGACAAGGTGAGATGGCCCTAAGTCCTCCATGCTGTGACGCAGCAAACAAGGCCCTCACCATTGCATGGTAACTTCCTGTTTCACTAGTACATCGCCTCCACCCCAGGCCCCTACTCCACCACCTCTCACCACTCTGTCCTACACTGGTTCCCAGTCATGCCCCTGCCTTAGCTCTTCCGTATTACTCCGTGGCTGCCCCCATCCATCTAGCCTGTCTGCTTTACACATTGCTTTGCTTAAAGTTTCCCCTGTTGTTTGTTCTCCTCTTAATTTTAATTCAGTAGAAGGAATCTCTTGGGTATTATATGGATGCAACACCTGTCAATTAAAAATACCTATGGCCTATGGCTGAGGCAGGAAATAGGTGGGACTTCCAGCAGGCAGAAGGGATTTTGGGATAGAGCTGGACAGAAGGGATTGAGCCAACAAGATGTGAGGAAGATGGATGGATGTTGCCCGGACTCAGGTATCCAGCAAAGTGGCAGAATTTCTATTATTATAATGGGTTACTTTTAGTTATGAGCTAGACAGAGAAGAGCCTAGCTATATAACCTAGGTATTTGTATACTATTTAATGAGTCTCATGAGTCATTATTCTGGGAGCTAAGGGACGGGAAGAAAAACCTCCTGAAACATAAAACCACCTACTACAAATACCTCAAGAGTATGTAGCTTTGTCTCCTTCTGTAGCCAAGACCACTGCCTGGCATGTAGAGGTGGTGTGAGCACTGCCTGGCATGCATAGGTGGTGTGAGCACTGCCTGGCATGCAGAGGTGGTGTGAGCACTGCGTGGCATGCATAGGTGGTGTGAGTGTTACAAAGTGTGAAGAAAGGGAGGTCTTTCCTTGAAGATGTGCTGGAGTCAGAGACACACGCCACATACTGTGTCTGTTCTTTCACCCATTCTCCCATAAAATCTTTATTAAAGCTCCTGGTTGATGATACACACACACACACACACACACACACACACACACACACACACACACACA
>OU015745.1:83617940-83631350 GCA_907169655.1 Acomys percivali
ACACACACACACACACACACACACACACACACACACACACACACACAAATCTAATCTAAATACAGGGGTCACAAGAGCTCAAAATGCAATGGGACTGAGATAAGAGATAGCACAGTCTATGCTGGTGGCTTTGAGTGGCTGGAGAGGTGACTTCCTCCTCTAGGAAGCCTTCGACCAAGCTTAGATGGGTTCACGGTTATACCAAACCATGGTGCCATTGTCCTTACCTAAACTCAAGTGGACGTTTAATCCCTCTGTGAGGTATTGAGGTAGGCATCCAGGTGGGACTTCCAGGGGCTCTCAAGAACAGACTTGTTCATTATCTGAAGGGTCTGTTGGCCGAGCCAATATGGCTCTGTCTCTTGAATGTGTCACTACATAGAATCACTACCAGCAAAAGGACTCTCTCCGGATATAGCCCTAAACCTTGGACTTCCAAGCTTCCAAAAGTCTAAGTAGTAACTTTCTTTCCTGGATAAATCGCATACTCTCAGGCTCTCAATTAGAGTAACAGAAAGCAGACCAAGACCTATCGTGAACCTTGGGATTCATGGCTCAAGGCAGTTTCCAAACCCAACAGCCTGACAAGGAACAGAACAGCGCCCAGGGGACACAGCATCCTCCTCTGTCCTGAAGGCCTAAAAGACCGAAGTATCACATCTGCTGAGCAGAAGGCAGAGCCTCCTAAGGTCAGAGCAGACTCTGCCTACATGATGTTAATCCGGGAGTCTGCAGGGAGCTGGGCAGGAGATCAGAGCCTTCTCAGGGAGGGGCAGGAGGGAGCCAGGCCAGCAGGGCTGCCTGGAATCTGGGCCCTGAGCTCTCTTGTGAGGGCTGGAGAGATTGTCATTCAAGAGCAAGGATAGAATAACAAGCTCACGCAGCCTTCAAAAGCAACCCTATCTCTACCGCTCTCCTAGTGGCCAAATCCCATGTGTTCACAATAGGATGGAGACACTGTAAAAGGACATCTGACTGGTGGCCCCGGCTATCTCAGATCTGACCTTCTGTTCCCATTTCAGGCTTCAGAGTGGAGTCCTCTTGTCCAGGCTGCTGGCTCTTGTTTTCTTCCGCATTCACTCCAAGCGTCTTCAGAGACCCAGGCAGAAACCAGCCAAGTGGGGACCTGGTTTTAGAACCTTACGGCTCTGCCACTGATTGACTCCTCCCTCCCTGGCATCAGCAGCTTTATCACGAGTTTGAGCATGTGATGAAACTAGACTATGCTGGGTGGACAGCTTCTGAATAGATGTGCTCCCTGATGACGCCACCATCGATGACCCAGGAGCACCATCTGGGTGTCTGGCAGGGAGCTCAACTCTACGCGGCTGCAAACAAAGTAAATTTGGTGGCATTCCAGGTGATGGATGTGACAGTTTGCAGCATGGGCCTCGGCTGGGGTGGCCTGTGCTAGGCGGTGTCCACAGCAAATGGGGCTTGCCTTCAACATGGAAGGCCCTTGCTTGCCTTTGTTGCTTTCTCTGGGCCAGAGTCAGCATGCTGGCCATCCTGTTGAAATCAAGGACAGCGACAGAGTCGAAGTCACTGCCTGCCGCATTCCCACATCAGCTCCAAGCCTGGGAAGAAGGTAATGGAAGTTTGTCTGTAACCCCCAGGTGGCCCCACTCCCAGCACAGGATGAGAATAAAGAAAGAACTTGGCCCGCTGCCCAGTCATCTGACTTAGACTATTGCTGTGCCTGTGGGGCAGAAAAGTGCCCTGACTCTCGTCTTCTTATCCATGCTCGGTGATACAGAGTATGATGTTCTCCCTTCCGCTCATGGGAGGGTCAGCTTAAGTAGAAAAGGTGACACCCTCCCCCCGGCCTCCCCCCTCCCCGTCCCCCCCCTCCGCCCAAAGTTCCCGGTTACACATTAACTCAAACTCCAGCCATTGTGGGCTGGTGTCAAGTGCAATTTTTGAAGTGGTGGTTGAACGACTGAGGTGTGGTGCAGCTGACGCAAAGGCAGGGAAGCAAGTCGGCCAGCCAGACCTTAAGAGAAGCTGACATTGTCGGCCTTGCAGTGCCGTGGCAGGGGCCTGAGTACAAGCTCGGCTTTTGGTTAAGGTCCAACATAAGCTGCTCTGTTGTCTGTATGTCTTCAACTGATTTTGAAGTTGTTTATTTAACTTTGAAATAAAAGTTAGCTAAAAAAAAAAACATCCAAACGACAAAACGAATAGAGCACAATCTTTTTTCCATGACTGACATGGTCAATGGCCTTCCCGCCAGCCTTTTACCTTCGCGCATGCGCACACACACGCGCCTAGTAACTTGGAGCCAGACTTCCAGGTCAGAATCTCAGCTCCGTTCCTTTCTGGACCAATAGGGGCTAGTGGCAGCCTCTTTGTGACTGCATCTGTACAAAGGTGGTAACCATAGAGACTACATTTTCAGCAGCAAGGGCGTGCGGGTTTTGTGAGATTCTTAGAAGGGCCTGTGGAGAAACACAAGATGGAGGAGCTTCTGCATTGCTTTCGTCTTGTCGCAGCTCATTCTAGAGGTCCCCATTCCTCTTCTAGCCTTACTGAGCACCATCTGTGTGGCCCCATGAGTAGGACACAACAGTAGCTCAGGGTCTGAACGTATAGTGAGTGAGTGGCTCCGGACCTGGATAGACCCACTGACTTGTCTGAGACCCAGGCCACAGCCCGCTCACAGAACAAAGCTGTGACAAAGGTGTGGCCACTCAGACTTAGCCGCTGTGGTGTCATGGTGTCTGCCACAAATTCGAAGGAAGCAGGAAGTCTGTGCAGCAGCAGACATCCTGGCCCAAAGCCTTTCTTGAGGGTTCATCTCACCCACCCTGCTCCCCAGCCTTGCTGTGGCAGGCATTCCTGTGGTAGATGTTTTTTGGTAGTAAAGAAGAAAGCACGCAGGAAGAATTGTGCTTCCCCCCACAGCCACGTTCCCCGCCCCCGCCCCATTTTGGCTGCATTAGAATGTTTCTGGCTTCCCAAACTGTGACGTGGAGACACCCAGTCCTTGCCTAAGACACAGCCAGTCTGTTTCCGGCCCTTGAGGGGCAGCAGAGCCGAGTCAGCACCATCAGTTGTGTGGGGGAAAGGCCGCCACTGAACATGTGACGGAGCCTCAGGAGGAACTGCATTAACAGTGACTTGAAACTGCACGTCACCGATCACTTTATGAGCCACTTTCTCATCCATTATTTATTTGACCCTCACAGCTCCCTGGTTAGGACAGCAGGATGCTACCCAGGATGAAAATAGACTTTTAAAAATTCCCAGTAAGTTTAGATGTGGGCCAAGGGCAGCCCAAGATGAAGTGTTATAAAATATGATGATGATGTGGCCAGGGGAGGGTACCATGGTGGGTCCGTGTCAAGGCATGCCCCTGAGGAATTATGTCACATAATGGTATAAGGAGGTTTGTTGGAAGAAAGGAAAGGGGTGAAGGCATGGAGAAAAAAGTGGAGGCAGATGTGTGGATATGTAGGCAGGTGGATGGATGAGGGCAGACCTATGAGGGTAGAGAGAAGAACAGAAAAGGAGGAAGTATATGTAGGAACAGAGAGAGAGAGGGAGGGAGGGAGAGAGAGATGAGGGTGGCAGGAAGGTATTTTATTGGGCAGCACAAACCTGGTGGTGGAGGCAGGTGATTATATAAGCAGTCGCTGTCCCTGAGGACAGGCCAGCAGAATAGCCTGTACACTAACATGGAGATGGTAACGTTGGCCCAAAACCTAAGTGCTGCTTTCTGAACAAACTGGAGCAAAGTGCAAATCTCCCAGGGAGAAAGGTAAGGGCACATCTTTAATGCCAGCAATCAGGAGGCAGAAGGCAGGAGGCTCTATAAATTCAGAGACCAGCCTGGTCCACAGAGCAAGCTCCAGGACAGCCAGGGCTACATAAAACAGTCCATGTCTCAAAAAAACCAACAACAAACAAACAAACAAATAAAACAAGAAAGAAAAAGAAAAAATAAATAAATTCAACTTTACTTTTAAGATAACATTACATGAGTTAAACTTCATGATGACTTTATAAAATCTATTACCAGCCATTTAAAACAAATATAGATTTGATAGTTTTATATTGTGAGAATGTTGGTAATAGAATTCCTTAAAATGAGATAAAAATTCATGGAGTAAGAAACATTGTGTTCATTGCTTTTGAGTTTAATGGCATTGTTCATTCCACTTCACTGAATATTTTCAGTTCTCATTCATACATTTTTTTGTCCTTGCTGAAATTATACCTGATGTATTTTGGGTATGTGTTAGTGAAGTAGTGAAATCAGTATAATAGTAAAATCTTTATTTTTATTCCCTAGACAAATGTAAAACACCTATTTTAATTGTGCCAACAGAATTTTTAAATCTCTGTAAGAGATATTTGTTTTGAAGTAAAGATCCTAGAGGGAAAAAATACTTTTAATGGCCTAACTTGTATAACTAATATATATATATATATATATATACTTTCTAGACTTAATATAAAAAAAAGTAAGGCTTTTTTTCTGTAACTCCTAAAAACCAGAACACAAGTCATCATAGACACTCTAGCTTTGCCTGAAAGGAGTGCATATTTTGTAAGAACAAACAGGAAGGAAAGAAGACAGAAGAGACAAAAGCTGATCCTGGGATTTGGGGCATCACTCAGTATCCTGCTTGCTTAGCAAAGCCCCAGGTTCCACCCCAGCATTAACCAGGCAAATACCCGTAACACCAATACCAACAGCAACCACCCCTGTCAGGACTTGGGAAATGGGAGCAGGATGAGAAGTTCAAAGTCATCTTCAGCTATATAAAAACTTCCAGGTCAGCCTTGGCTACATGAAAACCTGTCTCAAACAAAACAAAACAAAACAAAACAAAAAAAAAACCACGGCCTGCCCGCACAGCCAGGTGGAAGACAGCCAGAGGTCCACCCGCAGTGGGAGCCACTACTATGTGCAAATATGTGGTAGAAAGATGGGAGAGAAAGAGAAGAAGACAAGCAGAACTGTTTGAGTACTATGAGGAGAGGTGGAACTGGAGACTTGAGGATGAAGAGGAATAGACTAATGTGAGGTGAGTAGCCTGCCCTGCCACCTGAGTCCATCGCGAAATCCCGGCTTGTGCCGCCACTAATGATCTTGTCTGGGTCTGTGGCCTTGCAGCAGCAGCATAGCTCTGTGTCAATGCCAGTGGCTCATATAACCACCATAGGCCTTGAGGATGTCCCTGGTCTGGGCTGCCACCTGGGACCATGTTGATATACAAGGGCGGTGCAGAGCTGACTCTGCCCCTTACCTACATTTCAAACAGGGAACCATGCACCTCACCCAGGCAGCACGGCAGAGCTGACCTTGGTGGTTAAGGTGCAGGTGAGCAGGCCCTGACGGTCTGAGAACAGGAGAGCTGGCCCAGCCCCTCACCAGCTGTGGCACTGGGCAATCTAGCCAGGGCAGTGCTGGAGAGTTCACCCCGCTACTGTGGGTATGGGACAGCTGGCATGTTGACCACCTCACCTATCACCCAGGCCCAGATCCAGGGTTTTGAGTTGGCCCACCCTAACATCTACCCCATCTTTGAACTGCTAAAGTGTGTGAAGAGGCAGGTCCTCCAGATCCAAAGCTGCAGGATCTCCATGACACAGGGCAACAACAGGATATCCAAGGGGAGTCCCAGTGAGGACCCAGTGTTGATGGTGTAGCAGAAACCAGAGGCCGCAAAACTGACCAATGACTCACTGCAATGAATATTTACAAGCAAGGAAGTGTGGACAAAAGGATGTGCTATGTGACACACTGTGACACACTGCAGCTTCCATGACAAGACGGGTTTTTTTGTTTGTCTGTTTGTTTGTTTTGTCCTTTTTCTTTTTCTTTTCTTTTGGGAGGGAGGTTGCAATGGCGGAGGGTTGATGCAAAGGGACGGGGGAGATGAGTGGGATTGGGGGGCATGAAGTGAAACTCACAAAGGATCAATAAAGAGAAACAAATGGAAAGCAATCTTAGTTATAAACAAGCAAGCAAACAAAGTCAGGTGTGGTGGTGTTCATCATTAGTCCCAGCACTCAGGAGGCAGAGATAGGAAGATCTCTGTGAGTTGGAGGCCAACCTGGTCTACATTTTGAGTTTCAGGCAGGCCTGGGATACATAGTGAGATCTTATATCTAAAAAAATAAATAAATAGATAGATAGATAGATAGATAGATAGATAGATAGATAGATAGATAGAAAGGAATTGTTATTTGTAAGCCTGGTATAGTGTCAAACTGCTGTTATTTCAGCACCCTAAAGGTGGAGAAAGGAGATTGAGGAATTAGGCTAGGTCAGGGCTACTGGAGACCTTGTCACAAACTGTAACAGCAACACTTTGAACAATAAAAATTCCAGACAAAGGCTCCATGGGTAGTGCACACTAGCTGAACAAGCCCCGAGTTTGGTCCTTGTAATCCATGTAAAGCTGGAATGAGAGAACCAACTCCAGGCATGTGTACCATGGTAAGCACCCTCCTTCATTAGAAATACACAATAATATAAATTTAAAAAACAAGTCCTTGAGGGGTCTGAGGAGCCCTATGGGTCTGAGATCAGAGGAGATATGACAGTGCAGGGCTTTACCAGTCCCTCCACCCTCTTAAGGCAAACCCAGGCTCTGCTCTCCCAACAGCAGCACAAATTGACAGGAGCCATCAACCACAACCCATTCCCCACTGACACGGTGAAATAAGGTTGTTTAAAGCCCAGGAATGCAAACACTCAGGTCATGGCGAGCCGCAGCCCACACATCCTCCACCCACCGCTTGGTCTATTACAGCTAATTTCTTTCAGGTGTTGGGTATAAAGGGCGCTGTATATAAACTCACCACTCGCCTTGGAATCTTTCATCTACCAATCCATAAGTACTTCAAATTTTATGGAAGGACCTGTGGAGGCAGGCAAGGTTAATGACTCATCGAAGGTCACGGGGTAAGGAAGCAGGCACACAACACCACAAGGGCGCTGTTGGCTCTGACAGCCTCCCCACACCCAGTCTGGCCATTTTTACCCAGCTCTCCTCGAGGACTCGCAGGGCTAAGTAGATCAGATGACATTTTTCTTTCCTTATCCTTTCTGACAGTTGGAAGCCAATGACTGCTTTCCGAAACGGTCAGGAATGTAGGAAAGTGTTAGTGGGAGGCTTGCTCTCTGTGGGGATAGTATTTTCGGAGTGTCCCCACCACAGTCCTTTAAACCACAAAGCCCCTTAGGGTTTCTTATTTCTGAGGTCACCAGTGCCCTGCCTAATCCAGAAGCTAGCGTATGAAGGCGCTGGATCAGGAAGCTTAGCCAGACCCTTCTGTCTGAGGGCCCAGTGGCCGCAACTATTTGCTTTACAGCCTCTCGCTCTCTAACAATCCCTTCCACAGCAGATACTCAAACCAAGGTCCTCATAAACCCCTTCAGCTTGAGAGTTTCCCCGAGACAGAGAGAATATTAATTCTGTTGACAGATTTCCTTGTCCCCATCACACAGAAGAGCTCCTGTGTGATGAGAAGGAAATTCACAGATCGTAATGCTTTGTGTAAACTGGCAGTTCTCTTGCTTGCCTTGTGCGCCTAATCAGTCTTGTCATGAGCTGTTCCAGTATTGTTTTAACACAGCCTCATAGCCTGGGAGCCACAGGACCCTTTTGGAGAGAGCCATGCTGTATTTGTGTGTATTTTTTAAAAAATGGTCATCGCCCTTCTCACTGTGGCCGCCATCATTTTTCAATGGAGGTGTTGCCATAGAGATGTTGTCCGGTCCATCTCTATTGATCGTTCCCTTGAAAGGGGCCTTGAATAGCCTCTGAGGTAGGTAAATGTATGCAGTGACATTGAGCGGATGATTCTATTCTGAAAAATTCCGGCACCATTTGTTTCGTGCTTGTCTGAGGGCTGGGACACGGTGTTGGGTTTTGTTGCACGTGCTCCCCTCACAGGCCCGGAGTTAATGCAAGCCTTGTTTGGAGCCACTGAAGCAGAAATTTCTCTGCTGCCAAGGACAAAAGCTCTACAGGCCACCTCGGAGGTTGCTTGGGGAAGGCCGTGTCTCCGGGCTCTCAAAGGAAATGGGAGATGACTGGGATCCGCGCCCTCGATGGCACCCAGCCTTCCCTGGCGCTTCTGGCCTGTTGGGATGCCCTCTGATGAGGTGCTGGCTTCACCCGTGAAAGGTCTTCCTCTGCCTTTCTGCTGCCAGCCGAAAGAAATCCCCTGGAAATGTGGCGCTCTTCTGTGTGAGAGAGTTCACTCAACTCTCCCGCCCTATCTTCTCTTGAGACCCTTGTATGGAGACCAAGTGAGGATGTGCTGTGTCGGGGCAGCAGGGTGGGGAAAGGATTTACTAAGTGCCCTGTTGTAACTCAAGAGTTTTACTGAGCCCACGAGTGAGTGGACGTTTAAAGCCAAGCATCGTGCTAGAAGTTGCCAGAAATATAGTTTCCACTGAGTCTCCAAAGACTTCTGTGACCCAGGAGTCATTTAGCCTTTTTTTTTTTTTTTTTTATTCTTTGTTGCCTTTTTCTTATTTTAAAACAAAAAGGTGAAGTTATCTGCCCCAGGCTGCACAGCCCTTCTGTGGTAGCTGTTGGACGGATTTTGAATGTGGGGGAGGTAGGCAGTGCTCTTTCTCCGGAATACTGAGGCTCAGCCCCCACGGCTTTGCCCTTGCACGCAGCTACCTGTGGACCCTGGAGCCTGAGTGGGGAGACCCATTTACTCTAGTTCTTTGCTCTCAACAGCCAGCCTCTGCTCAGTGTTTGGGGCATCTTAGAAAGGCCTGAGGACACCTTAGGAGACTGCAAGGACGTTGGCTTTTCCTGCGGTTCAGAGTTAAGTACATGGCGGTTTGGGCAGCAGAGGTTTACTTCTCTGTTAAGATCGATGCACTGCACACATACATCCGCTCCCTGAAGCCTGGGAGGCAGGGAACGAGTGGCTTTGTCTGAGCCTTGCAGAGCTTTAGGGTGTGGGTCTGGGACACAGAACTCACAGTGCCCATTCATTTCCACACTCTCTCGGCTCATCCCGCCGTTCTGTTGTGCACTAGACATCTAAGGCACCTAACGCAAAGGCTGCAGACGTAGCTAAGGCACAGGCCCTTTCTCATGAACTCAGAAACGAAAAATGACAAATGTAACCATTAACATCTGCCCTTCATAGCTTACAGAAAGCTTTTCCATCTCTATTCTAGTCGTCAGGCGCAGTGTACCAGGGTGTTAGGATACTGCCCAAAGTCCCCCTAGCAACCTATGATGTCATTACCTGCCCACTACTAGGTGTGCCAGGTACCCAAGATTTAAAAAAAAAAAAAAAAAAAAAGCTTTTCTCTCGCTCCCCTCTTATCTCTCTTCCTCTTCCTCTCTCTTGCCATCTCTTTATCTCTTTCTGGGGAGGCCCTCCCCAGGGGCGCTTCTACAGATAAACTTCTCCGCATCATATCTGGTGCCTGGCCCCTTATTTTTTAATCATCACAACAGGGTAGGAATCGTTGCTGAATCCATTTTACAGACAAGGAAAGTAATGCTCTGAGACATCCAGAGTACATGGTGTGATGAACTTGAAACCCAGTCCTTTGGTCCCAAACGTTACAAGGAGGAATTTCCCAGAATCCTCAGCTTGTCTTCTTGTTAGCATCCTTGGCTAACGAAGCCAAATGATTCCTGAGGCATCACTCTGACTCGTTCAAGTGGCTGGGATGTGGAGGCAGTTCCCACTTCTCTGGGAAGGGCTGTCTCACCATTTCAGACTAAGTTAGGGGCTCTCCAATTTTGACTGTACGGTGAGAGTTTAGAAACACCCAGGTCCAGTGCGTTCCAGAGGCAGGGATGAAACTGGACTGAGCTGGGGTGTCTGTCCACTCTACCCTGAGCTCAGTGTGGGCCTGTTCTGCAGGTGTCTGCTGGCTGCCACTGTTGGAAAGGAGGACAGTTGTTGGTTGGCCACCAAAAGCGAGCACATAATGCTCAGGGGACTAGGTCTACTGACTCAGAGGAGGGGTTTCTTTTTGTTTGTTTGTTTTTTCAAGACAGGGTTTCTCCGTGTGGCCCTGGCTGTCCCAAACTTGCTTTGAAGACCAGGCTGGCCCCCGAACTCACCCAGATCCACTCGCCTCTGCATCCCAAGTGCTGGGATTACAGTCATGCGCCACGGTGTCCAGCTGAAAGGTTTCTTTAGTGCCTCAGGAAATGGCTGCAGAGTATTAAAGCACAATGCCACCACTTCCCTGTGTTATATTGATACAGCTAATGACCCGGTGTCCAGGGACTGATGGGAGTCAAAGTCAAAGGCAGGTGTACCAAGGGAGACCAAGGCACCCAGTGGGCTTCAGGAAGCCTGGTGAGAGATGAAGTTAATGGCAAAAGACTTCAGAGCTGAGGAGTCAAAACTGAGAGTCAACCTGGGAGTCCCAAGGGCTGTCTTGGGAAAGCAGTGTAAACAGGTCTGCGGGATGACGCAGGGTCTGCGCATCCACTGAGGGACGGTGACTGCATGGACACAGACCAATAATAGCCATTGTAGAGCTAGTGTACGGAGGCAGTGTTGGCTGGAGGCAGGAAACGCCAAGCCCCAAGTGGGAGGAAATGGGTTCCTTTATCATGCACAAGAGGCCCGCACAGCCTGGCACCTGATAGCGAAACACTGACTGGCTGACTAGACTGGGCTCCGCTCACAGCTCCTGTTCAGCAGCTTCCCACCGAGAGCTCAAAGGGTAGGTCCCGGTCCCCAGGACTCCTGAGCATCTCACCTCAGGCAACAGCCTCAATCTGCATTTGAACACTCTAGGCAGAGCTTTAAACGCGTGGCACCTTAAAGTTAGAGCTTTTCTGTGGTTGGGCAAAGGCCCTGGCCACCCTGTGGCTGAGAGCTATTAGGGAAACAAAGGGAAGCCATTTAAATTAGGCTCTCCAAGTCCCTGCAGGGCAGGGGGGAGAGGTTCAAAAGCTCCAGGTGTTTTGATGCTTAGCTACAACAGGGGAAAGTTTAAAACCATCTGGATGTGTTTACATCTCAAAGGCCGTGAGCCAGGGAAACACACAGGGTTCAACACCCAGGGAGACCTTCCACTAGATTTCTTTACCTTTATTCATCTGCAAGATGCCCAGAGCATCCTGGAGTACCTCTGCTCTACTCTTGGCTGGCAGTGGCACTGAGGAAGGTTTGAGGCTCTCAGAACACTACATTGACCATGTTGCCCAGGCTACCACTTTGACTCTGTATTTGTTTTCTTGCTTACTTGCATGTTTCTAAATTTTAAATTACATACATACATACATACATACATACATACATACATACGTGTATAAACACATTAATAAAGTTAGGGACTTGAGTACCACAGCATATGTATGGAGGTCAGAGGGCACCTTGCAGGAGTCGGTTCGCTTATTCTACTATGTGGGTCTCAGGGATCAAATTAAGGTTCAGCCTGGTGGCAAACATCTTCACCTGCTGAGTCACCTCACAGACGCCATGATTCTTTTGTTTGTTTGTCTTCATTTTATTTTTTAAATTATTTTTTATTTCTTGTTTTTTTTTTTTTTTCGAGACAGGGTCTCTCTGTGTAGCCCTGGCTGTCCTGGACTCACTTTGTAGACCAGGCTGGCCTCGAACTCACAGCAATCCACCTGCCTCTGCTTCCCGAGTGCTGGGATTAAAGATGTACGCCACTATGCCTGGCTTTGTCTTCATTTTTTGAGACAGGGTTTCTCTCTGTAGCTCTGGCTGTCCTGGAACGTGCTTTGTAGACCAGGCTGGCCTTGAACTCAGAGATCTACTTGCCTCTGCCTCCTAAGTGCTGAGATTAAAGGCATGCACCACCATACCAGCTGGCCCCATGATTTTTTTTTAAATTTTCTCTAATTTTATTTATTTATTTTTTTTAGGCTTTTCAAAACAGAGTTTCTCTATGTAGCCCTGGCTGTCTTGGAACTCCATTCTGTAAACCAGGCTGGCCTCAAGCTAAACTCAGAGATTTCCCCTGACTCTGCTTCCTGAGTGCTTGGATTAAAGGCACCCACCACCGGCCAGCCCCAATGATTCTTAACCAACATTTCACTTTATACTCTCGGAACTGGCATCTTTAAGACTTCCAGCTGAGAATTATGAAGCCCCCACCCAGCTTCTCATACTGTATAGCTCTGCACCTTTAAAAGGGAGGGAAAGGAAAGGAGGGGAGGGGAAGGGAAGTTACAGGCTTGTCCTCAGTCATCTCTGGTGGACTCATGGAAAAGACTGACTCTCCGTATCCCAGAGAGCCCTGCCTTGCAAGATCACACAAAATCCAGGGGTCCCTGTTTCCCCAGAGTGAGCGAATGACCTTTTCTCTACGCGATGTCCTGTGTATTTTGCACTCAGGCTGTTTGGGGAGAAAACCAATACACACAGGGGAACAAGGCTTTTTTTTTTTTTTTTTTTTTTTTTTTAATCAAATGCCCACGGCTGACCTTCTAGAACATTTACATCCAGGCAAGAGAACTAAAGGACAGGAGCCCCTCTCCTGGCTAAAGCTATCACCCCCAACTCCAAGAGAAACTGCTTTGCAAAAAGCATTTGGAACAAATTGTGCCATTTGAGAGAAGACAGAGCTAGAACAGAAGCCGTCAAGCTGTAATTGCCCCGCTAATTAATGGTTGATCATCTATCCTTTTATGATTCTTGACCCCAGAAGGAAAATTTATTAGTACTTTTAGGTTTTGCACAGTCGTGCTAAATGAGGCATGTAATGCCCTAATTTAGTGCCTTGTTAGCATAAGCAGGGCCTCCCCAGCCTGCCTAGTCCCCACCGGAAGGCTTTTTCTCCAGAGCTGTGGGGGAACTTACCTAGGCCAGGCACACATTATTTGGCTCCAGGGCCTGATGGGGACTCACAGCCATGATGGGAGCTTGCCCCATTCAGCCAGAGGTGGGGCGGTGGAATGCTGGAAAGGGTGGGGAGTGGGGCGGTGGAAGGGGTGGGGGTACAGGTGGGGGGACTGTGGGGATGGCGGTTGGGGGAGTTGGGGAAGGGGGAGGGGGTGGTGGGGTGGTGGGGTGGTGGGAGGGATGGGGGGTGATGGAAGTGGGGGTGGGGGAGTGGGGCAGTGGAAGAGATGGGGTGGGGGATGGGGGGTGAGGAGAGTGGGGCAGTGGGAGGGATGGAGTGGGGGGAGTGGGGGTATGGGTGGGGGTAAGGGGTTAGAGTTTGGATCTGCCATTCGTTTTTTATGAGAACACCTAAAGTTCTGAGGCTGCAAACGACTTTACCCCAGCCTCCCCCAAACTCCCACTTTTTAGTTGGCTCATACTGCACTGCTCTTCCTTGGTGTCTCAGTTCCACCCCCTTAAAACCAAGACTTGAACCCTGGCAGGGCATTGTGTGTGTGTGTGTGTGTGTGTGTGTGTGTGTGGTGTGTGTGTGTGTGTGTGTGTGTGTGTGTGTGTGTGTGTGTGTGTGTG
>OU015745.1:83645774-83666673 GCA_907169655.1 Acomys percivali
AGAGAGAGAGAGAGAGAGAGAGAGAGAGAGAGAGAGAGAGAGAGAGAGAGAGAGAGGGGTATTATCGAGAGTAATGAATGCCAAAGCTGTCATGGCCATCACCCAAAGGCTGAGAAGTGATGTGTTACACTCTCAAACTAACTAATGGAAACCTATCTTAGGGGTATGATTCTCACAGAGCCATCAGCTCTGCGTGGTAAAGGAAGTGTCTGAGCTAATGAGAGGCAGTGAGGCTAGAGCCAGGTGGAACTGAAGACGGTCTCCAGGAGGAGTTTCTCACCGGAAGGAAGATGGATGTACACAAAGAAGAGGGGAACAGAAGGTGTGGGAGCACAGAGCAGGTTTGTCTGCTCAGGAACAATATGGACCCTGAGACTAAGTGCTCGCTCTGCACTCCTGTGCTCTGTGGGCCCCAACCAGACTGGGAGGACTTGCTGCAGAGTGTGGGGGCAACTGTAGTAGGGGCAGGCATTCTAGGAAGGCAAGGCTCACAGTCACTTAGAAATCTTCATGATAACAGAGTCTCTAGGCAGCAAGGATGGCCAAAGGGGGGTATTGCCAGGAAGGAAAAAGACAGCTAGTGAGACTGTGGACTTGGGGGGGCAGGCAAGGGGAGAGGAGAGTGTGTCAGCTGCCTCAGAATGATGGAGGAATAGTGGGGCTCTGTGAAGCACTTTCTAAGAGGTCCCAAGGATGTGGCGACGCAACACCTAGGTTTCAGGCTGCCTCTCCACTTACTAAACAGATAGCCTTGGACAAGTGTAGTGCCCTCAGGCCCCTCATTTCCCCAGTGATAAAGCGAGACTTTTTTACCTTGCCACATGGTTTAGTTAAGTGACTTGGGATATGTGAAAATGCTTAACATCCTACCATGTGTTGGTTAGTTTATTTATGCATGTAGCACCCATGTGCTGTGTAAGCACTGTCGTACATGGAAAAAGCAGGCAACCTATCGGTGTATTGGAAAAAAAAAAAAACAACAAAGTTTGCATGGCACGGAGCCATGTACCTTTAATGTCAGGACTCAAAAGTTGGATGGATCTCTGTGAATTGGAGGCTAGCCTGGTCTACCTAATGACTCCTAGATCAGCCAGGGCTGTGACATAGTGAAGCTTTATCTATGAAAAGAAGGGAGGATTAGAAAAATGAACTCACATTTTGAAGTCTGGGGTTCTTGGTAAATGAGGTTATCAACAAGATAAGTGAGGGATTTGCTAGTCATTGGTCTTGGCTAGTGGTTGATGGAAGCTATGGAGAGCACACGTAACTAGCAAGATTGAGTGGAAGAGGAGTGTAAACAGATACTACCCAGAGATACTTAGTGACTCTTCTTCAACAGAGAGGGGTGGCCCGAGGCCTGAGACCTCACTGCCAAGAGTGAGGTGGGACTACTTGAGCTAGGGGCTATATAAATAGCTCCGTACACTTCCTTGCCTTGCCCAGGGCTGGGGGTGAGGGTAGGGGCATTGCCTTAGTCGGAATGCTAGACATAGAAGGCGTCTCCAACAATGCGTTAGACAATTTCCTCCTCTACTGGGGAGCCTCAAGATTTTGAAGGATTGGTGAAGATGGCAAAAAGGATTATGACTTATTTAAAAAATTCCAAGCATCCCATAGGAAACAACATGTCAATACAATGAGCCTTTATTTGTGTGGGATTGCATCGCGTAGTCACATTGGCCAGAGGCCCTGCTGCCTGCGTTGATGAACAAGGACAACAAGGGAGAGAGAGAGGAAGGGCGCTACTCCAGTTCAACGTGTCTAGAAGCCAAATTCTTCCAGACACAGAGCATGAGACACGAAGAGATGGCCCAGTAAGGAAAGGAGTCTGCCTTCAAGTCTGATAGTCTGAACTTTATCGTCAAAACCCACGTAGTGAAAGGGGAGACCGACTGCCACAGTCCTAACTTCACCCCATATAAATAAGTGTTATCAGATGTTTTTAAGATAGAGGCGGGGGGAACCCTAGGACTGGAGAGATGACTCAGTAGTTAAGAGCACTTGTTGATTTTCCAGAGGACCTGAGTTCAGCTTCTAGCACCCATGTCACGTGACTCCCAAAGGCTCTGAAGACCCGGGCGTCCTAGGGCATCTGCATTCATATGCATACACACCCAAATACAGATACATAAGCCTACACATAATTACTATAATAAAAATAAATCTCTGAGTAAAAGAAAAAAAACATGGAGCATATATAGAACAGTTACAGGAATAATAATAATAATAATAATAATAATAATAATAATAATAATAATAAAACCCTGAAGACATTAAGTGAAGGTGTTGGTAAATCGCTACTTGCATTTTACACATTTTCCAGCTGAAGCACAGCTACCACGTGTGTAAAGAAACCTGACGAAGGTCACAGAGTCAGGACAGCAAGGCCAGACATAGACCCACCCGGGGTACCAGGCCCAAGGGCAATTCACTGGACTCAGTGCCCTTGATGGTCTTGAGGTCTGCCGTCTGGGTCTGAGGAACAGGAGACTCACATCACGGTGTCAGAGACCTCCTCAGCCTTTTCTGTGGGCTCTTTCAGTGTCCTTCACTTGCAGGCATCCGACTCCTGTCCAGCCCGTGTGTTTGGGAGGACTCTCCCAAGGCAGGAGGAGACTGACTGTAGGAACACCCTGGAAGTTTCCGGGTTTGGGAGGTGGGGGACATCCTCCCTTTATCTTCAAATCAAATGTTCAGGAAGGGAGACAGCAACGCTTCCCAGAATTGAGGCCTGGAGCAAAACAGATGACTTATCAGCCTGGCGTCCCAGCCCTGACACCAGGGCGCACAGTCACTGGTGGAGGCTGAGGAAATCACTTGTCAGTAACCCTGAGAATCAGCAGTGGTCTGCAAACCGGGCGCAGCATAAATCAGTGTCTTCAAACACGGGCCTTCCGAGTGGGGGCTCAAGCAGTGAGCTACGGAAGAAACACAGTTGCCTAGAGCATTCCCGAGCTTATCAGTCAATACCAGGTACACACTTAGCTTTTCCTTAGGCATATGAGCTCCCAGGAGGGTGAGCAAGGTGAATTGGGGTTCACAATGGCTCCAGGGTCCTATGTTTTCACCTGCAAAGGCTAGGGGTGCCTAAAGGTGATAGCTCAGGGTTCCATTGGGAACACACAACTCTTTACTCTGCTTGGGGGCTTTCATAATTTAAGAACATGTGGCTTGGTCCACACAGGCCCCCTCTTCAGGTCTTTAGTTTCCTCGGATCTGAGACTCCATACTGGCACTGTTTTCTTCCAACCAAAGCAATGATATTCTTTGGTTCCGGCTATGGACAATGAGTAATTACAGGCCCTTTTGCTTGGTTGCTTTTGTAGTTTATTCGGTTTTTTGTTTGTTTTTTGTTTGTTTGTTCATTTGTTTGTTTTTTTGTTTTGAGACATAGCCCCACTAAATTGTCCAGGCCAGCTTAGAATTCACCAAACTAGACTCAAGCCCACAAAGCGCATAGTCTCCCCTCCCTCAGCATAACAAGAGCTGGCATCACAGGTCTGCATTGCCGAGCCTGGCTCAACACACACCAACTGATGAGCCACAGGTAGAAATGATCGCCACCGCTGCACACTTGTAGGGTATAAAGTCCCTTGAAGACTTAAGGTCGGCTTGATCCGACACCATTTCTGAAGATAGGAATGACCTAGGAGGCTCCCAGGGCAGAGAGACGCCATTCCATTCCACAGACACTAATTTCTGACTGTAAGGCAAGGGGAGGCACAGCAAGTGTGGTGCAAAGATGGCGGAAGGTGCCGCCCTTCCTTACACGAAACGGGAAATGGTCTTTACTTTTCAGTTTCTAAGAAGAAAGCTGCAAAGTGAGAAGTATTTCCTGCAGTGACCAAAGTTCTGAAAGACAGTCACCCAACATCTTTCCAATAACAGAAAACGTCCTCCACAAAACTAGTGATCATCTTCAAAGCAGGAACCATTGGTCTTTTTCCATAAGCACATATGCCAGCAACACAGGGGTCAGCCATAACGTTTTCCCTGTAACAACCCCATTGCCAACCTGTGTGGATTGTGACGTCACTATTGCTCCCTCCTTCTTTCCACTAGCTCTACTAGCTAAGGCAGAGACAGTCTCCTGGGACAATAGGTCACCTATGTCTCTTTGCCTCTTCCATGTGGTAGGCACATGGATGCTTAAAAAAAAAAAAAAAAAAAAAAAAAAAGCAAAAGGATTACACATCCTTCTCCTGCTTTTACCCCATATGGGCCTCCTACTGTCCCTTCTTTGCCCTGTTGAGCCTTGCATGGCCTGACATCTCTCTTCCTTCTGGACCCCGACTCTCCCTGGTTTAGCCATGCCACTGTCCTTGCACTCTCACATTCACCAAGGCTCTTCTCATCATAGGGCCCTTCAAACGTACTGTTCCACCAACAAACACCTGTCTTTCATCTCTTAACCTGTTTAACACTTACTTGTCCTTACATCTGTGTTACCTCCCTGGGAAAGACATCCTCCATGCCCGGATTACATTAAAATCCCTATTTACATCATTTAGTGCCCCACTTCTGTCTCTTTTATAGCCATGGAATAGGCCCACTTGAATTCTGTGTGTTGTTATTTGCTTAACCTGTAGCTGTTGGTCTGATGTATTTTGATGCTAATTAATAGAAGTCGTTTGCACCTGGGCAGGGCAAATGAGATAGGTGTGGCTAAAGTTCCTAGGTGTGGGAAGACAGACAGAATCTTGGGAAGAAGGAGACCGGAGGAGAGGAGAAGAAGGAGGCCATCTGGCTTAGGTGGAGGAGAAGCACATGGCCGGCGTGGATGGAGACTTGGCCCAGATGATGATAATTAGCAAATATTTGGGATTGTGGATGGGAGGTAGCTTTAGAGAAATTATTAGAACCAGAGGGGATGGGATTGGGACAGGTATTCCATACCTGTCCCACTATGGGAAGTAGTTTAGACGATTAATATCTGCCCTGCCCCAGGTTAACTAAGGCTATTTTAAAATATAACAGATGTCTGTGTCTTCATTGATTGCTAGTGGGTTAGAAAATACTGTTGTAATAATAAGTATAGGCCTAATGATAAACATTATTAGACATACTTGTAATTTAACAACAACATGTAACTCTTCTATAAGACCTCAAATCATGAGGACAAATGACTATATCATGAAAAAGTGACTTTTAAATACATTTGTTGTGCTTGTCCCCTGATGGGCGCCTATTAGAGCAACTGAAAGAGGTAGAAAGAAGCAGTAGACGCAGACCAGCAGAGCTGGCACTGTTTCCTGAGTCTCCCCTGGCTCTGTATCTCTTCCACGGAAAGGTCTTGTCCTTCAAGATATGAGGTCTTCCTGCCTAAGGAGGTTGAACCAGCCTGCTATGGTACTTGAAGATGCTGGCTTTGCCTCTTCATGGCTGCCTGACTTTGAGCCTACTGTCTCTCAAGTCTTCAAAGTTTTGAAGTCTGTGAGGGTTCCAGCCCAACTAATGGCAGTGACAATAGAGATGAGTTGGGGGGAAAACACTCAGGCAAAATAATAACTATCCTTTTCCAGGTGTGTCTCCATGCACCTCTGGAGTCATCACCTAGGAATCTGTTGGGTGTGTACATCTCCAACCCGCCCTACAGTGTCCAGAACAGAGCTATCCAGGTGGGTCCAGAATACTGCTGGGAATCCTTCCAGGCTATTCTGATACAGGTTCCAGTAGGATTAGAGACCAAGGGGGAGAGAGGGGGCATGCTGAGGCAGAGAAGGCACTAGAAGGAAGACTGAGTACCTAGGACTGTTAGAGATCTTGACCTCCCCATGTCTGGAAGCATCACGACCTGACTTACAGCAGCTGTCTGTAGGGCCTGGTAGGGGCTTCATGTAAACATCTCTAGGTGGAAACCCTACTTTTTATTTGTGGGACATTTAGAGGTTGTAATCACAGAAACGCCACATCCTGATTTCATGAGATGGCCCAACACAGCTTGAAACAGGACTAGGGGCAGGAAATGGGGCCACCCAGTGCACCTGTGTCCTGAAACATCTGGCTCTCCTGGCTGCAGGGTTGTGTGAGGGGGTAGTAAAACACCACTAAGGGGACCTCCTGGTTTCCTTTCTCCGGAAGCAGCCCAGGCCTGGGAGATCCATTTGCACCTGTGAGATCCCTTTCCTAGAAAGGACTTCTCTCAGATGCTGTGAGGCTCCCAGGGATAATTTCTACTCTTGTCAAGTCATCTGAACACTTAGTGTGCAGGTCCTGGAGGGGCCAAGCAACTCAACCCCATCTGCATCACCCCAAAGGCTAACACAATAAACCCAACATCTGGTTCCTTGACAGTGTTCTTACAAATGCAGTGAAGAGCGGAGAAGCGCCGTTCATCCTCAGAGGTGTCTTTCATACAGGCTTTGGCCATATTCTTTCTGGTTTGCTTGTCTAGTCTCTGTGCTTTCATACCTTTTTTAAAAAATACATGTGGAAGTTTTCTAAGGAATCATTCTCATTATTGTCATCATCATTATCCTTATGCTCATTTTAAAAGCTGTGGTTCAGAGATGGAGAGACTTCTGGAAGATGAGGCTGAAGAGTGACGTCCATTTGTTTGCATGCTGTGTTTGTGCAGTACCCATTAAGTGTCAGGCACTGTTCTGGGCACTGGCACTCAGGGGGAAGTAAATCAAAGTGTCAGCTCTCACGGAGCTAATGTTATCATCTGTAAGTAAATTAACAAACAAAAAATACAGCGTGAGATGGTTACTTGTACTAGAAAATGAAGTAAGATGATAGAGTAAGGGCAGAGGCTGGAGAGATGGCTCAGCTCCTAAGAACACTTGTTCTTCCAGAGGACCTGAGTTTGGTTCTCAGCACTCACATCTGGAGGCTCAACAACTTCAGCTCCAGGGAAGCTAGTGTTTTCTTCTGGACAACTCAGGTACCACATATAAGTCACACACACACACATACACACACACACACACACGAGAGAGACAGAGAGAGAGAGACAGAGAGAGAGACAGAGACAGAGAGAGAGAGAATCCTAAAAGGAGAGGGAAGGTGTCTTGGTTAGGGTTTCTATTGCTGTGAAAAGACACCATGACTACTTAGCAACTGTTATGGGGGAAAACAATTAATTGGGGCTGGGTTACAGTTTAGAGGTTTAGTCCCTTGCCATGGTGGTAGGAAGCATGGCAGCATGTAGGCAGACTTTAGAGTTCTACATCCAGATGGACAGGTAGCAGAAAGAGAAAGTGACACTGGGTCTGGCTTGAGTTTCTGAAACCTCAAAGCCCACTCCCAGTGACACACGTCCTCTAAAAAGACCACACTTATTCTAACAAGGTCATACCACCAATAATGCCACTCTCTAGGAGTCTATGGAGCCATTTTCACTCAAATCGCTACAGAGGGCCTGAGCAGAAAGTGTCATTATACACTGGGTAGGGAGGGAAGGTCCTGCTTTCACAGAAGCAAGGGTGTGTGTGCTGACCTCATTTACACTATTCTAATCACAATACTCAACAAAAGCGACTCTTGCCTGGGCTTTCAGTTTCAGGGGATTGCAGACTGAAAGCTCTGCTTCTTCTACCTAGGCTTCTTTCAGACACATTTCAGAGCTTTGCAGAACAGTGCCACCAAGTGGAGACAGACCATTCAAAATGCAAGACTGTGGAGGACATTTCTAATATTAGCAATATCAGGGTGGGCCCTGCGGATATACAGGAGAACAGCTTTCAGAGAAAGACCTTGAGGCAGGGGGTAGGGGTATACTCTGAGGTGAGGTGGTGGGGAGGAGAGGAGGGGTGTCCACAGCATGGCCGGGCCCTAGGAGTCTGGAACAGAGAAAGAGACCTGGAAACTGGGTTTCCAGAAACAGAGTAGCTGGTAGAATGGGACTTGGCAGCCAGCCTATGGAGGAGCTGTGCTTTCATGCTGAGGAGAGTACAAACATAGATTGCAGAGTCTCACCCCAGGATGAACAGGATTGGAGAAGAACAGTCGGTGCAACGGAGGCAGCAGGGACAGCCAGGAGGAGGCCCTTGTCACCATTCAAGTGGGAGATGGGACACTGGGTTCAGGATGAGAGCAGAAGAGGTGGTGGATGGGGAGGACTCTCTGGCTGGTCTTCTCCAGAATGGAAAGGCAAAGGGACTTGGGGATTGGTTGGTTATAGGACAGATGTCAAGTTTTTTTTTTTTTTTTAAAAGATTTTATTTATTATGTATAAAGTATAATAAGATTACATTATAGATGGTTGTGAGCCACCATGTGGTTGCTGGGAATTGAACTCAGGACCTCTGGAAGAACAGTCAGTGCTCTTAACCACTGAGCCATCTCTCCAGCCCCTAGACTTCAAGTTTTTGCCCTGTGTGCTGGGAGAGATTAAACTTTCTGTAGCCAGGGAGGGAAGACTGGAAGGGAAGTTAGGGAGGGAGGGAGCAGTGCAGTCTCAGGCTACAGAGTTAACACTGGGGAGTCAGTGGTACACGCCGAGGCCAGAATTTACAATAAATCAATACGTTTAGTTTAACACAACGGCGCAGCAGACACATAAATGATGCCCTGGAACGATTTAAGGAGAGGAGACAGAGGCTTGGATGTGCAAGGCGGCTATAGCTCATGTGGCCACGAAGGAGATCCCACCAACAGTAGGGTGGACAAGAAGAAATACTCCGGAGGAGGAGAGTACCAGGCAAGAAAGTATGGTAAGGTGTCAAGGTCAGCTCAAGGCAAGTTCCCAGCAAGGGCATAAAGAAACAATATATAAGCTCCCATGTTCCAGCAAATGACCCACACATCTCAAAATCATGACCAAGACATCTAGACTGAAGAGCCACAGAGGAAAGAGCTGGCAATTTCAAATTCTGACAAGGAGTGAAAGCAGAGATGTGCTGTGGATTTGAATGTTAATTAGTAACCCGAGCTTTCGGGCAACACACCCATGTTCTGTGTAGGTACAACCTGTGCAAAGCATTGCTCTCCCCATGTGCAGCCATCATTTGCCTCTGGCAGGGACTTGCTCTGCTGTTAAAACCTTCAAGAGTCCCTTCTGTGCCGTATCTGTTACACAGAGCAATACATAATGGACCAGACAGGATTATTGGCCCAAATGGCAATACCAGATGTGAGATGAAGAGGCGTTTCTGGAACCACACACAATACCTCTAGCCTCAAACAGCTGTTCACGGTGAATAGGAAGATTCGCACGGGGCCTTCCACAAGCAGTGCTGTGGGCGTAGAGACCTGAGCGTGCACATTCCGCTGGGGGCAGCAAGCTGGAAGACAGAGATTTGTGGGTCTCTGCTTTTGGCCCTGGACCCTCTAGCTATGGCTTCGGAGCTGTGACTTTGAGACTGTGGAGCCGCCTTCTCAAAAGCAGCATGGTGAGAAAGACTTCTGTTGCATAGGTCTGTCTGACTGGGCCCATGAGTCTATGTTCCTGGGCCTTCAGTATTGCGTTCTCACCTCCAAATTTTGGTGATTGGGACACGTTGTGTCACTATTCTGAATCTCTACATCCTCCTTATCCATACAGTAGGGACAGTATGGCCTGTCCTCAAAATGTCTGTGTCAGATTTCCCCTTACAGTCTATGTTGCTCTCACAGAACATACAAAGAAATATTGTTCCATTTTCTAAGAGTTTTTGTAAAATGTGTGCTCTCCATTCCAAACTCACCAGTAAGACCAACTGAGCCTGGGGTTATCTTTGTGGAAATATTGCAAATGACTGTGAATTGATTTTTTTTTTTAAGGCACAGATTGCACCATTTAGATTTTCTGTTCCATCTCCAATTAGCCTTGTTAAACTACTATGCAGCTGCTTGGCCCAAGAAGCAGAACACCAGAACAAGCAGAACCAGAGAGACACTCCTACTCTGAAGCTAAAACTTTGGGGTTCTCTGGAAAGTCACTGGTGTGTGGTCCATGCTGAAAGGCTGAAAGAGCTGGCACCTGATCCATATGAGCAATGGTAATGCTATGGTAGACCCATGCACCCAGGAGGACAGACCCATGCACTCAAAATGGTAAACCCGTGCACCCAGGACAGACCCATGCACCCAGGACAGACCCATGCACCCAGGGCAGACCCATGCACCCAGGAGGACAGACCCATGCACCGAGGAGGACAGACCCATGCACCCAGGACAGAACCACGCACTCAAAACGGTAAACCCATGCACCCAGGACAGACCCATGCACCCAGGAGGACAGACCATGCACCCAGGAGGACAGACCATGCACCCAGGAGGACAGACCATGCACCCGGGAGGACAGACCATGCACCCGGGAGGACAGACCGTGCACCCGGGAGGACAGACCATGCACCCGGGAGGACAGACCGTGCACCCGGGAGGACAGACCGTGCACCCAGGAGGACAGACCGTGCACCCGGGAGGACAGACCGTGCACCCGGGAGGACAGACCGTGCACTCGGGAGGACAGACCATGCACCCAGGAGGGCAGACTGTGCACCCCGGAGGAACAGAGCTGGCAGGCACCAGGTGACCTCTTCTCCTGCTATTCCATGAAGGCTGGGTCTCTGACTTTAGTTTTTGTACACCATTTGTTAATCCCTGATGCAAAGTTACGCCCAAAGTTGAGCTCTATAATTCTAGGAATCTCTCAATCTGAGCTAACTGACCACCAAGATCAACCATCACAAATATTAATAAAAGCTGGTAAATTGTTTTAATGTTTTCCTAGAGCCAACTTAGGACTTCACCAGTTTTTCTCTTTTCTTTTAAACTTTTCGAGTTTATTAATTTTTTATTTTATATACATGAGTGTTTTGTCTGCCGTGAGTGTGTGTGTGTGTGTGTGTGTGTGTGTGTGTGTGTGTGTGTAGGAACCAGGCCCGACTGGGCTGCCTGCCTGTCTTCTGTTTCATGTCCTGTTTCTAGCAGCTTCCATGTCTGTGTTTATCTTGGTTAGCTAGTCGTGTTTACTGCTCTGAGAACGCGCCCCTCCCTTCCTCGAGACTTTTCCTCCTGTGTGCGATTACCTCTTGAGGGATTTTACCTGAGAGGAGGATTCCTGTTTGGCTGCCTATAAGAAGGCTCTTTAGAACTCTGGGATGATTATTAATAAACCGCTGCCGCGGCTGCTGCTCTCTTAGCACGAAGGACCCGCTGTGTTATTGTGTGTGTGTGTGCGGTGTGTGTGTGTATGAGTTAAATCCGCAGTCCCTCGCCCTCGACTCGGTACTGCAGTGGCGCAGGCGCCACATGTGTGTGTTTGTGTTTTGCTTTGTTTTTTCAATTTGAGGCATGCCTCTTTTTTTTGCTCTCATGTTTATTGTTTCAACTTTGATACAGTTTGGTTTTTTCCTTTCCTTTTCTTTCTTTCTTTCTTTCTTTCTTTTTTTTTCTTTTCTTTTTTTTTTTTTGAGATAGGGTTTATCTGTGTAGCTTTGGCTGTCCTGGAACTCTCTTTGTAAACCGGTCTGGCCTCGAACTCACAGAGATCCACCTGCCTCTGCCTCCCGAGTGCTGGGGTTAAAGACATGCACCACCACTGCCCAGCGATACATTTCTTTTCTAGCCTTTTAAATTATAATTGTCAACTCGCATTGATTGTATAAGCCAGTGGGCTTCACTGTGACATGTCCACCCATGCACAATCTTGCTTTGCTTTCCTAGCCTTTTAAAATGGAAACTTTTACCACCAATTTCAGTTGCATTCTATATATTGGTTATTTGTTATCAAAATATCTTCTCCTTTCCTTTTCAATTTCCTTTTTGACCTGTGTCAAAACATGACACATCGTGTTAGTGTTCTGCTGCTGTGACAACTGAACAGAGAGAAACAACTTAGGAAGAGACATTTATCATGACTCACGGCTTTCGAGGTTTCAGCCTATTGTGGAATGGTTCCATGGCCGCTAGGCAGAAACACCAGGGTGGAAGAGCCAGCCCAGCGAGCTACTTGTCCCATGAGGATGTGTCAGGGCCCAGCCGTACCCTTCAAAGTCCAGGAACCTGCTTCCACCTACCAGGTCCCACCTCCTGTGAACTTACTGCAGAGCTGCCAAAGAGCGCTTCCCCCAAACTATGACAATTGCGCTATTTAATTTCTAAATTCCTGAGTCCCTGTTTGCTCTTCACGTCTAGTTGCATTGACGTACAAACCTTCCTCTTCAAGATGTCTGTTGTTCACAGTGTATTTTAATTTCTTTCTGTGGTTCAACAAATGTGTGGCTTCGGTACAAATGTCTGTTTCTAACTGACAGGGATGCATATTATTGGATATGGGGTGGTCTGTAAACGTCCATGAAGTCACAAATTTGGGGTTGTATCTTTACCTTTCGCTATTTTGTATACTGATTGTTTGGACTGCTAAGAGAAGGGCCCAGAAAAAACTTTTGAGAGCATGCCGGAAAATAGCCTTCCTGGTGAAGAGTCAGTCGGCAACTGTGCTTAGGCAAGTGTGCTTAGAATAAAGCATTGTAAGAGGCTTCACGGTCTAGTGTATGCCTTCCCCTAAGACCAGTTGTCAGATCCCGGCCTCATCCCACTAGGTATACAACAGCCGTCATGCCCTTTTCTAAACGACTCCTCAGAACCTTTGCGTTTGGGAGTCTCTGTGCCTATGCAACCCAGGTAGTCACACATTGCCTCCTTCACACCTCACATGCTGTCCTTGACCGAATGTTACTCTTTTAGAGGTCTTCCAAAATCTATCTGAGAGACTTTTTTTAAAAAATTATTTATTTATTATTTATACAGTATTTTTCTCACATGTACACCTGCATGCTAGATGGTTGTGAGCCACCACGTGATTGCTGGGAATTGAACTCAGGACTTTTAGAAGAACAGATAGTGTTCTTAACTGCTGAGCCATCTCTCCAGCCCGATGATTTTTTTTTTTTTTAAATCACAGACCGTTATCCACCCTGGGACAGCTCTCTTTGTAGAACCTTCCATTATCAGAATTGGCTACACTTGCTACTTTCTTAGTTGTGTTTTGCCCACTGGATCCGTTCAATATAATAAACACGTCCTTTTGGATGAACAGATGGTTGATGGAAAGACAGGTGGGTGGACCATCAGAATTTTGTCACTCAACAGTATCTGTCCTGTTTCATAGATATTTTAGTGTGTTAGATATTCAAAACAAGAACTCTTTCTACTTTTTGGCTGCATCTCTGGCACAGCAGGGCGATTGCTCAGTAAATAACTCCTGCACACACCACAGGTGACCCTCAAGTTTCCAAAATGCCCTGTACATGTTCGGTCAGCAGTTACTTCACTGTGCCTGTCAATCAATTAGCATCTGGCACGGGACCTGGTACTCAGGGTCAGCTCAGTGTGTATTCACAGGAAGAGAGAGGAAAGGAAGGTAGAAAAGACCTTTGTTACATCCTAGCGAAAGCACTGCCTGCAAGTACAATTCACCCCAAAGGCAAAATGTGAGAAAGTACCCTCTGTCACCTGGCAAGGTCAGAGGGCTTTATTTTGCCTCTATATTCCCATGGGAACAGGGGACATGGGTTGAGAACTTCAGAGCACTTGCTGCTGCTTTTCCACGGGGCCCAAGCTGGGTTCCCAGCAGGTACATCGAACAGCTCATAACTGCCTGTAACTCCAGCTTTAGGGGACAAATGGCACCCTCTCCTCTGGCACCTGTAAATTGCCCCCCCCTTCCCTTTCAGTCAGACATACATAAAAAAATAAATCTTAAAAATAAAAGGAAGTCATGGTGTCTTCTTCCATGGCCCTGCGTTATAGAAGAGATGTCACAGTGCTTGCCCAGAGAAGTCGTGGTGGTCAGGCACACACACATGCACATCTGACTAGCTAGGCGGTTGAGCTGACTCCTCAACATTTGTTCAACGTTTCTTGGAAATGGGGAAGAAGAAGATGCCACACAGACCACGAAATCTTTTCCACTCTCACTGCATGGAGCATCCAGTGTCCTTTTCCTTGAGAGTGTACAACTGATCTGGGCTTGCAAACACTGGTAAGCTGTCAAGCATACCGACAAGTTCATCACAACCCTCATTGTAACCCCAAGAGCATCTTCCCCTCTGGACCACTGCTCTTTGATTGCCATCACTGTCACCTCCCTTACCTAACTGTAGCCTCAGCCCAGGCTGAGCAAGGTTCAGCAAGAGGCCTGGGTGGGAAAGATGCAGACTTGGGGAGTGGCACAGTTCTTACCTTGGGTGGATAAGCATGGAGGTAACCATTTGTCGCCACCGAGGCCACCTATGTCCATGACAGCTGAGCAGACGTATGACATGGTGGTGTTCCTGAAAGTCTTTTACTTACTTTATCCACAAGGGGGTGTGTCGGGGGAGGGGGACAGCAGGGTGTAGGCCACTCTTGGACATATGGTATTTCTTATTCCATATACTAAGTAACCAGACAAACTGGCAAAGAATAATCAGGTCTTTTTCAAGAATGGAAAAATCGACTGCGATTTGGCTTCCTCATACTGAAAGGTATAATTTTGGAGCGGTGTGAACATTAGGATGAGCTAATTTGGACTATAAACCTCTGCTATGTTGGTAATAAACACTGGTATATGCTACATGTAGAAATAAGGGCTGGCCAATGTGCAGGAACCAGAGCAGACATAGCTCGCAATGGCAAATTAAAACCAGGACTCAGGTGTCTATCATAGAGCAGACATAGCCTGCAACTACAAATTAAAACCAGGACTCAGGTGTCTATCATCCACCTGGCAGACCCTAATGACAGGCAACTGCAGGATTCATTGTATTAAAATCTCTGCTGTTGTGTTGTGCTAAGTGAGGCTGAGAATAACAAAGCTTGGAGATTAAGAAATGGCCTGTGCTCAAGGAGTCCCACACAGAGACCGATGCACCAACCAGGGCCCATGCACAGAGAGGACCTGCTCAAATGTAGCCGATAAGCAGCTCAGTCTCCATATGGGTCCTTTAGTAAGGGGAGCAGGGGCTGTCTTGGCCATGGGCTCTGTCGCCTGCTCTTTGATCACTTCCCCCTGGTGGGATGGCCTTACCAGACCACAGAGGAAGAGGATGCAGACAGTCCTGATCAGACTTGATAGATGGGGGTCAGATGGTAAGGGAGGAGGGCTCCCCCATTTTGAGGATAAGGGGAGGGGGATAAGGGGGGGGAAGGAAGGAGGGTGGGACCAGGAGGAGTTGAGGGAGGGAGCTACAATCAGGATATAAAGTGAATAAATTTTTAAAAGTTCTTAATTAAAAAAAAAAAAAAAGAGAAAGAAATGGCCCATATTTTCTGTTCTCTATGACTTCCTACAAGGAATGTTTTAGTATCTGATGTATATATTTGTGATGTGTATTACATCTCAATTCAGCAGCTTCTTGTAAGACTACAGAACAGCAAAACCTGCCAGCAAAGCCAGAGTGGAAGGATCTGCACAGTCATATGGTCCCACACTGTAGAGTAAGCAGGTTGATCTGTAGAGAGACTTCCAGTGCCAGCTCCTGGATAAGAACGAGATCCTACAGGGTACTACATCATCATGCAGACTTATTATCCAGGCAGCTTACCAGGCTCATCCCTGGAGCTTCTGAGTCAGTCAGCTAGGTCTGGGAACCATTGGATTCGAGGTACTCTCCCAGACATGACATTCAAGGAGTTTGTGATTCCAGGCTTGTCCGCATCTTTCACCATTGAAGAAGGTTAGAGTAAGGCTGGAAATGGCCCTAAGTTCCATCTGAGCTCTGACTGGGCTTCTGTGCCTTTAAGGACTTTAAACCCCAGCAGTCAGTCAAACATTTCTGTGTGTAAGTGGAGTGTCATCTTTCTGGTGACAACAGCAAATTGCAGCTCCAGACCTAATGATTCCATCCATCCATCCATCCATCCATCCATCTATCCATCCATCTATCATCCATCCATCTATCATCCATCCATCTATATATCTATCTATCCATCCATCTATCTATCCATCCATCCATCCTATAAACAAAATCAATGAGAAGGCCAGTAAAGATGGCAAAGCACACAGAGTGGAGAAAGAGTGGCAGATTACAGGGGCGTTTAGAAGGAACATCTCACTTAGATTTGGAGAAGTCGGCAGATGCCGATGGATAGGGAAAGACCTGTCTTCATCCGTCCTCTGAGAAGAGTATACTTCAACTCTGGACTAAAAGAAAGGGGATGATATCTGAGGAAGCAAGCTGGCAACACAGAAGCCTGTCACAGAAGCCATAGAGATAATTTAGCACGCAATGGTAATGTCTTCGTGTTGGTGGCTGGCTTGAAAGAGGCTAACGTTGGAGAAGCTGCGAGAAAGGTTTACAGGAACTCTGTGCATTTCTTTGACAGTCTTCTGCAAAAAAAATTATTTAAAATAACCATTCAGGGGCTGGAGAGATGGTTCAGTGGTTAAGAGCACTGCCTGCTCTTCCAAAGGACCCGGGTTCAATTCTCAGCACCCACATGGCAGCTCACAACTGTCTGTAACTCCAAGATCTGACACCCTCACACCAATGCACATAAATTAAATAAAAATATTTTTAAAAAATAAAATAACCATTCAGAATAGCAAATATCCAAGGTAGTAACAGAGAATTTATCTTTTTGAATCAAAGAAAGAAAGAAAGAAAACTGAACATAATTGAGTACGCATATACATAATCTGTATATGTGTACAGAATAGCCTAAAAGAACAGCAGTTTGGATATCTGGGTACAGAAGCTTCTGAGCTCTTCTACTATCTCTATAAGAAGCATCCCTGAGACAGAGTGTCCCGGGCCAGCCAGTAACAGTCCATCTAACTCATAGGCCTACAGTATGAGTCTCCAGCACTGTTGGGGCAAGTCACTACAGGCTGAGTAAAGGACACAGTACTTCTCAAATCTGATCACAGTATTAACAGGGTTGGTTCCTCCTTGGGACTCAGAGGCATCACCCATGCTTTGCCCGAGCCCAAACTCCCAACCCTCCCCCCACCCCCCACCCCACCACCCCGCTTCTGGAGGCTGTTGGCCAGCTATTCTCATTATTCCATGCTCAAGTCATCTTCTGATAAGGACATCAAGCACCAAAGAGACCTCTCTGTCACTTAATTACACCTGCAAAGACCTTATCTCTAAGTAAGGTCTCACACACAGGATTACTAGATGTTATGACTTAAACTTCTCTTTGATAGCGATGTAGTTCAACTTACAAAGCTTCCACCACATCCTGTAGTCTTTCCCTTACACACTCTTCCCTGGCCTCTGAGAGAGAGCTAGTACATGGTGGGGACTTTTCTCCCTCCTACCACACACGGATTAGCTTTGTAGCGATATGACAAGATGCCTGACCTTGGGAAGAAACTCTTTTTCTCTTGGAGATCCATCAGGGTATGGCAGGCACGGAGAAGCAGAGCAGCTCACATCGTGGCAGCCAGGAAGCAACAGGAAATAGGAAGATGTCAAGGAAAAGGCCATAACCTCACCTTACTTACTTACCTTCCAACAGTGCTATCATATTATGAGTGAATCAAGGAATAAATCCACCCACTAGAACTCCAAAACCTCCCAGTCTGTAATCGTGAAACACCGTTATAGAGACATTCAGAAGCGCCTTATACTACCTCATCTCCTAGGTGTTGCTGGATCTGAGCAAGTTGCTCATCACAGTTCATTACATACCATCTCTCAGAATCAATTTCTGGGTTTCTGGATTTCTTGGGGCCCATCCCCATCAAGTATGGCATTTGGCAAACTAGATCACGGCCACAGTTGTTTTTCCTGCTCTTCTCACTGGACTGCAAGCTCTGTGAGGACAAGGACCAGGGACTCTAACCTTTATATCTTCTATGGCAGCTACACACTGCTGTCCTGCATTAAGAAAGAGCAGGGAACAGGAGGTAACCTCACGACATTGTGTTTGTTTGAACAGCACAGTCTGGCCACACTAAATTGTGACATCCTCTTTAGCTCAAGTCAGCACTTTCCATGGGGTCAAGTAGGGGCTGCCAGTGAATCTCCAACCAGGTTTCCTCTGTTCTGGTCTCCCTGGGAGGTCCCTGTGCTAGCCACGGTGTGCTGTGCCTGGAGAAAGCTGACAGCTTTGGTTGCTCACTCCCTCGACTGCTTTGATGGACTCTGCAAATAGCAACTTCTGCCTGGAGGGTTCCAGTACCAGAGTGCAGCATTGAGTGGCTGCTGCCTTTGTGTGTGTGTGTGTGTGTGTATGTGTGTGTGTGTGTGTGTGTATGTGTGTGCATGTGTGTGTGCACGTGTGTATATGTGTGTGCATGTGTGTATGTATGTGTGCATGTGTATGTGTGTGTGCGTGTGTATGTGTGTGTGTATACATGTGTGTACGTGTATATGTGTGTATGTATGTGTGAGTGTATGTGTATGTGTGTGCGTGCATGTGCATGTGTGTATGTGTGTGTGCATGTGTGCGTGTACATGTGCGTGTGTGTGTATATGTGTGTATGTATGTGCGAGTGTGTGTATGTGTGTGTGCGTGCGTGTGTGTCTGTGTGTGTTGGCAATCTACAGCGCAAGCCCAGCAAGGTGCTATAACAAGTCAGCTCTGTGCAAGGGCCAGGCTTCCTTCTCCCCTCACTGGCAATTTTCTTCTTAGTCATCTATCTCTTAGGATAAACCCTTCTTTCTCCCCTCACCCCCACCCTGTGGGATCTTCTCTCCTCGTGCTCTCCCTGGCACACGCAGCAAAGCCAAAGTTAGTTGGAGAGACAATGGCTTAGGAGTGTGGGAACACTGGAGCTCTTTAGAAAGAGAGGATCTGGCCCCATCCCCCTTACCACAGGTGGGGAAACTGAGGCCTGGGGTGGATGGGGGACACCTGAGGCCATGCAGGAAGCTGGCATGACACAGAGACAGAACTTAGATCCTTAACTACTCTATGAGGGCATTTTCCCTTCACTCCACTATCACATCTCAGCCTGGCCCTTTCAGGAACAATGAGAGTTCAAGCATAATTAACATTTGGTCCAGAAACAGGTTCTGAAGAAGGCTTGTCCGAACCCCTCCCTGGCCCTGTCCACTTACAAGAGCATTGACTAATCAAAGAGGTACTGTCCCATTAGAGTGCCATCTGCACAGGACAGAAAAGAGACACTGTTTGCTGTCCAGAGATCGCATTTCATGGAATATTACAGGTAAAAATAGATTTGGATATTGACCACAAATTCAAAATGAGCCAACTCAATTTGATGTAGCCCCACCCTTTAAAAAAACAAAAACAAAAAACAGGTTTATACTTTGTCATTCATTTATAAGGCCCAAGTACTCATTTCCATCAGTCTTGCTATAAGGAACAGGGGCTGGAGAGATGGCTCACCGGTTAAGAGCACATTCTCTTCTGGAAGACCTGAGTTTGGATCCCAATAGCCATGTCAGGTGACTCACAGAAACCTGAAACTCCAGCCTCTGGGGGTCTGGTTCCCTCCTTTTCCACCCACAGACATATGGCACACACTCACATGGGCTTACCACTGTCTTAGACAGTGTCCTATTGCTGTAAGGGGACACTATGACCAACTCTTATAAAAAGAAAGTGTTTAACTAGGGCTGGCTCACAGTTTTTAGATATGCAGTCCATTTTCACCATGGTGGGGAGCATGGCAGCATGCAGGCAGACATGGTGCTGGAGAAGAAGCTGGAAGAGAGAGACACTGGGCCTGATATGAACTTTTGAAACTTCAAAGACCATGGCAATGACACACTTCCTCCAGGCCATCCCTACTCCAACAAGGTCACACTGACTCCTGGAGGGTCACACCGCCTAATCCTTTCACATAGTGCCACTCCCTAAATATTCAAATATATGATCCTATGGGAGCCATTCTTATTCAAACCACCACATGTACATACATAAAATGGAAAAAAATATAAATACAGCATTAAAAAAAATAAGGGAAGACAAGTTCACATGGAATCCCATTAAAACTCTTAGTACTTAGGAGGCTGAGGCAGGAGGATTATTGCATGTTCAAGGCCAGCCTGGGTGACAGAACAAAGTGTGGAATCAAAACAGACAGACCCATAGCATCAAACCCCAAACCAAACCAAAGCCCCAAATCTGAGTGTGGTGAAGAGATACAGGACCACAGCGAGGTCAGGATGCCTCCAGCTGTCTTGCACCAGCCCCGTTGGTTTAGAAGCATTGAGCTGGACTCTGGCAGCATTTGCTGTGTTTCTGGCCATCCCTCCAAACACCTTCTCTCCGTTAGATCTTAGTTTTCTCTTTCAATTATAGGACCTGGGAGGCCCATTCACAGGTTTCACCCAAAAGTAGCATGAGAAAATACTGGCTTACAAACTCATCATCACAGCTGATACACCCCGAAGGGTCAGCGAAAGAGATGGAGAAGTGACGGTCAAATGTCTCTTAGTTCAGGGAGACTTACAGAAATCTGTCTCTCTCCTAGGAGAGAGGCGCCTCTGATGTTTTCTTGTACAAACAAAAAACGAAGGGACCACTCTGGTGGGGATGACCATTTCTGTGGACAGGAAAACTCTGCACGCACTTCCTTTAAAGTAGCAACTTGCACAGCTCAAAGGGTGTAGAAAGCTTGCATTTACTGGTGTGGTGGAAGAGCTGGAGCATCGTATGGGGGGTGGAATCTTTTTAAAAAAAGATTTACTTATTTATTATTATGTATACAATGTTGTACCTGCAGGCCAGAAGAGGGCATCAGATCACATTATAGATGGTTGTGAGCCACCATGTAGTTGCTGGGAATTGAACTCAGGACCTTTGGAAGGGCAGACAGTGCTCTTAATCTCTGAGCCATCTCTTCAGCCCCGGGGTGGGGGTGGGGTTGGAATCTTGATGAGCAGATAAAAAGGCTCCTTGGATCTGGCCACATCTGTTAGCATACTGGCCCCAGTCTGCCTAGCAACCTATGACATCATTACCTACCTCCTACTAAGTGTGCCCCTGTCCAGGATATAAAAGGACAACCCCATCTTCTTTCTCTCTCTCTCTCTCTCTCTCTCTCTCTCTCTCTCTCTCTCTCTCT
>OU015745.1:83680219-83714556 GCA_907169655.1 Acomys percivali
GTGTGTGTGTGTGTGTGTGTGTGTGTGTGTGTGTGTGTGTGTGTGTGTGTGTGTTAGATTTGGCAATTGCCAGAGTGCTCCCAGAGAAATGTATTTCCTTAATGTCCTCCTCAAGACAGCTCACCTATACCCTTTTTTGTTTGTTTGTTTGTTTACTTTTTCTGTTTTGTTTTTGGAGACAGGGTTTCTCTGTGTAGCTTTGGCTGTCCTGCCTCTGCCTCCTGAGTGCTGGGATTATAGGTGTATGCCACTGCACCCGGCTTCATCGATACTTTCTTTTTTCTTTTCGAGACAGGGTTTCTTTTCTCTGTGTAGCCTTGGCTGTCCTAGACTTGCTTTGTAGACCAGGCTGGCCTTGAACACGCAGCCATCCGCATGCCTCTGCCTCCCAAGTGCTGGGATTAAAGGCGTTCACCACCATGCCCAGCTTTTCTCAATACTTTTTAAGAGGGCATTTGTTCCCCAATTGAGAGTTCCAGGTCTGTTTATCAGGGTTGTCCTGCTGGAGAAAGGCCTTAAAGAGACTTTGGTTCCAAAGTCCATTTGCTGTGCGATCCTGGGCAGATGGATCACCAGGCTTTTCTAAGGCTTTTTGAAAAGGAGGAAAATGCAATCTGTCCTTTGCATCCCTTGAGACTAGTTGTCTCGGTTTGGGTGTTTATATATACCTCATGTGCAGGTGCATGTAGTATGCATGTTGTAGGACAGGGAGCATATGCTTGTCTGCCAAACAAACATCTTTTCTCCAAGCAAGCACACACCTGTCCCCAGCCCACTCTTGGCTATGGGCAAGGTGAAAGGTGAGTGTGTATGCACATGAAATTTGCTTTCTTAGAGTAAATTTTTAAAAGGTTGTGTGTGGATGAGCAGTGTTTGACCAAGAGTAATGATTGTGCCAATTTATTGCCTACTATGCTACAGGCGTATGACACACAGAGTCACAATTTAACTTTAACAACAACCCAGGGAAGCAGAGAGAGAATTTCATTGTGTAAGCAAAGCCTCCCAGGCTCAGAGCTGCTCAAGGATGCGGTGGGGATGGTTTTGCCCTCTGCTCTGTGTCCTGTGGCAGCTGCCCTCTCCCCAGGCCCTGGGGCGTGGAGAACATGGACCGAGAACAGAGACTAGTGTGTGAGTCAGGATGCCCCAGCTGTTCATAGAAAAATGGCGAGGGGGGGGGCTGGGGGTGGGGAGCAGGGCATTGTCAGGAAGGAATGAAGGAAGGAAAAAGATAGATTTCTCAGCCCTGTGCTTTTTGCTGCTGCCTGAAGTCTGTAGTGTTTTTGTTTGTCTGTTTTCGAAATAATCTATTTTCCAATTCTCGGATCTAGGACTCTCAAGTCCTCTTCTCACCTGCTACACTACAAAAGCTCCTAGCTCCTGGCCCACTCCTCCTGCCCTTCTTCCAGGCCAACCCCCACCCCCACCCCCTCGCTCCCCAAGTGTTTGCTGGTCTTAAAACAACAGGAGTAGAAAAGAGGCCTCAGCAGAGACAAGGCTCTCAGACTCTCCCAGTGAGGCAATACCAAGTCCTGGCCCCTCTGGCCACCCAGAGGGAGGACCTGCCTGGGCAGAGCAGTGGGCTCTCACAGTCCCCCTCAGAGCCTTATTTACCATAGCCTAGACTCCCAGCCTGACCTCTCAGCCTGGGCCTGCCCGAAGCCTTGGGAGGTACTGGGGAGGGGAGAATTTCAGGTCTGATGAAAGCCACCGAAACCAACTCAGAGCTCCCACGAAAGGAACCAAGAAGAGGCATGAGTCTGTTTGACTGCTGGGTGGCAGGCATGACTAGACTTGCCTTCCTCTCGCGGAGATGAAGACAAAGACGGCGTCATCCGCAGAGGGAGCACTTTGCCTCCACCACTGTCCCCATACAGCCTCTTTGCCTGGAAGATGCGACTGGCCTTTGAGTCCCTTCCCCCCCCCCCCCCTCCCCCACCCCTCAAAGTACCCTGTGAGCACAGCCCACTTCTGTCACCACACCGGAGTCCTGAGTGTGGAGAGACAGTGAAAGGGGTAAGTGGAGAGGTGGCAGCGTCAATTCCTGTCTAGACTGGAGTTCTGGAGTCCAGTAGTCCTGATGAAAGGATACATTATGGAGACAGGAAATAAATCCACCAGGTCAACAAGACCGTATTCACCCAGGACTGTTTACACTCCTTTCCAGCCCCTGGTTGTTGACTGTCCTACTGCCATCTGCTTTCAAGTTTCAGCAGAGTCACTGATTGCATCATAACTTGTAAGTGGCCAGTCACATCTGATTTCATTTTGAGGGGTCATCTCACACCAGGGTGACATGTTCCCTCCTGAACCCCTACAAAGCTGCAATTCTTTATTTTAGGCTTTAGAGACACCAAGAGTGTTAGGAAAGGGAAGGGAAATCCACCGTGTGCATCAACACCTGGCAGGGCAGAGTCACCAAGAGTGTCGTCAGTTTAGTCTTCACTGCACCCTTGGATCACTGCACTCTTGGATCACTGCACCCTTGGGCCCTGCCCATCACCTTTGTGAAGTTAGCCAAGGCTGTAGGAAGGGAGCCAGCTGACAAGGGCCTGTTCTGAAATGCCAGCCTGGGATCCTTGGTCACTGGAGCACAGCACTCTGTCCAGACACCAGGGAAGGGCATAGAATGTCACTCAGCTTCTGCCAGGACAGAAGGATCTAGGCATCACCACCACGAGGCTCCACCCACACCTAGGAGCTAGGTTGGGTCCTCTATCTTGAGTCCCGTGTTCTTAGCTCTATGGGACTTCTGCACTTGGATGATCTCTGCACATTTACAATTTAAGAGTACAAAGCCACCAACCCACTTTCTCTTTGGAGTCCTCTGTTTTCCATCTGTGCAATGAGGCAGCTGGGCTCGAATGAAGGTCAGCTCTGCTCCTGCAGCCGGACCTGAGCACAGACATAGATTCTTAAATCTCTGTATTCATTTTCTTTCTGTTCCTTCATGGATATCTTTTATTTGTTTCTGTTTTTTTTTTTCCTTTTACTGCTATCAGCTTATATAATTATTCTAATGTAGAAATAGTTCCTACCTGACATTATGATTTATCCACACATAATAAACCGGATAAATCCAACCTAACTTTTGAAGCAGCGTCAGAAAGAGACAGTCCCTGAGGAATTCCACCCTGCAGAGCTGACAGTTTTAGCTTGCACAAACAGGAACTTACCCACCAGCCCACACCCCAAGACAGTTACCTCCAGGTTGAGACTTAGTTTTAGAACCACCCAATAGAATTAAAGGTCATGTTAAATAGCCAATAGGATTGTTACAAATCTGCCTTTGAAAAAGTATAAAAACTCAGTGCTTTCATTACTAGAGGTTACCTCTCCCTCCAGTGCAGGTGGGCCCCTCATATCGGATCCTCTTGGTACATTGACAATCTGTTCGTGAGTGCCTGTGAGGGTGACAGTTCCTCAGCCTGAAGTTGGGGTTCAAGTCCCCACCAGCATGGCCAAGACAGCCACTGGAAGGAGGCTGGAGGACACTCCAGATTTCCAGGAGGGAACTGAAACAATTCCTCTCCACTTGTGCGTGTGGGCGCCTTGTGTCTGGTGAATATCCAGGCCTCCGCCCACTGGTTTGGTGTCTTCCTCGTCAGTGTCAGTGGTGAGCTGTTCTGGTCTTTGTGTTTGCTTGTGGGCTAGGACTGACAATCTTTTTGGACTTTTATCTGTATATGGGACAGACGGACTCTACCCCTTTGACTACAGTTCTTGACCTGACTCTAGAGCCCACAACATGTCTTCAGTTGTTAAAAAGGACAAAATGATTACATTCTGTCCCTCCGAATCGTCCTCATTTGGAGTTGGCTGGCCAGCCACAGGGACATTTGATTTAAATACTACTATGGCTGTTAAAAAGGTTGTGTTTGAAATTGGGTCCATTGGACACCCAGACCAGGTTCCCTATATTGTCACCTGTAAGGAATTTATAACTGATCCCCACTCCTGGATTAGGCCTTTTCTCCCCTACTCTCTCCCAGATTTTGGCAGTCCAGGAGCGGAAACCGGAAGGAAGTTCAGAGGAAAAGTTTCTCCAGGAAACTGGGACAGCAGACTTCCTTCTTCTGGATCCACCACCACTCCCTCCCCCAAGCTGGCAAGAGTTCTGTGAGTCCCGTGCGAGGGCTGCTGCCCGGGATCTTGTGAGCCATTTTCACCTCTACCCCTGCCCCCCGCCCCTTTCGGACAATTTTGCTGAGCTCTTCCTGTAGCACTTCAAAGATGAGGTGGCCTGGGCCTCAGGTTCACTCTCTCTACCTGTCTTGGCCCCCTTGAGCCCTGGGTGTGGAAAGGCCACCACCACATGACCTTGAGATCTGCAGGGTGGGTGAGCCCCTATTGGGCCCTTCTCGATCTTCTGAGGACCTGGCTGGCCCACCTCCTTCTTTCTCCCTTCATTGGGTGGGTCACTCAGTCAGAGGTTCTGTACGAGGCATCCTGGGGGGCGTTGGCTGGGGGGGCGTTGACTCCCCCTCCCCAGCTGGGCCTCTGGAGACCACATCTGGCCCTCCAGTTTTAGGTGGAAACAGCAACTGCAACTCCTCTGGTGGTGCCGGGACAATTGGTGGGGCATTGGCTAGTGATGGCGCCTCCCCTGGGGAAAGAATCAACCACTTTGAGAGGGTCAGACTAAGCCATGGAGGCGGAACCTTGAAGGGCGGAGCAGGGATGGTACAGAGGAAAGAGCTGCTGAATTTCATGGGGGCTGAAGAGGCTGGCCCTGACCCAGCAAGAGTAAGTCATAGAGGAAGGGCAACTCGGCTCACCTCAGGGGCAGGAGGGCAGCCTGAGTGGCAGAAGTGTTGCTTCCTAAGCCCAGGACCCCGGCCTGCTATCAGCCCCCATCCCATGACCCTTCCCTTGGCCCCTGGGACCTCCTTCCTCACAAAGGATAACACAGAAAGCCTGGGGTTGCCCTGCCTGAATCATTCAGAGTCTACCAACCCAGTGAGAGTAATGACTGCCTGTCTCAGGGAGCTTATGGGGACTTCTCAGACCGGACTGGCCATCAGCGTCCTTCTCTCCTAGCTCTGCCTCCATTGCTGCCTCCCATTTTTGACTCAATGGAACTGCTTCCTTCAGAATTGCCCCCTCACATTCCTATTGAAGAGGGGACCCCAGCAGGGACAATTCATCCCCTTTCAACCCCCTACCCTCCCAGGGTACTCAGGAAACAGCCACAGGGTCATTCCTGTTCCAGGGAGAGGTAAGGGGGATCAGCCCCCCTCAGGCTATCCTTGGTTCCATGATATGCCCTCTAGACTCAAGGCTGCCCAGTTAGTGCTGGAAGGAGACACTGGCTCACATGGTGTCTTCTTGATCCGTCAGAGTGAGACAAAATGTGGTGAAATTCATCCTCACTTTCAACTTCCAGGGCAAGGCCAAGCACCTGTGCTTGTCAGTGAATGCGGAGGGTCAATGCCGGGTCCGACATCTGGGGTCCCAGTCCATTTTCGGTATGCTTGAGCACTTCCGGGTGTATCCCATCCCTCTGGAGTCTGGAAGCTCCAGTGATGTTGTCCTTGTCAGCTATGTGCCCTCCCAGTGGCAGCAGGCTAGGAGCCATGCAGGGGTGTGCAAGGGCAACCAGTGCCACCCCATGCTTCTTCCATTCTCTTGCCCTTCAGAGCAAGTGACTATGTCTTATCGCTAGGCTCTGCTGGCAGGTCTCAAAGGCGCCGCCCAGTAGCCCACCAATTTGGCTAAGATGATGGAGGTTCTGAAGACCATGTGCACAATGCTGGAGGAGCAGGTCATGGACCTGGAAGCCCTAAAAGATAAGCTGCTGGAAAAGAGCTTCAGTGGGAGGCCTGGAGGACTGACCACTCCCACTGCCATAAAAGTCGACGGGATCAACGCCTGGGTCTGCACATCCTCCAGCACCCGGGGATCCAGACTGGGAAGTCCAAAGGACAGAAAACCCTTTGACATGGCAGTCGCCATGTGGGAGCTGAGTCTGTGGAGCCGTAGCTGCTTCCTGTCACTGTCGGCTGACTTTGCGGCCCACCGCCCACTGGGATGCTGGAGGAAGCAGGCGAGGTGCTGGAGAACGTGCTGAAGGCATCATGCCTACCCCAAGGCTTCATCATCTTCCCGCCCGCTGTGCTGCTGCTCCTGGCGCCCGCCACTGCCCGCTGCCAACGCCGTGCAGGAGTTCACTGTGTGCTGCACGAAGTAGTAAGACCTGCAGGGCCAGCCATAAGGTATATGGGATGCAGTGTTCAACATGGAGGCGCGCACAGTGGAAGCAGATGTGCTGAGCCGCTGTGTGCTGATGCGGCTTCTGGACTTTTCCTATGAGCACTATCAAAAGGCTCTGGGACAGGCAGTGGGCGCTGTGGCCATCATCTTGCCCCGTGCCATGGCTGCCGTGCCCCAGGACGTTGTCCGGCAATTCTAGGAGATCAGGCCTGAGATGCTGGCCATGGAGACCGTGGTGCCCATGTAGTTTGCCGTGAAGGACGCGGCCCTGCTGTTCATCTATGAGCAGACCCAGGCCTCCTCTGCCTCACAGGACTCTGCCTCTGCCGCTGAAGTGCTGTTCCACATGGCCACGGCCAATGGTTTCCAGATGGTGACCAGCGGAGCTCTGAGCCAGGCAGTGAGCAACTGGCTGATCGCCAGTGTGGAGGGATGGGTGACAGGGCTGGGAGGTGAGGACCTCCCCACCATTGTCATCGTGGCTCATTAGGATGCCTTTGGGGTGGCCCCATGGCTGTCTCTGGGCACTGACTCAAATGGGAATGGCATCTCTGTGCTGCTGGAGCTGTCTCGCCTCTTCTCACACCTCTGCATGTACAAGTGCACACATGCTGCGTATAGCCTCCTGTTGTTCGCCTCCGGAGGGGGCAAGTTCAACTACCAGGGCCAGAGGACAGCCTGGACCACACAGACTCCAGTCTGCTGCAGGACAACGTGGCCTTTGTGCTGTGTCTGGACCATGTGGGACATGGGAGCCACCTGCATTTGCTTGTGTCCAAGCCGCCATGGGAGGGGACACTGCAGCATGCCTTCCTGCATGAGCTGGAGACAGTGACTGTGTGCCAGTTCCCCCGTGTCAGCTTCTCCATTGTACACAAGAAGATCAACCTGGTGGACAACCTGCTAGCCTGAGAGCATGAGTGCTTCGCCATCTGCAGGTTAAGCACCTTCACGCTGTTGCACCTGGAGAGCTACCGCTAGGGGCCGTGCAGCAGCATCATGGATGTGTGGTCCTGGGTGGACTCCAAGACCCTGACTCGAAACATGTGGATCATCACTGAAGCCCTGACACGGGTCATCTACAACCTGATGGAGAAGGGGACACCCCCAGATGTGCCAGTGTTTGCAGCACCCACGCTGCAATTACTCTGACATATCAAGCGAGGGACTACAGGTTGAAGAATACTCCACACAGCAGATTATCCATTCTAAGAGAATGCCATTTAATGAGGAGGGCCAAGGCCTTTTCTACAGTACAGAGACAGGTAGAAAAATACAAGACAATGTAGATGGGAAGTCCCCAGGACAAGAGGAACCATGTAATCAAGGTAACCAGGGTACAAAACAGGAACTTCTGGTCAGCTCATCGAGGTACAATGTTCACAACAGGAAGTTGCCAGGACAGAATAACAATTGCATACTGGCCAGGGCATGGCCCCAGGGGGCCCAAACCTAACAGTTCCCAACAGCTATTTTTGTGCCTCTTGGAGATGTGAGACCACTGGGCATAAGAGAACAAAAACTAAAATGAATAACTCCATAAATCCATTATACAAGTCAGGGAATGATGATGGGGTCTTGTTCTCTATCCACCTAACCTTCCAGTCTGTAAGTGGTTCAGGTCTCTGCTTAGGAAGTATCCCAGAGTTGCTTCCCCTGCTAGACAAATGGTGGGCATGTGCATCTGGACTAACTCTGTGTCCTCATCCAGTTGATCCCGAGAGTCACCAACCACCCATATGACATCTTGCTTGATTCCTGGGATAGGGACCTGTGAGGAGCCATGATATATGGCCTGCTCACTGATAGCACAACTGCCTCAAGGTGCCACATCGTCTCAGCTATGGCAAGCATCTGTGATTTTCCAGTGTTGGACCAGAATTGCTGTTTTTCTAATGTTTACCCAACTCCCTCTTCTATCTTGGCCCAGGATAGCTTGAGAGCACCCTGCAGCTGGCTAAACATCCTGTTTTTGCAGTTTTACCCAGAACTCACCTTCCTCCCTGTATAAGCTGCCCCAGTATGCTCAATAAACGAGACTTGATCAGACTGCCATCTTGTCTTCATTTCTCGTGTCTCTTGTCCCTCTCCATTACCACTCTCTCTTCCAAGCTCTTCGCTGACAATCCTGTGGGTTGGGACAAGGGCCTGTGTAGACAGTGCCGAGAGGTATCACTGGGCTCATGGTGTCTATCCTCTTAGGATTGGGGGTGACAGGAGCTGCCACAGGGACTTCTTCCCTAATCTTGCAGAACCAGAACTATCAGGGACTCCAGACAGTCGTAGATAAAACCTCCATCTCCCGTTTAGAAAAATCTCTAACCTCCCTCTCTGAAGTTGTACTTCAGGACCTGAGAGGTCTTAATCTCCTGTTCCTACAACAGGGAGGTCTCTGTGCAGCCCTAAAAGAAAAATGTTACCTCTATGTAGATCATTCAAGAGTAGTTAAGGATACTAAACTGCTTAATAGATTTTATTTATTTATTTATCTATATATTTTTACTTTCATTGAATGTCTATGATTTATACATCATGCACAAAATCCTTTTCCTCCTCCCAGTAAAATAAAACAGACAGTCAAACAAAAAATCTTGTCACAGAAGCTATAGTGTATCACACAATATATAGCCTTTTCTCCACATATGTTTACTTTCAAATGTTCATTGCTACGAGTCATGGGTCTGGTTGGAGGCCTACACTATCATTACTGTTTCCTCACTGGGACTGCTGTCAGATATCCCATTGTTGCTGTGTGTCAAGGAGATTCTTAATCTTTGAATCTGCAGGTCCAACCCCTTCATGTGTTCCAGCAGGTCATACATGGGGTAGATGTTGGGGTTCACTCAGAGCCCTGGATCAGGCTCACACCCTTCTCCTCAGAGCATGGCCTGCTCTCTCACTCCCATGTCATCAGGGCAGGGCTAGCTCACCCACGCCAGTGTCCTCAGGGCAGGGCCCACTCTCTAGCTACTGTGTCCTCAAGGCAGGGCCAGATCCCAGACTCCCATGTCCCCAGGGCTGGCTCACCTGCTCCTATGGCCTAAGGGCCAGCTTTCCTCTACTTGTGTCCTCAGGGCCAGCTCTCTTGCTTCCTTTCAATTAGCCAGATTGTTACTGGCCATCAAGGCCTGGATGGCTTCCTATCCTGTGGGTACTGGATCTTGTGGGCCATAATGCAGGTGGCAAATAGAGGCCCCTCAAAGTCTTCATTGAGTAGCTCCCAAAAACCATTGATATTGGCCCAGCTCAGCTTCTTGTCCCCAGGTAACTTGTGGCTCTGTTGATCTGTGCCTCCCTAGTCTCTGGTTCCATTGCGTGCTCCATCTGCATGGGCCCCACCCCCACCCCACCCCTGCCTCAGTGCTGGACCTAGTATCCACCTCTGCATGATCCAGCTTTTGGCCCTGAGCATGGCCCCAGCCCGGAGAGGTCTGTGAGGCCTGTAGTGTGGAAGGTTCAATCCTTGCTTGGGCTTGACTTGAACAACACCCCCTCCTTGAACACCATCTCCTTGGCCTGTACTGCACTGGGCCACAACTCAAAAAGCAGTGTGGTGGCAGCTGGCAGGCCCTGGGAGCTCACCTGAGCATGATCCCATGGTCCTGCTGCGGGAGGGCATGGACGATCCACATGACAGGATTTCTTTATTTCTGGGAAACACCAGCCCCGTGTTTTGGAGCTCTCAGTATGGTCCTTTGGTGGCTGTGCAGTCACTGCTGTTCCACAGATCAGATACAGTGTGCGATCGACGCCATCTTGGATGATCTTGGCTTGGGTATTTCTAATACATTGTGCTAAGTGTTTCCTCCCAATCAGGCTAAGACAACTCTGATTAAGATACAACCTGTTTCATGATTGAAACAGCTATCCCAAGAGAGTGGGAAATGCGAGATCCAACCTAACTCTGTTTTGAAGCAGAAAGAGACTGAGCTGACAGTTTTAGCTTACACAAACAGGAACTTACCCACCCGCCCACACCCCAAGACAGTTACCTCTGGGCTGAGACATAGTTCTAGAACCACCCAATAGAATTAAAGTCATGTTAAATAGCCAATAGGATTGTTACAAATCTGCCTTTGAAAAAGTATAAAAACAGTGCTTTTGTTACTAGAGGTTGCCTCTCCCTTGGGTACAGGTGGACCCCTGTCAAGTTGGATCAATAAACTTCCTCTTGCATTTGCATAGAACTGGCCTCTGTGGCTCATTCGGTCGCTTCCCGGAATAGACTCTCCTGATCAGAGTCTTACACTATGAAACCCTCCTTAGGGGATCCGGGGTTCCCTAGATCAGTCAAAGAGGGAATCCTGTTGAGAAAGGGAGTCCACCATTTTTGTGTGGAGCTCAGATGCTATCTGGAAACGCCAGACTATGACCTTACAGGTCCCACAGTATATACGCCATATGTGAGATATACATGCATATGTGCATACATATATGTGGTGTATATGTATATACACATGTATAATTTTTGACTGCATCTATGTCTATGCATCACGTGCATACACTGGTCTTGGAGGCCAGAAGAGGGGGGCAAGATCCCCTGGAACTGGAGTTACATATGGTTGTGAGACAACAGGTAGGTGCTGGAAACTGAGCCTAGATCCCCTGGAAGAGCATCAAGTGCTCTGAACTGCTGAACCATCTCTCCGGCTCCTCCTTTATCTGTTTCAGATATAAATCCCTGATCACGTATAAGGTTTGCAACTATCTCCCATTCTTCCACATGTCTTTGTACCCTTTTGCTGGTGTCCTTTGCAATCACGAGATATCTTCATTATCAACGAAATGCGACGTACCCAGGTTTTCTTCTGCTGGTCACGCTTTTGGTGTGTACCTGAGAAACCACTGCCTAATCCACAGTCATGACAACTTGACTCTTATGCTGTCCTCTGTAGTTTTGTAATCTGAGTTTTATGTTTTTAGCCCATTTTGTGTTTGTGTTACTGTGCTGTGAAGCATGCCCCTCTCCTGGCTTCTGGCAATTCTTAGCATTTCAGGGCCTATAAATGAGTCGTTTTAGCTTCTTACTTCCCCTGAATGTGGTTCTGTGTTTTCTCATGTGCCCTTTCTTACCCTGGGTGATCTCATCTAAAGGTCGTAGGTGCAATTCATCTGCTAAGGGATGATTTTTTTTATTTTTCATTTTCAAGGTCACATCAGTAGGCAATGGGGATTGGTGCTTTGCCACACGGGGGAACAGTGTTTACTTGTCCCTTCTACTTCCTATCTCACAAGCCTACTCACCTCACTGTTCATGCTTATCAGTTGCCTCAAAGAGGAAGAGCTGAGGGGATGGTGATAGTGTATACAGGGTCCCTGTCCTGGAGAGTAGTACCACAGCCTACCTGGGACACACGTGGCAGAAATACAAGGAAGCGGCTTGCAAGAGCCTTGACGTCAGAAGCGAAAAGAACAAACGGAAGACCAGGCTTCGACGAGGAGGCCAGGCAAGGATCTGGAACACAGTGGGAAAGAACCACTCCTGGGGAGGTTGGCAGGAGTTCGTGGATGAGTTCTGGGAGAGGAGGGGAAGATGTCAGCTATAACTCAGGGCCCAACTGTTGTAGTCCATATCAGCGTATTCACAGGTGAGTGATAGGTCTATATGTAGGGCACCATGGCCATATTTTCAGCAGTTCCCCTACTGGCCTGATGGCTATGTTGAGCTTAGAAAATGTGGGTTCACCATTAATTCCTTATATTTTCACTGGTGCCTCTGTGGATTGTTCCCCGGAACCAATTTAAGTCTTCAGTCCACATCCATGCCGAAGGCTGTCAACATTTCACTTCCTCACTTAGCAAGAACATCTCCCCGTGGCAAAACAGTCCTCAGGCTTCCTTTCTCTCCCACGGCTTCTTGCTACAAACCCTTGCCACCACAAACAGGACAGTGAGTGCAGTCATCTGGGTGCCACGTCAAGCTTAGAGGTGACTGTGGCACGGCTGTGGTCAAGAAGTCCTTTTGCTCCAGATCCTGTGGCCCAACTAGAAGGCCACACAGGGAGCGGGAGCGTGGTGTGTACAAGGGAGGGTCACCCTGGCTGGACCTCAGGGCCCTTGGGAATCTCAGTTAAAAGAGCTGTTACCGCGCCCCGTTGGACCTTATCCTCAGCCTCTCCCTTCTGGGAGGCAGAAGCTGGGAACAAAGAAGAAAATGGATTCACATCATAAAAGCTCCCCGGGTCTTCAGCCAAGGAACAGAAAGTCCCATATAAATTTGCACGAGGTTTGAGGGGAAGCATAGATGATGATAAACAGAATCGTGTTGGCTCAGCTATATCGCTCAACCACAGAAGGACAGGCCAGAGAGTCCATCTAGGAAGAACTATTGGGTGAAATGGTTTGACACAGGAAGACCGTGTGCTACCCCCAGAGACAGTTGTGTGACAAGGGTGTCACTAAGTGCGGACAAGGACTTGTGACATCCAATATGAACTATGTATAAAGGTCCCTCCTCTTAGACACAATTTCCTCCGGTTCAGAGGGGGGCCGTGTGATTGTCTCTACCATCTCTCCCTTGTAGTGTTCTTTAGCTCACGGTCTGCATCTTCCATGCATCAGAAAGTCCCCGGAAGAAGTCTGAAAGCACACTGTCCCACTCCCAAGTCACACTGCGAGAGTGAGTCCCAGGATCAGACCCATAAAACAGAACCAGCTGGTGTTCCACCTCTGGAAGAATTGGGAACATAATAAGCCAAAGTCAGGCCCCTTGGACTCCCGTTTCCCTCCTACCATTAGCATATGCTAGTGGCTTGGAGCATGCCATATCAGTGCCCCCGCACCCCCCACTCCCCCACCCCACCCCACCCCTGCCCCCACCCCCACCCCCGCTTCTCTCTGTAAGGTGATCCAGGATCCTTTGGGTTTTTTGAGAGTCAGTCCAGGGGATAGTGAACTACGGCCTTCTGGCAACCCTGTCCTCTACCTGTTTTGTAAATAAAGTTTTAATGGAACATACTCTTGTCGACTCGTTACATACCACCTCTGGCTGCCTTTACACTTCAATGACAGAGTCGGGTATCCGAGACAGACATGAGCTATGGGGCCTACAGCTGGAAATATTTAATATCTGTTCCTTTAAGGCAAAAAGCTGGCCAACCACTACAAGAGGGAAACCAAGGCACAGGGAAAAGAGAATATTCACCAAAATTCCTAAGGTGAGTCAGGGCAGTTAAAATGATTTATATTGGCCAAAGTTCACTATTTGATGGTTTAAGCTGTGCTGGAGAGAGAGCTGAGAGAAGCTTGTGGGAAAGGGAAGAGCGTGGGGCCCCAGTGGCAGGGACAGTCGGCCTGAGTGAGATCTATATGGCTCTCTGTCAGGCTACGGGGCTTCTGGGAGGAGGCAGGTGAAGCTCTTGAGAGGCAGTGGTTCAGGCTGGAATTCGATGAGAGCTGGCCCCCAGGACCTTTTAACCACAGGTCACCCAGACCTAGGTAAACTTCCCTTGGCTTTTGAACCACAAGGAGACGTTTCTTTTTGCCCCTTTATTCACTGCCTGTTTCCGCCTCCTGCCATTTATTAATCTTGCTGGTTAACCATTGAACCCAGTGCAGCCTCCTCTGCTTTCCGATCCTGTTCTCCCCGTTGGCTTCAGAACAGGGCTCGCACTAAGCAAACCTCCTGTTCTTTTCTTTCTTTTCACAGCTGAAATCAACTGATAAAAAAGGTGGGGCTGGGGTACTGTTTGCTAAAAGGGCACTCCCCAAAACCTGTAACCTGTGCCCTGGTGAGGAGGTGAGAAGTCCTTTCCAGGGCAGGCTGGCTATGCTTAGAAAAAAATCCTTCAGCTGAAACACACATATGCACACACACTACACATACACACACATACTATACACACACATGCACATACACAAACACATATAAACATGCATGCAAACACTACACACACATACACATGCTACACAGACACACATGCACACACTACACAGACACACACACTACGCACACACACATGCATGCACATACACAGACACACACACACTCTACACACACACACATGCACATGCATGCACACACTATACAGATACACACACAGACACACATGTACACATCTTAATCAGAGTGGGGCATAATTTAGAGGAGGGGTTTATGATTCCTTGTTTCTACACACAAGTGTCATTTGGGTTTACTTCCTCTGGTTAAAGAGGCATGGTTTAGAGGAGGGGGGCCATGTCAGTTGATGGGGACGGGGTATGTGTGGAGGTGCTGGAGGGATGGGAAAGGAGAAAGGGCTACAGAGGAAGAAAGCTATGGAACTTGACATCAGCCTCACTCCCACTTTCCCTTAACTTGTTAGAATTCACTAGAACGTCAGCTCTGTGAGGGCCCACATTTTATTTATTCACTGCCATGGCCCTAGCACCAAGCCTAGTGTCCAGCAAGGGTAGGTGCTTAAATATCTGTTAAAGGAATGGGTGACTGGATGCAAATTAGTGGCCTAGTCACTAGTCCCAGTCTCCTGAGGTGACGGAGGTGTCACATTGTTCCGTGGTTACTTTTGCTGAAGTATCCAGAAAATTTGTGAAGGACACAGAGGAAGACCCTCCTGAACCATTAATACAGCTCTGAAGAGAACTAAGTGCTTATCTATTGAACACTCAGGGACACTGCCCAGCACAGCCCCTTACTGTGGCTCTCTACCTGCCATTAAAAGGGACAGATTCCCACTGTGGACTTTTCTACTCTGATGACTTCCATTAGCTGTGTTGGGTATTTCATCGGGACATCTCTTTAGCGCTCGCAATAGCCTTGCTACGTGGCCGGCGTGGTCCCTTTTACAGCTTAGGAAATGAGCAGCAAATGAACTTGTCAAGGTTGGAGAGCACAGCTCGCTTTCTCCTAGGCTTGCCTGCTGTACTTTCTCCATCACACACGCTTTCTGCCTCTAATTAGCTCCTGGACCCGAGGGAGTCACTCCCCTCTCGCTCTCACTTTCCATAGTCTCAAATCGGGAGAGCTGAACAAAATTACTCAGAAAAACCTCCCACAGGTGGGTCTGTAAGAGGCGACTTTATTTTCTCAGAGGTCACCACTTACATTTGCTTCTGGAAGTTAAAAGAAGGACACCACTCATTGAGAGCAGCTCAACGTGATTTTTGCTCCTCTCAGCTTGGGGACACTTTTGAACATTCCACTAAAGCCTGGGCCTGCTCCTTTTATAAAGAGCGGCTCTTTAATCAGGGCTCAGGGCTCCTCTGGGTACCAGCACAGCCTATAACCTCTCGTGCAGGTGGTTTCTCACAGTTCTGATTGCTTCTGTGTGATATTAACAGCAGCTGGCCCCATCCAGGGAAGTTCCTGGCCTCAGGCAGCCTCTGGGGAACCTGCAGAGCAGTTTGTTCCTGAAGCTAACTCCACTGTGGTAACTGCTGAAGGAGGTAGCTTTGGAGGGGGGCAAGGATCCTGGATAGCCAGCAGCGCTGAAGGTGGGCTTGGGGTCTTCATTCAATCCTTGCTGCCCAGTGAGGAGATGGAGGGACTTCGGGGTTCTCAGCAGCAGCAGGAACATCACTTTAGTCTCTCAGCTGCCTCTGCATATGCAGCAGAGTCCATAGTGAAGATGGCAAGAAGTCTAATCTACCTGGTGGAGCCAGAGTCGGGAACCACGGCTTGTCCTTCTTCACCACCCAGCCAGAGTTCTCTAATTTAGAGCCCTATAAAGGGAGCCCCTTACCAAGCTGGCACTCACACTGGAAGCTAAGCGGTTGCCTGGATGTTCGAGAAGGCCATTAGTGGGAAAAAAGGATGCTGTTAGTTTGTGCTGGTCCAGAGGACCAAAATCTGGAGCAGTTATTTGAACATTTAGGCACTTTATTTAAGCTGTCTTGAGGATGGAGCATGTTATGAGCAAGGCCATTAGTGTTGTCGCTGCTTTGCCCTGAAACATCTGTGGGTGTGCATGTGTGCACACAAGCGAGTGTGCCCCCCCCCAAATGAATAAGTACAATGTAACCAACTTTTTTTTTTGAGATAGGATCTTTTTTCTTTTTTTAATTTTATGTATATAAGTGCTCTATTTGAATGTACACCTGCAGGCCAGAATAGGGCATCAGATCACATTATAGATGGCTGTGAGCCACCATGTGGTTGCTGGGAATTGAACTCAGGACCTCTGGAAGAGCAGTCAGTGCCCTTTACCTCTGAGCTATCTCTCCTGATGTGTACCCATGGCTGTCCTGGAACTTGCTAGGTAGACCAGACTGGTCTTGAACTTACAGAGATCTGCCTACCACTGTCTCTCCAATGACGGCTGAGATTAAAGGCACTGTGAAGAGATGGGGCCTCTGAGAAGTGATGAGGATGTGAGGGGATGGTAGTCAGCAATGGGATTAGTAAACTAAGAAGACTCAGACTGAGCTGTGCATTTGTCCCTCCCACCAGGTGAGGACCCAGAAAGAAGGTGTCAGCTAGGAGAAATAAACCATGACCAGATGGCAGGTCTGATGGCACTTTGATCTCAGATTTCCTCACCTGAGGAACCGTGGACAGAAAGATTCTACTGTTTATAAATTCCTCAGTTGATATATTTTGTCCTAGCAACTTGAATGGACTGACACTGGATACAAACACACAGGCCAAAACTGTTCTGTTGCTAAATACACAAATTGCTTGCAGTCGTAACACAGGTGACCTTTGAGTATTCTTTACGTGGCTTTTGGTACATATGTGCCCGTGTTCAGGTTGAAGGGACACTTATGGGCACAACTGCTAGAATATGTTTGTGTCCAGCATTAGTTGATAAGGTCAAGCATGGGAAAACTACTAATTCGAATGAACTACTATTCATTAGTATTTTAATTTATAGATGCTCCTCAGAGGATTCCAATGAGGGGAGAGGTAAAACTGAGAATCATGGTTGACATACGAAGTATCTCCATGTCCTGGCTAGTTTTATGTCACCTTGACACATCTAGAGTCAGCTTGGAAGAGGGACTTTCTAGTGAGAATATGCCTCCAAAATATTTGCCTGTAGGTACATCTACAGTGCATTTTCTTAATTTTAGTGATCGATATGAGAGGGCCTAACCCTTGTGAGTGGTGTCACCCCTGAGCAGGTAGTCATGGGTTCTATAAAACAAAAACAAAAACAAAAACCTCAGGCTGAGCAAGCCAGTAAGCAGCCCTCTTCCATGGCCCCTGCATCAGTACCCGCCCCTAATTCCTGCCTTGCAGTCCTGCCTGTCTTTCCTGGATAATGGACTACAGGGAAAGATGACATACACCCTTTTCTGCTCTGAGCTGCTTTTGGCCATGGTCGTATCCACAGCAGTAGAAACCCTAACTTAGCCAACCCTCAAAGGGCTTGCCTGTTGAAGGCTTGGGTCTCCAGTCTGTAGTCCTGTTGAGCAATAGCTAGACCGTGAAGGTGCTTACCTCATCAACAAATTACTTCAATGAGCTCCCAGCTGACTGAGAGCATTTGGTGCCTGGGTGGAGGAGGTAAATCGATGGAGGCAGGCGTATCATGTGCCAGGTCCCTCCCTTTCTTGACTCTGCCTCCTCATTTCTGGCCATGAGGTAATAATCTTTCCTCCGGCATTCTCTTCTGTTGTTGATGGTTCTGCCTTGCACACAAACCTAAAACACCAAGCGTCTGGCCAACCAAGACTGCAGCTCTGACCCTCTGAGCCAAAACAAATCCTCTCCTTCAGGAAGATCTCTCAGCTGTCAACGCAGTGATAAGAAAACTAACCAACACTCTAAGAGGTAGCCAAACCAGCCCTACTGCTCACTCTTGCTTTGAAACTCCTTATCAAAAGTTGATAGGACTTATTTTGAAACTCTTTTATTTGTTGGTCCTGTTTTGTTTTACTTTGTTTTGTTGCTATTGTTTTTTTTTTTGTTGTTTGTTTGTTTGTTTTCAAGGCAGGGTTTCTCTGTGTAATAGCCCTGGCTCTTCTGAACTCACTTTGTAGACCAGGCTGGCCTCGAACTCACAGAGATCCCCCTGCCTCTGCCTCTGCCTCCCAAGTGCTAAGATTAAAGACATGCACCACCATGCCTGGCTTACTTTGAAACTCTTATCAGACCCCGGGGAAGGAAAGAGGAAATGGCAGCATAGATCATATTTCAGCAGAGAGCCTCATCTTCTGCGGGGGGGGGGGGGGGGGGGGAATAGCGTGGGAACTTCTATCTCTTTGCACATAGATCACCCTCTGTTAGAACATCCCCTTCCATTGCCACAGGAAAGAGGCAGACATCTTCTAAGATATAACTCAGTGTGGTCCTGCATTTCAGGCAGGGCACTGTCAGGATGCTGCTCCTCGAGGACCTCACCCCACTGGTCATCGCTCTATGTGTATCCTTACTTGGACTAGGCTTTTCTGACAGTGAATAAACCATTTACTGCTCGTTCTTTAGTCTCCAAACCGAGCATAAAAGGTGCTCAATAAATACTTACTGTGGCAGTCTGTAGTGAACCTATAATGTGATTAAATTAGCCTGTAATGTGACAGAATTAATAAAGGCATCAATCTGTAGCTGTGAAAGAAACTGTGCATGTTGTTTTGATTACCTCTTGTATGGCAGCCCATCCCAAACCCAGTTGCTTTACATGATTATATGTGGGCATTGTAGTGAGACTTCTGGAATTTTGGTTTCTTTTAAAAAGACACACACAGAAATATTCTAAGAATATGTTTTCATTTTAATCCAAGGTGTGGGGATATGGGGCTGCTTTGCAGCGGCTGACTATTGTTTGCCTTGTGCTCTAGCAGACGTGTGTTTTTGCCAGCTAACAATAGTTTCTGCAATCGTGTGATGTTTGGGATTCTGGGGACTTTTCAGAGGGTATATAAATGCTAGGGCCCAGGGAGGTGGCAGGGGAAGGGGGTGGGGAGTGGGGGGGTACTGTTGGTTCGTTGCTGCTGGTCACGATTTGTTAAGTGCGCAAAGAGGCAACAAGAAGAAATTAGATATCCTGACAGTGAAGACGAACCTTGTCCCAAGGAGCTTGACGCCCCTAATCAGCAGGAAGTAGTCTAAGGATACCATCGTCCCCTTTCTGACCCCTGACTTTATTCAGGGATCTCTTTCCTTTCTATTCTTTTTTCCTCTCATAACTATTGTTAGGGGATTGAAAGGGAAAGAAGAAAAGGCGAAGAGAAAGGTGGAAGAAAGAAGAGCCCACAAAGTAGCTAAAAGCCAACTACAGAGCATCTCTTGGAGTAGGTATTGACTGGATTCAGCTACCATTCAGTTCCAACTCGGTTACAGTTAGCTGGAGGTCCAAACAGTAATTATCGGAAGATTTCATTGGATCGAGCATCCACAATGGCCTCTTCCTCACCTGTTTGGTACTACACTGTAATGGCTGAAAGAACAAGTGGATGGGTAGACAGATCTCTCCACGTGGCCAGCTTAAGAGTCCTCAAAGCTCAAGATCTTATATGGCAGTGGCTAGCCTTCCATGAGTGTTTTCAGAAAGATTATGGGACATAGCTACAAGGCTTCCTGTGACGTCCTCAGAAGACACACAGCATCACTATTGCAACTTGTGAATGGTCAAACGCAAGTAACTGAGCAAGGTGGCTCAGGTGGCCAGGGACCTCACAGAGGCATGGTCCAAGTTGTTCTAGTTAATCTCTTGTCAAACTGGATTGGGCTTGAAAACACCTAGAAGACTGGAGAAGCACACTTCAGGCATTCTCTGTGGTGTATTCGCACAGGTGGCCAGGTCCTCAGGGCTCCTACCTAATGGGTGAGTCACTTCCTTGTTGGAGTCATAATATGATGGCACCTGAGGGGGGGGGGTGAAAAGTTATAGGCGGAGCTTACTTAGATGCCGGAAGTATGCCCTTGGGGATATGTCCCTGAAAGGTGTATCTTTCCTTAGTCCATTTCTACAATCCTTTCCTCTGCCTTCTGTCCACTGTGAGGTGAGTGGCCTCTGCCATATGCTCTTGGGTCCACATCAATATCCCAGCACTTAGGAAGCAGAGGCAGAAAACCAACCTGGGCTGCATAGCAAGACCCTTTCTCAAACAAATCAACATGAACAATAAAGCACACAACCAAACCCTGGGAATCATTAATACAGGACCTAAAGACCTGATAGAAAAATATGTCTTTAAATAAAATACTTTACATTAAAATAATGTTTCACTAGGGTTTTGAGCCTCAGCCTCATATTCCACAACCACATCCTTTATCAGTGTAAACCTTCAAAGCTTTGGGAACAAGTCATGAGTCTTTATAAAAAGAAGAAGATAGGGATTTAGAAAGTGACCAGACTCTATGACACAACTTATAAGAAGCACGTGGTTACCCTAGGGGCAACTCTTCAAGCCTTTGGTACTGTCTGGAGCAAGTTCACTTCAGGTGCCATTCTCCTGTTTGACTCCCTGACTTTAATGAAAGTTGCTAGGACTTGCTGAGGATCAGCCAAGCAATGGCTTACATGTCGCGTTCAGTGTGTCATTCATAACAGTGAACAACTAGGAAAGAACCCTGACTTTTATATTAGTCAGCTTTGCATCACTGTATCAAAATACTGAGATAATCTAAGTATAAAGAAGAAGGGTTTGTTTTGGCTTATAGTTTGGAATTTTCTTTTTCTTTTTCTGTTTTTTTTTTTTTTGTTTGTTTTTTGGGTTTTTTTTTTTTAGACAGGGTCTCACTATTTAGCTTTGGTTGTCCTAGAACTCACTATATAGACCACAGTGGCCTTGAACTCACAAAGATCAGCCTGCCTCTGCCTCCCTAGTGCTGGGATTTAAAGGTGTTTGCCATCACCACCCAAGCCTAGTTTGGTCCTTTCAATCCACGATGGTTGATTGAGTCTGCGCTGAGGCAGCGTGCCCCAGTAGGAATACATAGTAGAGATGGCCTGTTTATTTCATGGCAGGCAGAAAAAAAAAAAAAAAAACAGACAGGAAAGGGGCAGGATGCCCATCTCCCCTTTAAGGGTATGTTTTTAAGGAGCTCTTGTAGAGGTCCTAGGTTCAATTCCCAACAACCACAGAAGGAAGCTCACAACCACCTGAAACTCCAGTTCTAGGGAATCCAATGTCCTCTGGCCTCCTTGGGAAACCTGCATTCATCTGGTGCAGATGAACTCACACACATACACACACACAATTTTTTTCTTAAAACAAAACAACAGAAAAGGGTACCCTTTCAATGACCTAAGTCCTTCCCACTACAACCAAACTCCTAAAGCTTTCACTCCTCAATAGTAACACAAGCCCACGTGTCTTTAGAGGAGCATCAGGTCCAAACTACAGCTGTGTTCATTGCCAGAAACTCATTCTCTAACTGTTCGACGGCCAATGACACAAGTGTAAATACTACCTCGCAAGCTTCAGTTCTAGCACGCACAACAAACTTCAGTGAGAAACGGGGTCACTATCGCGATTAAGTTCAAATATGCACGCTCACAGAGAAAGGCTAGGCAGCCAACCGCACGGCGTGACTCTGGCAGCTGATCTGTCCACATAGCGCAGCCACGAACACTTTGACCTTTTCTTCTTTGTGCCTCTTGTATTTGCCACGTTTCACATAGTGAGCGTATCTAGTTCCTGTCATCACAAAATAAAATTAAATGCGAGATGAAATGCCACTGGAAAGTTGGGGCTACCTCCAGGTCACCAAACTTTCACCCCTGGAGCTTTTTACCCTGGAGTGGCCTAGGATCAGTCTAAGTATCCCTGGTCCATTTGAGGTCGCATCGTCAATGGCCTGAGAGCACCACTGTGTGGTCTTGCTCTTTCTGAACTTCTCCAGACTTGGGTACCCGCTCTATTCTATAATTCGACAGTTGAACAGTAGAATTGAGTCTGGGGTACTTCCAAAGGTAAGAGTACGTTCCTTTATCCCATTTGATGCTCTCAGTGGTCCTAACGTTAACAGATACAACAAGAAACTTATCGCTATTTGGCCTATGAGAAGAGAGAGGTTCGCTGGCCTGGGGTCACACAGGTGTTGAGAAGATTGAAGAGGCCAAAGCAGGTCTCCAGGCTTATACCCTGGTCTGTCAGCTACACCAGGATCCGTTTGTGTATTAACAGTGAGTCCCTGACCTTTCCTGAAGCCCCAGCCAGGGTCTTGACTAGGAGACCCCCCGATGTGAGGACTAGTACCTCTTCCTAGTTTGTGTTTTCTAAAAGACTTGCCAGCAGCTCTCACACACCCTCCAAAGCATTTTCTATTCCATCTGTTCCTCTTCTGGCCTTGTTTGTGGGTCACACACAGAAGGGTCAGCATGTGAAAGTCAGAATTGAAAAGGGCCCCAAAGGTCACTGTCCCGAGAAGCTCCTGCTGGCCTTTTACAGACTGTCTTGTGAAAAGCTCTGCCACAGTGCTTTCCAGGGGGAACAGGGCCAGGGTGATGAGCCTCCCTCTGCCCCCCCCACTGAGCCACCATGCTTCTGCTAGGTGACCTGCATTCATGGAGGGGGGACACAGCGGCTGCCTGGTGTGAAGCAGGGCTTTTGCACAAGGACACTGCACATGGAAAGATCTGAGCGTTCCGAAGGGAAAGAAAACCAGAAATGCCAAGGCAAGTGGCAATGGAGAAAAACAAGAGCACAACAAATCTTAAAGGCCAAGAAGAAGGGGTATGCGTGTACGTGTGTGCGCACAGTGGTGGTATTCTCCTGAGAGGACTACACCATGGGCAGCTGTGAGTTAGTCGAAGAGCCTGGCTGGCCATCCTGGGGCGCTTCTCACGCCTGCTGGGAGTCCTTTCCTTTCTGTGTCTGGGTTCAGATAACTTCTTGTGCCCCCATAACAACAACCAGGAGCCCCCTCGTTGGCACAAAGTGACTTAGTGAAAAATCGGAGTCTGATTATTTCCTCTTAGGATTCTGCCCACCTGCACTAAGAAAGAGACAGTAGATCGTCTTTTGCCCACAAAATCAGTTGCTTTTATTTTATGAAAGACTTAAAGAAATGGGTACCCCATTCCTGATAGCAACTCACTGAGTAAGACATTTTTAAATGGGGAACAAACAAAACTATTAAAGAGCCTCTCCTTAAACCTTAATTTTGGTTTGGTAATTAATAGAGGCATTTAAAAAGCAGGACTGTATTCACTTTAATGAAACACTTTTGTGTTGGGATCCAAAGTGCCTAAATGCATGGAAACTATTAAAGCATTTTAAAATCCTATATTCGTTTTGCCCTCCAAATAAAATTCCTCTGTGTTAATAAATATTCCATCATGTGTGTCCAATGTGAGGGATCTCACAAAAAGAAGTGGCATTCTTTTGTTTTGGGGAGGCTATTAAAGAATCTCATGTAAATGAAGAAAGGGTTCTTATTAGATCCATGCATCAAAGCATTGTAAGCCCCAGACCTCAAAAATTATCCACCCAGCATGGTCACCAGACCCAATCCGATATCACAGCCCCTCTGAAGCTGCTCTGAATCAGCTGCACACCAGGTTGGCACTTGCTGCGAACTTGGGTAATGTTCCCCTTTAATCATCGCAGCAGCCCTATGAGCTGTATGCTCTCCATTTTCAAACAAACAAACCAAGTCAGAGGATCAAAGAAAGACTCCAAGATGACAGAGATAGCCAACAGGACAAGCAACGGACTCCTAAACCTGGGACTTTTTTCACACTAGAACTTACTCTTTAAATGGTGCCTAGTCACTTCTCAAGCCTTCTCTTACCAGTATCATCTCCTTCGGCAGCCCCTTCCACTGTGAGGTCATTTCTGCTGTTTTTATAAATGCCTTGCTTGGACTTGGTTGGACCTATAATCTACCCTCCCTAAGCATGACTCCTCAGGTGTGGACCGAGACCCCGAGGGCTCTAGGATATGCTCTGGGTCAGAAGACACTGACTATGGCACTCAAGGAAATACTATGCTGAGTGCTCAGCTTCTGTGCTGCCAGGGCCAAAGAACACTGGGGCTCAGGAGGTGATGAGGACTGGCTATTAACGGGAAGAAGAGGCAGAGGGTGAGCCACAGCTCCCACACCACAGGCTCAGCTCAGGAAGGAGACAGGAGTGCTGATAAAAAGCAGGCTCCACGTCCCACCCAGTGTCAGTCGTCAAGCTATTTCCTGGTTCTTGGGTAGCAGTGACCTGGAAACACAAGCCCCAGAAATGCTGCCAAGGAGGCATAGCCACGCTCCCCAGACAGTTACACCCTCTGCTTCTGCAGCCCTCTGTATACACCTCTTGACCATGTTGGTCCATTTAAGACCTGTGTACACTAGGATCCTCTTCTCTGGATGGTGATTCTCCACTGTAGGGACTGGCAAACTCTGGCTCATGATCTGTTTTTGTAAATAAAGTTTTATTGGAACACAGTCATGGCTATTTTTACGAGTAAAGTTTTACTGAATCATGTACATTCATTTTTTTTTCATTGCCTATGGCTGTTGAGTAGTTTTAATGGAGCCTGTACAAGCTACACAGATTAAGTTGTTGGTTTTGTATCTCTCTGCCAAAATTTTTACTATTTCCTGTTGTTGAGAGCAAAGATAAAGTCGTCTTGTGTCTCTTTGGAGTTTTGTATCCCACTGCTTTAGCCGGAATTTATCTGTAAAATAGCAATGACAACTTTGTTTTAGACATGGAATGTGTTGAGGGACAGCATAGCATACTATCTGGTATAAACATATGTTCAAAAAGTGTTTAGTGAGCCGGGTGTGATGACGCATGCCTTTAATCCCAGCACGCGGGAGGCAGAGGCAGGCGGATCGCTGCGAGTTCGAGGCCAGCCTGGTTTACAAAGTGAGTTCAGGACAGCCAAGGCTACACAGAGAAACCCTGTCTCAAAAAACCAAAAAAAAAAAAAAAAAAAAAGAGAGAGAGAGAGAGAGAGAGAGAAATGTTTAGTGGATGAATGAACAAAAGAGAAGGTCAGTCTATACAAAAGGAAAGGACTCAAGTGAAAGTACTTCGTGAACTAGAAAACACTTTATGATAAAATGGTGGGTCGTGATTGCTGTCAAATTACCAGAATGTTCTGAAACAAAGCCTGCCCTCCCCTCTAACTTTCCTGATCCGGATCTTATGAGGAGAATTATTAATGTAATCTAATTTATATACCAGCCTTTACATGGCTCCTCCTTATCCCTCCCTCTACAGCAACCTCTAGGCCCCAATCCTCCTGTTCAAGTTTAAGTTCCCCAAATAAGGGCTTGAGATCCTGACTTCCGGGTTTGAGGTCAGCCTAGACAAGCTCAAACGCTCCGCAGATCTGCTCTCCTTTGCACAGCCCCTGCTGTGGCTGGCTAGAGGAAAGACTGTTGTGGGATTTGGGAAGGAGTATAAGCATCCCATTTAAAAAGTGATTGCCAAACCCCACGTGTCACCACAGCTCAGGCACATGCACCATTCGCTGACCTATTTGCTCTTGGGAGACACACCTTACCCATTTCCTTAGTCTGATTTGTATTAGTGTGATAAAACACCTTGACCAAAAGCAAGGTGAGGAAGGAAAGGGTTCGTCTGACGTTTACATCCACGATCACAGTTCATTGAGGGGGCCAAGGCAGGAACATAGAGGCAGGAGCTGTACAGAAGCCATGGGGGAATACTGCACCCAGACTTGCTTCTCATGGACTTGCTCAGCCTATTTTCTTATATAACACAGAACCACCTGTCCAGGAGTTGCACCTCTGACTAACGGCTGTGCCTTCTTACATCAATCATTAATAATAATAACAACAACAATAGCCCCATAGATTTGCCTATGGCCCAATATTTTATTTTAATTTATTTTTCTTTTATGTACATTGGTGCTTACTACTGCATGTATATCTGTGTGAGAATGTTGGATCCCCAGGAATAGGAGTTATAGACAGTTTGTGAGCTGCCATGTGGGTGCTGGGAATTGAACCTAGATTCTCTGGAAGAGCAGCCAGTGTTCTTAACTGCTGAGCCATCTCTCTTACAGGCCAGTCTTTTTGTTATTGTTGTTGTTGTTTGTTTGTTTTGTTTTGTTTTTCAAGAAAGGATTTCTCTGTGTAGCCTTGGCTGTCCTGGACTCACTTTGTAGACCAGGCTGGCCTCAAACTCACAGCGATCCACCTGCTTCTGCCTCCCGAGTGATGGGATTAAAGCTATAGGCCAATCTTATTGGGGTAATTTCATTAAGATTTCTTCAAAATAGTGCTAGGTTTGTGTCAAGTTGCCAAAAGCCAGCCAGGACAACTGTCTTAGTCAGTGATCTACTGCTGTGAAGACACCATGACCACATGACCACGGCAACTCTTACAAAGGAAAGCATTGAATTGGGGGCTTTTGTATGACCTCAGGGGATTACTGTATGACCTTCATGGCAGGGAACATGGTGGCAGGCAGATATGGTGCTAGAGAAATAGCTGGGAGCCACATCCTGACCCATAAGTCAAGAGTGAGACTGGGCCTGCCATGGGCTTCTTTAAAGCTCAAAGTCTACTCTTAGTGGCACTTCCTCCAGCAGGCCCCACTTCCAAATCCTACTCAAATGTTGACACTCTCTGATGACTAAACATTTAAATCTGCATGCCTGTGGGGCCTGTGGTGGTTTGAATGAAAAGGGCCCCCCTTAGACTCAGGAAGTGGCACTATTAGGAGGTGTGGCCTTGTTGGAGGAAGTGTGTCACATAGGGGTGGGCTTTGAGATTTTAGATGCTCAAGCCAGGCCCAGTGTCACTCTCTTTTCCTATTCCCTGCTGATCTGGATGTAGAACTTTCAGCTCCTTCTCCAGCAGCATGTCTGCTTATGTGCTGCTGTGTTTTCCTTCATGATGATAATGGACCAAACCTCTGAACTGTAAGCCAGCTCCAATTAAATACTTTCATTTATAAGAGTTGCCATGACCTCAGTGTCTCTTCACAGCAACAGAAGCCCTAACTAATACAGAAGCCATTCTTATTCAAACCACAACATCTGTTCCCTTGTCTATTTGACACACAAACATATCACACTTTTGGGGGGGATTGGTTTGGTTTTTTTGGTTTTTAAAGACCTGGTTTCTCTGTGTAATCCTGAGTGTCCTGGACTTACTTTGTAAATCAGGCTGGCCTCGAACTCACAGAGACCCACCTGCCTCTACCTCCCAAGTGCTGGGATTAAAAGCATGTGCCACAACCACGCAGCTCAACACATCACTATTAACAGTAACTTTTCCCCTTACATGCGTTCATAAAATGCTACACTAACACTAGTAATATTAATATCTGTCTTAGGGTTTTTATTGCTGAAATGAAACAGTATGAACAAAACACACATTGGGGAGAAAAGGATTTAATTTGGTTTACACTTCCATATAGCTGTTTATCACTGAAGGAAGTCAGGACAAGAACTCAAACAGGCCAGAAACGTGCAGGCAGGAGCTGGTACAGAGGCCATGGAGGGGTGCTGCTTACTGGCTTGCTCCCCATGGCTTGCTCAGCCTGCTTTCTTATAAACCACCTACCCAGGGAAGTCACCACACATAATGGACTAAGTCCTTCCCCATCAATCACTAGTTAAGAAAATGTCCTACAGGCTTCCATCTTATGAAGGCATTTTTTAAAAATTTAGTTTCTCTCCTCTCTAATAATTTTAACTTCTGTCAACATATGACTATCCAACATAATATAATAATTAAAAGACCTATAGTCTTTAAAAAATTCAAATATTTTAAACTATCCCAAATCTCTTTCTCTTTGTATATGATGTGTATCTATGACTATAGATATATATGTATATATGATGTATGTGTATATGCATATGACGTGTATCTTGGATCTGTTTCTCTAGATCAGTGGTTCTCAACCTTCGTAATGCTTTGACTCTTAAAACAAATCCTCATGTTGTGATGACCCCTGATGGAAACAGTGGCAAGGCAAGGTTATAGTATATAACTGCAGATTTATTGGAAGCAGCTCTCAGCTGCCATGTCAAGGTAGGAAGAGAGGGAGAAAAGCACACACAGAGAGAGGAGAGAAAGGAGGAGGAGAAAAGGAAGAATGCAGAAAGAGGGGGTCTGGGGGGAGGACGGCAAAATGTCTGCATTATATAGTAAAGGGCCTTTTGGAGAGGGGAGGCCCTGCCCCTGGCCTAGAGAATTCAGGGTAGAGGACAGGGTATGCCAGCCATGCCCTGTAACAGGGAGGGACGGAGGAATGCCTGAAACCAAACAACCCCCAACCGTAACATTATCTTATGTAATAAAATGCCTAGCTTTACTAAAGTTATGACTTGTAATGTTAATGTCTGTGTCCTTAGGTGACCCCCATGGACCTCAGAGGGTTCTTGACCCATAGGTTGAGTGCTGCTGCTCTAGAGAATCCTGACTAAAGGACCAAGGTCCTGTAAACAGCCTCAAAACAAACCAAAACCAAACCACAAACAAACCAAAACAAACACTGGTTCACCAAGCTAGACTGGGATAGAATCCTTTCTTTAATCTGCCCTCGGGGTCTTATCTGAAGTAAACACATTTGTTCATGTCACTCATGGGGGTGGGCAGAAACTCATCTAGCATGTGGGAACTGTTGCAACTGTAGTGGGCTCTGAAAATTCATGGGTGAGATAGAGAGGTGACAGACACCAAATGGGCAGAAGCAGAGCTGTCACAAGAACGTGTCACCAGGAAGGCTCTTTGACTTTGTCCTCCCTAAAGGTGAAAGTAACAGCCCCAAAGTCTTGCTTGATTTGCATACACTGAAAAGCTCCAGGTTGCAGTAGCAGAAGAGACTTGATCACAGCAGGGAACCACAGCCCCAAACTGATTCCTAGCCTTGGGTCCTTTCTCAGCCTCATGACCACATGACCACAAGGGGACTGGATCCCACCATGAAAGAACCCACTGCTCAGCCAGTAAGTATACAATAAACCTCTCCCTCACCCAGTCTTTCCCCAAAACACCCAAAGACATAGCCAGTATGACTCTATGGGAGAAATAAAAAAATGAATGAGTAGCAGCCCTTTCAGGACTTACTGGGTATTGGCTCTGAACTGTCAGGAGAGTGGGGCTTACTCTCAGGACAGGAGCTCAGAACAACCAGGTGTCCCGTGGAATTTGTGGAGGTCCATCTCACAATGGGATAGCCCTCACCAGGCAGCTGTTTCCTAGCTCCATAACTATTGGTTTTAGAAGCAGACACTGTAGTTTTTAGCAGAATCCCACACTTATTTCTTTCTGTGCAGAGTACAAGCCATGATGCTAAGACAAATCAAGTGGGAGTCACCAGAATCCCCCTCACCCTGGCCCCCCCCCCCCCGACACCTGCAAAAAAGCAAAGAAACCTTTGAAGACATCACAGACCAGGGTCTGTACCATGGACTTGAAAGATACAGGACTGGTGAGCGTGGCCACATCCTTCTTTCAGCCTGCGGCTCATTTGGCCTTTGCCATCGTCCATCCGTGATTCATAGAAAATAACAATGGATTATCACAGACTTAATTGGGTGATGACTCTAATGCAATTTTTCCAGGTGTGGGTTTGCTGCTATGGAAACCAATACAACTCCTGGCAGTTACTGATGTGGCAAATTTGTGCTCACCTCCCTGTCCCCCCACCCCCACCCTCATCCCCAGTATCCTATAATAAAGTCCACCAGAATCAGTTTGTTTTCAGCTAGCACACCCAGCAATCCACCACTGCCATATCTCAGCCTACAACTTTTACATATGAAATGTGAAAGATGCTACATAACATATATGGTATAAGATTAATTGCAGAAGCATGAAGGTGAGGGTGGGGAGAAGGAAAAGAGTCATGTCCCAGAGAGAAAAAGAGAGAGACAGAAACATAAGAAGAGGAAGAGAGGGCAGTAAGAGAGTGAAAGAGGAGAGAGAGAGAGACAGAGACAGAGAGAGAGAGAGACAGACAGACAGACAGACAGACAGACAGACAGACAGACAGACAGACAAAGAAGGTTTGCCCTTCTATATAATTCTGGGCAGGGGCCTACCTATTGGTGGCAGGCAGGCTATGACATCATAGGTTGCTAGGCAGACTGGGGCCAGTATGCTAACAACAACTCCTCAGCCTATCATAAGCTAGTTTAGGGACCCCAGCAGCTTCCATGTCCCACATGCTGTGGGCTATAGCATACGGTTTCCCCGCGCTGTGGATAGAACAGAAACTGGTCCTCGATGAACATAAGCAGCTACTGTTCTAGACAGCTTGTTGAGAAAATGCAGGCAGATCAAGGGAAATGAATCCCTTAGACATTCAGGGCCTGCCTATTTTGCTACAACTTCGAAGGGCCTAGAGTCTGGGAGATGTGTCATCCGATGTGGAGAAGTCATAGGTAGCACCTGGTCTCTCTGACCACCATGCAGACAGTGGGATGCCTGGAAACCCCTCTGGAAGCAGCTGCAGCCTTTGGGGATGCTCCTTCAATGTATCTATGAGTAAATGGAAAGACTTGCCAATGCTGGCAGAGAAGGAGAAGATTGCAAAACCCACCAGGCAAGTTGTTGATCCACCGAAGGGGGATCTAGGACACCCACTTGTGTTGTAAAGATAAGGGAGTTGTGCAGAACTCTTTGCAGGTCCCTATGAGTAAGTCATAACAGATCTTTAGGACTGACTTGGATACCAAACTACGCCCTCTAAGAAAAGCTCCACTTGGGCTGGGGACATGGCTCAGTGGTTAAGAGCACTGGCTGCTCTTCCAGAGGACCTGGGTTCAATTCCCAGCACCCACATGGCAGCTCACCACTGTTTGTAACTCCAGTTCCAGGGGATCAGACACCCTCACACAAATATACATGCAAGCAGAATGCCAATGCACATGAAATAAAAATAATTTTCTTTTTTGAAAAAAGAGAAGATTCACAGTTGGGCCAACTAGAACCTGAATTCCCAGCCCTGCAACCCACTGTCATGAGCTAGGTTTTGTTTTTGTGACTTCCAGTCTGTTCTCTGCTCTCTGCAAGCGGCATTCCCATGGCTTTTCCTGCCGAAGCATAGAGCTGGCAAGTGACCACCAAACACAAAGCCTTACCCGACAACCACATCTCTCCACGGTTCTTGGCGGGTAACTTCTTTTCTGACCTTTGACCCTGCCTTTCTAGATTGTCTGTTGCTACAACAAAACAACAGCGCTGGGACCAGGTAATCTACAGAGCCTTGATGTTTGCTTTCTCATTCTAGATGCTGGAGGGCATGGTGCCAGCATCTGCTCAGTGTGTGAGTATGCCTTTGTGCTGCACCGGAATATGGTAAAGGGCATTACCTGTTGGAGCAGAGCAAGCTTACTGCCTTGGCTTTCTACATCCCTGCAGAGTCATTAATATCACCACTGGGATTCATCCCTATGCTATCTTTTTATCTCCTCAAACTCTCATGTAAGAACTGGCCTAAGAATGTTTATGAAGAAGGGCGCACTGACACCACGGCATGCATAGCCCCCATTCTCAACTGCAACTGTGATGGGCAATCCTAAAACGAGACCTCGATTCAGCATCAGTCAGAATGCATCTGCTTCCCTCTGCAGACCCAGACTGGGAAAAATACTCGGTCTATGCGTGACTACACTTTATTTCCATAACAGCTCTGCCTAACAGAGTACACGTTCCAATCTTACAGAGGCAGAAGCTGACAGCAAATAGCAGTTTGCTCAGTGTCGCAGACCCAGCCTGTGGCAAGCAGAGCTGGAACCCACTCAGGCACATCTGACTCCACAACCTAACCATCACCTCATGGAAGAACAGGAGGTCTTGGCTAAGCTGCGCTCAGGGCCTCCCTTAGGGAAAAATCACTCTGGTCATTATTTCCACTGCTTCTTGACTAATGCAGCCAATGAGGCTTCCGGATCTTTCCATTTCTCAGTGACCAATGTGAGTTAATATTGAACTTTAAAACATACTTAAGTCATGAGATATTCCAAATATGTAGAGATGGCTAAAGAGTAACATAGCAGACATTCTTACACTCAACATAAAAAAAAAATGCTTTATTCTTCTCATTCAGCTTAATTTTTTATTTCATAGCCTTTTGTTCTTGTTGTTTTGTCATGTTGATGTAAGTGTGTGAGTATGCCTTTGTGCTGCATGTAACCCAGGCTGGCCTCAGACTCACTATGTAGCTAAGGATAGCCTCAAACTCCTGATCCTCCTGCTGCCACCTTTCTAATGCTTCAATTATAGGCATGTGCCACTGTGTTCTGCTTTATTTCATACACTAAAGAGCCGGGTGTGGTGGCTCATGCCTTTAATCCCAGCACTCGGGAGGCAGAGACAGGCAGATGGCTGTGAGTTCAAGACCAGCCTGGTCTACAAAGTGAATCTAGGACAGCCAAGGCTACACAGAGAAACCCTGTCTCAAAAACAACAAAACAAAATATTTGTGTGCATTTGAAAAGACCAACAACAAACTTCCATTAGCATCCAGAGCTATTTTCCTAGGCTTCTCCAACCATGACGGGATGTATCCTTGGTTCTCTCCCCTTCACTCTCCTGAGGCCTATCTCATTTCTTTCTAACTGGCCTCCTGGCCCCAGCAACACATGCACTGCCAGCCTAGAGTTTCCAGCGGACTTTTGCATGCTAAGGCATTGTCAAGGGCCTTCTCCCTAGATGACATTTGTTATATTCATTTACAAATTAAAAAAAAAAAAAAAAAGACAAAAACCTGAAACTGATTCGGTGGCACATAGGCCTCTCATTATATGTTTGGAATGCCCCACAGCATGCTTGGGTGATAAAACGTAAAAAGAGATCATGGAGAACACGTTTGTGTGCGCATGCGTGGAGCCAGGAGCGCTTCTTAGCAGCATGGGCTGGTACTATTTGGGAATACTGCTTCAGTATGTCTTCTTCTGAAGATGAACATGAGCCCACTTTTTAATGGCCCAGCAGCTCCATCTGTAGGAGAATCCTAATGGGAGAGTCGCCAACACAGATGAAGTATATATAACATGATGCAGAGTACCCCACGTGGATGAAGGTTGCCTGATACTGATGCAGAGTGCACAAATGCATGACATGGATGAGGAATGCACCACATGGATACAGCATACACCACATGGATGAAGAAGGAGCAACATGGATGGGGCATGCACAGCCCAGATGCAGAATGCAGCACATGGATGAAGAATGCGCCACATGGATGCAGTGTGCACCACACAGATGACGAATGCACCGCATGGATGGGGCGAACACAACCCAGATGCAGAGTATAGCACATGGATGAAGAATGCGCCACATGGATGAGGTAATGCTTCAGGTACCCCAAGAATAACCAAAAGAAAAAAAAAACTAAAGAAAGCCATGAAAACAGGGAACAGGCAAGAGGCTGTTCCATTTGTTCCTCCATTTCTAGAGGAGAGGGTACTGAAGTTTAAAATCTAAGAAACCCCCCCATAACTGCTATGTAGCAAAACACAAGTCCAGGTTTGGGATGGAGGGTCTCTGACCCTGGAGCGCATGGGAGCAGGTACCACCTGTCACCAAAATTAGCAATCAGCACACATCAGGAATCCTGAAAAGGAAGGCCCCCTTTCTGCACTAGAACAATCTACCCTGCCCCCTAGGTCTCTCCTTTCTGTCCTTCCTATTGGTTCTGTAGGGGAAAAATTAATGCCATATCCTATATGTAATTTATGTTCTGCATTTAATACCAGATTCTGTATGAGAACTTGTCTCAGATGACTAGACCTGCTAGCAGTTTCCAGAAACTCCACCAGAGCGATGAGCTGAGATTAAACAACTTCCCTGGAGTCTCAGTCTCCATCCAACCTGCCTAAGGAACTATGAAGTTTCCACAGCCTCAACTATGCCTCCCCTCCAGGAACTGTGACCAAAATCTGCCCAGCCTAAGAATATAAAAACCCTAAAGTTCTTCTGTTCGGGGTCACCTCATTCCCGTGTGCAGGTGGACCCCAGCGCACTGGAACAATAAAGCCTCTTGGTTTTGCATCGACCCGGTCTCCGTCTCTTCATTTGTTGCTTCCTGGTATAAACTCTCCCGAGTAGAGTCTTACAGTTACCTCATTTTTAAATTTTTATTATTTATTTTGTTTTGGGGTCTTTGTTTGTTTGTTTTGGTTTTTGGTTTTTTGAGACAGGGTTTCTCTGTGTAGCCTTGGCTGTCCTGGTCTTGCATTGTAGACCAGGCTGGCCTCGAACTCACAGGGATCCACCTGCCTCTGCCTCCCGAGTGCCGGCATTAAAGGCGTGCGCCGCCGCCGCCGCCGCCGCCGCCGCCGCCGCCGCCGCCGCCGCCGCCGCC
>OU015745.1:83720219-83730883 GCA_907169655.1 Acomys percivali
ACACACACACACACACACACACACACACACACACACACACACACACACCAGCTGTCTATTTTAGCCAGTAAGGATGCCCAAACGTACACCCCCTTAGTGAGGGTTATGCACAGCAGCATGCGCCCCAGACAGGGTGCCTTAAAAGGAACCTCCAGGACCTTCAGGTTTGTAAGTCGTGTTTGCTCTGATTGTCTCGGTCAACTCAAAATCAAAAAGATTAATATCGTATGGCCAAAGGCAGCAGCCATGTGGTGGCATCTGCCATGCCTCCCTTGTCACAGGACCTGTCTCGCAGCACTCTCCTCACAGTCCCTCTGTCTCCAGAGGGCTCCTATCCATCCTTCAAGGTCTCCAAGCTTCCTCTGTGGACTTCTCCGACCTCGTATAGAATAAACGTCACCTTCATCTGGGCCACAGCCTCCATGACGCTTCTGTCATGAACGTCACACCTGGACGGCTCTTCACTGGTCTTTCTGATAAGCCTGGATACTCCTGATGACAAGAACCATGGTATCACTCAGCCCTGTAAGGCCTAATGGCACCAGCATCTCAGGGTTTGTTGAATAATGAGAAACCTATGTTCTTTATACTTTTGGTTGGTTGGTCAGTTGGTTTTCTTTTTGTTTTTTTGTTGTTGTTGTTGTTGTTGTTGTTGTTTTGTTTTGTTTTTTTGAGGCAGGGATTCTCTGTGTTGCCCTTGCTGTCATGGAACTTGCTTTGTAGACCAGGCTGGCCTTGAACTCATAGATGCCTGCCTCTCAAGTGCAAATCATCACCATGCCCAGCTTTATGACCATCCTAAAAGAAGGGCAGAAAAGGCCTACGCCCAGAGTACTCACACCCAGTGATCACCACAGGAAGGCTCTGCACACCTTAAACGGTGGTGGCAACTGGGCCGGGGAGTGGGGAGGGCTGTTGCTCTCCGCACACACTGTGTGTTCTCAGGGACAGCCCGCTGACCTGGCCCAAGGGAAAGACATCATTCTGTTCCTGCTTCGTTTTATTTCTATATTCTTCTAGAATCTAGACAGATCCACATGCTGGCTTTGGCCTCAGATCTTGATACCAACTGTGTTCTCTTTTTGTCATGGTGGGTCCTTCCTCACTGAGAGAAGGTGCCTTACAGGCGCACCTCTACCTGCACCTGGAGGCCCAGACATTGCGCAGTCAGTTACAGCTGTTTCCTAGGACTTCCGATAGGGTTTGTCTGATACCACCCAGGGATAGTAAGTAGCCAGTGACGTTTCCTTTCCCAGACCTTCCATTTAATCAGTCACTCACCCACTCATTCGTTTGCTGTTTCAGCCTACCCTTGCCTTTGTCTAAATGAGCAGGTATGGCTACCGCAAGACTCTAAATATTCTTTCTCAGAGACGTGCACAAAAGTAGCTTTCAGCCAGACTTTTACCAGCAGCTCCCGGCTGAAAGCAACACAGGAGCTGACTCTTGAAAGGATAGCCAGGTGCCCTTCAGGAGGATGGGATGGGCTTTCTTTGTGGGGAACTTGTGAAAACCGCGGAGATGTGCAAGAGTGTCTCTGTGGCAAAGGAAACCGCGCATGGGCAGACATAAAAAGCAGAACCCGCACAGGAAAGAGAAGGGCTTAGGAGTCCACTGTTAACACTTGCTGGGGAAGACTATCTCTCAGGCAAGGCTCCTAGACAAGCCATTGCTCATTCGTGCTGTGAGTCCTCTGCTCTCGCTGGTACCCAGGCACCATCACCTTGGCAAATTGCTGAGAGCAAGTAGCCCTCCCCTGTGCAAGGTCTGCAGAGATGTCCCCTGCACAAGGCCTTTTGGCAGCTGCTGATGGGACTCTGGGGCTGGGACCAGAGATTCCCCCAGGAGGTTGCTTTGCAAGCCGCGAGAGCTCTCCCCCGCTGTGGTTAATTTTCACTTTTCACAAAGACGCGCCCTCAGAGGAGACTAGCCTAGGAGCAACGCCTGCTGGGGAACACATGCCTCCCCAAGGGCGGGCGCTTTGAACCCTGCAGAGGCCAGGCTGCGATCATGTTGCCGCCGCCACCCGCTCCAGCTGCCGTGGGCCTCCGGGAGGCTGTGCGCGTGGGCCGGCCTCGCGTGCCGGGAGCCCCCAGCCCACATGAAAGCGACCCGGTGCAAGGCGGCTTCCCAGAGCAAACCACGCACGCAGCCCGAGCCAAAACCGAGGCCCCGCCCGCAGCCACGCGCTGGAGCGGGGCGCACAAAGGAAATGGCAAGGGCGTGAGTCACCCGGAGGCTTGGCAGGCCAGGGCTTTAGGCCCACAAGGGGACCTTTGTACTGGGTTCCGGAGGACGACTGGCACCCGCTGCAGGGTGGCAGGCATTTCAGAGCGCTGAGTAAGGGTGGGAATCAGGAGAAAGTTCTACAGGAGGAAGGGGACGACTTCTGTGTCACGCCACTCTGCAAAGACTGCGCTCTGCAGACCCTGTCTGCAGTCTTAGAGAAGCTAGTGCTTATGTACCCCAGTCCCATTTTTACTCACTCATACTGTCCTGTTTTGCAGGGATGTCTTCTCATCGTGCTGTGAGGGACTTACTTTTCCTGTGCACTTCCTAACAGAGATGGAGAACTATGTATGGTAGTGGATGGAGGATTGAATGGACCAATTCATTTGTACAGATAGAACTGTTCGAAGTTAGTCCAGTATCTACATTTTTCAAATGGGGGGGGGGCCTAAGCCCAGAGAGATGTATCCTTCCAGGCTTGGTATATTTTAACTGTTTGTAGTTCAAGGGGAATGCCCCTGGGCATGACTGACCAGGAAGGGTTAGGTTACTGAAAACCTGCAAGCCCAGATAAGATAACACCCCAGGGGACCTACTAGGGCCCAGAAGAGAAACCAGAGGAACAGCAGCCAGGGCTCCAGGCATTAGGGCAATCACAATGACAGGGACAAGCTTTTGTTGGGCAGTTGGTCTACCCCAGGCATGAATGTTTAATCTACTTGGCCCTGAGGAAGGTATTCTCCTAGACAAAGAAAGTGATTGGGAAGTTGGTGCCTTCCAGGACAGTCAATTGCCAGTGTCGCTGGTCATGGGCTATGTGACAGAAACTAAGTGGCAGCCTGCAGACCCAGACACTCATTTAGTGGAGGCCTTGGAGGTCTCAGCATCTTATCCCATCCCCTCACTCTCAGAGTCCACCAAGAAACTACAGTGCCAAATGATCTGAGATTTTCTTTTTCCTACCTGTGAAAAGACAGTGATTTGCCACATCTGGGAGTCTGTATATACCCAGCAGGCATGAACCGCTTTCCCATGGGGGAGAAAAGGACCTGCTACCACCTACCCATCCCACAGATGGACTCAGAGTGGACACAGACTAGACCTCTTTCTGAAGTCTCCTTCCCCAAGTCTCATGCTGCTTGCCTTCACAATGCTCCAAGCCTAATAGCAGGCTTACTGTGTAGACAAGCTGGTTCAGCACACTCCGGAACCCACACCCAGAGAACATACTGATGGGAGTCAGGCTGCCCAGATGCCATCCATCTGTGGCCAGGATCATCCGCTGCCTCTAGTGTTTGCTAATTTCCCACCAGAAGTCAACTTTTGAGTTAAGGATGGCTGTCATCCTTAAAACTTACTAAGTTTTTCAGAGTCTAAAGATGAGGAGTCCAAACGGGGTTCTACACCCAAAGGCAGTGGCTGAGAAGTTGTGCCTCGATTCCCGCCCACTCCGGTCAGCTGTACCCTTCCCTTGACGCCATTAACAAGAATGATAAAGGCTGGCGACTGCTGAGGGCTCGCTCCGTGACGAGCATAGTGCTTAGTGCTTAGCATGTTCCTTCATGAACCCCACCTCCCCACCCACCCCACCCCCAACAAAACCGTGAGATTATTCTTACCCACATTTCCATTTACAGGTGAGAGTTCAAATGCAATCAGGAAACAAGCCCAAGCCAGGAGCACATGGTTACTAACTACAGGAGTTGCCATTCAGAGCCCTGCGTCTGCCTCTCAGTCTAAGTTTGTAACCACCCACTTCCTGGGCTGAGCAAAGCAGGATAGAGCCGGTAATTGACCTCTGGTTCTTCTGGGCCCCTGTTCCTAGAGAAAAGCAACTCTTCTATGTGGGGAAAGGGCGCAGCAAAACGCACCATCGGGTTGCCAGAGTTTTCCAGAGTCTTGGCCTTGGCAGTTTAGGAATTAGGTTTGGATCAGCATCCAGGAGACAGAAACGTGTCCAGGCAGTCTGATTGAGGATGACTCAATCCACAAGGGACTGAGCCAAACCCAATTAATCGATTCACCTGTGAGACGGTGCTTGCCCAGAAAGAGCGTAGCTGGGAGCACTAGCTTTGGAGGAGGAGGCAGCTGGCTTTGAACTTCTCTCCATCACTTCCGAGCTCTGTGACTCTAGGCATCTTACTCACTCTTTGCCTCCTAGCTTCAGACACTGAAGATGGGATGAGAAATGGCATCTTGCATGATGACTATGCCTTAAATAGGATGTTGTGCACAAACTGGCTAGTGGAGCGGCTGGTGTTTAACACAAGGCTGGGGCTCAATACATGGCAATGCTTGCAATCTTCATTATGAACAGTATTTGGAAACTAGGTTTGGCCATGGGATACACGCACACGCACACGCACACGCACACACACAGCTCGGAAGGGTACTGGGAGAGCTCAGTTCAATGGAGGGGACTTAGCCCTCAGCCTCTCCTAGCTGTACTAGTGACACTCACCCCTTGCCATGTCATCCCAAAGCATTTCTATTCAAATGTCTAATGCTGCTTCGGGACTCAGAGCTTTGTCTTCCCCTGGCCAGAGCTGCTAGTCCTGACCTATGACCTCTTCCCTCTAGCTTCCGGTGGTGAACTCTAGTTCTCCTTGTGAAGCCCTGATCATACATACCTTCCTCTGGGAGACAATCCCAGCTGCCCGGGGAACTGACCTGAGTGCTGACCAGCCATCAGCTCATCTAACTTACAGCCACTGCCGGCCATGAGAAGCACAGCTGCTTTCTCTTTCTGAGCTTGAAGTCTAGCGGGGGCAAGAAACAGGCAAGGACTGCGAACCCAGCCAGTACAGCTGCTGCCAGTTGTCAGGAGAAATCACAGCGTGATGTGATAGCGAGCCCTGGAGGGAGAAGTGACTAGGAGAGGTCTCTGTGAGGAGGTAGTATTTAGCCCTGGGGCCTGAAGGACAAGGGGGAGCCAGCCCTGCCAAGAGCTGGGAACAGAGGGTTCCTGGCAGAAGGGACAGCTTTTCTCTTTGGAGGAGGAAAAGAACTTGATGTGTTTCTCCTGATCCGACTGGGATGGAGCAGATGGTTGGGGAGAGTGGGGGAGGAAGAACCGTGGTGATCAGAGGCGGCCTCTCTCCTCTGCACTGTGCACCCAGCTGGATGTTTGGTGTGAAAACCAGATCCCTTGACATTTATTGAACACCTACTCTGTGCTGTGTGTACCATGCAGACACTTCCCATCTTCCTTCTTATGAAATCCTTCATCTCCCAGCCACCTTACAAATGCCACTGTCCTGCAGTGTTGTCATTAGTTCCCTGTTGGGGTTTTGTCCTCTCTGCCCATCCCCCACCCTGATTAGTCCATAAGCTCCACTGTCGTCGGGGCATCTTGGTGTCTCTGCACATTGAACTAAAAAAAAAGTGTCGCCATGCTTGCGAAGCTCCAGACAGTATTCACACCCCTTCACTCTGTCTTGGGCAGCTCCAGGCACAGGAGGTGACAGTAACAGAAGTGGACACTTTACGGATCAAGCCTGTGGAAACCCACTGGGCTCCTTGCTGCCGAGGTCGGTTTGGTAGCACCCTCATGAGTATGGTTTAGGCTAACAAGTTCTTGGTACTACACACAGAGGTCAGTCTCACCCTTTATTTGTTAGTATCTAATCTCGAGAGTGAGAAGAAAGCACCAGATTGGCCTCCAAGGGAGCAAGGTGGTCTGGACAAGCCATGTAGATTACACTGCCTAGAGCAAGAATGAGTCCATTTGTTCTATATTTCATCATTAGGAACCCACCATGAGCTCTATAGACCCTGTGTTAGAAATCCTAGCAGATAGAAGTTCAGCCCTCTGTACTCTTTAGCTAAAGAACTGTAAGGCAGACCGTATACAAGGCTATAATGCAAGTACCAAAAATATAGTTATGGGAAGAAGGTGACCTTTGAACTTTAGTGTGTGGATAATACACAAGGGAAGGACCTTAAATATGGTTTTCATCTTTAATTTTTGAGCAATAAATAAATAAATAAATGCTGTTTTGAAAGGGCTGTTTGAGATCAAGGAGTGTGGCCAGCGGCGGGCATTTGGAGCCTGTGTGGGACATTACCGCGTGTGATGTTAGGGGCTTGCTGCAGGTACTTCATTCTCAATGGGAGCAGGTACAGAAGGTGAGTGAGATGTGTGTGGGGAGTGAGAGTGCAGATCGGGACTGTTACTATGGAGATGATAATCAAAGTGGACCCACTCAAGACTCCAGAAGCTGGAGACCACTGAGATTGTCACAACACATGGAAGAATACTAGCCTTGTGTTGGAATCAGGTTCCAGGCTGATCTCTGTCGCTGATTAGCTGTGCAACTTGGCTCAAGTCACTTTGATTTCTGAACCTGTTTCCTCAATTACACAATGAGGGTTGCAACCTCGAAACCCCAAGCTGTAATATGCAATAACATGAGCAAGGCCACCTTTTACTGACTCTGAGACTCCAGACCTTTCTCCGGGTGTTCCTTGGACATGGCCCTACCTCCTCCCAGCATATAGTTATCTTCTGCTAGCACAGGACCTTGGGTAAAGGACAGGTTCCCAATCTACAATCCCTTAAGAATTTTGCCAGATTGAGTTTTCAGGCTATGGGACACCCAAAGAAGCGATTTTAAGGAAAATAATTGTCTAGCAAAAAATAATACAGCTATGTTCGAGTCATAGACATACCTCATATGGACATTGCTGGGCGTCGCTATTTTAGTTTGATCGTCAAGTTAAAAAAAAATGTTTATTGCTTATAGCAATGAAAAGGCAGTTATGTTATGGCCACTGGGAATAGGGCGTGTGGATTTCTCCTGCCATTTCCACCTTGGCATTTCCTCCATATCCAACTGAGAGTTTACTTTGAAAATGTTAATGGAAAAGCAGAAGTATACTTCCCAGGAAAAGTTGGGGAGGTGGAGAAGAGGCCATACCACAACTTTTCCAGCCCTGCTTTAGTGGCATCGATGGCCCTGGGAGGACCTTCAGGCTGAGAGTGAGGAAGTGACGGTGACAAAAGGAGCTGGCCTCGCCAGGTTGGTCCTGGGGCCTGCGTCTGCAAATGAGCACGCCACACATGTTCTCCACACACACATGGAGTCAGGAAGGGAGGGTAAGGTCAGATGTTCTCTTCCTCCTCAGATCACCAAATTAGAGCTCAGGGATTTGATGTTGTTTGTTGTTGTTGTTGTTGTTGTTTGTTTGTTTGTTTCGAGACAGGGCTTCTCTGTGTAGCCTTGGCTGACCTGTACTCACTATGTGGACCAGGCTGGCCTCGAACTCACAGAGATCCACCTGCCCCTGCCTCCAGAGCACTGGGATTAAGGCATTCGCTGCCATGCCTGGTTGCGAGTTCAGGGGATTTGAAACAGCAAATTCATAAACCGTGTTTCAGCCCATTCTGGTTCCGTCGTGACTTTGCAGCCAACATGGGCTGTCTGTCTAGGAAGGCCCTGTCCTAAAAAATACAGAAATGTAGAAAAGCATTTAGACCTTTATTATTATTATTATTGTTATTGTTATTATTATTATTATTGTTATTGTTATTATTATTATCATTATCATTATTATTATTTTCTCTTTTGAGGAATGCTTCATACAAGCGTATGTAACAGTACCTCATTGAGAAATTCCTTCACAGCACTCTCACATGAAACAGTTTCCTTTGATGGACCCATCTCCTTTCTTCGCTGGTAACAGTGCCCTGATAATGTGCCCTACCTAGTCTGTGCACATAGCTCAAGCTATTTGTAAGAAATATTCCCAGGGGTGGACTTATCAAAATCGCTGTACATTTACACTTTTGGTAGAGTTTTTCAAGTTGGTCTTGGAGGATCTCTGCAGCAAGACAGTGTGCTGTTGTCACCACCTCCTCAGTGCGTCACAAACCTTAGGTAAAATCCAAAAGACGAAGAGCCAACCTAAGGGTTATCTTCAACTTGCATCTACTTAGTTATTTGTGCTTGTCAACATTTTACCATCTTCGGATGAGTAGATGCTTGTCTCTTTCTGAGACTTCCTGTTTAAAAGCCAAATTTTAGAAAGCCTACACACACAAGCTGTGTACAGGCTAAACTCTACAGGAGACAGTGGGGACCATCCATCTCCTGTCACAGGAGGCTTACCTCAGCCCAGTGGTACATACTGTACTGACCGTGTCCCTGGGTGAGTAAAGAGTGCCACAGAACAGGGTCAGGCCAGTCATCTGACAAATGTCTGGAAAGACACCTGGAGGAAGTTATCCTTCAGTGAAAACCCAGAGGGAGATTTCAAAGTTAAAGGGGTAGAGGAGGTGAGACAAATCATTCACAGAGGGAGGTGGAGGAATGCAAGTGTGAAGTGTTAAGTGAGAGAAATCCAGGTGAAAATAATGAAGAATGTGGGGGAGGGGAAGAACTGAAGAGAATAGGGGGTGACTCCGAGTCATCAGTTTGTATGGGACCAACAGGAATACCACACACCAGTTCAAGGATCAGGGAAGTCCTTTCCTAACCTGGATGGTCACCATACACGATCAGTTCGACACTTACAGAGTCTCTCAGGACCAGGGGCTTTCTCGGAGGCATCAGGGATACGTTTCTCATAGAGTTCCGGTTTCAGGGTTCAGTGTTGTGCAGTCTGTGCAGTCTGTGAAGACGGAAGTGGTCAGTGTGGCAAGGGTCGAGATGAGACAACAGCTAGGTGGCCCTCTTCAACACGATGAGCCTGTAACTGGGTCACCATCATGTGCAAACCTGGGGTGGGGGGGCGGGGGGATAGGGGGGCAGGGGGGACAGGGGGGCGGGAATCAAGACACCTGCCCATCAGGGGCTGCCTCTTCTTCTCTCAGCTTCGGCATGACACCAGACACCAGAACTTCTTTTCTTCGCCCCAGTGGGTCTGTGGCATGCATTAGACAGCCTGCCCTTGTCATCCCACAGCAGCCCCGACCCCATGCTAGGCCAGCCCCCTTCCTGTGAGCCCCTTCTCCCTTCCTAATGATGCTGCCTCAGCAGGATAGTTGGCAACACAGAGGTCAGCACCGCTGCTGTGGGAGCTATGGCTTTCAGAGGAGTGCAGGGTGAGGGGAGCTGTGGGAGGTCCTGTCAGGGGTTGTGTTTAGTGGAAGAGGCTAAAGAGAGTTCAGAGTTCACTCTGTGGAACAAACCAGGGACAGGGGACTTACCCAGAAGTTCACATTCAGGAAGCAGTTTGATATCTGGTCTGCAGCTGAGGAGAGATCTGGGAAAGACACCATTTTGGACAACTTCATCTTTAAGAGAAAAGAGAAATTACAAAGCAGGTAGGTGTATGAGAATGTCACAGTAAAACCTGTCGTTTTATACAGTACATATAATCATAACTACAAAATAATTCGGGTTAGAGTGACAACTTATTAAATTTGGTGACATGGTCCTTTCTGTACTTAGGCTCCACGGGCACACTGCCTGTCAGCTCTGCTGCCTCTGCTTCAGTCTGCAGTATCTGGGCAGTTCTGAGGGCTGAGACCTCGCAACACAGCAAGGCAAGCATTTGCCAAGGTCAATCCAGACAGAAAGCCTAGGGGTGCTGATTTCTGCCTGCAGCATCTTCATCCAGGCAGGAGCATTGCCTTTTAGAGTGGGAGGGCGTCCATCCTGCTCCTCTTTGAATGAGGCCCTCTGTCTCAGCTCACAGGGAAGGCATGGGGTTTGTTGCTGGAGAGAACCCGCTGCAGGACACCAAGGTCAGAGAAGCCCGCAGGGCGTGGAAAGGAAAGCCACAGTGTGCATGTCCTGATGACTACAACCAGTGCTCCCAGAGTTCACTCTGTACCCACTGTGGCCTCATTCTCTGCTCGGGGACAGTATAACCTTCGAGTCCACCCTTGTGGTATCCTGAAAGTTCTACTTCATGTTTGGCATAGAAGCCATAGACCAGAAGTGCAGGAAAGTGGCGAGCAGAAGGGATTGAGCATTCGCAGGTTCTAGTCCTAGGAGATCCAAAGTCTTTGCAAATCTGGCTGCGCCAACACATGGGGCAAGAACACGCTGACGTAACACTCATTGCCTTGTCCCCATTCCCTCTTACTCTACAACTCTGGTCAAGGCCTATGTAGCCATCTGAACTTTTCTGTAATGGCAGGTATGTTCTGTGTCGGTGCTGTTTGACAGGGTGGCCATTAGCTGTCTGTAACTACTGCATACCCGAGATGGTCTAGTGCGGATGACAAAATGGGTCTTTAATTTCTCTAATTGTTTGCTAATTTTCATAATGTAGTCATCCACAGAGGAGATGAGTTATAAGGAACGGGGTTTACCTGGACTCATGGTTTTAGAGGTACAAGGTTGAGGGACTGACCAAATATGGTGATGGCTTTCTTATTGCAGAGTCCCAGAATAGCACAGAACATCTGGCGGGGGCTTGAGAGTACACACGCATTTGTGTGTGTGTGTGTGTGTGTGTGTGTGTGTGTGTGTGTGTGTGTGTGT
>OU015745.1:83730893-83745422 GCA_907169655.1 Acomys percivali
TGTGTGTGTGTGTGTGTGTGTGTGTGTGTGTGTGTGTGTGTGTGTGTAGTCTACCTTTTCCTCTTCCTTGAGAAGCTACCAGGATTCAGTTCTAAGGGACTCCGTACTGGCGACTTGGTCTAATATATCCAACACTATTAATCTGCAAGAGCCTCGCCTCTGAGCACCATGGTCAGCTTAGGTTTCCCCACTATTGATACATCCCAGTGGGGACGGAGTTAAAACACATGGAACGGCTCAAGGCTACTGCAGTGTACAGTGCAAACTGATGAGCCCCGGTTGTATTGAGCACCACTGTTCTGCTCAGATATTGATCCACGGGGACCCGAATTCCTAGAGACAAGAGCCAAAGCAGACCCCTGTGGAAAGACTTTGTGCCTGCTTTGTTGCTGGAAGACTATGCGGGGCTAGATCAGTTCCAGCAGAACACGCCTCCCCCCCACCCCCCCACCCCCCGTTCAATCTTTCTGTATTTCCTTTCTTTAAAGTCTAAACAAACCAAAACCAATCCCTCTCTTCAGTGAGCTCACAGATCTTTGAGAAAAGACAGAAATTGTCTGTTCAGGCCAAGAGGCCACGGAGGACCTTATAGAGAAGAGAGGGATTTTCCCCCTTGGGCAATGGTGTACCCTGCACACCAGGCGCTTCAAGCTGGGAACAAGTTGGATATGCAAATCTGGGGCCACACCCGGCCTCTTGAATCAGACATTCCTGGGGTGGAGCTGACAATCTGTTTGAACAAGCCTGCTCACTCGGATGCCCTGGGAAGTGTGAGAACCTCAACTCCAGAAGGCTTGGGGCAGTGGTGGGTGGGGGCAAAGGGAACACAGGCCTCAAGATTCTCAGAAGAGCCCCAAGAACTTGCCCTTGAGTCTGCCGAGGAGTTCGACAGGCGGGACATGCCCAGGCAGAGGCCCTGCACCACACTCCCACTGTCACTGCCTGAGTTCCGGGTGCCTTCTGATATAGTTTAGTAATGTTAAAATAATAATTTGTTTATATCTCATTGCTTAGGGTAAATTCCAGGGTGTTTTAAAATAAAATAAAATGGCATTGTTTAAGATGGTTAGACTTCCTTTGAGTTCTAAATTCAACTGAGGGTTATCCAGGCTTAAAATTTGCAAAGTCTACTAACCCGCTGAACGGCTCTAACCTCTCCTCTTGGTTCCTTTAAAGAAAGCATAAATAAGCCTTTAACACAAAACTGCTAAAGGAAATGAAAAGCGACTAGCTAAAACTGCTATTTAAGGTCCTTTTTTTTTCTTGAACATTTATTTTCTCTGTCATCAGCTTAATTTCTCAGGCAATCTATGCACCTGCCCTCTTGCGACACACACACATACACACACATACATACACACTCATACACACACACACACATACACACACACACACACACACACTTTTTAGCTTTGAACGAACAAACCAGGTAACCAAACTGGTTAAGGCTGTACAAAACTAAGGCTGAAGCGTTCCGTGGGAAGCTGTCCTTAAACATTCTCTCACACCTGAATGCCACTCTAAAATTTCACGAGTTAGTTAAGAAACAAAACAAGAGCCTCACAGGTTTGGGGGTCAGGCATATATTGAGGCTCAGGTTCCAGCTCTGCCTCTTGCTAGCTAGCCAGTGACTTCTTTTTCTTCTCCTGGAGTCTTTCACTAGAGCAGCAGTCTGCAATGTGTGGGCAAGGTGCAATGAGCTGGGTATAAAGAGGCTAGCGCATAACAAACATCTGAAGCCAGGCTCGGTGGCGCACGCTTTTAATCCCAGCACTCAGGAGACAGAGGCAGGCGGATCCCTGTGAGTTCGAGGCCAGCCTGGTCTACAAACTGAGTCCAGGACAGCCAAGGCTACACAGGGAAACCTAGTCTCGAAACACCAAAAAATAAGCAAATATCTGAATATCCACCTCTACCTCCCTTTCCTTCTTACATAAAACCGAAGGGTGAAAACCTGGCCTTGAATCAGTTAATGGGGACAGCTAGAATTTGAATCTGGCCAAGCACCGAGTCCTTGGGTAAATTATTAAAATGTTCTGTTTGGAGTTCTTTACCCTTAGAGGGAGAATCTAAAAGTTCTATCTGTCCCATACATGTATTTCATAGGATCTATCAAAGCAACAAAAGCTAATGGCTGGAAGTGACCGACAGGTGCTCTTCAGGCCAGGGGCTCACATCTTCCAGGTGGCCACACCCCCTGCCCGTTCTGCGCAGTGAGCCTGGCTTGTGTCATCCACCTGTAGTTTCTGTCTGGACTCTGAGCATTTATGTTGTTGCTTTGATCTAGCCCAAAGCTTTCAGGGCACAGGTGAAAAAGCTTAGGAGAGTTAATCGGGAATGCCGTAGGCATTTGAAACCGCAAAGCCCAGTCCCCAGCAACACATCTCTTTCAACAAGGCCACGTCCCCTAACCCTTCCCAAACAGTTCCAAAACTGGGAACCAAATATTCAAATATATGAACTCATGGAGGACATTCTTATTCAAACCACTACAGTATATATGCATAAGTAGCCAGCAAAGGGAAGACTGAGAGTCCTTTAAAGACTTGATGGGAACATTCAATAATACATTGAATTAAGAGCCTGTATTATCTGGTCAGTTGAAGTTGGAGAGTTGGTTGTGATTAACAAGAGACCGGCACCAGTGAGATAAAATCTTTACTTTCTTGGAACAACTGTGCTGGTCAGCTAGTACTGAGGTTTTTGGTGATTCAGAAGAGACCAGAATCCATGAGAATTGCAAATCTCGGAGCATTTCCTCAGAGTCCATACCCAGAACCTGTGAGCTAAAGGGGGGTAAGGCCACCTCTCCTGCTGGTAGCTGAATTTGGTAGTACACAAGAGACACCCAGCTGGTACTGATTTTGAAAACATGACACAGTCATGGAGGGTAGTTGAGGCTTGACACTGTGAGGCAGGACGGGCTGGAGTTCATAAAGAGAGGCCGGGAGAAGCCACAGGTGAAGGTGCAGCCTCAGTTGCAGCAGGCAGCCTGGGACTGAAGAGGTCATGAAGGAAGTTTAGGCTTGGCGCCAGGGGACAGGGTCAGAGTCTCTGAAGAGAGCCTGGAAGGGGCTACTTACTGGTGAAAATGTCGCCTGGTTGCAACAGGAGACCCTAGCATTTTGGCGACCATGGGACAGCCTCCAGGGATCACAGCAGCTGAGAAACGCAGCCTGCCTGAGCCTACAGGACAAGCAGTGTCTGCTGCAGATGGCAGACCTAAGAAGTGGAACTTTGGGGGCTGGTGGACTGTGAGTTGGTCCCAAATGCCAAGCACTGACCTACACTGTGGAATTTTTGTTTCACTTTGCTTTGCTTGTGAGGCTGCCCTGATATCCATTTGGAGTATGAAGGTATTTAGCCCTTTCTTTCTTTCTTTCTTTCTTTCTTTCTTTCTTTCTTTCTTTCTTTCTCTTCCTTCCTTTTTTTGTTTGTTTGTTTTTTTGTTTGTTTGTTTGTTTGTTTGTTTGTTTTTCAAGACAGGGTTTCTCTGTGTAGCTTTGGTTCTCCTAGACTCACTTATATAGAGCAGGCTAGCCTCAAACTCACAGTAATCTACCTGCCTCTGCCTCCCGAGTGCTGGGATTAAAGGCGTGCGCCACCACCACCTGGCGTCCTTCATTTCTTTTTTTTTTTTAAGGGAGCCCACACTTAAGAGATTGAATATTTTATAGAAACTTCACAATTCTTAAGCGACTTGGGATACTTAAAAAGACAAAACATTTTAAAATGTGAATTTTTTAAAACTGTGGGACCTTTAAGAGTTGAAATGCTTTATACTGTGATATTAAGCATCTTGGGGACAAATGAGAGGTTAAAAAGTGAAGCATATGTGTGTCAAGTTGAAAAGGGATCAACTGGCTAGTGTTACGCCATTTGGGAAAGGGGAGCCTCAACTGAGGCAATGTCTCACCAGAATGGTCTTCAGGCAAGTCTGTCGAGGCAGTTTCTTTATTGATGATTAATGTGAGAGGGCCTAGTTCACTGTGGGTAGTCCCCACTTCTACCCCCCCCACCCCCCACCCCCCAGCTTGTGGTGCTGGATGGTATATGAAAGCAGGCTGAGCAACTCAAGAGGAGCAAGCTAGTAAGGGGCACCGCTCCATGGCCTCTCCATCAGCTCCTGCCTCCAGCTTCCTGCCTTGTCTGAGTTCCTGCCCTGATTTCCTTCAATGGTGAATTGTTACCAGGAAGTACAAGCTGAAATAAACCTGTTCCTTTTTCTGTCATGTTGTTTCAACACAGCAATAGAAAATATAAGACACCGGCTCTACAGAGAGTTCCAGGGCAGCAGGGTAACTCAGATAAACATACATACACACATATATGCACACACATATATGTATGTATGTATATATACATACATACATATATATACTTATATATGTGTGTGTATATAATATATATATATATGAAACACTAAGACAAATTTGAAAATAATAGCAGACTACTTTATGAATTGTCACGCCGCTCTGCCGTCCCATTAGCGGTATCCCATATTCCTACAGCGCTTGCTTTGGTCAGTCTTACAACTTGGAACCCGTGTTATGCCTGGGAGGAGAGGGCTTCACCGTGCTGGTGTTGTTCATTCCCAGGCATGTAATTACTGACCTGAGTGCTTCCCCCACATGTTGGCCTGTGCTGCATTGCTGCTGCTTAACATTTGCCCCAGCCTGCTGTCCATTCTCCCAACTGAACTGTTTGGATTATCGCTAGTCCTTGCTGTAGTCTAGCTTTACACCCTTCTGCAAAAGAAAAAACAAAAAACAACAACAACAACAAAAAAACCAAAAAAACTATGTTTCCTGTAAGTAAGTGGCTTTCATTTTGTATTGTAAATGTTTTAAACAATTTTGAGTAGTTCAGCTTATTGGCTTCTAAGTTTTGTTTTTTACAGCTCTTGTTTTGTTTTGGTCAGTTTTGAGAAATACTAGCCAAATCCTAAGTCGCTAAGACTGAGTGAGTCACTGAGACTGGGTAAGTCACTAAAACTGGGTAAGTCACTAAGACTGGGTGAGTCACTGAGACTGGGTAAGTCACTAAGACTGGGTTTTGTGTGGCCTCTGTAAGTCTTGTAGCATCTGCTCTTAGGCCCATGGTTAGCAGCAGCCAAAGGTCTGAGACTTGTATGTTTGAGAGATTTGCCCAAGATGACTTGACAAGTCAGTTTGAAGCTGGCTCCACATCACATGGCCCTCGCCTTGCATACTGAAGAGTCACTTATAGCACTGAGTTTATCATACCCCTGAAATCACGGGTGCGCTGTTGCCAACAGTATAAGACAAGGCTCTGTTGAAAAATTACCTTTTGTCATCTTGCCAGCTCAGGTGAGCCCAAACCTATGATTTTTCCATTTTGTGTCTTTGCCAGCTGGCTTTCTTGGAAGCTTCTGCTTAGAGCCCTGTGGTTAGAGCCAGAAAATCAGTCTCCAAGCCCCACTTCTGTCACCATGCCCCAGCAGCTGAGGCCAAGCAGGGTTCCAGGCTCCACCACAGCTTCTTCAGCCCTTCAGTTCCAGCCGTCAGCACCTGCCATGAGTGGCCCTTCCCAGAGGTCTCAGCACCTTGTCTCCTGTGGCTCCTTGACCAGCTTTATGACTTTACCTTTCCTGTATCAGTCTCCAGGATGTCCAAAGCTCTCCTTTTTTGTGTACTGTAAATTAGAGTTCCAACTTTAATTTTCTTCAGAGTGTCCTAGAAAGAGCGACAGACACACGCATGACAGCGCTAATGGTGAAAGTCACTAATCTGTACAATTAATATGTTAATTATAAAAGAGAGTCACTCATCTGATTAGATCTTATCTGATTAGACCCTCCCCTCTGTCTACAGATAAACAGCACTACAGAATTTATGATCTACATGCTCTACATAAACTTAGGCTAAACTGCAAACATAAAAGGAAAATAGTTCAGGCGTGGTGCCGCATGGTTTTAATCCTAGCACTCGGGAGGCAGAGGCAGGTGGATCCTTGTGAGTTGGAGGCCAGCCTGGTCTACAAAGGGAGTCCAGGACAGCCAAGGCTACACAGAGAAACCCTGTGTTGAAAAAACAAAGAGAGAGAGAGACAGACAGACAGACAGCCCAACACAGAGGATCTCAAGTCCTGCCAAGCACACCAGTGGTCTTCTCTTGAGTTCCTCCCTCTAACCACCTGCTGTCACTTGTGCTGCTTCTGTGGAATGTCCAGTGAGCCATTTCCTCCCTCTTTATGCCACTGGCACACCTCTGAAGCTGCCTATGGGGACCTCCCAGACCCAACACTTTCCATGTTTCATAGGCACAGGGCTAGAGATGCTGGGCTCATTAAGAAAGGACACATTGGGGGAGTATACATCTGCTCCTAAATGTCTCCTGCTTCTCACAGAATATAAAACCTGTTCTGCACCCACTCCTGAGTCTTAGAGCAGGCAGTTCAGGAAATATTTCTCCCACCAGCAAATGAGGACCCACCTCACAGAGAGTTTAACAATCTTGTAAAACCTAAGAACCTTGCCCAGAGTCACACTGTCAAAACCAGGAATGGCAGGGACTGGATGCCAACTCCTGGGATCCCAAAACATTTTTTATCAGCATGCTCCATTTTCTCGATATAGGCAGGGATGGGGGTGGGGGTGGGGGGGGTGGAGTCTCTGCAGCGATAAGGATTGTTGCTTAAGAGTTTGAGCCTCCAGAAATTACTTGCTTTAGCTCGGTCCAAGTGAACAACAGGCACCAGGGACCTCATCTTGGATTGCTGCTTTGGCTTGGAGTGATTGCATTCTGCCTAACAACGGAACATGGGCCTTCCACCAGCATCACATACTAATTGTCCCAGCTTTGATTACAACTATAATTACAGTACTTCTTGTGTTAAGGGTGTTTCATATCTGCCCCTGTCCCAAATTCTGTCAGAACACAGGCTCTATCTGTCTTTAAAAAAATAAATAAATAAATAAAACAGATGCGTTTTAGGTGTGTGAGTGTTTAGCCTGTGGTGTGTATGTACGCTGGGTGCATGCAGTGCCCAGGGAGGCCAGAAGAGGGCATCAGATCAAGTGGAACTGGAGTTGCAGACACTTGTGAGCCACGGGTTAAGTGCTGAGCATCAAACCCAGGTCCTCTGCAAGAGCAGTGATGTTCTTACCTTCTGAGCCATCTCTCTAGGCCCCATCTATTTGTTTATAACTGTGTCCTGAAGGTGAAGCTCCACCCTCAATAAATACGTGTGGTACGCACAAATAAATGTTAAGAATAAATGAGCTTATTTCTGTATGTTCTAGGCCATTGTCTAGGTACCTGTATTGATCCAAGAACTTCTGTTAGCATCTCTCATGCCAAGACTATTACTACAGTGTACATCTCTCAGGGAGCAGCTGTACTTGCCATAAGACTTAATATTCAGCATGAAGGCAGTCTCAAAGGCCAGCCTGTGGGTCAGCACTACTAAAGTCCATGGCTTTCCAGCACAATTTCAGACCCACCCTGCCTGGTGTCCCACGTCCAAGACCTCCCACATTAAGGTCTTTATTTGTGGCTCCTTCTAAAACCAAGTCTCATGATTTCTGCACAAAACAAACCCTAAATAGATGATGGATAATGAGCTCTTTATTACTCTTGGGAAGCTGATTTTTAATCTGTCTCATAGACATGGATGGAAAAAGAGAACTGATGGGCTATTAGGAAAAATAATACTTCCTGCTTCCAGTAATGTGCCAATCCCTGCCTGTGTGCAGAAACATCATCCAGCAGAGAATGGCACATCAGTCATAAACAGTGATCTTTAAATGATTACTCTGAAAAGATACGTGACCCTTAGCACTCTATACAATGTGAGCCTGATCATAAAAACATTAGCATATTCTCCTAGACTACTCAGGCCCTGATTGGGTGGACTTTCTATTAGATAAGGAAACCAAATCCTAAGACATATAAAGAGCACATACTGACCTGATCTGGTACAATAGGATAGTTTGAGACAAACACTCTGGGAGTCAGAAAAGGGTTCATATTGTACCTCTGATTTTCCTAAGTAACTTGTCTGGGGTAAACTACTTCTCTGAATTTATTTCCCTGTCTATAAACTGGGGTATAATACTTACCTCATAAGATTGTGGCAAGGGCTGGACAGTGGTGGCACATGCCTGTAATCCCAGCACTCGGGAGGCAGAGGAAGGCGGATCGCTGTGAGTTCGAGGCCAGCCTAGTCTATAAAGTTAGTCCAGGACAGCCAAGGCTACACAGAGAAACCTTGTCTTGGGAAGAAAAAAAAAAAAAAAAAAAAGATTGTAGCAAGAGGTAAATGAGCAAAGCTCCAGCAAATGTAAGAGTGAGCAGAGAGCTAAGCGCCATATCGGTACCAGCACTGTATTGCTGACATCTCATAAGCAGAGCATGTGGATGTTGGGCGAATGCAGGATGGATCAGTGGAGAGCTTGGCTTGGTGGAGGAAGGGCAAAACGGTTTGGAAATGAGCAGCCAGAAGGCATGACAGCTTGGTGCGTAGAGAGGAGTGAAGCTGGCTCTGGTCCCTGCTCTGCTGTGGTCAGCACTGAATAGTCCCAAGGGGTAGACATGTATCTCCTCAGATTCTTCCACAGTCTTCCACTGTTGCCGCTAGCTTTCCACTGACTCAGACTTAGACAGTCCACTCAGCATCCCTGTGCAGCTCCGCGGCGGGGCAGGGTGTTGACTTAAGTCCTCTGCTGGGTGAACACACCTTCCTCCCCCAGCCATCTTCTTGACTACTTAGGCCCAAGAGAAAAAAAATCCAGTTAGTGAGGTCCATGATGGGCACGCAGACCTGAGGTGCACTTTGGAAAGCCAATCTCACCTTGACTCCTGTTTTGTTTTCCAAGATTCCTTCTTGCCTGAGGAGGAGATAAAGTGTAAGGATTTGCTATTCAAGATGGATTGGTTGCCCAGGAGCACTGTGGGAAGCTCTGATTCTATGACCCTTCCCCCCCTCCCCGAAGGAGTCTCTCAGGATAGGACCTAAACACTTCCTGTGTGCCCTAACATTTACGAAGCCCTGATTTAAGACCGTTAGTCAGCCTGTGTTTTTGTCACTTGTTTCACACGTGGCCACCATTTCCTGCATAATTAAACATGTCTATTCCTACACAAGAGAAGAGAAATTTTACACTCTAAAACACAACTGACGGATCCTTCTCAGTTAGCATGACTTGATTACAGGCCAAAGGAAGCAAAGAGCATGGGAGGAATCTAGTCGCAGACATGGAAGAGGCTACAAAATCAGAAAAATCTATCTCAGAATGGCCAGCATCCAAGGCAGGGCCCAGGCAGCAGGAATTAATGGATACCTGGATGGAAAATTCTGCGGAGTTGACTTCCGATGGCTTCCGGAGCTGTAGCTATCTGTCCGAACTGAAAATTCCCAAGAGAGAATCTGATGGGTCAGGGCACAGTCATATGACAAACCTGGACACCAGCCCCTACCCCAGCCCCCACCCCCAGAAAGCATGGTATCCTGTGGGTGGAGCTAGAGGCCCCTCCCTGCACAGTGAGCTGGACACTCCCTTGAACAAAATCAGGGGTTGGCCACACGTGCACGGAGGCATCAGGAGAAATGTTGCCATCCTCCCTGCGCTGGCAGACTGCAGAGCCCTGCGCATCAGGAGAGACGCAGATGTATGTGAGACTTCAGCGAGATGAAAGGAACTGTGAAAGCTTTCTTAGAGTGACGGAGGGAGTTCAAAAGCAAGGAAAAGCAGAGTAGAGGCGAGAGTGCGATTTGATGTTGTCAGGAAGGCAAAAAAGAATCACCTGACAAAATGACTTCAAGACGCTCACTTCCTGGAGACTGATGGGGGCAGATGCGTCCCATGTCCCCAAGAGGCAGGAAGGCACAGACTTTCTAAGGTGTCTGTGAGAAAAGACAGCAGAGGGCTGAATGTGCAGGCTCGTCCTCTGCAGCATGACCCTAAGGGCTGAGCCTACACAAAGCATGCATGGCTCCCAGAGACAGGACAGAGCCGTGGCGGGGGACCAGGCAGGGAAACAAGGCTTGAGTGCTGCATTTAGGCATGAGCAAGTAAGTGCCTGAGTGTGGTAGCAAGAAGCTAAAGGAACAACATTGTCATGGTGGTCTATGGGTCATCCCTCTCAAGGCCCACATGGAGGTGTTGACAGACTTTTTTTTTTTTTTAGGTATCAACTTCTATAGTAGGAGATGGGTACCATAATTGAACTCCAGCTAAAGGCACTACAAGCACAAAACTCACTGATGTTTCACACGTACCTAGTGTGACAGGCCAAGAGTGAGCTAAATGCTGTATATAACAGAGGTGACTTGCCCACTGTTACATGGATGTACAACAAAAAAGCATAGGCCTGTTTGAGCCAGGCATATTTAACTTCATAGCCTGTGCTAAATAGTCTTTATTGGTATTCAATATGTTAGCCGGTTGCATTATGGACATTTTGGTAAAGTGCTGATATAAATAAAGTTGCTCAAAATTGACCAAAAAGCATGGTAGTGATTACCAGAAAGAGCATGCGGGGGTAGAAAAAGGAAGCCGAGTATGATCCGGGCACTCAAACACATGTGTGGGAGTACACATTGAGCCCCATTAGTATTTATAATTAAAATCTGTTGTTTTAGTTACTTTTCAATTGGTATGATGAAAAAACCATGACCAAAGTTATTTATAAAAGAAAGCTTATTGGGGGCTTAGAGGTCCCACAGGGTGGGTGAATCCATGGTCACCATGGCAGCAGGCAGGCAGGCAGGCAGGCATGCGTGGCATGGGAGCAGTAGCTGAGCACTTACACTGGATCCACAAGCACATGGCCAAGAGATCCAACTGAGAATGCTGTGGGCTTCTGAAACCTCAAAGCCCACCTCCAGTGGCACACCTCCTCTAACAAGGCCACACCTCCTCTAGCAAGGCCACACCTCCTAATCCTTCCCAAACACTTCCACCAGCTGGGGGCGGAGCATTCAAATACATGAGCCTCTGGGAGCCATTCCTATTCAAACCTCCATACCTGCTAATAAAGTTTTAGCACTTTCTGCATATCTATCATATAAACAGTTGCATATGACGAAACTTGCATTTCTCTATGGTATCTTCATTTTTTATGCAAACAGCCTTTGTGTACACAGTAGGATTTCACATCCATTAATGATTGAGTATTCACAGAGATATGAACTATTAGATATCTGTAATGTATACCATTATTTCTATTATACTTTATTTTTAGCTAGCTAACTCTAAAGAGAAACTATCAAACATTATATACTTTGAAAACAAACAGACACAAACAAGTGATCAAGAAAGACATCAAACACATGAAAAGCTGTAACTTGTCAAGTGTGTGTGGCCACCAGTTGAAGTGGGGCTAATGCCTTGGTGTTGATCCCACACTGACCCCAACCAAGCAGTGGGAGGCTCCATTCTGAGAGTTGACCTAAGGTGCTGAGGGTGAAGCTCAGTGGAAGAGTACTTACTGAGCATGTGTAATGCCACCCCACCCCCCCACCCGCCACCCCCACCAGTCCCAGGATCATAGTAAGTAAGTATGTAAATAGGAACCCATGACATATTCATTTGGGGCCAGCACATTGTGTCAGGAAGTTGGTAGACAGCACAGAAGATGCTACTGCCATTCCAAGAGTCCTCACTCCAAAGCTTTCAAAAGTCGTGTTGGGGTGTGGTAGGGGGCCAGCCATACTTTCTTTTTGTGTGTGTGTGTGTGTGTGTGTGTGTGTGTGTGTGTGTGTGTTGTTTTCAAGGCAGAGTTTCTCTGTGCAGCCCTTACCTTCCTGGAACTTAACTCTATGGACCAGGCTGGCCTCAAACTTAGAGATCTGCCAGCCACTGGCTCCCCAGTGCTGGGATGAAAGGTGTGCATCTCACCACCAGGCAGGCTCCATCCATACTTTTTTAGAAGTCCCATTCCCTCAACTGGGCCTTCTTTTAGCAGAAGGAGGAGGTAGTGTCTTCTGAGCCGTCAGGAAGTTGGACCCCACAACTCAAAGACTGAGAGTCTAACTCCAGCTGGCAAGCCCCCCTCCCCTCTCGTGCGCCCCCTCCACCCCCACACTCCCCTGCTCATTAACAGCGACTAGAATGTCTATTACCCCCCCCCCCCCTTTGGGGACCCGGGGGGGTCCTTTTTTTTTCCCCCCCCCCCCCCCCCCCCCCCCCCGCTCTCATCAGTGCTTAGCGTTGTGCTTTTACTCAGCTAGTGCTGAATAAATACTTCAAAAAATGCTCAATAATATAAACTCTGAAAAGGGCTGTAGAGCTAGCTGATTGTGAGTACCTAAGCTAGCAACTTTTGCTGGTTTATGCTTTGGGGTGCAAAATAAATCTGCTTTTCAGTGTTCCCTCAGAGGATTATAAATGTAGCAGCCAAGTCTCTGGCACACAGTAGGTTTAATAAATATTGACTGAATGAATGTATATTATATATATATATATAGCGTGTATATATATGTATTTTTTTTTCTTTGCTATGTTGAACCCAGAGCCTCGTGGTGGGGTCATGGTAGGCAAGTGCTCAGCCACTGGGCTGTATATACTATGACCTCTGACTGGGCGAATTAACTGAAAATGAAGATAGAGCATGGGCAGAAGATAAATGCACAAATTAACTGAAAAATTGCAGCAACCCTCCAAAAAAAAAAACCAAAACAAAGCAAAACAAAAATACACCCGTATTAAGAGGGGGGAGGGGATGGGCATGCCTGCGTCACACCGCAATTCATTGGAAAGCCACCATCCCACAAGCTGTAGGAAGTAAGTCTCTGACCCGTCACACTGATTATCACTATATGACAACAAACAAAACAGAAGGTGCCTTCCAAGGTTTCTTAATTTAACTTACTAACTTCCTCAATTTTTCTGAGCTGAAGAAGCATCTTTTGAGCAAACTCCGAAATGGAATTTAGCTGTAAATAATTGCACTTTAATTACTCCTTTCTAAATTGCACAGGTCAAAAATGCTTTCTGAGGTTTGGGTTTTCTTTAGTGAGGAAGATGTGCAAATGAGGAGGAATTAAATGGTAAAGTCAGGCTTGTCTGGAACGTGGCCTCCCCGCTTTTTAATAGGCCTCTTTTCCATTTGGTTTGAGATAAAGTGGCCCCAATTATTTTAAAATCCTTTAAAGGAAAAGATATCCATAAATTACGTTGTAGACCTCTCCTGGTTTCCCAGAGAAATTAAATTCTTACCTTAAATGACTTAAGTCGCATGCACAGAACCAGACAAAACTCCCTTCTGTGGCATTACAAAAGGCAGACACAGCAGCACAGAGTTTCAGAGCTAAAAAGATAAATAGAAATAGATATAAACACACCCCAGCAGCAAAATTCAATAGTGAGATCAAAGCTAAACTTCCGCCTTCACAGAGTTCCCCTTAAGATTTTTTTCCCCTCTTTTGCACCATAATCTGAGCCTCAGAACGTTGGTTCCTATTCAGTCTCAAGATCAAACAGCTCACACACATCTGCTGGGGTAGGGGTTTCCTTCTTTCTTTCTCTTTCTTTCTTTCTTTCTTTCCTTTTCTTTTTCTTTTTTTTTTTTTTTAAGGCATTCAATAATTAGTGGGGTGAGGGGAGAAGAGAGAATTGAGCACAAGTATAAAGACAACAGGAAAACACAGCACCACACTCCTGCCATGCAAATGACGTCCGTGGGAGGGGATTGCATGGGAACGTTTGTGAGAGGTACTGCCAACGCACCCCAGAGAAGGTTTTGTCGTATCGTTTGCCCTAGCCCTGAGCATTATCATGTTTGTCTGTCTTCTAATTGAAGACATCGCTTTATTTCATCTCTTCCCATGTGGAAAGCCTGTTCCGGAACCTGTTTCAGAGCAAAGTGGACAAAGGCCAGGCCTAGGGTTGTCTGTGACCCAGGCAGCTGCAAGCCATGCACTCAGGCTTGGTCCCCAGTGAGCCATAGCAGGGCAAGGTCAGAAATGCTGGACGACACCGCCCCAAGAATGACAGCTTTGGGGAAGGTGAGCTCTTAGGGTAGGAGCTGGGGCTTGACCCGGGAAGTGGATGGGGCATGTCTCAGGCAGAAGGACCTGGTAGGATTATTTGGTTCATTGAAACATTCACGAATGAGGAGCTGGGGAGACCGTACAGGCTCAGCCATGAAGTGCTCGCTCTGCAGGCACGAGCACCTGAGCTGAGCCAGCTGTAGCAAGGCTTGCATGCCAGGTTACATATTCTCAGTACCAAGGAGGCAGAGACAGGGGTCCCCCTGGAGCTTACTGGACAACCAGACTAGTCCAATAGATGAACCCCAGATTCAGTTGAGAGAGCCTGTCTCAAAACAAAAACAAAAAACCAAAAAGGTGGAGAACGACTGAGGAAAACACCCAATGTCCTCCAAGACACACAGAGAGAGAGAGAGAGAGACAGAGACAGAGAGGCAGAGACAGACACACAGAGAGGGAGTGGGAGAGAGAGAGAGAGACACAGAGAGAGACAGAGACAGACAGAGAGAGAGGCAGAGACAGACGCACGGGGGGGGGGAGAGAGAGAGAGAGAGAGAGAGAGAGAGAGAGAGA
>OU015745.1:83761954-83777905 GCA_907169655.1 Acomys percivali
ACACACACACACACAGAGGCACAAGACAAAATGACATTTCACCCATGGGAGCTGTAGAAAATGGTCTACTGGCTTCTGAGATGACCATTGTTCTCTGGCTTTCCTCTTCCAAATGAGCAGTTAGACCTTACAGATAACTCCCACCCCCTAGACCATGAGCATGGCCTGCTACAGGAAGCTGCTGGAATCTAACCATCAAAGGAGCCAGCAGTATCCAGGGCAGCATCTGCTCAGAAAGGAATGTGGGAGGAAGTTCATGGCTGTATTTTACATTATTAGAAGAGAAGAGAGACATTTGGGGACATCTAGAAGGTCAGTACTTAGAAACTGGCATCTCCTGGGCTGTGAATGTGAGAGAGTCCCTGAAAAGGCCTGTGACTTTAGGATGCTGGGAAACTGCCAACTGTCCTTTCTTCCTAAAACTAATCTGATTAGGGTCACATATATTTCTCCCAGAGTTAAAAGTTGACCTAGTGTCAACTATCTTGTTCCAAGGACCGTAGAACACTGTTGTGAATAAAATAGGGAAAGGTGGACCTGAGCCACTTGTACCAAAGTTTGCAAAAGATTTTGGCAGGCAGTCATAACTGTAGGATAGTGTTGCACCTTCAAAAAGTCATTGCACTTTCAGTATTTAAGGTAAATACATACTTAGAATGGTCACACAATTTTATCTGTTCTCCTGCTCTCATCACCTGGGAAGGGAAGAAAGATGGAATCTACTTTTAGTATCACCCTTGTTCCTTTAAACAACCATGTGTGCATGCACACACACCTGTCCAGACTGTTCCTCAAATGTTCGAGTGTCTCTGATCACCACCTCACAAATCCAGTTGCCTTAATGAGCTCTGCACATTTCTAGAGATTTAAGAGGGCTAAAGATTGCCTGCTCCCATTCAAAGGCTCAGATGTCTTCTGCTCTCAGTAATCCACTAATATATTTATGCCAAATTCGGAATTACACTGTAGAAAGAGGAGAGTCATTTGAAGCATACAGCTCAGCTTGAGTTTGCTTTTATTCTTTTCCCATAGGCTAGATGCTTCTGCCTGGCCCACAGCTGAGTTCCAGCATTGTGCCAGGCAGCTGAGAATGCACCTCAGCATTCCCACTAATCCCCCTCTTAGCTAACTAAGCAAGTCAAGCTTAGGGAGTAGGGGTGGGAGGAAAATTATATAATTTGAGTTAATTGGTTTGGGGCTACCCAAGGCCCCAGTTGTATTGAAGGGAATTGTTTGGTCTTCAAAACCCAATTAGAGACATTCAGTAGATGTAAAATAGATTTTATTCTTTTTTTCTTTCCAAGTTGTTGTCAAGAGACTGGCCTCCATACCATATGGGAAAATATCCTTTCATTACTGCTGCCCAAAGGCATCCTGAAAACAGGTAGATCTAAAGGTGGGGGTTGGCTATAAAAGACCATGCTAAGTAGCTCATCTATTTTACAGGTTCTGGAATTCAGCCCTGGTGATAAGACAAGGACTTCAGTGACCCTTGAGGTACTATAAAATGTGTGCTAGCTAATCAAACACTTTGAAGAAATGACTTCATTCATTTTTTTTTTCCCTCTGAGGAGAGGTTGGTTGGACAGGTTTGAAGCATTCAAGGTTGACTTTCCTAGACCTAAAACAACACGTGACTTCCTTGATGATCAATGTGTAAACAGTGGCCACAGAAATCAACTCTCAGCAACCACAGTTTGAGTTTCCACATGGGCAGATAGAGTAAGAAACATTGCATGGTTAAAGTGATTAGAAACCACTTTAGGGGGGGTTGGTCCAACTCTTTATGCTTAAAACTATTTTATTTTTGTTGATGACCACAAATCTTGTAATTTATTTCAGTTTCTTTAGACAGGGGCTCACTATGTAGCTTTGGCTGGTCCCTGGAACTTACTCTGTAGACCAGGCTGACCTCCAGCTCAAGGAGATCCATCTACCTCTGCCTTCTGAAGGCTGGGATTTGAGGCATTTGCCACCACTCCTGGCCAAGATCGTTCCTTTTCGCAGAAGGTCTAGTCGATCTAAAAAGAAGCTAGAAGGAATGAGTGGCACATGGAGAAAATCCCGGGTTTGTTGCAGCAGACCTGAGAAAGCACTGTGCGCATAGCACAGGAAAGGAGAGAAGATCAAATCTTATCTTCAAAAGACTTTCAGCTTCACACAAGCGAGACCCACAGAAAGGCTGTGCATCTAAGAGGACAGATGTAGACGAGAAGACAGGCAAAGACACAGAGATCTACTCAGAGATGGGCGTGAGCCTTTCGAGGGTGAAGGTGGGTCTTGAAAACACAGGGTAATCTCAAAGCTGTGGCTGCAGGTGACAGAAGAATCGTTGATCATCGTTCAATACCCCCTCCTGAGCATCACTTTGTTGGGAGGAAATGTTCCCAAACAGATGGAACAAGAGAAAGGGATAGACAGGGCAAAAAAGCTGTCTTCAAGAAGAAGTCTGGAAAGCTCTGCACAATGTTACAGAAATGCAATCACTGGTGCCATACATCTGTAGCTATGGGATGTAACTACTGATGACATACATCTGTCGCTATGGGATGTAACTACTGGTGCTATACATCTGTAGCTATAGGATGTAACTACTGGTGCCATACATCTGTAGCTATGGGATGTAACTACTGGTGCCATATGTCTGTAGCTGCAACATTTGCAAGGTGAGGCCAGGAGATCCAAAGTCCAGGGCCAGCCTCAGCTACACAAGGAGTTCAAAACTACTTGTGATACATGAGACCCTATCTTAAAAAAAAAATAAAAGAAAAGAAAAGTAGAAAGAAAAAAAAACAAAGACAAAAGAAAAAAAAGAAAAGAAAATTGAAGAAAAGAAATGCAGGCAACAATACTGGTGGAGAACAAATGGAAATTACATTTGAGAGACAAGGCCAGGTGGCTTGACTACTCAGATTAGAATTTTATATTTACTTCCAAGAGTAATTGGAGGCCACCTAGGGATTAGAAGTGGGTAATGTCAGGACCAGGACTCTGCTTTTCCCCAGGCACAGTGAGGGTTTCAGTAAGAGTGAATCCCAGGCCAAGAGCAAACTCAGGCTAGAGAGTTTGTCACCATTACCACTGTCAACCCTATTCCCCACCATTCCCCACCAGGCAGAAAGGTCTGACCTGTTAGGAAAACAAGGCACACTTTCTCCCACCACCAGCCAAAGACCCAATTCTGAGACAAGCTGACTGCATTCTGCTTGCTTGCTTCACAGATACAACTAAGTACCTACTGTGTACTGACTACCTGAGCAGTGTGTGTGTGTGTGTGTGTGTGTGTGTGTGTGTGTGTGTGTGTGTGTACACATGAGTCAGTGAAACAGATCTGTATGCCTTTGTCAAGAAGGAAGTAATTCACTCCTGCATGGGGCTCAGTGTCCCGTGGAGAGCCAGTTCCTACAGAAGAACTTTTAGTATATTCCTGGTCTCTGAGAGTTAAGCTATCACATACATTTGGCAGTACCAAGGGGACAATGTTTTCAAAAGTACGAGCTTTGATGAAGACAAGCCAAGAGTGTACAGGCTGCCTGTGAGTAAAATAGCAATGTCAACATACAGAGATATATACAGGGTGGGGGTGGGGAGGGGGGACAGGGGGGTGGGGAGGTGGGAGACCCGGGGGTCGGGGGTAGGGAGGGATACTCCAAAGTCAAAATACATCACAGGCCAGAGGCAAGATGTAGTCAGGCTTGGAGTAAATGAAATCAGGAGCTGTGGGTTAGTAAGATCACTCAGTGGGGAGGACGGACGGAAGACCTAAGCTTGATCCCAAGGCGCCCACATGGTAAAAGAAGAGAACTGATTGCTGCAGAGTGTCTTCTGACGACCTCACACACTCCACGGCATGTGCCCACCAACATACACAGAGAGATGTGCCTATCAACACACAGGACATACAGACAGACTGACCCGACACACTACTCACACACACAATAATGTAACTAATTATTTTTACACAGAAAGAGAAGAAATGGAAAGCTTGAAGTTATATGAAGAAGGGCAGCAGCACGTCGTGCGAAACCCTCAAAGTTAAATGTTTAAAGGTGGCGACGCATGTCATCCCGTGTCAGTTACTGATACAACACACTCTGTGAACAGGACCCTCTCACGGATTCAGCCCGGGGCTGGACCTCTGAACGACCTGACTTTACCAAAGTACAACCAAACCGTGAAAGACAGCTCCATGCACCAGGCCTGTTGTGAGGACATCTCATACCAGACTAGTCCTACAAACATTATAATTCTGAGTTCATGGGTGATGTCAAGGAACCTAAATAGTGCCAGAGGGCCAGTAAGTGGCTGAGCTGGGATTTGAAGGCACATTTCCTGACTCCCAGGTGAGTGGCTAGGTACCCGGTGAGTCTCCCCAGGATTTCTCCCATTGCTCACTGTCAGCATACGGAACAGAATGGAGCAAAGACAGTCAGGGGACCTCTGAATGAATCAATCTCACTGTTGCATTACCTATGTAGGAGGCAAAGGCTCTTGGGTCCTTTGATCCTTACTGGACTTCTGAGGAACACAAGGCACAGATCACCTTGTTCATGTGAAGAGGACGCAAGACTCATGCAGGCGAGGCCGCCTGCAGAAGCCAGGAACTTCTCACCTGTTCTCAAACCACAATAACCATAAAGTCCAAAGCCTGCTTCATAAAGCTGGCTCCCGCATTCCTCTGACTGTTTCTCCTCACTGCAGTTCTGCCAGGTGGTCACCGTCCTCTGCCATTCAGAAGGAAAGCTTTGATGACACTGCCGCTCCCTCAGCAAGTGATTTCACCCGTCCTGACACCGGGTTGCCCACAATGATCTGGCCAAGGCCCTGAGTGGGACTCAGTTTCTCTGTCTGAGAAACGAAGGCACTGGCCTTCACTATCAATGACATCTTGATTCTCCGGACAGCTTCCTGCTGAGTTTCCTTTTGATACTGACCCACTGAGGGACACCGCTGGGTTGCTTACGTTTTATTTGTGTTCTTAGCTTTGCGTTGAGAAACAGAGAAACGGCTTCAAAAAGCCTTTAAAAAACCCAAAGGAAAACAAGGAGACAGGTCACTGCAAACTCCTCTTTACTGCCCCGAGAGGGAGGGAGTATTTTACCCCCAAGCTCAACCTGCTGAGATTAATCCCACCTGTCATTGAAATTTGCCAGGGGAGGGGCGGGGCTGCCCCTGCGGGGGCCTTAATGGGAACCCCTGTGGGAGCCGCACTTCTGGATTTTTCTCATTAACTCCTCGCAGGTGCACCAGCCCCTGCATAATGTGGCCGCGTCAGGCAGGCCCATCAGGGACCCACAGCTGGTGGGCTGAGCCCACGCTCCCTTTTCTTTCTTTCCTCCCCCCCTCCTCCCTTTTATTTATCTCTTTGCTGGGTCAAACAATTGCGGGAGACCAAATCCTAACCAGCTTTTGTTTCTCCCACCTCGTCAGCCTCTTTAAGAAAGGAGATTCCAAAGCAAAGCCAGGAGACCGTGGTCCTCCAGAAAGTTAAACAAGGGCGGCTGGCTAGAGATGGGGAGATAGGATGCGCGCATGACAGGATAGCACCCAAGCCTCCTGCTCGGTGGAGGTACCAGGGTAAGCGTGCAGCAGTGTGTGGGAGCATCCCCAGGAGGTAGCCGACATGAGTCAGTGGGGCAGTAAGTAGCTTCCTACTCCTGGGTTTGAGGCCACTTCATTCAGGCAACCTGGCACCTCCACCTGAATATTCTCATGGCAATAGAGGTAAAGCTGAAAATGATACCAAATACTGGGGGAGCGGGAGCGGGGGAGGGGGGCGGGGAAGGAAGACCTTGAGCCAAGTTCATTCTTTCTTCGAGCAAAATTTAGTGAACACGTATTCTGTGCTAGGAACGATTTGAGTGAACAAAGCAGATAAGGCCCGTGCCCTTCAGTGCTCAGACACAAGTTGTGGTCTCTGCCATCTTAATTAAAAGGCTGAGGATGTGTCCTGAACCCTCATAAAAGAACTGGTAACATCTTTAAAAAACCCGAGAGGAGCCTTCCGGACTGGCTCAGTTACAGCGAACTATATTCCAGGCCTTAGCCACTGCCCCTGTGGAAAAATAGAGGTCTGCAACACCCCTTCCAGCCGGGGGTCCAGCCTGAGCCAGCTCTGCTAGGGACCTGTTGCAGACTCAGCCAAAAGGAGACATGGTCTCACAGATGCTGCAACCGGAACCGATTTTATATTTAAAAATTAAGCCAGTAAGATACAAGGTAATAAGGTATAATAAGGTACCAGACAGCAGATACTATGTTGTAGAGGAGTTTATTAAATGAGTATTGGGGGGAGAAGGAAAAAGGGGGAGGGGAGGGGAGGGGAGGGGAGGGGAGGGTGTGTGTGTGAGAGTGAGAGTGAGAGTGAGAGTGAGAGTGAGAGTGAGAGTGAGTAAGAGTGAGTGAGAGAGAGTGAGAGAGAGAGAGTGAGTGAGTGAGTGAGTGAGTGAGAGTGAGTGAGTGAGAGAGAGTGAGAGAGAGTGAGAGAGAGTGAGAGAGAGTGAGAGAGAGAGAGAGAGAGAGAGAGAGAGAGAGAGAGAGAGAGAGAGAGAGGACTGTCCTTTTATGTAGCCCTGGGCAGGGCCACGCCCCCACCCCCACCCCCATGGCAGGTAAGCAATTAACATCACAGGTAGGCCGACAGAAGCAAGTTAGACAAGTTAGATAATAAACAGAGGCATTTTATCCAGTGTGGTGGGTACAACGAAGGAAAGTACACAACTCGGGAAAGAGAACAGGACAAGAGGACTCAGCATTTTCCAGTGGCTGGTCAGCGAGGTGATGCTGAGTAAATTAAGTGCCTGAGCCATATGGGAGTCTAGGAGGGATTGCTCCAGACAGAGGAAGAAGGGAGTTAAGTTCCTAAATATGTTTCACACTATCTTATTTATTTAAATGAAAATAACAGTCTTCTTGTCGCGGCCGCCATGGGAGAGCAGCAGCCATGGCCCTGCGCTACCCCATTGCCGTGGGCCTCAACAGGGCCACAAGGTGACTGAGAACGCCAGCAAGCCGAGGCACAGCAGGCGCCGCGGGCGCCTCACCAAGCACACCAAGATCCTGCGGGACATGATCAGGGAGGTGTGCGGCTTCGTGCTCTATGAGCGGCACGCCATGGAGCTGCTCTAGGTGTCCAAGGACAAGAACGCGCTCAAGTTCATCAAGAAGAGGGTGGGCACGCACTTCCGGGCCAAGAGGAAGGGGGAGGAGCTTAGCAACGGGCTGGCAGCCATGTGGAAGGCAGTGGTCAAGAAGGACTGATGCCCCCTCCCCCAATAAATGTTTGTGCACAGTTTACACACACACGCGCGCGTGCGCACACACACACAGGAAAATAATAACTCATATTCATGTCATAATCCTCATTTGCTATCTGCTACCACAGATTGGCTCTGTAGTCAAGACTCCAGCAGCAATCAATAAAACCAATGGGAACATCTTGAGACTCATTTAGCTGTGTGAAATTTATAGTAAACGGTACTGTGATGGTTAATATTATGTGTCGATAGGTTTGCATTGATAGATACAAAGATGAAAACATTACTTCTCTTGTGCTGTGAGGGTGATTCTGGAAGAGTCTAGCCCTTAGATCTGCGGCAGGATGGCAGGCCTCTTCACCAGTGTGGCAGCATCGTCCAGTGCATCAGCACCAGGTAGATCAAAAGGTGTTGAGCTAGGGTATTGAGTGACTTGAGGATAATGTCCTAGAAAGCTAGCAGGGGTAGGGGTGGGGTGGGGTGGGGTGGGGTGGGGGGAAGGGATCACCATGGAGCCTTTAATCCCAGCACTCAGGGAGGCAGAGGCAGGCGGATCCCTGTGAGTTCAAGGCCAGCCTGGTCTACAAAGTGAGTCCAGGACAGCCAGGGCTACAGAGAGAAACACCATCTCAAAAAACAAAACAAACCAAACACACACACACACACACACACACACACACACCCAAAAAGAACAAAACATGGACTTATCTTGCTGTGACCTTGTAGAAATTTACAAGCCATATATGTTGACACATAAGTAGTCTGCCTCTAGGTTGCTTAGCAACCTGTGGCATCATTGCCTGCTGCTGCCAGGTGTGTGCAGCATGAGTGGGCCATCAGAGTAGAGAGACAGAGACAGAGAGACAGTGGGAAAGAAAGGGAAAGAGAGGTCCCTTAGAGTGCAAGAGAGGTAAGAGAGGAGTGCAAGAGAGACAAGGTGGCAGGTTAGCCTCTTTATAGTTAGATGCACATGCAGGCAAACACGCACATACACACACACACACACACACACACACACACACACACACACGCCAACATTATACATAATGTGATTTGTACCTTTTTTTTTCTAACACCTGTACTTCATCTCCCTTCCCCCACATGACACCACTGTGATTTAGCTGAGGCTATCTCTTCCTCCTAGGCTGCCCTTCTTTGGCCTTTCCTTATCAAATCAAGACTCGGATACCATGAAAGCCTTGCTTTTCTTTTTTGGAAGGCACAAGCTGCCCAGAACCTCCTGGGTGCTGTGTCCTCTTGGCACTCTGATGGATTAATGCTACTTGTGTCATGAATTAGAGTTAAGTTTCCTGCAGACAAATCATACTGTCTTCAGTTTTCAGCCTGGCTCCTCCAGTCCTGAACAGGGAGATGAGATAAACAGCAGAGCAGTCATCTAAGCCTTGTGGGGGAGGTCCCCGTGATGTGTGGCTTGGAGGTAGCTCTGACTCAATGCTTTACCAAGTTTTTCCAGCAATATATAGGCACCGTCCCACCACCTCTTCCTGCAGCCTAACCTGGCTTGATGGAAAACAGTCAAGGAAACCGAATCTTCCTAGGTTTCTGGGAAGGTCAGTAAGCTATGCTCAGATCACAGTCACTTTCCAAAGCCACGCACTCCACAGCCTGACCTAGCATGCCACCAGGACAGGGCGAGAGCCTGAAGTTCCTGCTGATGGCGGTCGGGATCACCGGTGAGTCCTCGCCGAGGTCAGCATGATGCCTCAGAGCACAACGAGCCCAAACTGGAAGGTGGTCTGATGCTGTCATATGAGCAAGCGGTTCTCCTCTTCCCCTGCTTCCTTGTCTATAAAATGAAAATAGTAAGCACAGGGCTCTCAGCATACAAGGAAGTGATTGTGAGAACTTGGCAAAATAAAACATGTACAGCAGCAGTTACTATTCAGACTGAAAAGAATAAAGACTATTATTATTATTATTATTGTTTGATCATCATCATAATTATATCATTATTATTATTATTATTATTATTATTATTATTATTATTATTATTATTATTATTATTATTAGGCAGAGCAGAAGAGAATCAGCATTCCCCAGCACATGGGTGTGTGGCCTTTGTCACTACTTAGCTCTGGGACAAAAGCCTAATCACTTCTCTTCTCTGGACACAAATTTCTCACTTGTAAAATCAGGTTCTTAGGTTAGACTAGTTTTCAAACCCTTTGAGGGAAATGGGATCCATGGGCCCCACTGTTGCTTGGCTGGCCGGGTTGAGCCTGCAGAACCCACGCATGTGGCTTGTGTTTGAGGCTTCCTGGGTGAGTTGACTCAGTGTAGAGGAGACATAGGGTTCTCCTCCCCGAAAGCCTACTCCCCCGCCCCAGCTCCCTGTCTCAGGGACCTTTGTACTGACTGTTCCCTCTCTCTGGAAAGTTCTGCTCCTAAAACATTTGTCTGCCAGGGCCTAGAGAGGTGGCTCAGCAGTTAAGAGCACTGACTGCTCTGCCAGAGGTCCTGGATTCACTTCTCAGCACTCACATGGCAGCTCACAACTGTCTGTGGCTCCAAGCTCTGACACCCTCACACAGACAAAACACCAATGCACATAAAGCAAAAATAAGTAAATAAAAAAACATCCTTCATCTCATCTCAAACAGTGCCAAAGGTCTGCTCTCTACAAGTAGCACACACAGATGTTACCTGCTTAGACAGAAAGCAGAAAGCGTTTCTCTTCACCTGCGTGAGTGCACACACACCACACATGCACACATGCATACACATGCACACATGCGCTCACACCCGTATGAATGCATGCACCCATGCTATATAGCACATCTTCCTTATTAGAATGTCTTAATGCCTCTTGTAATAGTGCTGTTCCACACTTAAGAAATCAGTCTAGGCATGATGGTACATGCCTGGGCTCACTTGGGAGGCAGAGGCAGGCAGATCGCTGTGAGTTCGAGGCCAGCCTGGTCTACAAAGTGAGTCCAGGACAGCCAGGGTGACACAAAGAAACTGTGTCTCGAAAAAAACAACAAACAAAACAAAAATAAAATAAAGTAAAATAAAAATAAAAATAAAAAAAGAAAGAAAGAAAGAAAAAAAAGAAAAGAAATCAGTTTAGAATTTTAAAACAAATATGTACGAGTTATGGTTTAGGTATAAAATGACACTAAAGCTCCCTGCACAAGGACTCTCAAGCTTTACTACTGAGCAGTGACTGGGTCATAAAGGGCTAAATTAGGAGGTGGGCCTGGCTGTTGGGAGCAGTGGGGCATGCCTTTGAAGAGCAGGCCCTCCTGCCTTTTCACTCTCCGTTTCTTGCTCTACCATGCCCTCTCTGTTGGGATGCCCCACCTCACACAGGCCCACAGTGACAGAGCCTCATAGAACCTCAGAAATCATGAACCAAAAAAATCTTTCCACTTCTAAGTTTCAGGCATTTTGTTTTGTTTTTGTTTTTATTTTGTTTGTTTGTTTGTTTGTTTGTTTCAGACATTTTGTTACGGCAATGGAAAGCCAGCAAACACAAGCTTTAGTTATGTCTGTGGGTCACAGTGTGAATGGCAGCATCAGAGAGGACCAGGAGAATGGCTGCTCTCTCGTCTGAGGACCTCGGTGAGAAGACAGACTCCCAGGGACTGCCTGCACTGACTGCCCTCCATGGCTCAGCTGTGATGCCTGTCCCCACCCCCACCCCGACCCCCACCCACCCGGCAGGCTCCCCAAGATAATGGTTTTGCTTCTTGCTGTCCCTCTGGCAGTCTCCTCCAGAATGAAGGGTCCAAATCCAGCCAGTGCCTCAGCATGACATCCCGGGCGCCCTCTACGCCTTCCAGATGTTTCTTTTTAGGGAGGTAGAACCCCCTCAGCAGTTGCATTGTGAAGAATGGAATGCTTTCCAGACCCCCAACTACAGAACCACACAGACCAATGGATGTGATGTCATTTAAAATCTGGTTGAGTTTGAAAACATTTCCCTAGGTGTTTTAGAGCACCCGTAAATGATTAATAAAATGTATATGTATGGATTATTATCTAAAAATGTACTCTATGGAATTCTTTTGAAGGCAAGAGCTTATGGATAGTATTTTACTTCTAAGGTTCTAGGACTTAAAATATATATGTATATATATTGGTCTGAGTCTCTCAACCCTTGAGGAAAAAAAATCTCTTTTCCTGCAATGTCTTCCTATACGCACACTTGGGATAGGACCGCAACACCTGAATTAGCTAGTCCATCACTGTCCTGACCGGAAGTGCCTACTTTGATCACAACCTTGACTTCAAGTCTTTGGCCAAACTCTCCCTTTTTGCCTCCCAATAGTTTTTCCCCTCAAAATTTTGAGGGAAATAGTCAAGAGGTCAAAATTGACCTCTAATATATTAGTGACAATTCCTGTCAATGAGTCAATCCACCAATCAATTGAGTTTGAGAAACATTGTGAATGGCAGTTTTCAAAAGGATGTTTGAATCCTGTTACTGTGTTTATGCTCATGTGACTCATAGGGAAAAAAAAAAACAGGCAAAGCATCTTCCATAAATTTTTGTCAAGGACCCCTGTATTCCTAGATGGCTTACCAAGCAGCCACTTGTGTACCCAGCAGTGTTCACAATGCAGTCTGGGAAATTCTGGCCCCCAAAAGCACTCTAAGGGTCGAGTGTGTATTGTTTTTTAAATGATTTATCTTTTTTCTTTTCATTTATTGATGGTATTAGAAGGTAGAAGCTGTGGGTACCGCTGAACTCCCAATGTCTGACTTTTGCTGTCTACTAAGCTGTTAAAAAACGGAGGTGCCATGGATATATTTTCAGGTCAAAGGCTAGTGAGACAAATGTTTGTATATTAGTTACTTTTCTTGTTGCTATGATAAAATACCTGACAAAAATAACTTAGGCAAGAAAAGGGTTGTCTTGTTTTGTTTGTTTGTTTGTTTGTTTACCTGATAGATTCAGAGCAGTTTTAATCCAATGCATGGGATGGGACCAGCTCACTCTTGGGCAATGGGAGGATGCCTTTTCATGGTGGGTCAGGAAGCACAGCCAGTGAAACCAGAAGCAGCCAGGAGTAATGGATCCCCAGGGACTGCCCCACACGTGGAGACTTTCTTCTTTCAGCTTAGCTCCACCTCCTAGATTTCTAGAATAGTGCTGCCACCCGGGGAACCAAACATTTAAATTGAGCGTATGGAGGAAATTAAATATTTAGACCATAACTGTGTTTGGGTGAAATTCTATCTTAGATTATAACGGAGCTAACTGGCGCTGCACACGCGCCTCCATATACGAAGATGACTAAAGGAAACAAAGGAAATAGAGCGATTCTTGTCAGTCATTGATCGACAGGCAGTAACTGTGATTCCTGGAAGAAGGGAATGCATGGGGGCAGCTCTACATGTGACCCTTCTGCCTGGGGACACGTGAGATGAGAACTCTAGCCGAGCCTGGTGGACGAAGAGCAGGGAAGGCGCCAAATGCAAGAAGGTTGTCATGACTTTGCATTTAAGACTTGCCTGGGTCCTTGGCTGAGAGAAAGGCTGTGCCAAAGTGTCTCCTGGATGGCTGATGAAAAGGGAATGAGACCCAAATGCAGACAGCAGAGAGCCTTCCAGCTAAAGGAGTTTAGAGTTCTGGCATAGCACTCGGAGACACCTTGGTGAGCACTTAGACACTCAGAGTCCCAGGCATGTGCCACACATCGTTTGACCAGGACTGCATGCACTGTAGTGGTTTCATGGGATAATGACACAAGCAAAATCTTCCTATCACTGATGACTCTGACATCATCACAACACAGCAACAAAGCCTGTTATCCCCACATTTGTGGAGATGCTAGTGTGAATAGGCCAAGCATATCCCGGTCATGTGAAAGCACGGCACATACAAGTACATGCAGTACATAGTACTTGATGATGATAATGAGCAACTATACTACCAGCTTGTGTACATAGCATGCTATACTTTGACTTTGATATACTTTGAGCACACCTTACTTAATACAAAATACTTTCTTGAAAACCGTTGTGGTATTATGCCCATAGCAGCCTCATATATCCTGTGTTGATCATGGCTTTGGGTGGTATCATTTGTTCTTGCACCATACCATCTAAGTCTGTGTAAATACTTACTGTGTGGCTCACACAGGGGCCACATTACCTAATAGCATAGTTCCCAGAATGTAACCTGTTCTTAAATGACACTTGGCTGTATATTCAAAGTGCAAAACTGAAGCAGCCCACCCTAAACTATCTTTAACGCAGGGCTCCACAAAGCCAACGGAACGGTCAGTGATTTCTTTGTGTCCCTAGTGAGATCAGTAAGTGGTACAAGAAACATAAAAAAGGGAAATTACATCTCTCTCCCTCTCACCCCTACACAAAAACCAGCTCAAACTCCTGCACTGGAAGCAGCAAAGGCTAGGACTGCCAAAGGAACATCAAGAAAACACTTTAGGAAGTAGATTAGCAACAGATTTCTGAATAGAACCTCATAACACAGGGAACAGTCCTAAGAATTGACTGATGGAGCTGGGTGTGGTGGCGCATGCCTTTAATCCCAGCACTCGGGGAGGCAGAGGCAGGCAGGTCTCTGTGGGTTTGAGGCCAGCCTGGTCTACATAGCGAGTTCAGGACAGCCAAGGCTAACACAGAGAGACCCTGTCTCGAAAAAAACAAGAACAAAAAAAGCAAACAAAAAAGAATTGACGGATGGGATTACAGAACATCAAAAGGCTTCTGCATGGCAGCATATACTATGAAGTGAATGGGCAGATAGCCTACAGGATGGGAGAGAAATTTTGATGGCTATCCTCCAGAATATACAAAGGACTACAAAAAAAAAAAAAAAGGAAACAGCACCAGAAAGCTACTTATCAATAAATAGAACCTGATCAGACAGTTCTCAACAGCAGCCCCAATGGGCAATAGATTTTCTTTTAAGTGTTCAACACCATTAGCCCTCAGAAAAAATGCAAACTAAAACTACTTTGAGACTCTCCTCACCCAGGTCACAATTTCTACCATCACGAAAACAAATAGCCTAGTGGTGGTGGCACATGCCTGTAATCCCAGCACTCGGGACCTGGCAGAGGCAGGCAGGTCACTGTGAGTTCGAGGCCAGCCAGGTCTACAGAGTAAGTCCAGGACAGCCAGGGCTACACAGAGAAATCCTGTCTCAAACCCTCCCCCTCAAAAAGAAAGGAAGGAAGGAAGGAAACAAATGACAATGGTTGCTGTCAAGGATGTGAGGAAAGAGAGGCAGTTGTTCAGTGAGGTGGTGCAACTGTTGTCAAAATCAGTATAGATGCTTCTCAAAAGCCAAAAATAGGCCTACCATGTGACTCAGCTGTACCCATACACATGCCCAAAGGATCAACATCCTACTACAGATGTTCGTATTTGTGGTTAGCACTGTTGTTTACACTAGATCAAGGAAATGACGTCAGCCGAATATCCAACAGCAGATGACTAGATGACGAAACCGTGAGATGCGTATGTATATATGTATACACTCAAAATGGATATTTGCTCGGCTATGTAAAAAAAAAAAAAATGAAATCGTGAAATTGCAGGAAAATAAATGGAATTGGAAAACATTGTGATAAACAAGGAAACCCAGACTCAGAAAGGCGGGTTGTAGCATGTTCTCTCTCGTATGTAGATCCTTGCCTCCAACGGCTGAATATGCGTGTGCAGGTGACAACATGTATGGTAGGGCTAGAAAGCCAGACAGGGGCCGGCACGAGTCACTCCTCTGTGGCTGTGATAACGCACCATGACCACGGCAACTCAGGGAAGGAAGGGTTTGTTTAGGCTTCGGGTTCTAGAGGCATAAAACTCCACAGTGGTGGTGAGGCAGCAGTCACAGGAGACGCAGTAGCCTGCTGAGAACAAACTGGGAATGGCTTTGAAACCTGACATACTTTCTCCAGCAAGGACATACCTCCTCCTAAGCCTACCCAGATACCACCACCACCGCCACCAGGGCATCAAGTATTCAAACATCTGAGCCTACGGGGAACACTTGTGGGGCACAGATGAAGTCCTGAGTGAATGTGTATTGTTGACATTGGCACAGTCATGTCAAGGACCCCAGTGCCTCAGACCCATGGAGCCAGCAAGGCCTTCCCCAGGTGAGGCTAAAGGAAATGGCAACGCCTTTGCCGGGTTGGAGTATGAACGTTGGGAGACTATACAGAGAGTGTCAGCCACAGTTCCTTCCCCTTGGGTGACCGTAGCCTAAGAGACTGGTTCCATATGGAGACTATCACCAAGGTTAGCTAAATCTGCCTCCTTATTCAGTTGTACACAGTAAACCCGCTGTCTTGATTCAGATGTATGAAATACACACTACACATGCTGACTTTCTGGGCTTCTGTTAACTTTTCCATCAGAGTGGATGGTGCATGGCCTCTCTCTCTCTCTCTCTCTCTCTCTCTCTCTCTCTCTCTCTCTCTCTCTCTCTCTCTTTCTCTCTGTGCGTGTGTGTGTGTGTGTGTGTGTGTGTGTGTATGTGGTGTGTCTGTATGTATGTATATATGCATGTGTATGTGTGTCTGTGTGTGTCTCTGTATGTGTGTCTATGTGTATGTGTGTCCATGTGTGCATCTGTATCTGTGTCTATATGTATCTGTATGTGTGCCTGGGTGTGTGCACGTGTATCTGTGTGTGTCCATGTATGTGTTTATGTTTGTCCATATGTGTGCCTGTGTGTGTGCATATGTCTGCA
>OU015745.1:83778305-83795211 GCA_907169655.1 Acomys percivali
TGAAATTAATATATACAGATATGTATATATGTATACATATGTATATGTATTATATCTTCTGCAAAAATCGGGAGTCCAGCAAAATAACAAGCAAGAGAATCAAATACATAGGACTCGATTCTGGTTTTATATACAAATGACAAACAATTAGAAAATAAAACTTTCAAAATAACCAGTCAGGATAGCATCAAAATACATAAAACAGGAGCTAGTTTGAAAACAAACAAACAAACAAAACAAAACAGAAAAAACACCTAAACCTTTGTATTAAAATTTATGCAGCTGAGCACAGTGGCTTACATCTGTAATTTCAGAACTCAGGGAGGCAAAGGCAGGAGGATCTCTGAGTTCGAGGCCAGCCTGGTCTACAGACCAAGACCAGGACAGCCAAGGCTACTCTTGAAAAACCAAAACCAAACCAAACCAAAACAAACAAACAAAAAAAACCCCAAAAACCAAAATAAACAAAGAAAAAGTATGCACTATTGCTAAAAAACAAAGTGAACAATAAACTGTGCCAATGCATTGAGAGGCTCAAGCTACTCAGATGTGAACTCTCCTAACTAAACCAATCTACAGACTCACCGCCCACAAGGAAAATCTCAAAAGGTTGGGAGTTTTTTGTTTTGTTTTGTAGAAACTCACCAATTGGTTTTAAAGTTTATGCAAAACTGAAAAGGACTTAGTGGGACCAACATGAAGTTATTTAAAAGACCAAAATTCAGGGGATACACATCATCTAATTTCAAGATATTAAAAATACACAATAGTCATAGTAGTAATGTGTTATTGGCATATAGGCAGAGAAATAAGATGGGGAATTGAGAAAGTCACACGTCGTGAATTGGTTTGTGACAACATCACATCAGAGAAACTGAACTGTTGGATACTTTCTGAAACAAATAACCCTCGATCATTACCTCACACCATACATGGCAAGATTCATTTGAGGGTTAAAGTGATAAAGGATATTTGCATGAGGACCATCTCCAGTACCACAAAAATACATAAAATAATTAATTTGAAGGTAAGGTATAGGGCTTGCCTAGCATGACCCTTGCTGCATTCAATCCCCAGCACTGTAAAACATTAACTTTACACAAATAGTAGATTTAATCACCAAAGCTAACTTTGCACAGCAGCTAGAAGTAAGCAGGTATCCTCTCAACACCGGGCCAGGCAGAGTTCTCAGATGAGGCAGACATAGGAAGAACTCACCATAAAACAGCCTGCCGAAATTCTTCCTTTTGTCAAAGTAATAAACTCGGTCATTAAAAAGAGGTCAGTAAGAAAGTGAAAATTAAGGCCCCAACCAAGACAAAATATTTGCAATATCTACATTATTAGAAGAGACTCTCATCCAGACTATAGAAAGAACAGCTATACACTAATAAAACCAAAAGGAGACAAAATAAATGTTATGAGAGAAACTGTGCAGGTGGCTATGAACCTATGAGAAATGCCCAACAGCATTACGCATAAGAAAAGATAGAGCTAGAACCACAGGAAGTATCTTTTCCAATAGCTATGGTCGCCACAACACCAAGCTCATTTTAAGAGGTAGAAATACTATAACATTCATCATATTGCTATTAAAGAGGTAAGGTGGTAGAACCACTTTAGAAAACTGTAAGTTTCTCTTAATTTTTTTTCTGGGCAGTGCTAGTGCACACCTTTAATCCCAGCATTCGGGAAGCAGAGGCAGACAGATCTCTAGGCCAGCCTGGTCTACAGAGTGAGTTCCCGGACAACCAGAGCTACACAGAGAAATCCTGTCTCAAAAAGCCAAAAACAAAACTTAAAAAAAAAAAAAAAAAATCTGTGTATGTGTGGTTTTTTATGGAGTATAAGAGTGCGGTGCCCACAAAGGCCAGGGGAGAGCCTTAGGTCCCCCTGGAACTGGAGAGACAAGAGGCTGTGAATCATCCATCAACATGGCTCTAGGGACCACACTCCAACCCTCTGTAAGGAGCCATGAGAACTCTTAACTGCTGAGCCAACTCTCGAACCGCATGTGAGTTTCTTTCAAAAGTAAAAGGTATTCCCAACAAATGAACAAGGGATCTCACCCGTGAGTAAATTGTCGATGGAAAGAAAAACATAAGGCCACCAAAATCTTACTCAAGAACGCTTATATCAGCTTTATTCACAATAGTCCAGGGCTGGCAAGAACTCACGTGTTAACACAGGAATGGATACATTGTAGACTCATCACCCAACCAAATACTGTTTATAAACAAGACCACAGACTACTCACACATTCAACATCCACATGAATCTCAAATAAAACACACCATAGAATTTCTTTCAGATATTAGATAAAAATGAAATAGAAGCTGTGATTGCCTAAAGTGGAATGGGGCAAGAGACTTCAGAAGTCGCTAAAACTTTGTACATCTTTGTTGTGTGGGTTAAATGGATGCAAAACAAACACCCGAAGGCAATTTATAATCTGCGCAGCTTGCTATATGCATATTTAACTGGGGGAAGAACGTAGGGACAGAGATGGAGAGTATCAGATGATAGGAAAAGGAAAATGCTTACACTGTTCTTTCTTTGCACACACAGGCAATCTAAGCTTAGGTTTGCGCGCTCGTTACAAAGTGGGCCAGGGTGGCACAGACACGGCCGTGCCCTTCAGTTCCACGCTGCTAGAGAAGGTCAAATGTCACTGTGAACAAGGTCTTTTCTCTGTCGTGTGGCTCCCTCTTGGCCTTTTACTGTCAAAATATCCACACATGCTTGAAAAGAGAGGAGACAGAAACACTAACTCTGAATTTTACATACACAGAGGCCAAGGCAAATAGCGCATGGCTGATGGTTTTGTCTTCCACTTCCTGCCACAGAAAGGAAGCTAGAAAGGGAATTAGATACTCTCAACTCTTTAGCCTTCCAAATCTGGCCATTTAATTTGTACCTAGGGTTTGACCGCAGAAATTAAACTAACCAACCAACCAACCAACAAACAAACCATGCTTCTTTAAACAATTAAAAGAAGAATTCCCACTTTCATAAGATATTCCTGTAACAGAACTGATGTCCCCTTCTCTTCAAGATGATCAGGTGACACTCTCAACAACAGCACCTCAAAGGTACCAGTCACATTAAAATGTAACCACATGGAAATGAATTTCCCTCTTTTCAGGTCTCTGTCTTTGGTTTCCATGGAAGAGGGCTAATTACCTTTTTAATAGCCCTAATTGATGGGCTTACAGATCATATCTTTCAGTCTCCACTTGTGTGGGGGAGGTGAGGGGCGGGACCCCCTCCTTTTCTCTTGACCCCTGAGCTCCAGCTCTTCCTCACTGGAAGGAGGGGTGGTGGCCTGGTGAGAGGCCCCTGCCTTGTGCTCCCTCTGTTCAGAGAACTACCTGCCGCCCATTGTGGGCTGGCCAGGAAGCCGGGCTTTGTCTTGGCCGATTGACACAGCTGCACACTGGGTAAATAGACTCAGAAGTTGAGCTTTTGTTTGAAGAATCCTTTCAGATTAGTGCTGAGAGAATTAGTTTTAAAACTTAAGCCCCGGAGGAGCCAGGATGAGTAGGACGGAGCCTGGGAGCCATTGAATTCACATCCACCAAATGAGACCAACTGTCTGACAAGGATGCTTAGCTCCTGTTCACGTTGGAGGGAACCTGCAGGGGTGAGACTCTTGTGAGCCATAGGGTCTTTACCCAGCCATTGTGAGACGACCTGACCTGAAACCGGGCTGACTCCAGCTCTAGTTGCCCAGAGGAGAGGGTCCGCCCCACCCTTAGAGCTAGAGATGTGGTGATGGCAAAATACAGACCCATAGTTATGAGTTCTCTTCATTCTCACAGGAGGAGACAGGAAAATGATGGATGCAGGATGCATGGATGCAGGACCATCGACCGGGAGCAAGTGGATCTCTGTGAGTTCAAGACCAGTGAGATCGTTACTCAAGAAACAAAAAGGAAGAAAGAGGAAGAGGAGGGGGAAAAAGAATTGAGGAAGACACTCATAGACAAACTCTAATCTTCACACACACAGGGGTGTACATACACACACACACACAGAGTGAGAGAAAGAGACAGAAACAGACAGACACAGACAGAAACAGAGACAGAGAAACAGAGAGAAGGGAGAGTTTGTCATATGATATGCTTTTTCTTTTTAAAAAAGATTTATTTTTTATTTATTTACATGTCAGAAGAGGGCATCAGATTCCATTATAGAAAGATGGTTGTGAGCCACCATGTGGTTGCTGGGAATTGAACTCAGGACCTCTGAAAAAGCAGTCAGCACTCTTAACCTCTGAGCCAACTCTCCAGCACCCATGCCCTTTCTTTCATAGGAACTGGTTTTAAGTCTTAAGTTAGAAAAACTGTCTTTTATTATTATATGTCTTAGTTGGCTTTTTATTGCTGTGATGAAACACCATAACCAAAAGCAACTTGGAAAGGAAAGGGTTTATTTCACCAGATGGCTTCCAGTCCCTCACTGAGGAAAGCCAGGGTGTGGACTCAATGCAGGGCATCAGGAGGCAGGAGCTGCTACAGAGGTCATAGAGGAATGTTGCCTATATGCTTGCTCCTTGTGCCTTGCTCAGCCTGCTTATACAACCCAGGACCACATGCCCAGGGATGGCCCCACCCACAGTGAGCTGGACCCTCCCACATTGATCATCAATCAAGAAAATGCACTACAGGCTGAACCTGATGAAGGCATTTTTCTCACTTGAGGTTCCTCTTCACAAAGGACCTTAGCTTGTGTCAAGCTGCCGAAAACTAACCAGGATGCCACTCCTATAAATTTACGAAAGAAAAGGAGAATGATGTGGTGGAAAAGAATTATTATGTTTTTTGACTTAAGCACGCGTGAGTTCGTGTTTACCTCTGCCTCTACTTCTAACTCTTACAAACCAAGTCCCCAACAGGTCACCACTCTGAGCAGAGATGTCTTCTTCGCCGTGACAGCTGTGATGTGCCGACATGGAGCTGGAGGTCTAGCTGTTGTTGGAGTGCCTGCTGAGCAAGCCTGAGGTCCTGAGCTCCATCCCCAGAAACCCGTCTATTCCAAGATTTTGTTTTCACTTAAAAAAAGAAAACAGTTCAGAAGTGTACCAAACGGAAAATACACACAGTGAATTGTTAGAGGGCCCAACTGCTGAAGGTTGCAGCCTCCGCAGCTGGGTAGCTCTTTGAGCTCGGTGCAAGATGCAAGTCTCCCTTCCCCCAGAAGAGCTTCCTTTCCTTATTTGGAAGATGTCCCTGAGGTAGATGCCTGGATTATTCTAGAAGTAACCTCTGGCACAGCTTCCTGCAGAGTGTCCCACCCATATGCTAATTAGGTAGTGTGCCCCTGCGTAGCAATAGGACAGTGATGTTTAATGCAAATGAAGTACACTGTAGGCACCTATCAGGCTACCTTCTGGCTGCTTCCCTTTCCTATATAATCCCCTCCTCAGACTGGCCTTGAACTCACAGAGACCTTTCCACCTCTACCTCCCGAATGAGTGCTGAGATTGTTGTTTTTTTGTTTTTGTTTTTCGAGACAGGGTCTCTCTGTGTAGCCTTGGCTGTCTTGGACTCGCTTTGTAGACCAGGCTGGCCTCGAACTCACAACAATCCTCCTACCTCTGCCTCCCGAGTGCTGGGATTAAAGGCGTGCGCCACCACACCTGGCTGAATGCTGGGATTAAAGATGTGAGCCACCATGCCCAGCAGCATATGGTGAATGTTAAAGTATATGTGCATGAAGCAAATCTCTTTCATTAAACTAGGCCGTCAAATATAAAAGAACAGGAGCCGGTGGCACTCTCGGGTCTAACCTGTCACCCCTTCTTTCTCCTCCTGTAACATGAAATTAATAAAGCAGCAATTTTCTTTAGCCTAGCCAGTTCCCCCAAAAAAAATTGACACAGAGAGAGACTACGATTTATTTAATTAGCTTAATGCACAATAACTGGGCATTTTTATTATTCTATTCTAGTCCTCTAAGCTAATCTAGCTACCTCTCCGCAGAAATCCCCGGAATACTTGCGTTCCTGACCTTCTATGCTTCAGCGGCCCTCTCATCCTGTCCTTTGCTCCTGCAGAGGCTGAATCCTTCTCTCGTTTTTGTCCCCTCCCCTCGCTGGAACCACAAGCCCGGCCCCATTCTCTCTATTGCCCAGTTACCCAGACAGAGAGTAAGTGATGATCCATGTTGACACAAACTTGACACAGGAGATTCTTAGGATACGCGTTACACTGCCACGTCTGGGACTGAAACCAGATAGTGGCATAGAGAGATCAGCATTTGAGTAGTGCAAGGGTAACTTGACACTGGTGGACAATATTATGCCTTACAATCTCTAGTGTTTAAGTGGCTGAGGAAGGAGTGTTATCCACACAAATGAAAAAAAAATTTTTTTTAATCCCATAACAACAACAACAACAACAAAAAACTGCTGGTAAAGGAGAAGAGATGGATTCAAAGGGTGCAGAGAGAGCAGAGGGGAGCACATGCCTATATTTCAAGAGGGTAGGCATGTCATGTGCTTCCTGTAGTGCGTAGCAATGACAAATGTCTAACAAAGGCAACATAAGGAAGAAAAGGTATGTTTTGGGACACAGTTCCAGGCCACAGTCCATCGGAAGTCACAGCAGCAGAAGTATGACATGACACATTGCATCTGTGGCCCAGAAGCAGAGAGAGGCGAATCGTCAATCTCTGCTCTCACTTTCTCTTTACCCAATCTGAGCCCGGCAGTGCACTGGGCCAGTGTTACCCACATTTAGAATGGGCCTTCCTTTTCTCATGCACCATGGTGGTTAGTGTTTGCTGTCAGTCTCATCATCCGGGAGACTAGCTCCGGCCATGCTTGGAAAGGATCATCTTCACTATACTCGTGGGTGTGGAGATCGACTCACTGTGGGTATTGCCATTCCCTGGTTGGGGTCCTGGGGTCTATAAACGGACAGAAGGAATTAAATGGCAGCCGGCATCCATAGTTTTCTGCTTTTGAATGTGCATGTGATGCGGCCAGCTGCCTGGAGTTCCTGCTGCCTTGATTTCTCTGTTCCTGATCTATGGGCCAAAAATAGGCCCTTTGTCCCTGAAGTTGCTCTCTCTGAGTATTTTAAAACAGCAGTAGGATCAGGAGGCAGAAGCAGGAGGATCTCTGTGAGTTCGAGGCCAGCCTAGTCTATAAAGTGAGTCCAGGACAGCCAAGGCTACACAGAGAGACCTTGTCTCGAAAAACAAAAAACAAAAACAATGCTGTATAGAAAACTCCTCACAGACATGCCCTAAGGTTTCACTCATCCTCTCAAGCTGACAGTCCATACTAAATATCCCCTTCCCAAAGGAGAATAGTAGATGTGGGTGGTTTCCTTCTGCATGTTTCCAGCTATGGGATTTGAAGAAAATACTTGTGTCTCTGTTTCTTACAGAAGACTAACTAAGCCGGTCCCTGTCTTTCACAGTCTCTCACCAACCCCCCCCCCCTCTTTGTTTCCCCCTGGCACTTGGCCTCTGCCACGGGCACACTGAGAGCTTATAGCCCCTGGTAGTAAACTAGGAGTTACACTTTCTGCAAGTTGCTTTCTATTGCTGTAATAAAACACCACGCTAGAGAGCAGCCTGTGGAGGGAAGGGTTTATTTCTTCTTACAGCTTGCATCAGGAAGGGCAGCCAGGGCAGACACTCAAGGTGAGGAAGCAACCTGGAGGCAGGAACTGAAGCAGGGGCGCTGGGGAGATGGCTCAGAGGTTAAGAGCACTGTCTGATCTTCCGGAGGTCCTGAGTTCAATTCCCAGCAACCACATGGTGGCTCACAACCATCTATAATGAGATATGACGCCCTCTTCTGGCCTGCAAGTATACATCAAGGCAGAACACTGTATGTGTAATAATAAATAAATAAATACATAAATCTTAAAAAAAAAAAAAAAAAAAAAAAACTAAAGCAGAGGCCGTGGAGGAACACTGCTTACAAGTTTGCTCCTCCTGGCTTGCTCGGCCTGCTTTCTTATACAACCCAGGACCACCTGCTCAGAGGTGATGCTGTCCACAACTGACAGGGCCCTTCGTTGTGGACTATTAATCAAAGAAATGTCCCATAGACTTGCTTCCAAGCAATCTAATGGGGGCATTTTCTCAACCTAAGTTCCCTCTTCCCAGTTTGTGTTAAATGGGAAAACAAAACAAGCAAACAGCACAGACTTTATAACTTATTAACCAAACAGCCAGAATTCTGGCTTCTCCTGAAGTTCCCACCTGGGCAAAAAGCACAAGTTTTGAATCCACTGCAACAAATAAGAATATCATTGGCACTGGGCAGTGGTGGCACGCACCTTTATTCCCAGCATTCAGGAGGCAGAGGCAGGTGGATCTCTGTGAGTTCAAGGCCATCCTGATCTACATAGTGAGTTCTAGGACAGCCAGGGCTGCACAGAGAAACCTTGACTTGAAAAACCAAAATAATCAAAAAAAAAAAAAAAAATGAATGAATGAATGAATGAATGAATGAAAAAAGAAAGAAAGAAAGAAAAGAAAAGAAAGTATCATTGGTTACAGGAAGCATTGGCCAGTGTGCCCATGAACTCTGGAAAACTGACACTAGAAAATAAGCCAGGACCTCAGCAGATATGAAGGGAGAATGAAGTTTAGTTAGGAGACAGCAACCTGTCCACCCGATGGAGGACTGGAGAGCTCAAGGCTAGGAGTCAGAAAGGCTGTCCTGTCCCTTATAGAGACCTTAGTAAATCAGCAAACTTCTCCGAGCCTCAACTGCCTCCTCCGTAAAATGGGACAAATTCTTTCACTGGTGTCAGAACAAAAAAGCTAACAATACTCTAGGGCTGCCACACTTCCTACAGTAAGATTTTCTCCCCAGAAACCCCTGCCTCTAGGTGGCCATGGAAAACAATCACCTGAGAAAAGCTGAGCTGCCCAGTATGCTCATCTTTAACTTCACAGAAATCGCTGGGAGCTGTAGTGGAAATGTGCCTAGAGGGGACGCCAGCACTGTAGAGGATCAGCTGTGACTATGGAAATGCCATGGCCCGGAGACAGGCGTGTCTTGATGAATTACAGAGGATGAAGAATGTCAAACAGGTACCAAGACTTGCAAAGGGACAGTTGATGACAGCACCCAGCATCTGCCTTATTTCTGTCAACAGCTTAGGAGCACCAGGCTCAAGCCAAGAGGCTTTAGGCTGATTCTGACACTTCCTGGCTCCAGACCTCCATCTGTCTGTCCACAGGATGAAGGAGCAAGTGGATTGCTGAAGACACCTCTTTCCCCATAGGCTAAACTGTCCCAGAAATCAGTTTAGTCTTCTCCCTCCTGTTCACTCAGGACCCAGGAACCTGACTTCAGAAACATTGCTTATGAAGTCTTAGTGGAGTGCCTTGGTCCCTTGATTCTTGGCCAGATGCAGGCAAAGGTAGCATTGGTAGGATGCCAGGGTAATCACTGAATCAGGTCAGTTTTGCGCTGGCTCTGCCCACTGGATGGCCTTACAGAGGGGCCTGAATCAGCCAGGTGGGAGAGGTCTCGGGGGTGGGGGTGGGGGTGGGGGTGGTGGAGAAACCCAAGCAAGGCGGCCTTTGTCAGCCGCAGCATGGAGCACTGTACATGTCGGAATGCAGAGTGGGGTTCTAACTGCCAGGAGCAGTTCTTGGAGCATACAGTGGTTTGAATTCCACAGACATTTATTTCATGTGTCTACACAGGATGGGTGGGACAGCTGTCCTCCACCACGCCTTATGTGACAACTTGCAGCTCCCTGGGCCCCTGCCTCTTGTAACATCTGGCTTCAGAACTTTGTCTGAGGCTTGTTGCCTCTCTTTCTAGCCCACATCTCTTTTCCCCCTGACTTTCATCTGTCACACAGTGACATATAACTTGAGGAGAGCCGAGATAGTCTAGCTGTGTGTCTAGGAAACCCAAGGCCAATGAGAGTTCTGGGGACCTGCTAGCTATTACTGCTATCATGTGATGCATTCCCCAAACACTGTTTCTTGACACCTCAAAAGGAGAAGCCGCCCCCCCCCCCCCCCCCCCCCCCCCCCGCCCACTCCCCATCCATTTGAGGCACACAGGGAGCAAGCCAGTTGCTAGTATCTGATCTAGGAGTAGTCCCTAGGGTTTTTTATTTTGTTTTTCTTGGAAGCCAGTTTCACTCTAAAGAAGTGACAAAGAAGCCAGAACCCCACTGTGAGGAGGGGCCTCCAGTGGTTTGTAAGAAGCAGGTATGAAGGTTAGAACTGCCTGACCTACAGGCCTCAGGCCTCCCAGTGTGGAGTGAGGAAAGCCACTGCCCCCAAGTATAGGTAACTCCTCCAACCCGATGTTTCAGTCCCTCGCTCTGGCAGGCACCGGTGTGCAGACCCATCACACTGCCTGACATCTCGGCTCTGTGCCCAGCCTGTGGGCCACTGTAGGCTGGCGCTGCTTGGTTGGGAGTTTGAGCCCTGCCCAGCCCAGTGGCTTTGAAGGGATTTCATCACCCAGCCCGTGACTTGGCCAAGTGCCTGGGAGAGTGCAGAGCATCGTAGCCCCAGGCTATCTGCTTTCACCAGAGAAGCCCTCCTCTCTCAAGGAAGAAAACCTGGGTAAGGAAGAAGCCTGGGCTCCTGGGTTCCTGCATCTAAGAACTATACCCCAAGATGCTACTTTCCCAAGAGACAGAGACAAGATAAAGGGCCAGAAAATTAACACTGAGACAACTTGTTAATGATTTTATTGCAGGTTAAATAAAATGTGGAAAATAAAACTACAGGAGACCCTTTTTAACCTTACGGGCTGTAAATACGCATTAACTCAATTACTATCAGCAATTAAGGCCAGTTTGGGAACAGTGGCCTGAGACAAAAAAAAAAAAAAAAAAAAAAAGACATTATCATCCTGGGAAATGAATCAAGAATAAAGGGAATTTATTCCACCTTGGCTAATGAGCAGCTGTATAGGGATGGAAATGAAGGCCTTTGCCTCGGAATTGCTTTTGACAGTTTGGGGAGGGGGGTTGGGGGGGGTTGGAAAAAAGGTTCGGCTCTACAGGCTCTACGTAAAGCTCTTGGAAGGACATTAGGGACATTGTTACAATGCAAATGAGGAAGGCCGTTGTGTTTGGGTAGTTTATGGGTTTAGTAAAAGGAGTAACATTTCAATTAGTGGGGAAGGAATGAGAACCTGCCTCAAAGAGGCTTAATTGGCGACTTGGCATTCCCAGGGGGACTTTGAAGTAGCATCAGAAAGGGGCAGTTTTCAGAAAGGGGTGGAGAATAGAATAGAGCAACTTAGGTCCTGGGCTGGGGATGTTGGAGGCAGATGGGGACACTGTGAAGGTACCATGCACAGCGCTAAGCAGATGCCGGCCACATGGATGTGCCCACTCCAGCTCTCTGGGCTCCTGGACTGTGTTCCCCATGCCACCCCACCCAGCTGCCCTGTCATCACCAGGAAAACATCTGGCTTCGAGGACTGCAACCCTAACCTCACCAGCATGGAATTCCCTTTCCTTTCTCAAGAATCCCTGTGAATTCAACTCCTGATTGCACAAGCCTATGGGGGAGGGTGCACTACGGCAAATGAAGCGCAGTATGTATGTGTGCGTACGCGTGTGAGTGCGTGTGTGTGTGTGCGTTCGTGCGTGTGTGCGTGCGTGCGTGCATGCGTGCGTGCGTGCGTGCGTGTGTCAGCACATGAGCACTCACAAGTAGGTTGAAAGTCTGTAGGATCTGGAGACTGAGAATTCAGTGTGACCTCCTCTCAGGGCTGAACTTTAAATAGATGGTATTAAAGTCTCTTTTCAACTTGAGAAGTTACAAAGGTAGCTCACCCATAAGATTCCTTGGCGTTCTCTCTCTCTCTCTCTCTCTCTCTCTCTCTCTCTCTCTCTCTCTCTGTGGCATCCACTCCCCATGAACTTGTCAGTGTGGTTTGCCGGTGAGACACTCAAATATTCGCCCATCTTGTCTAAGCTGAGTCTCTCTCCCTCTGTTTTCTGTTCTGTTATTGTTTGTCTGTTTGTTGTTGTTGATTGTTTGTCAAATGAGGTTTCTCTGTGTATCCTTGGCTGTCCTGGAACTCACTCTGTAGACCAGGCTGGCCCCGAACTCAGAGGTCCACCTGCCTCTGCCTCCCAAGTGCTGGGATTAAAGGTGTGCATGACCACATCCAGCAAGGATTTATTTCTTCTTCTTCTTGTTGTTGTTGTTGTTTTAAGTTAACAGATTTAATCAAAATGAGGTTTGAAGACTATCTAAGGGGACGAGAATCACCTGACCTAGTCCGGAAGCCCAGGCTCCTCAGCAGGTACTGTCTCCCAGAGCCTTGGACCCAGAGAACGTGTGATTCTTTGATTTTGACTTTAAGGAAGACCAGCTAATCCCTGCTCAGGTCAGTAGCTATGATTCTGGATTCTGCTTGAAGATCTATCTTGAAACCCTAAAAACTATTGACTTGAAACACACAGCACACTGGGCCAGGCTTCCTCTCCGTGTCTCTCTTCTCCCATGGGTAGGTGGCTTCTTCTGAAATGCTGGCTCATATCTCTGGAGCCTGTGGTTTGGGGATTGCTGCTAGCCAACTACAACAGGATCTAACATGGGTAGGGACTCGTCCTCTGAGTAATGGTAATCCATTGAGCATCTCAGTTGGTGGCTTGCTACCTTCCAAGTGATCCCTCTTCCCTCCTCCTTCACCTTAGTTCTACCACACCTACCCGACCTCTTCCTTTGTTTCTTTGGAGTCGTGGCTGATAGAAAACGTGGCATCTGCACATACCCTGAAAGCGGGGCCTCCCAGCTGCCTCAGTGACACCCACAATCCATCAGGCCACTATGAGGAGCGCAAAGCTAGATCACCGCAATGCCAACTCCTTATTCCCATCACGAGTGGAACGGAGATACCAGTGGCTGCCATATTAGCCACAGAGTGCCCTTCCGCCCCTAAAAGACATTGTTAGTATGTGCTTTTGGCAGGACACAGAATACATTTTAAGTTTTAAGGTTTTGTTTTTTTTGGGTTTTTTTGTGTTTTTAGTTTTGTTTGTTTTTGTTTTTTAGTTTTTCAAGACAGGGTTTCTCTGTGTATCCCTGGCTGTCCTGGATTCACTCTGTAGACCAGGCTGGCCTCGAACTCACAGTGATTCACCTGCCTCTGCCTCCCAAGTGCTATGATTAAAAGCATGCATCACCACACCCAGCTCAAGTTTTAAGTTTTAAGAGGGCCTTAAAATTATTCCTGTTGAAATGAGCATTGGAAACTGAGACCTCAGAAGGCAGTGAGCTCTACTCAGAGCTCAGAGGTGAAGGACAGAGCTGAGGTGGCACTAAGGCCAATGCCTTCTTCCAACAGAGTCAAGTCTCAGCTTCCACTCCCCTGTGGGTTTTGCCTGCTCTTAGCATGAAATTTGACCTATAAACCCTAGAAAAAAAGATGGGAAGAGGTAATCTGAAAGGCCTGAGGAATCCAGTGAGCACTTGCTCCCTGCTTCTCTGGGGTGGGTTACTCCAGATTATCATATATTCTTGCCTCACTGAAGAAGCAAGCGCTTTGCATACTTAATGCTTATTTCTTTAAAACCTGTTATTATAGTCCATGTTGCCACAGTAGGGCTTCGGTTAGTGCTCAGGAGAAAATTCTCATACTAGATCACTGCTTGGTATCTTTACCTTCAACATCACTCAAGCTGCAGAGGCCAAAAAGCCAGGTCTGCTACCTCACCCCTCACGAAGAACTAGGTCTTTGAGAAAGGAGGCTAGTGTTCAAAGCCACACTCCTCACAGAAGGCTCACACCAACCACACCCAGAGTCTCCGACACTTTGCTGAATTCTAACCTTCAACAGTGGATGACTTACTTGGCTTAGGCAAGACCTCCTAACACACCCTAGCTGTCAGGCCACAGAATCAATCTTTGGATAAATACTACACATCCTTGTCACAAATCCTCCTCTTCTTCCTCACTTTAGTCTTTAGAGACTCCCTTGCCCTTTCCCAACCACTCAATGAATGATGAAACCTATCTGTGCCTACATACTTCTCCCTCCAAAGTCCAGACCATCCTCCTCGCCTCTTCCTGGAGTTGCCCAGGATTCTGGTGTAAGACTGAGACCTCTAGAGAGATTTCTAGTCTATTCCCGGAGTCCCCACTAAGAGACAAGTCTGTTGTCAATGTAAACGCATAGGAATTTATTGAGCTGATGCGACGGGGTCTGTCTAGCTCTTTCAAGCTGCAGACCCTGAAAAACAGAGGCATGGGCCTTTTATAGGTTTTTAGACTAAGAAATGAGTTTTACAGTATGTGATTGGTTGGCATTTGGGCAGAAAAGCTGTAAGCAGGGAGTTACAAGCCTTGGCATTTTGTGGTTGGGTAGTGGTTGGAGGGACAAGTTGACCTATGGAGAAGATTGGTTGAAGCAGTCACAGGGGCATTAGGAACTTTTTTAGTTGGGAGCCTTAATGGGGGTCCTTAAGGAGGCTGGTTCCTTCACTGGAATGGAGGATGCCACCCTTTGGCCTCCTGTATGAAGGACCAGGATGCGAGAAAATGTGTTAGACCATCTAGGGACATGGAGAGGAGACTTAAAACTTCATCAGTTTTGCCTCTTCAGAGCTGCTTCTGGAACCTACAAGGGGCAGGAGGAGTGAGTAACTGAAGGCAGAAGAGATGAGCTAGTCTAAGGTGGTCACACCCCAAACTTCAACCTTGCCAGGAAAACCACAATAGAAAACACTGCATAGCCAAGACAGGCAACAACAATGACAACATTGACAACAACAACAAATGCACCAGAAAAACAATGGTGAATCGCTTCCATGCACACTTTCTCCAAACTAAAATGTAAAAAGCTAGGTGTGTGCTGCTTCTGTGTGGCACGGAAAGTATCATAGACCCCCCCACTCTCAGCTCTGAGAAGAGGGACTTGAGGCCTGGGAGTGTGTTTGGGTGGTAGGGCACATGCACTGAGGCCCTGGTTTCAATCCCAAATTGCCAGACTCTTTTTTTTTTTTTTCCTTTGTAATGACATAAAAAGATGAGATTCTCTTCGCACCTAGTGATTCTATACCACAGCCTTTGGAGGACTGCATGAGCGTCTGTGGTCACACTGTAAACAGAGACACGTTCCTTACTTGAAACCCTCACCCACCTCTTATCTAGAAAGGGTCTAGGGCCTCAAAACTGCTTGTGTTCTTCAGCCAGCCTCCACTCTGCGGTCTAAAGCAGGAAGCAAGCCCCCTGTGGTGCTCCAGGACACAAGCCCACCCTTCCAACAGAGAGCAGGGTCAGATTGACGCAAGTTTGAGGCCGGGCTGGTAGACATGGTGAGTTCCAGGACAGCCACAAACAAAAAGTACACACCAGACCACTCCATCCCCCTGGCTGAAACTCTCCGGGGGGGGCTCTTACTGCCCACCAGAGCAAGCCCACCACCATCATAGATAGACCCTCCCTGTTGAAAGGATCAGAGCCTGAGCTGCCTGGAAGAGGCTCAGACCAATGGGGCACTGGGAAGGCGACCCGCTGGCCTGCTGACCTGCCTGTGGGCTGTGCAGTGTGCTCCAGGTTCCCAGCTTCCTCCTGTCTCTGTGCTCACTTCCTGCCTCCGGATTTATGAATCACCCACAGGAGGCTCTTCATAGTTCCCTGCACACAGCACACGCCTTCTCTCTTCCCTTCTCCTGCTCACTGGGACCCCCTGGCAGGCACCCAAACTGTGTTTCTAGAGCTCTAGACAGCTCTCCTGTCTGACCATTCTCCTACAAGCTCTGGGCACTGCTGTGTCTGCCACATAGGGTTATTGGAGTATGTGTCCACATCTGCTACTGTGCTTTTCAACAAATCCAAGGCTTGCCATACACAGAAATAGGATTTACACCTATCGCAATTTGTTAAATGCTTTCAAGTTTATCCAGCGTCCAGAACACGAAGAAGCTCGAGTTCAGTTCATCTTTGCAACATAGACACCAAGTCTAGTAGATGGTCACATAGTGTGTTTATAAACAAATGGCCCTGGGGCTGGAGGGATGGATCAGAGATTAAGAGAAGACTGACTGCTCTTCCAGAGGCTCTGAGTTCAATTCCCAGCAACCACATGGTGGCTCACAACCATCTATAATGTGATCTAATGCCCTCTTCTGACATGCAGGTATAGCACTGTATACATAATAAATAAATAAATCTTAAAAAAACAAAACAACAACAACAAAACAAAAAAACAAAAAACCCATATGGCTGTTGAACAACTCAATAAATGGTGATTTTCTCCTAAGGATCTACTTAAATTTTCTACCAATTCCCACTTTTCCTAAGTTGCCCAACAAAACAATTTGGGATTATTTGTCTAGGATTTGAGAATGTGAATTCTGAATGATAGGAGTTGTGAGAAAATGTTAGCATCTGAGAGTGGAACCCTGAGGAAACTGTTTTTGTTGGTGGTGGTTTGGTTTGGTTTGGTTGTTTAACTTTTTATTGATTCTTCATTAATTTCATATCATGCACCCCAGTCCCACTTATCTCCCTGTCCTCTCGTACCCACCTTCCACCTCTGCAACTTCCCCCTAAAAAGAAATTATTGACACTTCTCTGCTTGCAAATGTTCGTTTTAATGAGTCATTGGTCTAGTTTGAGGTCTCTGGCTTCTGCCACACCATCAATACTGGATCCTCACCAGGTCTCCTCTCAGATATTCTGTTGTTGCCCTGTGTTGTGGAGATCCTGTAGCTTTGCATCTATAGGACTGGCCCCTTCATGTGAGCCAGCAATTCATCAATGGGGTAGAGGCTGACTTCTAAAACTGGTGTATGACCAAGCTTTCCTAGGGAGAACCTTCTCTGTATCTATCTCTCTGTTTCTGAATGTTTCTTTCTCTGTCTCAGTCTTTCTGTCTCTGTCTCTGTCTAACACACACACACACACACACACACACACACACACACACACACACACA
>OU015745.1:83795221-83819565 GCA_907169655.1 Acomys percivali
CACACACACACACACACACACACACACACACACACACACACACACACCAGATACATCTATTCACCCCAGGTCGGAAGGCATGACAGACCATCAATGTAAAGACAGCACCAAAGTCTAACTTAGTGAACCATGAGTTTTATTGGAGTTACATATAAGAATATGGGTGAAGGTCTATTTGTAAGAGCAGGAATGATTCAAAGGCAGCTGCATCACCAAAGGCCACCACAGGATGGGTGACAGCTCACAAAAGCTGGAAGCCTGAAGCACCCTGCACAGCCTGCACACAGTTCAACAGGTTGGAGTATGCCCTTTCCAGGTGGTTTAGTTACTCTAAACCTCTTCCAGATACCTTGGCTGTTTTCTGCTTCTGTTTTATGGCTTATCTTGCTTAACACTCTTCTTTGCAATTCGACTTGTCTAAAAGGTGACTCTTAGTCAGTTTCACTGTCTATATATTCATTGAGAGGGAGGCATCTAGTAAATCTAGTCAGTTTCAGGGACTTCCTTCAATTATTTTGAGTTGTTTACTTCCTGTCTTAATGAGCTTTTCTGCAGGATGGAGCATTTCAATCTACTATACAAGACCTGGGTATACACATTGGTAAAATTCAAAGCCTGGAAAAAATTTAAAGTCACCAGGCATGGAAGCAGAGCCAGGCAGATCTCTGTGAGATTGAGGCCAGCCTGGTCTACAAAGTGAGTTAGGACAGCCAAGGCTTCACAGAGAAACCCTGTCTCAAAAAACAAACAAACAAACAAACAAAAATTTAAAGCCAAAGACTTCTTCATATACTTAAAATTACCATCACAACTGCCATTTCAAGTCATGGTATCAAAATTAGTTTGGGACAAATAAAGAAGTCACTGGGGAGCAAGTGGTATTTGTCACTTCTATGCTTGGCTCCTGCAGCCAGGTATCAGCGTGGCCTTAAGTCAACAGTGAGCACTACACCAGGCACAGAGGGCCTATTATTATAGTATGGAGAGCATGGAGTAGGTGTTCCCTAAACCTTAACGGCCCCATTTCCACACTTCTCTGAAAGTCCACAGGAAATAAACCTACCATTTAGTTTTTACCTACTGTGTGCCAGGCACTGTGATTTGTAAACACATACATGACCCCATTTCTTCTGTATAGCTGCTCATGCAAATGGATGCCTCAAGTTGGGGGCTCACCAGCATCTGACCCGTTTTCTGGCTCCCGGACAGATACAAAGTCATACTGCTCCAAAGCCCAGGCCTCAGCTGAGTAACTCAGGCTCTGTATCTCTCAGATGTCTCTGTTTGCATTCCACTCACCTGCCCATCTAATGCCCAAACTCCAGCGTATACCTCACCTTGGTACTATTCAGTAATTCAATAAGTATTAATAATCATCACCGTGATGGAGAAGAAGCAAGTATGGGGAACTCTGAGCCCTTCAGGCTTGGTACCAACAGAAGAAAATACCTGAATATTCTAGAATATTTAGTTCAAGCTCCCCATGGAAGGAAGTGCCCAAGAATCACAATTTTCCTGACATGTGCTTATTCATTCCAAATAAAAGTTGGCTTTAAAAAAATATTATCCAAATCACATCCCTGCTTCCTTTGCTTTTCAGGGGCAGGAGACCCTTGGCATGTCGTTTACTTCAACACTATTGTATTTCCTCAGAGCTTTGAAACTCAAGCCCTTCTTTGATGGATACTAGTGGAACGTGCTTTCCTGTCTCCCTAATGAACTTTCACTTGAAGAACACCCCCAAACATAGATGCAAGCCTGTAGCTGCATCTTGTTCAAAGCGCAAGGAGACCCTCTCTGCTGGTCCCCCTGTCCCTGGTCCACCCCCAGAGGAGTAATCAGCCAAAAATCACAGATGGGATCATTTACAGTTTTGCTTTCAAGCTCCCTGGCCCTTTCAGATTGTGTTTACTTGGTCAAAGCCCTCGGCCCAGCCAGGGTGGGCTTCCTGACGGCCCTGTCTTGCTGATTCTCAGATGCTCTGACTGGGACTAAACCTGGCTAATCTGTGGGATGAGTGATTGGGGGCTGGGGGTGCTCCTTTTGAGGCTCCTGGTAAGTGACAAGATGGGCGAGTCCCCATACAAATGTATCCTGCAGGAGACCCTCCAGCTCCTATGCCTGGAAACCAGAACAGCAGTCCTGAAATAATTACCAGCTGAAAAAGGAAAACGCACCCCAAATGGAAAGCAGCCTGCTAATAGGGCAAAAAAGTCTTTAGTAGAACTGTTCTTAAAAAGAAAAAAGAAAAATTAACCATCCTTCAGGGACAAACTCTCTAAAATAAAACCAATACCAATTTTTAAAAATATCTTTAAAAATACATGTTTTTAAAAAAAACTATAAAGGTGGGCTGGAGAGATGGTTCAGAGGTTAAGAGCACTGGCTGCTCTTCCAAAGGTCATGAGTTCAATTCCCAGCAACCACATGGTGGCTCACAACCACCTATAATGAGATCTGGTGTCCTCTTCTGTCGTGCAGGCATTACATGCAGACAGAACACTATATACATAATAAATAAATCTTTAAAAAAAAACTGTAAAGGAAATAAGTGAACAGTAAAGTTCCAAACCATTATCTGTGCCTTTGTTGATTTGCATATTTTCCTTCAGTAACGTTTCCTTAAGAAGAGATTTGTTACAATAATTAGGTGTAAACAAAAGTATGTGAAGCAGGACAATTTACCATCATCAGATGCAATTGTCCACGCCCTGAACAGGCAAGCAAAGGAGTGGACCGAGGCCCCAGGAAATCTATGCCATTTTGCTTGGCCAATTGCTGGTTGCGTCGAGACTTTGCTTTTGACTCTCTGCTTCTGCCTCCACTAAGCACAGCATGTAAGGAGATCCTGTCCCTCTGAGAATCAAACCCAGCCACAAAGATGCTATCACCGGGGCCACTGTGACTCCACCAGCCGCGTTTGGCTCGTGCACTTTAGAAGCAGAGGTCCTCCCCGATCAAGGCACCTGCCGGTGAACACTGAGCACACCCTGAGCCAAGGGTTCAGAACTCCCACCTCTGGCTTCCACTGGCTCATGCTGTGGGCTGTTTAGAATGCCCACACCCTACTTCCCTCCGCTGTGTTCCCGAATGGATGCTTCTTCATCCTAAGTAGTGACTCTTCCCTAAGCCTCCTCTGGTTCTCTTTTCCCCAGAGAACAGTGACAGCATCTCCTGAGTCAGCTGTTCATCCCTTGTGAGTTCCCTGTAGGGTTTGCTTCATCCTACTTTCATATGAGATCTCATGCTAGTCACCTACACACACACACACACACACACACACACACACACACACAGTCAGTCAGTCATATCTCAGAATACAAACAGGCATGGTACCTTGTGTCCCGTGGAACCTTGTTACATTTTTAAGAAACGAGAATTACTGTCTTCTTGGTCTTCATCCACATTTAAATGTAAAAGCAAGTACGGAGAGGCTTTGTTTCACATACTACCATACTCGTCAAAATTGGGTTCGTATGTTGCAGTACTTTGCGGCTTGCAGAGTGAGGGCTGTCTGCAAGTATAAGCAGGGAGCATAAAGGTGGAAAAAAAAAGTGTGTGTGTTGGGGGGGTGGGGGCTGGGCAGCCAGCCATGTGTATAAAACTCCGAACGCATGCAATGTTTCATAAATCACAACCGTGGCACAACACAGATGTGCCAGTGTCAGGGTGGGAGGGTCTTCGGTGATTGGTGGCCACATGGTTCTCATGCTGGAACTGTCGCCGAATCTTATTGGAAGGCTGAGGAGGACAGCCATGTCTGGAACAACAGTCAGTCTGACAAATGCAGCGTGGTTGCTGAAACACAGTCATTTCTAGAACGCTTTAGTATCTTCCGGAGAAAAGAAGACGGGATATTTACAACATACACACCCTTATAAATGCCTTAAAACCCCTGGAATCAAATAAACCCCGTGTCCGTGGAGTCCTGACGCTTCCCACAGCGAGGACTGGGTGCCAGAAAGCGGCACACTGTAAGCGCTGATGAACCATGCTGCAGACTGCGCAGCAAACCTGCTTCAAAGCTAAAACGTTGTGTTTATGACGTCACAACGGAAAAGGATGCGGATGAACAAGAGTAAGGGGAGATGCTTGTCGACCTGGGTTTGAGCAACCTGAAAGGGAGCCGTGCTGCCTGGCAGTGCTGAGGCAGGAGCCACTCACTGGCAGAGCGAGACCTCCAGAAGTCCCCAGAGGCTTCAAAGAAATGGCCACGTGCGTGCGTGCGTGCGTGCGTGCATGCGGCCTCGGCTCCCAGCATCTACACCGAGGTTCAGGTGAGGTCATAGTCACATTAAGATAAAATGGACCGAAGTGAGCACGGCCTATGGGATCTGCACGTCAGCTCAGTTTTCCAACTGGGGTCCAGGGCAGGTTCATTGATTATTCTCACTGATTCAGAGCGGGAGTAAAGCTACCCTTGGTGAGTGAGAACTGATTCTTACTGCTCTGGAGCCACGCCCTGCAGGACCACCAGCCTCACGCCAGAGGCAACTTCTCTTACTTCCATTTCTTTTGCCAGCAAAATGGGGATTCTAAGCTTTGCCATGTCCGGGGTTGTTACACAGATTAATTGACGATATGTTTTAAAAAAAAACAAACGTGAGCAAGTAAAAGCTCGTCTGGAACCCCTGCTGCTGGCTATTTGAGAACCAGACCTATTCCCTAATTTCTGACAAGCCATGGGGGCAACCGTGAAAGAAATGTTATACTTATACTGGGCTCAGATGTTGAGGTCCTCGATCCTCATCCCCAGTATCTATAAATGGAAATGTGCTGGAAACCATGTCTTTGGCGAGTGTAAATAAATGCCACTTAAGGTAAGGCTTTATTCTCTCTCTCTCTCTCTCTCTCTCTCTCTCTCTCTCTCATCTTATCTTTAAAGTTATTATGTATACAGTGCTCTGCCTACATGTATACCTGCAGGTCAGAAGAGGACATCAGATCACATTAAAGATGGTTGAGAGCCACCATGTGGTTGCTAGGAATTGAACTCAGGACCTCTGGAAGCGCAGTCAGTGCCCTTAACCACTGAGCCATCTCCCCAGCCCTGTAAGGCTCTATTCTTACATGGCACTGATGGTCGGGTTGTATCCTCGTGACCAGTGCCAACTTCATTACCTCGGGGTTGGGCCCTGGTTCAACATGGCTTCCCAACAGGAAGAGGAAAAGGCCACAAAACCCCTGCAGACCCATTGGGAGAACATCAGGTGAGGACCCAGGTGAAGATTAGAGTGTATGATACAACTGCACACTGCAGTGTGCCAAGCCAGGCTGATGGACACCACCGGAAGTTCTAATAGAGGCCCACAGGGAACCACGGCTTGGCTGGTGCTTTGATCTAGACTCCCAGCCTCCAGAACTGTCTCTCCAGTTTAAGCCACATTCTCTGTGCTTGACACTTTGACATGGCAGATGTGGTAGACAGACAGGTACCCTAAAATCCCCTCCTCACGTTCCTGCAGGCTTCTGTAGCTGCAGTTCTCAACCTTCCTAATGTTATGACCCTTTGAACAAGGTTTCTCATGTTATGGTGCGTGCCTCCCACCCCCCCCCCCCCCACCCCCCCGCTGCCTCCACCAACCACAAAATTATTTTTGTTGCTACTTTACAATTGTAATTTTGCTACTGTTATAAATCATAATGTATATCATACATATCTGATATGCAGGCTAGTTTTTATCCCAAAGACTCTTGCAAACTCTACCACACAAGTTTACAGTTCTGTTGTTTCTAAAGCGCTTTGCCTTGGATCTAGCAACTTCACTTGAAATCTCTTTAAGGGAGCTGCATAGAGCCCCTGTCTGGGATAGACGGCCTCAGGTAAGAAATCTGTCTGGTGCTTGGGGGAACTGAGCTGAAGAAAAGGCAGCATTCTGCAGGAACTGGGGGTCTGTGTGAGCTGCAACCTCTCCACACACCTTGCCTCCTCCCTTCTCCTTCAGCCAGACAGAAAATGGACCCTTGAAGCTCAAGTCACCAGTGGGCACTTAATCCACGTTTCTAGAAGCCTGCACCAAGGAGTCATCCCATGTGTGTGGCAGAAGAACTTTACTAGGAACCAGGGCTGCCGGAATTGCTCCCAGTTATGCCCCCACCAGCTCTGCCAGCTTTTATCTACTTAGTGGGTGCACCACCCCTACCTCCCAGGGTGATGTTGGGCTGCAAATCAGACAAACCCCCAGAAGTGTGTTGAAAATGGTACAAGGCCGTGCAAATGGAAAGTAGTGGAGTCGTTATCAACATCATCTTCCACTGGTTGTCAACGCCTGGGGGCAGGAGCTGGGGGGGGGGGCGGTAAGGAGAAAACCCTCAGGAGGGCCAAGAAACTGGAAGCAAAGTGTCCAGCTGGGAAAAGAGTAGTCCACAGTGGGGCTAGATCCTCTGGTATTGGCGGCCTGGGGAGCGACCAGTCATGATGCGCTCTCCTGGTGGGTCGTAAAATGAGTTTACGTAGGAAGGAAGCAGGATGTATAAAAAGCCCAGGAGCCCGATCTGTTTCTGAGATCACACAGAGCAGCATTGTGCCGGGGTGTGGAGCTGATGTCAGCGTCTAGGATGCTGGTCGCAATCGCCCTGGTTACCCAGCTGGACCGGAATGAGGCAAGTCTGTATCTGAACTCATTAATTTTTACAACCAACTGAACTGTTCTGCCTTTTTGAGGGGGAGTAGGGCTGGGGAGGTGGTGCAGGGGGAATGAACAAGGGAAGGAAGGGAAAAGGGAGGGGCTCACATGTATGGAACTGGGGGGCCTTCCCACCAGCAGACACTATCCCATTATTCCCTACCATCCCCAGCTTCCAACCTCCAATGGCCAGGACAGGCAGAGCCACTGCAGTGGTCTCTGCCAGCCCAGGGAGAGGAAACCGGGGCCAGTGAGCCCAAAGGATAATTAGAGTGCCACAAGCCACTCCTGGGAGTTCAGGTTATGTCAATGTTTCCATTCTTCCTCACTTTTCAGGGGTTTATAACGGAGCTATAAAAACTCCTGCCAGCTGAGAATTTGGCAGGCCAGGTCTCAGCAACCGAGGGGCTGTTTTTCTAATTCAGTTCAGCTGCTTGTAACTTGAGGTGGTTGGATGGGGGGGAGCGGGGGGTGGTGGTGGTGAGGAGACACGTCGTACATTTGGATAAGGCAAAGGGGCTAGGCTGAAGAACCGCGTGCTGGCTTGCTTTCTGATGCCCCCCCCCCCTTCCTCTCACTTCGCCTTCATTTCATTGTGCTATAGGAAAAGAAACAGCATTCTATAAATGCACCCCAAACACTTCCTGAGCCAAGAGTCTATGGACCCTTTCCAAGTGCGGCTAATGCAGCCGTTCCTCATTATTACGAAGATTGGGAGTCAACCTCCTCCTGAACAAGCCAATGAGCGAACCGGCTCACCTAGACCCTGAGAGGCCTGCGGATGGGCGGCCAGTGCAAAGGCTGCGATGAAAGCGCTGCTGTGGGGTGGCCCTTTTGTGCTACTCCAAACTGATAAGCATTATTCCCAGTCTCAGTGATGAGTTCATTAGCCTCCGGGGCCAAAAATCTATGATGCACTCAAAGAGGCCAAGTTTTGCCCGCACGATGCTCAAGGGTTCTTTCACTCTCTTCCCACAACATAGTACTCGCTCTCCACTCTGATTTATTGCTCACACTATACTTGTCACTGGTTTCTATGTTTTGTGTCAGCTATTCATGTATGTCTTTCACATACAGTGAGTCCTATGTGACCAAGAACCGAGTCTGTCAGTCTCTACTTTGGGTTTAGGTGGACTCCACACTGTTCACATGTGTAGTCAATGGCAAAATCCTTGTGGCATATGGTGGTGACATAAGCAAAATTCAGAACCAACCAAGGCTTAACCAATTTCTTCCTCTTCATTAGAAGGGAGGGTGGCACAACATAATTTCTTACCTTGTTGGTCACAGTAAGACTAGAAAGGCTGGGAAGTATTGGCCCATGCCTTTAATCCCAGAACTCAGGGAGGCAGAGGCAGGCGGATCTGTGCGTCTAAGGCCAGCCTGGTCTACAGTGTGAGTTCCAGGACAGCGAGGCTACACAGAGAAACCCTGTCTCAAAAGAAAAACAAGAACAACAACAGCAACACCTCGGTGCATAGAGCATGCCATAAAACCTTGTTGGATGAGTTACCAAACAGGTGAGCTACCTGGGTGCTTTGAGATAAATAATACTTTTTCATATACTGAGGAAAACGTTCCGAGTGATGCTAAGTAACTTAAGTTCTATCATAACAGCTCTAATCCAAGAGTTAATAAAAGAGGCCTGGCATAGTGACACATACCTTTAATCCCAGCACTCGGGAGGCAGAGGCAGGTGGATCGCTGTGAGTTCAAAGCCAGCCTGGTCTACAAAGCAAGTCTGGGACAGCCAAGGCTACACAGAGAAACCCTGTCTCGAAAAACAAAACCAAAAAACCAAAAAGAAAGAAAGAAAGAGAAAAAAACAACTGACTTCAAACTTCTCTGGGTGTTCAGAGGACACTATTAGCAGAGAATAGTCGATAGCCATCAGGGTTGGTCTATGTGGCAGAATAAGGAAAGCAGACATGCAGAATTCCAGGCCCCGCCTAAGCTTTAGGGACCACCTAGGGACACCCTGAAAAGCTAGATATTGCTGGTGCCTTCGCTCTTCCTTCCCAACCTAAACCTCACAAACCAGATTTCCACAGAAGACAAAACGGGGTCTCGGAGAGGTTAAGTCACTTGTCAAGAGCTACTCAATAGTGACAACATCTTAGATTCTGAGTCTGGTCTCTTTCCAGGTGGTGTCTATCAATCATTGCATCTACAAGGGAGCAGTCGTGGTGGAGTCAGTTAAACCTAACACCATGGCTCAGGAGCAAAAGGAAGAATCCTTCATTGGGTCTTCAGAACCCTGTGCAGAAAGATCTTCCACCTCTCTCCACCCCACCCTCAGGGCCCCTCCCCCTCCCTTCGCTGGCAGAGCCACGCCTGCCTCCCCCCCAGCCTGCACACAGCACTGTGCAACCTCAAGGTCTCAGCCCAACTCCTGCTCCCTGAGGTGCTCTGTGATTTCTCTGCCTGTTGAACTTTATTCTTCTGTAAATAATGACACAACTGAAACTGACCTCTCCGGGTCACCACAGTACAGTTCATGAACAGATCTGCCGCTACAGAACTGCCTGAGTCATAGATACCTTCAAGATTTCCTGATTTGAGTCTTCTGCTACCAAGAAGCAACTCTGAAGTTTTCCTTTCTAATCCGACGTGCATTTGTAAACTGGGCTAAAATATCTCTCAAAAAAAAAAAAAAATTGACTTTGCAAAACCAAGTCTAGAAGTAGTTGCATTCGGGAGATTCGGGAGGCAGAGGCAGGCGGGTTGCTGTGAATTCGAGGCCAGCCTGGTCTACAAAGTGAGTCCAGATCAGCCAAGGCTACACAGAGAAACCCTATCTTGAAAAACCAAAAATAAAAATAAAAAACAAAAAACAAAAACAACCCAAACCAAAGAACCAGTCTCTTCATTTAGCTAATGGATGCCACCATTTTTACTAAGCACAACCTATTCATACTAATACTGTTGGTGCTGAAGCAAACCTCTCATGGATTCTGCCTGGCCTGGGACTTAGCTAACCCACTTCTGAGAGTACAATACTGAAATGGAGCCATGCGGGGACTCAGTAGAGTACGCCCAATAGGTGGTGTTGATACACCTGCTGGATTGCCCATCATAAACGACCCAGGCCAACTCAGGGCAATCTCCTCAAACACTCCTCCTCAACCTTTCTCAATTGAAGAACATTTGGAAATGAAGTGGTTTTTGTAACTTCCAAGAAGTAATAAGGAACGGCTTTAGAAGTGACACTGAGTCATGGATAATTACATTTTCTAAAGGGCCTTTGAAAGAGCACCGTTTGTAATAACATTTGAGTGTGAGGAAATGGGCAAAAAGGACTTCAAGGACAGATTAAAGAGCTAATATAAGAATCTGGGACCAGGCACTGTGTGTTCAAGGGAAGGCTGTAAACATGGCATCAAGGAAAACAATAGCACCTTCAAGTACTCTGCTGTTCCCTTTTCTATTCCGGTTATTCAGAACTTTCTAGATGTTCATTTCAAATAAGTGCCAGTAAGGATTTATGGATGACCTTCTACACTATTAGCATAGCTTACATGAGGCAAAAATATGATGATAATAATAATAGTAATATGAATAAATTAATAAAATATATTAAAATAATAATAATGTACAAAATTTAAAAATAAAAAGGACTGTCTACTTTTATCTTTTGTTTTAAAAGTTTTTAATTAATTCATATTACATCTCAATTGTTGTTTCAAATGTTTTTTAAAAATTCCTTTCCATGTACTCAATGCAAGATATTGCTCTCATTTTACCACTGAATGAATTGAAGATCATTTGACCTAGGCCATGTGGTTCTAAGCAATGTCACTGGAAGACCAGCCTAGGTCTTTGGCTCTAAGTCAATGATCTTATACCTAAACCTTTTCACTACAAAGACTCAAATTGTGTTTAATAAACTTATTTGCTTTGTTTTCTGTTTTGGTTTTTTGAGACAAGGTCTCCCTGTGTAGCCTTGACTGTCCTGGACAGGCTGGCCTCAAACTCACAGTAATCTGCCTACCTCTGCCTCCCGAGTGCTGGGATTAAAGGCCTGCACCATCACCGCCTGGCCTTTGTTTAATAAACTTATAGCATGCAATCCATGTTCTCAAAATCTGAAAAGCCTTAAAGGAAGCTTGGTGGCACATCTGCAGGCAAGGGCTTACTTTCCTCCATGCTGCGATCCCCTGTGATATGGCCCTAAGAATAATATATAGTCAAGCTCCCTGGAAAGGGAAGATAAGTATGAAAATAACATGTGTCTTGTACATGCTAGGAAGGTGGTGCCATCCAGTCTGGAGGGCAGAGAAGGGACCAGGTGAGGTGGACAGTGGGGTCAGATCTTCCAGAGAAATAGCGGTGGTTACAGGAAGAGGCAGAAAGACCATGACCCCTACAGAGCACAGTGTCCCTCTTGTATTGTCACATGTACAGGGCCAAAGGGATTTCGTTATCTCGTGGGTTATCTAAGAAACCATGACTTACCCTGGCCACAGCTGCAAAAGCAGCAGCATCAGGAGGCCCCAGACTAGGCATCTAAGCAAAGAGGAGTTTTAATTCAGAACATGGCTGCTCTGGCAAGAGATCACATCCAAAGACCTTCTAGATCTGTGTGATCTGGCTGGAAGACAAACACGCCTTCAATCCAGGAGACAGAGGCAGGCAGATCTGAATTCAAGGCCAGCCTGGTGTAGAGTAAGTTTCAGGTAAAGAAAAGCTTAGGTCCAGGAATGATAGTGCATGCCTTTAATCCCAAACTATGAAGATAAAGTTAGTTGGTAGAAAGAAGCACCCATGTTTGAAAGTGATGTCCGTTTGAGAGGCAGAAAAAGTGATGAATCAGAGAAAGATTTGACAGACTAGGATACGCTCAACTCTCATGAGCATTCATGACTTCAGGGTCAATGCAAAGAGAGAGGAGGCAGTTTTACCAGGAGAGTTTTACAGAGAGAGGCTAGACACAGGCAAAGACAGAGGGAGCCAGAGAATAAGAAGGAGCTAGAAGGTTAGAGTAGACTGCTGGAGTTAGTTTGAGGCCAAGCAGAGCAGTTCAAGGGCCAAGAGAGAAGCCAGATTGATTAAGTCAGCTGGGAGAGGAGTTTAATCCAGAACAGCTGAGATGAACCAGCCAGCCTAGAGCTCAGAAACAACACAAGAAAGGGTGAGCTTATTCAGCAGTTAGTCTCAGAGGCCTAGGTTAGACAGTATGGAGGCTAGAAGCTTCCAGGACTTGGCCTCGATTAACAGACAGAGGCAGTACGTTATCCTTCGAGACAATATTGAAGCAAGCAAATAAAAGTTCCTTTTATATATGTGTGTGTATGTATATGTATATACATATATACGTATGTATGTGTATGTATATATGTGTGATACATGTATGTGATATGTGTGTGTGTGTGTATGTGTGTGTGTGTATATATATGAAGCAAGCTTCATATTGTGAGCAACACCAGGAGGGCGACAACAGAATACAATACCATGGCTGTCAGGCAGGCAGGAAGGCAGCAGGGTCACAGCTGACTGAGAAAAATGGTACCAAGAGAATGAGTCTCCTCCAAGCCAGGGGGAGTCCATCTTCCCCTGTCAGCCCCTCCCCCACCCCATCCCTGACTGCACCTGATTTCACTTTCTTCTCTTCTTGCCTCCATCGACAGGACTTCCAAAGTGCTCATACAAATTCATGCCCGTCAGGCAAGCCTGCTCACAATATTTATGAACAAGCACGGGAGGTAGACATATCTTTCATCATTTCTTATAAGTCAAAGAAAAAGGTAGAAAAGCCAGAGCTCAAAATACACAAAAAGGCTATTTTTTTTCCAAAGCAAAAACTAATTACACTTTCTAGAAAACAATTTAAAGACCCTGATATGTTGTTATAAAAATTCAAGGGAAAAAAAATCAGACAATGAAAGACAAGAAACACAGTCTTCTTCAGCTATGAAGAACACTATGGCTCCGAAGAGGTAAAAAATACAAGGCAGTAAAGAAATATAAAAAGAAAAATAGCAAATTAAAGGTTTCATTCAAAACTTCTCAGGATGTACCCTGCAAAAAGTTGCACTTGGTGATATGAAGAGAATCTTTAAAAGCTGCTTTGAAATGGGAGGAGAAGCAAAAGGGTTAAAAATGATGAGAGAAAAATTGGGCATGGTGAACAGAAAAAATAGATAAGAGATTGGAGGAAAGAGAGCAGGAAAAATAAAAACCGAAAATGGAAATAAAAATTTCCTCAGCTGATATAAATACAGTTTTTGTCCAAACAAGTATATGTCTGTCCGAATATTTAAAACTGTTGCTGAGGGAGAAAAATGTAATTTGGGAAAACCACTAAATAAAATGACTAAATAAAAATATATATCTGCAGGTCAAAATATTTTAGTTGTATCTCAGAAGACTATCTTAGATAATTCAACTACTACATATAGCTAAAATCAAGAACAAAAAATTTTACAATTATTTAGGAAAAAAAAGTCAATATGCTGATAGTTTGCAATTGCAGCCTGGTTTCAGATAGGCCCCTTCCAGTGAGCTGCAGAGGGGAGCAGAGAAAGATCGTTAGCTTCAGATAGCCCCCTCCCAGTGAGCAGCAGAGAGGAGCAGAGAAAGATCGTTAGCTTCAGATAGCCCCCTCCCAGTGAGCAGCAGAGGGGAACAGAGAAAGGACTTTGGCTTTGAGTACAAAAAATATTGCCTGCTAGTCAAGATTTCTGAATTATCAGAATATAAGAGATTTCTAGGACATATCATTCATACCTTCCCCAACCCAAAAAAAAAATTTAAGTCTACTGTAGCCAAATGACAGATGCCTCGATCTTTTAAAATGGGAATGTTCTGAGTTTATAATGATCATTAAAATCATATATATATATACATATATATACACACATATGTATATATATGTATATATATATATATATATATATATATATATATATATATATATATATATATTTTAGGGGTTTTGTTTCTTTTTTGAGGCAGGGTTTCATTTTGCAGCCCTGGCTGGCCTGAAACTCACAGAGATCTGCCTGCTTCTACCTCCCAAGCCTCACAAGCAGTGCTTACATTACACTGTACATTACATTACACTGTAAGCAGTGCTTACAGTACACTTGGGCACTCACCAAGCTGTAAAGAAGTCTTTAAATACAGAATAATAACCCTGTAAAAAAGTACAGCATAGTAACCCTGGAAAGAAAAACAGTGTTAAGAATTGTAGCTGATGCAGGGCATGGTGGGTCACGCCTGTAATCCCAGCACTTGGGAGGCAGAGGAAGGCAGATCTCTGTGAGTTCCAAGTCAGCCTGGTCTACAAGCAACCCCAGGCCAGGCAAGGCTACACAGAGAAACCCTGTCTCGAAAAACCAAAAGAAAGAAAGAAAAGAAAAAAATCTAGTTAAAGATAATTGTTCTGAAGCACTTAGGAGGAAGACTAGTTCTATCTTAGGTGTGTGTGGTGTGTGTGTGTGTGTAGGAGCACATGGGTGTGTGAGTGTGTGTACATGTGGGTGCATGCAGATGCAAGCCAGAGGACAACCTTCAGTGGCGTTCCTCTGGTATCTTTGTTTTTGAGACATCATTGCTCACTGACCTAGAAGTCCTTAAGTAGGATAGGCTGGCTAGGCAGCAAGCCCAGGAACCCACTTGTCTTCTCCTTCCCAGCACAGGACAATCTAGACCTGGCTGTCTTGAACTCACTCTGTAGACCAGGCTGGCCTCGAACTCACAGAGATCCACCTGCCTCTGCCTCCTGAGTGCTGGGATTAAAGGTGTGCGCCACCACTGCCTGACCGTACACCAAGATTTTCAAAACATAGGTTCTAGATAGAGACCTAACTCAAGACCAACTAAGCCATCTCCCTAGTCATGAAATTTGTGTGTGTGTGTGTGTGTGTGTGTGTGTGTGTGTGTAAAACAATAACAGTTAAAGAAGAGAAGGCCATGTGCACGAACTTGAGAGAGAACCAGGCAGAAGGATACATCCAAGTGGTTGGAGGGAAGATAGAATGGGGGTGGGGGGTGGGGGGTGATGCAATTTAAATTTTAACAGAAAAAAAATCTGGAGTTATATAAGTTATTAGTCATGTTTGAAAGAAAGCAAGGAAGGAGCAACCTGACTTATGCAAAAACCAATGTAACAACAACAATAATAAATATAAATGGTTTAAATTCCATTTTTACCAAGGAACAATTCTATAGCTTATGGCTAACAAACTTATTTGCTAACAATCTAACCTCCCCTGCACATCAGATTTAAGCAGACACAAAAACATAAAGACTAGAGTAGTATTATTTATTTGGAGGAAGAAGAAGTAATATAGGCTATAAGGAATGGAATTTCTTATGTCTACTAAACTCTGGGCTAGTTCAAAGCAATGGGTGCCCTAGTGAAAGATGAGGTAATAACACAAAGAAGTTCCGGGTCTCACCAGCTATTTTTCTTCCCTAGAGCATGTGTTCACAGATTAAAATGAGACAGATGGGAGTTGGGGTTAAGTTAATGGACATCCTTGAGGATATTTTAAGTTTTTAGCAATGACAAGGTCATTGGAGAAGTGTTGCAGGCTGCTGGGCTGTATAGAGCAGGGCTGGGTTGCAGAGTAACCATCACAAAAGTCAATTAGAGGCACAGGATCAACCCTAGCTATTCCAGGAGAGCACACAGGATTGATTACCAAAGCCCATGAAAACCAGATGATGGAGAAATGGGTGCCGCACGGTGCAGGCGGTGTGCAGCCAGCAAAGGTTTGGAACCAGGGCGGTCCCTCTAATTGTTAAGAAATCCTCTGCAGATTAGCCCAGTTTTGCCTTTTCCCAACTGAGGCGGCTTCTGCCCTGAGGGCAACACAATGCCACCTCCTTCTTTCACAGGTCAGCATAAAGAAAAGGAGAGACTGACTGCACAGCCTCCATGAGATTCAACAGGCTGGCAGGAAAAGCATGCCTCCCTCTGAGAAAACCACATTACTCACCAACCCGGCAAACTGGAACGCTCTACAAAACCATTGCTATAAATCCAGTATTCGCACAAAATCTGGAGGTTGGAGTTCTTGTGACTGCAGGGAAGGAAAACATGAAAGGCTGCCAGAGGGAGAAACCCAGGCCCTACCAAGACTCACCCAACTCACTTTTGAGTGCAGTGGTCTTCCTTTTATTGATGAGGAAAAGGTAACCCAGCAGGCAGGCATGGGGAACAGTGAAGCCCAGCTTGATCCCCACTGTGTGAGAAAGGGAGCTGTGATGTATTCTGAGAAGCAAAGCAGGACTTTATTTTGGTCTAGGCTTTGGCCAGCTACAGGCCCCTGGAGATGTAAGAAGCCAACATGGGCATCTGGGATTTGGCTGGGGTCACCAGGACCCTCTGTGAGTGACTGCAAATGGCACCTTTGTGTCTGCTGCATGGGAGCTGCTCAGAAGGGCGCTGTGACTGGAACCCCATCCAGGCTTCCTGGGGCTGACTCATCCTAGAAACCGGACCTCCAGCACGCATCTCCTACAGACCTAACATACAGTGCAGTGCCTGAGCCACAGGGTTAACACTGCTGACTGAACAGCAACGTGCAGAGAGGTCCAGATCTGGTGCCCAAGAGGGATCAGACCAGACTGGTGTCACAGCCTGCCTTTAGTCCTCAGGCCTTTTAAGTCCCCGCAGGCTGCTGCACAGGGCCATCGCTCAGAATCGACAACCCTGAAAGATGCCTTTCTCCTGTTTTAATTTCCAAAACCTGTCATTAAAGTAGCTTTCTCCTCCTAATGAGGTTATTGGTGCCATAATATCATTAAAGGGGGTGCCCCTGGTGTGCAGCCCAATTAAGGAAGGTTTATTAAATGACGTGCAGTTCATTGCTTTGCTGAAATATCACTTCCGGTCTTGCTCGGCAACAGAGTGTTGTTAGGAGCCAAGTATGAGGCTCATTTAATCGAGTGCTGTCCGAGGGACTGACCGAGGGACTGTCCCTCCTCATACTGTCATCCAATCCTCCTCCAGATGGCTGGGGGAGGAAAGAAAGCAACATAAACCCCAAGAACATTTATGTCTGATGGCAGAAGGGACAGGCTATCCTTCCAGGGACAGAGCTCCTGGTTCATTATAGGTCTGACCAAAAGAAGCCCCTTGTGCAGAGCCCACAGCCCAGGGGCTTTGCTCTCAGAGAGTGCACAGGAGATATGAATTGCACGCGGTCCTCCATCCTTGTCAGTAACAGTGTGGCTCAGAGGATACAGCAGCATCTCTGGGCTTCCCAGAGATGCAGAGTTCTATAGTCTCAAAACAAGCCTGCTGAATCGAGCAGGATTTCTCAAGACACTCAAGGACCCTAACATGCTTTGCATTGTCATATTCACACTAGAGAGTTACTAACTGGGTGACAGTTTATCCTTTTCTTAAATGTGAGGCTACTCATGCGGACAGAAATGTGATTGCTTTTGTTTTTATTTTTTTAAACAGAGACGAGGAAGGAGAGAGGAAGAGAACAGCAGAAGGGAGAGATGGAAGGAAGGAGGGAGAGCGTAGAAGAGAGCCCAGACATGCAAAGTTCAAAAGCCCACATTTCGTTTTACTCACCAAACCACAGACCTTCCTACATCACAGCCAAGGGCTGGAGCTCAGCCTCTGCCAAGCCACAGCTGAACAAAAAGCCAGGAGGAGGAAAGCTCTCTTTCCTACAGAGGAAAGCAAGGAATACAATCCCCTGCCCAACCTTCCAGCCCACAAGGAATCAGCAGGTGGGGGCCCACAGGGGCCCTCAAGTCATTCCCCACCCCTTTCATCTTACACAGCAAATGGAGGCAGGTGATGCTATGTATTCCAACAGCCGGTGCTGGACAGTGGAGTGGCAGGACCGGGTAGGATGGCCCAGGTCCCCTGTCCCCTTGTTTCAAACAAGGATTCTGTGAGTGTGTAAAAGCCTTTTCTCAGATTCATCCAGCGTCGAACTGTACTTTTCTAAAGCAAGAAAACAGTACAGATTTGTAACCACTGACGAGGAAGCTGGGTGAGGTGGCATACACCTTTAATCCCAATACTCTGGGAGGCAGATGCAGGTGGATCTCTGTGAGTTCAAGGCCAGCCTGGTCTACAAAACGAGTCCAGGACAGCCAGGGCTACACAGAGAAACCCTGTCTCAGAAAACAAAACAAAACAAACAAATAAACAACAACAACAACAAAAGCGCTGATGAGGAGACCCACCAGGTGACAAAGTAACTGGAACATTGCACAGAAAATGCCATCTACCCTGAGTCTTCATAATGACTTGGTTTGACGCAACACTGAAGACAAGGTAACAAAGCCAATTGGGATTCACTCTTTCCTTCCCAGACTGTGGCTTTCCTCCTTCTGTGAGAGAAGACAGGTGCCAAGTATGGCTGCCTTCCCATCCCTGGGGGTACCTTCCAAGCCACCAGTACTACAGCACTGAACCTTGCCCCTGACCGCCCCCCCCTTCCCCGAGTCCCTTGAGGTTTCCATTTGCCCTGTCACACTGCCACCACATAGGATCAGAGTTAATCTGTCCTTTCACAGTTTATGCTCTGGTCCTTCCTGGATATTACTGCATTTCTACTTTAGGGACATTATTAATTCAAATAAGCATTAACTCAGTGCTTCTCAACCTTTCTAACGCTGTGACCCTTTAATACAGTTGTTCATGTTGTGGTGACCCCCCTCCCCCAAGCATAAAACTGTTGGGCTGGGCGTGGTGGAGCATACCTTTAACCCCAGCACTCGGGAGGCAGAGGCAGGCGGACCAATGTGACTTCAAGGCCAGCCTGGTCTACAAAGTGAGTCCAGGACAGCCAAGGCTACACAGAGAAACCCTGTCTTGAAAAAAACAAAAACAAACTACTTTTGTTGTTATTTCATAACTGTAATTTTGCTGCTGCTGTGAATTGTAAATATCTGATAGGCAGGATTTCTGATATTTGACCCCTAGGAAAGGGTTGTTTAACCTTTCAAGGGGGCTGTGACCCACAGGTTGAGAACCTTTGGGTTAACTGCCTCTGACAGCTAAGGTGACTAAGTGACTAAGATCAACCAGTGAGTTGAAAACACAGTGCAAGCGCTCTGGCCAAAGTCCTTGGAGGATCCAGAGGGACCTCCCACGGATTCATCATGCACCTGAGTATGGTGTACACTGTAAAGCATTTTCCATTTAGTATTTCTGAGCTGTGGTTGACTGCTGGTAATTGAAACGACAGGGGGCAAAGCTGTGGATAAAGGGGGGACTCTGTAAGTGGCTGGTGGTTTAGTTGAAAGCCTAAGTTACGTCCCCCGCGTCCCCCCAACCCCAACGCCCCTTTTGAATTGATATGGGGCAACATAAAAACCAAATCTAACAACATAAATGCTCCTCAAAAGACAGTTCCATGACGACCAAGTAACCCCAGCGGAAAATTCCATGGGAGAAAACCTGTCAAGAGGGTGCTTCATCAAACCCTTCATTCTCAAAACCCCTGCTATCCGGGGAGCCATCTCACCTTCCAGTGCCAACACTGCCCTAGGGACCACCGCCATTTCCTGCCCTAGAGTGTCGAACAGCAGCGCGGCTGCCTGCTCACTCTCCATGCAAGAGGTTTTCACGGCCGTGGCTCCTGGCATCACTCACCCCCTGTGTTCCCACCGTCCTGCACACCCTACCATTTTTCTAAACTGAAAAGGCAAAGGGCATGGGGACGAAGAGAAGCCGAGAACCCTCCCTGGAGCGAGTAAAGTGATTGCTGTTCCCATGGCTGGCTTTCCACTGTTGTCCGTGACCTCTGCAGATGCCCCCCTTATGAGTTAGTGTCCCGGAATGTCTCTTTATTAGGTGTCTGGAGAAATGGAGCTGTCCTGATGCCAGCACCCCACACTGAGGACTTTATTAGTTTTTTAATTTTCTGTCTGGGTGCCCCTGCTGCATCAAACTTTCCACAGCTGTTCGGGCTGCTGAGCATGGAGCCTCTCCAGGCCCTTTCTCCGGCCCCACCCCCTTCTTGTTAACAGAGGGACTTGCGGACCCACTTGCAACAGAGACGTTCTAAAACACAGACTCATGGTCTCTTGTGAGCGATTGCTTGTGGGTCTAGATGTGAGAAAATCTCCTGGTGTGCAGGTTCCTTGGCTCTGAAAAAAAACTGTCCATGCAACATGGGGTCAGGCAAAACAGGAGCCCTGCGGATCAGGCAGGGGAGACTAACTTGGAACCTGGCCCAGAGATTGATGCCCAGCGTTCATAGTGCTCCCTTCTGAGGGGACATTACAGGAGCCGCAGGGTGAAACGGGAGGCTTTGCAGATATTCTCCTCACAGGCCCACAGCTGAGGCCCTGCACAACAGGCCAGGCTGATTGCTCCTGTCTCTCCCACAGGCAAATAAATGCTATACTCTATGCCAGCTGGCCTGGGATGCCCTGGGGCGCCCCTATGAGGAGCAATAGTCCACAGGATGCCAAGTGAGAATATCCAAGGATATACAGAGGAGCAGGTTTCTAGGCTGTGGAACCCAGCCTTGCCCTCATCCCCCGGGGCCCGGAAGGCTGAGTAAAAGGGTTTGAGGCCTCAGAGAACGCACAGCGCCCTCCAGGAAACAGTCCGCGGTCAGTTTGCTTTCTAGTGTCTGTCTTTAAGCTCCGCTGTAAGGAGGCCTTATTTGTGGGGCCAATGCCACAGACCAGAGAGGAGAAAACCCTTTGGTGATTCCCGCCTGGGGAACAATCTTACCTCTCAGAGCAAGTAGGTATTTGAGGTTAATCCCTCTGTGGATTGACTGGGTTGAAAGGCCTAAGCAGGTCAGGGGTCCATTACTGCTTGTGTTTACATATAAACTTCCTGGTCCTGGGAGGCAATCAGAGCACAGGGGTAGGAAAAGGGAATAAAGGAAAGGAGATTTTTTTTTTTTAAATTAAATGCTCTGCCCTCTAAAAATAAATCAACCAAATGAAGAGGAGCTTGCAGAACCAACGTTTGATTTCAATGTCAATGTGTAAATATTTTTTAAGGTTTTCCATTCATTATCTATACATGGAGGCTCCAGCATCTTTTAAAACAGAATTTCAACAAAATACTGATACACATTTCTATGCTTGGATAAATTCTTTAAACCCAAAACAGGAAGAAAGCGGCCCTAGTTGCCTCACAAGACTCAGAGGGACACAGATAGCCACCAAAATGCCTTGGCCACCTTTTGTGGGGTCAGTTAGATATTTATTATAAGTTGGTTTGATGAGAAAAATCATAAGGGTCCCAACCTGTGAACAAGCTAAAAATTGTGTTATTTAAAGGCAATGTGAATCTACCGGAAACACACATATAAGCCAACACAGCAAATAACTGAAATTGCAAAAGAATTAAGAAAAAAAAATGTATGTGTTTCCTCAACATGCTCAAAAGACGACCACGCAGATTGCACAGTGGGGTTGCAGACAGAAGAGGCTGGGAAAAAAATGCAAAAGGGCTGTCGAAGGGGACCATTACTTTATAAATTCTACAATCTGAGTAACTTGCAAAAACTATTCTTAGAACGCAAAAGCTCTTTTTTTTTTTTTTTTTTTTTTTAATTCTAAGAAAGACGCAGATTTAAGAGTCTGTCTCAGATGTGTATGACCAATAAAGCATCCACACAGGAGCCGTGGGAACCCTACTATCTGGATCAGGTAAATCAGGGCCTAGGATGTGTACCTGAAACTGCCTCTAACAAACCTATCTCAAACAAAAAGAGTAAACAAAATTCATTTACTTTGAGTGTGTGTGTGTGTGTGTGTGTGTGTGTGTGTGTCTAATTTCTTTCTCTCAATAAAAATCCATGAGCCTCTAATTTGTCACCAGCTCAGACTCCATCCTCCACACGGGGATTTTCCCTCCCATTTTTCTCATCAGCTGCATAAAGACAGCTTCCGGACACTTTTTAAACCCAGAAACCCAGCAGAGCACCTGCCAGGAGGAAAAGTGATTCAGAAACAGGATAAAAGCTGAGTGAGGGTTCAAGAGCCAACCAGCCCAGAGTTGTCACGCCCAGGGACTCAGAAATGCTGTGACTTGAAGGGTCACAAACATGGTGTTTCCTGGGGGGCACTGGTGCGCTCTACACCCCTTTGTGAAGAAGGTGAGGCATCCATCACCAGACTGAGTGAGCCCAGTGACTGAATAAGGGAGGAAGAATTCAGGGCTCAGTGGCAACTATCAGACATGAGCAGGGAGCAACTGGTGAGTCATGGGGTGATATCAGACTGTGTTGTGGGCAGCAGAAAACTCTAATAACAAGCTGTTCTTTGAGTTTCAAAATGCCGAGTGGCTGGGCTCTGGACTCCAAGTTTGGACACCTTTGAGAGGAAAGGCGGTGAGTGTCGATTATAATTATACTGGGGGAGCCCATATGAGCAAGCAGTGCCCCAGATTAACCTGTTCACTGCTGCCCCTACTTACGGTCCCCTCCAAAGCCAAGGAAGTACATTCTAGCAACCCTCAGAAACTCCCCCACACAGCCCAGCTGCCTTCTTGCCTGCAGAGCAGCAGCAGTCACAGTGATGAGGGCCCTGAGGGAATTAATTAGGTTGGTACAAGAATTGGGCAAAGTTAGACACTTGGCGTGCCTCGGAGACTCGCCTCATATATTATCAAATTGAAGGTGGTCAGAAGCATATTCAGGCTCTACAGCTAAAGTTGAGAGTAGAAAGGATGAGGGGGAGGAGGGCTAACGAGAAAGAGAGTGGAGAACAAGAGGATGAGGAAATGTTAGTTACACCAAAGCAGGGAAGACTATAAGAGATAAGGAAGGGGACCAGCAACGCAGAGAGAAAGAGAAGAGAGGAAAGAAGTGGGAGATCGGTAAGACCAAAGTATAATGGCATATATGTGTGAGCATGTCAGGAAATGCAATATTTTACGTGCCAACCAAAAAAAAAAAAAGGATAAATTTTTAAAAGATGAAGAAAAGTCAAATAGACTGTTTTTAGGCATTTGACCCCTCGAGATCCATATCAGGCAGGCATGTCTAAACCTCCGGAGTAAAAGTCCAGAGTGAAGGGCTTGGGTTTGCAAGCCTTAGTGCCCCACAGGTGAGGAACCCTGTGGAACACGTGAAGCTGCAACCATTGTTCAGGGGGAAGGAGCAGATGTTCATTCGGGTGAGGTAATGTAGGGACCTGCCAAAGCACAGCCAAAAGAGACCTGTAGGAACAGGTCTGGAGCCTTTCCCACGCCAGGTGCAGGGAGCCTTTGAGTTCGCGTTAACACAGGCTGGCTTCCCCAGCCCAACTGATCCATTGCTCACACGAGAGGAATGTGCACTGCATAGGAAGGAAATGGGAAGCTTGACCTCAACTCAACGGACACACACACAGAGACCCTCTGCGTCCCTCACCAGTGGCCTGAAGCATCCACGTAGCCATTGGGTCTTCTGGATGGTGCACAAGAGACTCTGGGTGGTACGTGTTGCAGAAGCCAGAGCTTCACTAAACAACTGGAGATACGTTCTGGTGAAGAGAGGGCTGTGGCAGGAAAGATGCCTCGGTTACTTTTTCTGTTGCTATCGTAAAAAACCTTGACAAAGGCAACTTAAGGGAGAAAGGGTTTAATCTGGCTCACAGACCCAGAGTTCCATGGTAGATAAGTCATGGCAGCAGGAGCTTGAGGCAGCTGCTCACACGTGTCCACAGTTAGGAAGCAGAAAGTGGTAAGCACCTGTGCTCAGCTTACGTCCTCCTTTTTCATACAGTCAAAGATCCCAGCCTAAGGACTGACACCACCCACAGTGGGCAAGTCATCCCAACTCAATTCACATAATCAAGATAATCCACCACAGGCAGTTCCAGAAGCCCATCTGCTGACTGTTTCTAGATCTCTCCAAGTAGACAACTGAGACTAACAATCACCAGGTGTGGTGGGTAGCCACGGCACCCAGGGGTCAGACCACAAGGTTGGAGTAAAGTATATGCCCCTGGATGTGAGGTGCAGTCTTGAACTCAGAAAGCCTTGGGCATACTGGAGTCCAAATCTACCTCATGAAATCTTCCCAGGGCATTGTCCCAGTAACTGGTCTCCCAGCATTTGCATCCATCCTCTGCTTTGCAGCCTGGGGGATTTTCTAAAACACAGGCCCTCATAGTCTTTCAGGGCACCAGAGCACCTCCCGGTACGCAAAGGAATCTGTGAGCAGGGATGTCCTGCAGAAAGTCATGGTGGAGGGGGCTGGAGAGATGGCTCAGTGGTTGAGAGCACTGCCTGCTCTTTGTAAAGGACCCGGGTTCAATTCCTAGCACCCACATGGCAGCTCACAACTGTCTGTAACTCCAAGATCTGGCACCCTCACACCAACACACATAAATTAAAAATTAAATAAAATATTTAAGAAAGTCATAGTGGAGAGTTCAGTGATTCTCATGCTCAAATTGCAGACTTTCATGACCCCCCCTCCCCCTTGTAAGAGTTGAGAAGGCTCTCCATTCCTCCTACTATATCAAACTGGCAGCCAACTGCTCCTTGGCATCTTAGCATGCCAATACCTTGGTGTTACCTTGTTTTCCTAATCCCTTCCTTTTCCCCATACCATCTCGTCCTCCTTGAAAGGCTCAGACAGTTATTTCTATCTGAGACATGACAGTTATGTCTACCCATTCAGCTGACAGGCCATGACTAGCCCATATCTACCCATGCTCAACAAAAGCCTCTGCGGGGTGGCTATGTGACCTTGTTTAGCACTGATGGTGCCATGAAATGTCTTCACCCATAAGGAGATTCATGGCGCCTGAAGGCAGGAGTCAATTTGTTGTCCC